>CM057349.1:83106437-84306437 GCA_030015575.1 Agapanthus africanus | reverse complement strand
CTTCTTTCAGGTTTGGAGGAGAATTTGAGATAATAGTGGAGGTTTCCTGATTAGATAAAGTGATAACCATTCTGATCTAGGTTAGAGTGCATGCAGAGTGTTTCTTTTCTCTCTCTCTCTTTGTCAGCGACCTTTGACCGACCCTAGACTATGACTCAGTGACCAAGTTGACCGAACCTTCTTAAAATACTGGCTTTTGAATTGTCTATAGTTGCATAAGTCATTGTCGCTCCTTCTTTTACCCTTTGTATTTCTCAGAACACCCCGTATTACTATGGGCATCCACTTCCATTGGATAGATCCATCGTATGATTATATACGAACTCGGAGGGACTTCTTCAAGGATGGATCTAGGTTCAGGAGAAATAGAATTGGTTTATTCAGTTGTCTTTTATTATCACCTTCTCTCAGGTTGCGAGGGCTCCTTAGTTTAGGAGAGTACACTTATTACGCTTATTGGATATTCTTCTTCCAAACCATAGGCAGGTGCCGAAAGGTAGGGAATGTAGAAAACCAATTAGCCTAAGTAGGGTGTACAGAAGGTAACGACTAAAGACAAAATAAAGGGATTAGAAAGAGGGCAAAGTAAATTGCGACTACTAACATTCACGACCAAACCACGTATTTCATAGCCACTCCTACTTCACCTTTAATTTCTCCAGAACAACCCGTATCACTACGAACATCCAATTCCATTGGATAAATCCATCGTATGGTTATATACGAACTCGAAGGATATTTTTTTCGAGGATGGATTCTGGTTCAGGAGAAATAGGAATAAGGTTTATTCAGTTGTCTTTTATCATCACCTTCTCTCAGATTGCGAGTACTCCTAGGTTTAGGAGGGTACACCTATTATGCTTACTGGATATTCTTCTTCCAAACCATAGGCTGGTGCCGAACGGTAGGGAAGGAAGAAAACCATTTTAGCCTAACGATGGTGTACAGCAGGTAACGACTAAAGACAAATAAAGGGAATTGGAGAGATGGCAGGGAAATATACGGTTAAAGTCATGAATTCGATTATGGAAGAGGCATTACTAAGAATACCAGAATACCCTTTCGAAACATTTTCATGTTTCAGTTACACTGTGCATTGTTGATTGTAAACTGATTTCCCAATTAAACCCTTGCTCCAGGGTATGTATTTACCAGGTTTGCTTCTCACATCTGTATGGTTTTACATATGATGAGTGGGAGTAAGCTATTGGGAATTAGGTGATCATCCTCATTATATCCGAATTCGTTGTAATTGGTGATATTTGAGGAAATCGCCTGGGTACAGTTTTCAACCTACGATGCACATGTTTTGAGTTATTAAACTCAGCGGACTTATACAAAGTATTGTATGTTGTCCTGTGTCCAACAGGACAAAGGGGTTGGTCCTCATACTATATTCTATTTACTTGTGACTTCTCTAGTTTTTAGACAAGTGTTTCGTAGAAATACAATGTCTAAGTTTTGAGAAGTTGTGAGTATAGTAATAAAGTAAAGAACCAGGTGTCGCAAGTATCGGGATTCTTCAAAGAAATCGAAGATGTAGATTCTTGTGATTGGTATTCAATTGATAGTAATGGTTTTGAGAAACTTGTTTCTTTTTCAGGTTACTCATAATTGGATGGATTCCTAAGTTGAGTAATGCTGATTAGCCTCTCTCCATTAAGTTGATATGCACTGGAGACAGCTGCATGATTTGAATCTGGTTCCAATTAAATAAGTGCCAAGGTTTCTATATTGGATATAGAATGAATCATATCTTAACGATGTTAAGGTAAGGGGAGTTGTCCAGCTTATGCTTAAAACCAGACACTGGATAACTCAAGGCACATTTCTGTAATGGCAGCTTGTGGGTTGACCCTAGCTTTGACGATGGTTGATTTTCTACCATCTGGAAGATCAATAGTGATATTGTTCTTGACTCGCCACAGTTTTAATAAAATGGATTTTTTCAGAAAACAGTAGTGGGAGTATGGTAGAACTGGAAGTGATTACAGAACCGCAAACGATTACGGAAAATTTAATAGGACCTATATATTCAATCAGGTTTGACATTCCAATAGCCACTTCGCAGACATGGTGGGTAACCTCAGACACCCGAGAGGTACTCCGGTAGCCTCAAGGACGGTGACAAAGAGGTTCTTGTTTACCCAGACTTGACACTACTGTCGTTCCCGACTATGAGACCCGGCAGGAGCATAAGTATAGCGTCGTTCTAAACTAGTTTTAGAAGTACACGTATATATTATTCTGCCAGAGGGTTGTCGTAGTCAGTGGGAGCAGCGGAAGCATAGTGGGCTAGTAGCTTATGTCTATTTATAGGCTTAAGCACATATAGCGGAGATAGATCATCTAATTTTTGATGTGACAAGTCATGGGTTTGACTTCATCTAAATAGAGGATGGATCTGTTATAAAGGTAGAAGGGTGTAATGTCTTGGTATTTGGATGACATACACAGAGTAGGAAGTAAAATTCCTATACTACGATCGGTTGTACTGTGGTCGTCACACAGTTGTTTCTCCACAAAGGATATGGATATAATATCTGACATTCTGGTTACTAGATCTATGGTTTTAGATCTAGATTTGGGTAGTTTCCCAATGTGGGTACTTTGACAGTATTCTAATAGTATTTTAGAATAGTTGACTCCTGGCATGGTGGTGTACCTGCAGGTGATGGAGTCATCCTCTCTAAAGGTGTCTTACAGACTAAAGGGGAGAGGGACGTGGATGATTGGCAGATCACTTGCTTAGGCAATTGAGTCAATCGTGAGATGTCAAGTACCACACCAGATGTCGTTTTTGCACTAGATGCGATAAATTTATATTAATCCAATCCTGAAGAAACATATGGAAGCAGTTATAGAACATAAGTACATGTTCTACGGATTTGATGACGGCAGCCTCCTTCGGGAGACAGTTATTATTCCAGGCTTCACATGTGACCTGGATGACAGAGTGATTGTCATAGTTATAGTTTTTCCTCTGACGAGGGACAGTATTATGGAAAGGCGGTCCAAGAGGATACTGTGGGAGGCATGGTGCTGGATACTGATTAGGTTCAGTTATCAATACAGTCTAAGAAGTTTGGATTTGGAGTTCATTTATGAACTAGGTCCCATCAGATATCCAGACATATTCTAAGATAGGAATTACTCGATTCGGGAGATGGTTTTCTCCGCGAACTTGGGATTAAGAGAGACATAGAAAGAAACATCAGGGCGGATCCACTCACTGAGACTATGAGTATGCGACATCACAATAATAGCTTTAAGTGCAAGTGGGAGATTGTTGGATATAGTGCCCTCTAAGTCAATTATTCGATCGCAGGCACATGATTGCAATGATTGAGGGAGGACCTATACCGACATTGTTAGTGTATATGCCCTAGAGGCCATTACTGTATCATACTAGTTTGTATATTACTTAATGGAAGCTTGGGATATTCACCTTGTAAATACAATCTTGCTCAAAATAGTAGTATGCTACTTGGTTTGTTTCTGCTTCAATGTGTACATGTGTTTATTTTTGTATATCACTTATGCACATTAGTGGAGCCCTTAGGATCTTTGCTTGATTACCAGCATTGTGATGGCTGTCACACTAGTGGGGCTGGGTAATCTATAAGCACATCCTTATGCAGGTCCTTAGTCGCAGGACTATCGAGACAGGGCATCGATACTCCGGAGTAGACTAGCGCATGCGCTTCTCATCCCAGTGTGGGAGACGGTCGGTCCCACAGCCGTCAGTACATCGTACTTGAGATAGTATGCGGGTGCTCGTTGGGTTACGAGTACACTGGACAGGACTCGTCGGGAACTGACTAGTTGGTATTATGCCTATCGTCAGTTATCAGTTCTCAGGTGACATGAGTACAGCTTAGTCCGCTGACTTGACACTGTCACTTCGCCTCGAGTGTGTTCCCACTGTACTTTGATCACTACCCTACCACGGCTCAAAGGAGTCGTGCAAACATGTAGTGGTTGGGTGCAGTCCCGAAGCACTTGGAGACAGTGACGGTTAGACAGGATTCGTCTCTCCCGGTATTGGGGGTTGACATCGCGCTGTGTCTAGGAGAGCCATTACACGAGTAGTCCCTAGCCAGGGCAAACGAGATATACTGGTAGGCTTCCAGTGTTATCTCAGGGTGTTTTGGGCTTCGCTCCGACACGACTTGTACCGCTATTGGGGGACTGACATTTACCGCCCCCCGGCCCGCCATGCGATGTATCAGATGAACAGAACGGACTGTACGGAGAATGTCACATTCAGGCTCAGTAGGAGTTCGGATGGGTTTCGCCTCGTCGGTCTTCTTGTCGGCATTACCTGGGGACCGTTACGCACAGCTAGTGCCGCTTGCGGTCTGTGGTTAAACCCACTGCCAGCATAGTGTCGAGTCTTTAGAGTCCCACACAGAAAGCTTTTCGCCTTTAGGCAAAAGAGTAGAGGTCGCATGGTTTTGCGACAGGTCGCATGGTTTTGCGACAGGGTTCGGTCACATCCGTGCACTTGTGCACGTACAGTGTCCGGACAGTTTACACTAGCGGGCTTTGGTTTAAGCCAGATCCTAGTGTACCTTTTGGGATTGGATTTATCCAGTAGGCATTCGTGTTCCTCGGAACACGGATGCGGGTGTGTATGCACAGTTGACGGAGAGTCAGAGGCAGAGGATTCTCATTAGGGTTGTTGACCGTTGACAGTTGACTATTGACTTTTTGCTCAACCCTAATGAGAATATGATATGTGATTAACAATTATATTAATTAAGTATTATGGTGACATGGTTGTTGAGGGATTGACTTTGTTGACTTGTTGATTTTTGTTGACTTGTTGACTTTGTTGACCGGTTGACTAGGATTGACTAGTTGACCATCATGATAACCATAGCTATCATTTCATGGCAAAAACTTTTGCTTGCTTACTCCTTTGTGCAAAATGAGTGCATGAAATGATATGGCTATGGTTGCTTAAACCATCATATAATACTTGATTGATATGATGAGTTATGATGGTTATGGATTATGAGAGGGTGAAAGAAAAAAGAGAGGCTCATTCTCACTTGACCATTCTCTCTCTTGTTCTTGAGCTCTCATACTCTTGCTCTCATCCTCTTTCTCTTGCTCCCTCTCTTGACTCTATGGTTCACTTGTCTCATGAGTTGAGAACCAAGAACCATAGTTAATATCCCATACAAACTCTTCTCTACTCACTCTAGTTCACAAGGTTTAGCAAACCGAGTGAACTAGTTTCTTCAAAGTTCGAAGAAGGAGCCAAAGGTTGGAGCTTTCAGGTGGATCTATCTTCGGCGTAAGGAGACGACGGGAAGAAGCCGATCCGGACCACCATCGGAGGTTGAAGACGAAGGAGTTCAAGACAAGCAAGGTATAAACCCCCTAACCGAGTAGTTAACGACTCCTAGTTAGGTTGTTAGTTAGATGTTTAACAAAGATCCGGGTTTTAAGTCCATGTTACCACCTCTATCAAAAATCGTTTTTTATCAAATTCCGCATGCCCGAAAGTACCGGGAGAGGTAGCATGGACTTACAGTGGTATCAGAGCCTAGTTAAACTCTATCTAACATGTTAGCAAAGTAGCTAGAAGATCGATCAAAGAAAAAGTCCCGAAATGAACCCCGTTTTCAAAGTTGCTGTCGATTTTTTATGTTCTGTAAAAATGATAAATCATGCATCAAAAATCGACTCAGGGTTTTAAAAAGCTACTGTAGAAAAATCACCCAGAGATCCCCCTAAACGACCGCGGAAACGCGGCAATATCTTGCTATTGCCGCAGTTCCGCGGCCTCCTTGGCCCCTCTCTGGTGTTTCTTTGCTGCAGTGTGGTTGCAAGGGTATTTTGGGAATTTTGGTACATGTATTTTCAGCCCAGATTTTCCAGAACGAAAATTTTATTTTTAGGGTCCTGAAAATCCGTATTTTTGATCGAACTTCTAAAAGACTTTAGCTGATGGGTTTTTCTGTAATGTGATATTTGTATTGAACGTCTGCTAATCGCTATATGTCGATTAGTGGGGGTTATACAAATCTGTGATCTGTAATGTTATTGGAATGTGTATATGAATATGTTGGATTGTCGCGGGTGAATAGCCGGGGGTTGTGAGACGAGAGTTTTCTTTTCTTTCAATTCATGTAAATTTGTAAATTGATGTAATAATTATTTGTATGGCCGCACAACCGGGTCGGGGTTGTAGCCGTCATTGTATAATTTCTTTTTACTGTTTTTGCTCCTAGGATAGACCCATGGAGGGGGTGCACAAACTACCGGGTATGCCGAAGTGCCGAGTGGCCTACTCATGGGGATGAGGGAGGTTGCTTCGCTTCGGGTACTTGGCGGGTAGTTTGCCGCACCCGTAGGGGTCTTGGGTGGGGTATTGGCTATTCACCGCGACCGTGTAATCTGCTTTTCGTTACAGGCTCGTACGAATTGCGGATTCCTAGTATATCCAATGTGTTCATCTGTGATCTGAAATGGCTATCATTGCAATATATCTATATATGATATTATTTAGGCGTTGCTTATGTTTTACAGCCGCGCTAGCCCAGCCCCTGCTCTGTCGTTAGTTAAGTAACCTAACGGGTAATGACGGAGCCCCGTGGCGAATGCGAATGGCATAAGCGTACGTCATATTTTGGTTGTTTTCTGCAATGGTAGGATTAAATGATGGGACGCATTAAAAGAACTAATGCAAGAATATCACGCATTAAAAGAACTAATGCAAGAAAATAAACCAAGTTAAAGTCGTTGGAACACTTTCGAAAAACCACTCGGTTCTTTTCAAAACCAACTTTTAAATGCGGAGCTTGAGCCACTCCTTTTAAAAGCTATCTCGTTCCATCGACTATATCAAGTTCACTATGTTCACGGTTTAGCCAAAACCATTCGTAGCCCTCCATCGTTTCACATGAATAGTCAATAGTATTCAAGCTATGTTTGTTGGCCAAAGTCAAGGCATAGTGATTGGTAGCTATTGGGTATTCATGTGCAGCATAGATAGATGCGTTGATTTGGAACAGTCATACTGCCTTGTTGGCCAAAGTCAAGGGTAGGTACGGATGGATTCAAATTAACCTGGAGAACGACGGGTAGAACTTGACATGTGACTTATGATTTGTTGGCCAAAGTCAAGGTCATAAGAGCATGGGGCAAAAATCCACATCGGGAGTTTCATAAGTACTGAAACTTGCTAGATTTGCATACCATTTGGAGTGTGATGATTCTGGTAGGATTCCTTCAGTTTCGTCACGCGATGATATTTGGATCCCGATCCTACTGTGAGTATATGCTACTCCTCGGGAAATTTCTCACTAATCGATCAATGCTATAAACCTAGTAGGTGCCTAGAAAGGTGTTAGCGGGGCTACGCCCCCAGGGAAAAGAGGTTCTTAAATTAAGGAACTTCGCGAAAGCGTTGGAAAACCTCCCTCGAAGTACCGACACTAGCCTGGCTGAACGGTTAAGAAAGTATTGAGCGGTGGGATTGATCCCGACTAATTCTTCCTTTATGGTTTGAGGAGGGATTCGAGAAACAGTGGGAGCCATCCTGTTTAGACAAACTAAAAACCATTCTAAACTTGCAAGAGCATCGTGCTGAGTGTTTCTTCTCTCTCTCCTAATTGCAGCGACCAATCGACATGACTGGACTTATGTTACTTCTAGATAAAAATATACTGACAGGGCCAAACTACAAAGATTGGCTCAGGAATGTCAAGATGGCAATCACTTACGACAAGCTAGGGTATCTTCTTACCACCAAAGCTCCCCCTGTCCCTGGTCCCACTTCCAGCGTCGCGGATAAGGAAATCCGTAAGACTTGGGAGATTGATAGCGCGAAGGCCAAGTGCCTCGTACTTGCCTCGATGGACAACGAACATCAGAGGAGGCACGAGAATATGGACCTTGAATCCATATTTCTCCATACAAAAGAACTGTATGGAGAGCAATCTCGTATCGCAAGATACGAAGCGTCGAAAAAGTTATTTTCGGCAAGGATGGCCGTCGGATCATCAGTAGCAGAACATGTGCTAAAGATGATCGGCTACATTGAGGAGCTCGCGGACCTAGGGACCACATTGGAGAGTGAGCTCTATACGGACTTAGTTCTCCAGTCCCTTCCTTCCACTTACGCCCAGTTTATACTGAATTTCAACCTACAAGAAAAAGAGGTTGAACTTTCAGAGCTCCTCAACATGCTGAGGAGCGCAGAGGGCACCCTACAGAAAAGTAGGGAAACATCCACTTTGTTTGTAGGAGGATCATCTTCTTCTAGGTCCAAGGCGAAAGCCAAGGGAAAGAAGAAGAATGCCCCGCCAAACCAAGGGGCGGTGTTAGTAAAGTGGATACGAAGCGAAAAGCTAAAGCAACAAAGAAAGCGGGGAAGCTTGTGGATAAGGAAGAATGTTTCTATTGTCATAAGAAAGGACACTGGAAGAATGATTGCAGGGCCTGGAAGGCCAGAACACAGGAATTGAAGCAGGTTGCAGCTTCAGCTTCAGGTGTGTATGTTATTGAAAACTGTCTTTCAATAAACTCTACTTCCTGGGTATTGGATACCGGATCAGGATCTCATATCTATAATTCTTTGCAGGCATTGAGAAACCGTAGGGTTTTGAAGGCAGGTGACATGACCCTCAGAGTTGCGAATGGAGCTAGCATGGATGCTAAAGCCGTGGGGGACTATCACCTGGGAATGTCAGATGGACATGTTTTGGTTTTGCGTAATTGCTTTTTTGTACCCAACGCAACTTGTAATATCATTTCTGTATCTTTAGTTTCTAAAGAAGGTTATGAATTTGCGTTTGTAAGTAATGTTGTAAACATTCACCTTAATCAAGTTTTGATTGGGTCAGGTACATTGAGTAATGGTATATACGTATTAAACCAACCACAGATTTTCAACGTCCAGAATACACACAAAAGAAAGTCTCCGGAAATCAATCAGACTTTCTTATGGCATTGTAGACTGGGTCACATCAATGAGAGAAGGTTGACTAAGTTACATACAGAAGGATATTTGGATCCGTTCGAATATCAATCGTATGCCACTTGTCAATCCTGTCTCAAAGGAAAGATGACAAAGACTCCGTTCACTGGACACGGAGTAAGAGCGAGCGAGCTCTTGGGGCTCGTACACAGCGATGTGTGCGGTCCAATGTCTACACATGCGCGAAGCGGTTATTCTTACTTCATCACTTTTACGGATGACTTCTCAAGGTACGGTTATGTCTTCTTAATGAAACATAAGTCCGAAGCCTTTGGAAAGTTCCAGGAATATAAGAGTGAAGTAGAAAAAAAGACCGGCAAAAGTATCAAGATTCTAAGATCGGATCGAGGTGGAGAATACTTAAGTGCCGAGTTCCTGGACTATTTAAAAGAGAACGGAATTCTCTCTCAGCTTACTCCTCCATACACTCCGCAACATAACGGTGTATCGGAAAGACGGAACCGAACCCTATTGGATATGGTACGGTCCATGATGAGTAACGCTGAGTTACCGCGATCATTCTGGGGGTATGCGCTAGAATCAGCTGCATACCTTTTGAACCGAGTTCCTACTAAGACTGTGCCTACCACACCATATGAGATGTGGTGTGGGAAGAGGCCCCATCTTAATCACATTAAGACATGGGGATGTCCAGCTTTTGTCAAAAAGCAGCATGCGGACAAGCTCGAGGCACGCTCAGTACAGTGCAAGTTTGTGGGATATCCAAAGAACTCCAAGGGATATTTCTTCTACTGTGAAGAGGAACAAAAAGTTCTTGTTTCTCGTCATGCCTACTTCTTGGAAACTGAGTTTTTGGAAAACTAGATAAGTGGGAGCACAGTAGAACTGGAAGAAATTCCAGAACCACGGACTATTACTGAAAGTTTAGTGGAACCAGAGGGTTCAAAAGAACAGGACATTCCTACGCCGCTCCGCAGAAGTAGTAGGCAGTCTCATCCGCCCGAGAGATACTACGGTTTTCTCATAGACGGGGATAGAGAGGATTGCATCATAGATTATGATGAGCCTACTAGCTTCCAGCAGGCCGTTCAGAGCGTTGACTCAGTGAAATGGCTGGATGCAATGCGGACCAAAATGGAGTCCATGTACACCAACAAAGTATGGACGTTGGACATTGCTCCAGACGGGGTAAAATCCGTAGGATGCAAGTGGATCTTCAAAAGGAAGATTGGTGTAGATGGACAGGTTGAGACCTATAAAGCTAGACTTGTAGCAAAGGGTTTCCGTCAAAGACCTGGCTTGGACTATGACGAAACCTTTTCTCCAGTGGCTATGCTGAAATCCATTCGGATCCTTCTTGCCATTGCTGCCTTCCACGATTATGAGATTTGGCAGATGGACGTAAAGACAGCTTTTCTAAATGGAAATTTAGAGGAGTGTGTCTATATGGACCAGCCAGAGGGTTTCATTCAGAGTGGGAGCAGCGGAAAGGTGTGCAAGTTGCTTAAGTCCATCTATGGAATAAAGCAGGCATCGCGGATTTGGAACATCTGCTTTGATGAGACGGTCAAAGAATTTGGCTTTATCAAAAATCCAGATGAACCATGCATCTATAGTAGATTTGTAGCGAGAACTGTAGTATTCCTCGTTTTATACGTGGATGACATTCTCTTAATAGGAAATGACATTCCTATGCTACGATCTGTCAAGGGGTTCTTGTCGCACAGGTTCTCCATGAAAGACCTGGGTGATGCCTCATACATCCTGGGGATCCGGATCCATCGTGATAGATCCAAGAGGATATTAGGACTTTCACAGTTCAGGTATATCGACACTATACTGAAGAGATTCAGTATGGAAGATTCCAAGCGCGGTAACCTACCGGCTTGTCACGGGATCACCCTCTCTAAAGAGATGTCTCCAAAGACTGATTTGGAGAGGGATCGCATGTCTATTATACCCTACACTTCTGCGGTAGGCTCTATAATGTATGCGATGTTGTGTACCAGACCGGATGTAGCTTATGCACTGAGTGTGGTAAGCCGGTATCAGTCAAACCCTGGGGAGAAACACTGGATAGCGGTAAAGAACATTCTCAAGTACCTGAGAAGGACTAAGGAGATGTTCTTGGTGTATGGCGGAAAAGACCTCCAGATCGAGGCCTTTGCTGACTCCAGCTTCCAGAGTGACAAGGATGATTCCAAGTCCATGTCGGGGTTTGTCTTTACCCTCAATGGAGGGGCGGTATGTTGGAAGAGTTCCAAACAGGAAACCGTTGCAGACTCGACGATGGAAGCGGAATACATCGCTGCATCTGATGCCGCAAAAGAAGCCGTCTGGATGAGGAAGTTCTTGAAAGAACTTCAGGTGGTTCCGTCCATTGTTGATCCAATACCTCTGTATTGCGACAACAACGGGGCTATAGCTTTAGCGAAGGAACCCAGGTCCCATCAGAAATCCAGACACATCTTAAGGCGGTATCACCTGATCAGGGAGATCGTAGATCGCCAGGAGATCGAGGTTCAGAGAGTCGCTTCAGAAGATAACACTGCAGATCCATTCACCAAGGCCTTGCCCCAGACTCAGTTCGAGCGGCTGATCGAGATGATAGGTCTTCGATACGCCAGTACATGGCCTTAGTGCAAGTAGGAGATTGTTAGTGTATATGCCCTAGAGGCCATTACTGTATCATACTAGTTTGTATATTACTTAATGGAAGCTTGGGATATTCACCTTGTAAATACAATCTTGCTCAAAATAGTAGTATGCTACTTGGTTTGTTTCTGCTTCAATGTGTACATGTGTTTATTTTTGTATATCACTTATGCACATTAGTGGAGCCCTTAGGATCTTTGCTTGATTACCAACATTGTGATGGCTGTCACACTAGTGGGGCTGGGTAATCTATAAGCACATCCTTATGCAGGTCCCTATTCGCAGGACTATCGAGACAGGGCATCGATACTCCGGAGTAGACTAGCGCATGCGCTTCTCATCCCAGTGTAGGAGACGGTCGGTCCCACAGCCGTCAGTACGTCGTACTTGAGATAGTATGCGGGTGCTCGTTGGGTTACGAGTACACTGGACAGGACTCGTCGGGAACTGACTAGTTGGTATTATGCCTATCGTCAGTTATCAGTTCCCAGGTGACATGAGTACAGCTTAGTCCGCTGACTTGACACTGTCACTTCGCCTCGAGTGTGTTCCCACTGTACTTTGATCACTACCCTACCATGGCTCAAAGGAGTCGTGCAAACATGTAGTGGTTGGGTGCAGTCTCGAAGCACTTGGAGGCAGTGACGGTTAGACAGGATTCGTCTCTCCCGGTATTGGGGGTTGACATCGCGCTGTGTCTAGGAGAGCCATTACACGAGTAGTCCCTGGCCAGGGCAAACGAGATATACTGGTAGGCTTCCAGTGTTATCTCAGGGTGTTTTGGGCTTCGCTCCGACACGACTTGTACCGCTATTGGGGGACTGACGTTTACCACCCCCCAGGCCCGCCATGCGATGTATCAGAGGAACAGACCGGACTGTACGGAGAATGTCACATTCAGGCTCAGTAGGAGTTCAGATGGGTTTCGCCTCGCCGGTCTTCTTGTCGGCACTACCTAGGGACCATTACGCACAGCTAGTGCCGCTTGCGGTCTGTGGTTAAACCCACTGCCAGCGTAGTGTCGAGTCTTTAGAGTCCCACACAGAAAGCTTTTCGCCTTTAGGCAAAAGAGTAGAGGTCGCATGGTTTTGCGACAGGTCGCATGGTTTTGCGACAGGGTTCGGTCACATCCGTGCACTTGTGCACGTACAGTGTCCGGACAGTTTACACTAGCGGGCTTTGGTTTAAGCCAGATCCTAGTGTACCTTTTGGGATTGAATTTATCCAGTAGGCATTCGTGTTCCTCGGAACGCGGATGCGGGTGTGTATGCACAGTTGACGGAGAGTCAGAGGCAGAGGATTCTCATTAGGGTTGTTGACCGTTGACAGTTGACTATTGACTTTTTGCTCAACCCTAATGAGAATATGATATGTGATTAACAATTATATTAATTAAGTATTATGGTGACATGGTTGTTAAGGGATTGACTTTGTTGACTTGTTGACTTTTGTTGACTTGTTGACTTTGTTGACTGGTTGACTAGGATTGACTAGTTGACCATCATGATAACCATAGCTATCATTTCATGGCAAAGACTTTTGCTTGCTTGCTCCTTTGTGCAAAATGAGTGCATGAAATGATATGGCTATGGTTGCTTAAACCATCACATAATACTTGATTGATATGATGAGTTATGATGGTTATGGATTATGAGAGGGTGAAAGAAAAAAGAGAGGCTCATTCTCACTTGACCATTCTCTCTCTTGTTCTTGAGCTCTCATACTCTTGCTCTCACCCTCTTCCTCTTGCTCCCTCTCTTGACTCTATGGTTCACTTGTCTCATGAGTTGAGAACCAAGAACCATAGATAAAATCCCATACAAACTCTTCTCTACTCACTCTAGTTCACAAGGTTTAGCAAACCGAGTGAACTAGTTTCTTCAAAGTTTGAAGAAGGAGCCAAAGGTTGGAGCTTTCAGGTGGATCTATCTTCGGCGTAAGGAGACGACGGGAAGAAGCCGATCCGGACCACCATCGGAGTTTGAAGACGAAAGAGTTCAAGACAAGCAAGGTATAAACCCCCTAACCGAGTAGTTAACGACTCCTAGTTAGGTTGTTAGTTAGATGTTTAACAAACATCCGGGTTTTAAGTCCATGTTACCACCTCTATAAAAATCGTTTTTTATCAAATTCTGCATGCCCGAAAGTACCGGGAGAGGTAGCATGGACTTACAGACATGACTGTCTTACTCGAGATGATAGTATGCTATCTGGTTTGTCTTTATCATCGTATACATGCTTTAGTTCACTATTGCATGTTAATAGAACCCATAGGATTCTTGCTTGACTGCCGGCAGTATGATGGCGATCATATACGTGAGAGCTGGGGTCTATAAGCACATCCTTAAAAGTGTCCCTAGTCGTAGGAGTTTCGAGACAGGGCATCGATACTCCAGTGTAGACTAGTGTATACTGTCAAGACCCCGACGAGGGGCGGTGGCCAGTCTCACAAGCCATTGGTGTCAGTTTGTTCACCTAAGATGTATACAGGTGCTCATTGAGTTATGAGTACACCGGACAGGACTCGCCGGGAACTAGCTGGTTGGTATTATACCTAGCGTCAGATAGCAGTTCCCAGGTGACATGTGTACAGGTTAGTTCATCGACCTGAGGTCGTCATTTGTCTCGTGTGAGTTCCCACTGTACATTGATTTATACCTTACCACGGGTCAAAGGAGTCGTGCAAACAGGTATATTTTGGGTACAGTCCCGAGCTACATGGAGGCAGTGAGCAGATAGTTGGGGATTCGTCTCTCCCGGTATTGGGGGTGAGATCGCGCTGTGTTTAGGAGAGCCATTACACGAAATCCCTGGCCAGGGTAATCGAGATTTACTGGAAGGGATTCCAATAGTATCTCAGGGTGTTCTGGGCTGCTCTCTGATACGACTTATACAGCTATTGGGGGTCTGACGTTTATAAGCCCCCTAGGTCCTATATGTGATACTCATAGACGAATGGACCGCACTGTACGGATATTGTCACTTTCAGGCTCAGTAGGGTTTCTGGATGAGTTCGCTCGTCAGCTCCCCTTCCTTCAATACATAGGCAACCGTTACGTACAGCTTGTACCTCTGACGTGCTAGTGATTATACCCAGTGTCAGTGTATTGATGAGTCATTAGAGTCCCCCACAGATAGTTTCCCAAGTTCGGGCGAAACGTTATAGAGGCCGTATGGTTTTATGGCAGGGTTCGGAAAATGCACGTGCGTTTTCGCACGTGTCATTTTTTGGGCAGATAATACTGGTAGGCTTTGGTTTAAACCGGATCCCAGTATTATACTGTGTAGATATAATATCTTTGTCTCAGTTGTATTTGTAGTCGGTCGTAATACAAATGCGGGTATGTTTATACTGTTACGGGGTTATCCTGAAATTCGTTTCGGGATCGCTTTTGGAAGTTGCTAGTTTCCAGTTTTCTATCACCCGTATTTAACATTCGGTTAAATGCGGATTTATCTTTTCATCACTTGGGTGAGTCATGGTTGTAGAAGATTCTAGAAATGGTGACTAGGATTAGTGACTCATCATGGCATTGATTATTTGGTGACTAGGTTTTCATGACTCATTAAGCATTAATTGATTCATTTAATGTTTTGTACAAGGTGTTATATGACTCATGCTTTGTTTTAATGTCATGATAAGCTTTGGTTTATGGTCACCTTCCTTTGTTCTCCTACACTCACCCTTCTCTTCATATATATATTGGCCGGCCCCTTCTTGAGTGGGAGAGAGATTCATTTTTGTGAAATGATATGAATTATTTGCTAAGTTTCCAAGCTCATTTTTCATCACCCGATTAAAAAAGGCAACTTGATTAACCGTTCGTCCATAGCTTTGGACGTAACGACACAAAGTGTTCTACTCATTATCTACATCAATCTTGGTAATCTCTTTTAGCAAACTTGATGATCGAGCTGCCTCGGTTCAGAGGCGGGAGCCCGTTTAAAGATCCGCCGACGTGGTTCCACCTGGACGACGAGATCGGAGATCGAACGAGTTCGGAGCAGCCGCAGCAAAGCGTGGGATGATGGTTGAAGACATAAGGACTCGGATCGTTCGGTATAACAATTCTACCCTCATTACAATATGTTAGTTTAGCTTTAATGGCAGATCCGTGGAAAAGTACGCGATAACGCCAATCGTAAAAGTTTTGTTCCGCATTTTGGCGTCTGTTAGACGGCCGGGGTGCTACGGTGGACTTACATGCACTTCTAAAGCAAGTTTAGAACGACGCTATACTCATCCTCCTGCCGGGTCTCATAGTCTGGAACAACAGTAATGGCAAGTCTGGGTAAACAAGAACCTCCCTGTCACCGTCCTTAAGGCTAGCGGAGTACCTCTCGGGTGCCTGAGGTTACCCACCATATCTGCGGAGTGGCTAATGGAATGTCAAACCTGATTGAATATTTAGGTCCTATTAAATTTTCAGTAATCGTTTGCGGTTCTGGAATCACTTCCAGTTCTACTATACTCCCACTACTGTTTTCTGAAAAATCTATTTTACTAAAACTGTGGCGTGTCAAGAACAATATCACTATTGATCTTCCAGATGGTAGAAAGTCAACTCTCGTCATAGCCTGGGTCAACCCACAAACTGCCATTATAGAAATGTGCCTTGAGTTATCCAGAGTCTGGTTTTAAGCATAAGCCGGACAACTCCCCGTACCTTAACATCGTTAAGATATGAACCATTCTATATCCAATATAGAAACTTTGGCACTGGTTTAGTTGGGACCAGATTCAAATCATGCAGCTGTCTCCAGCGCATGTCAACTTAATGGAAAGAGGCCGATCAGTATTACTCAACTTAGGAGCGCATCCAATTATGAGTAACCTGAAAGAGAAGCTAGTTCTCAAAATCATTACTATCGACTGAATACCCAACACAAGTATCTACATTTTCGATCACTTTGAAGAATCCCGATACTTGCAACACATGGTTCTCTACTTTATTTTTGTACCTATAACTTCTCAAAACTTGGACATTGTATTTCTACGAAACACGTGTCTAAAAACTAGAGAAGTCACAAGTAAACAGAATATAGTCCGAGGACCAACCCCTTTGTCCTAATGGACACTGGACAACATACAATATTTTGTATAAGTTCCATGAGTTTAATAACTCAAACTCTGTGTGTCGTAGGTTGAAAACTGTACCCAGGCGATTTCCTCAAATATCACCAATTACAACGAATTCCGATATAATGAGGATGATCACCTAACTCCCAATAACTTACTCCTACTCATCATGTGTAAGACCATACAGATGTGAGAATCAAACCTGGTAAATACATACCCTGGAGTAAGTATCTAATTGGGAAATCAGTTTTCCTTTAACAACACATAGTGAAACTGAAACATGAAAATGTTTCGAAGGGGTATCCGGGTATTCCTAGTAATGCCTCTTTCATTATCCAGATTCATGACTATAACCGTATATTTCTTTTCCATCTCACCAAATCCCTTTATTTGTCTTTAGTCATTACCTTCTGTACACCATCGTTAGGCTAAATGGTTTTCTTCCTTCCCTACCGTTCGGCACCAGCCTATGCTTTGAAAGAAGACTATCCGGTAAGCATAATATGTGTACTCTCCTAATCCTAGGAGTACTCACAACCTGAGAGAAGGTGATGATAAAAGACAACGGAATAAAACCTTATTCTATTTCTCCTGAACTGGAGAAAAGCAAAGGTGAAGTAGGAGTGGCGATGAAGTACGTGGTTGGGTCATGAATGATAGCAGTCGCAATTTACTTTGCCCTCTTTCTACTCCCTTTATTTTTTCTTTACTTATTACCTTCTGTACACCATACTTAGGCTAATTGGTTTTCTCCTTTCCCTACCTTTCGGCACTTGCCTATGGTTTGGAAGAAGAATATCCAATAAGCGTAATAGGTGTACTCTCTCTTAATCCTAGGAGCCCTCACAACCTGAGAGAAGGTGATGATAAAAGACAATTGAATAAACCAATTCAATTTCTCCTGAACCTGAATCCATCCTCGAATCTGGAACAAGTTCCTTCGAGTTCGTATATAACCATACGATGGATTTATTCAATGGAAGTGGATGTTCGTAGTAATACGAGGTGTTCTGGAGAAATGCAAAGGGTAAAAGAAGGAGTGGCAATGATGTATGCAACTCAGACAATCCAAAGCCATTATGTTTTTAAGAAGGTTAGGTTAACTTGGTCACTGAGTCATAGTCTAGGGTCGGACCATGGTCGCTGCCAAAGAGAGAGAAAAGAAATACTCTGCGTGCACTCTAACCAAGATCATAATGGTTATCATATTATCTAATCAGGAAATCTCCCACTGTATCGTCAAATTCTCCTCTAAACCTGAAAGAAGAATTAGTCGGGATCACCCGAAGAGTAAACCAACTCATTAGTGGGAATCGGGATCCAACTATCATCACATGATAACGTGAAGGAATCCACTTACGTTATCACACTCCAGAAGGTATGCGCATGCCTGGCAAGTTTCCTGTATGTTTGAAACTCCTGATGTGGATTTTTGCCCCATGCTCTTATGACCTTGACGTTGGCCAAAATATCATAAGTCACATGTCAAGTTCTACCCATCATTATCCAGGTTAATTTGAACCCACCCGTACATACCCTTGACGTTGGCCAAAATGGCAGTACGACTGTCCCAAACCAACGCATCTATCTATGCAACAGATGAATACCCAGCAGCTACCAAACACTATGCCTTGGCGTTGGCCAAAATACATAGCTTGAATACTACTGAATATCTAATTGAAATGACGGAGGGCTACGGTGGGTTTTTGGCGAAAAACCTTTAACGTAATGAACTTGATGTCGTTGAAGGAACCTGATAGCTTTTTACAAATATATAGTGGCGAAAACCTTTGCTAAAGAGGTCACTCCTGGTGAAGGGATCTCGGCTCTTTCCCCGTAGAATGAGGTGCTGGATATTCCAAACTGAATACCACGATGCAAAGCAAAAAGTAATCGACTATAGTGAAGTTATTACCCTGACGCAAACCTCTGCCCAAGGGGTCACTCCTGGTGAAGGGATCTCGGCCCTTCCCTCGTCGAATGAGGTGCTAGATATTCATAACCGAATACCACTGTGCAAAACAAAAGAGAACGTCCTTGTAATAACAGCTTTTTTGAAAAATGTTCCAACAACATCCAACATGTTTGTTTTCCGTTCATTGATCTGAATCAACGCAGTCCCATCAATTAATCACACCAGAAAAGAACGAAAATAAAATGTACGAATATGCCGTCCGCATTCGTCACTGGGTCCCGTCATCACCAGTTAGGTTACTTAACTAACAACAGAGCGGGGACTGGACTAGCACGGGTGTAAAACATATACAAAATCTACTAGTATATATATCAATATACAATAATCGCTCCAGGCGTGATAAATGCAATATTACAGAAAAGTAATAAGCATCACAGAACAATACAGATATCTGGGAGCCCCGGGTTTCATTGAGCCGCAACTGAAACCCGACGTTCCCCTGGTCGTGTGGATAGCATGTGCAATGAAACCTAGACCCCTACGAGTGCGGCAAGTTACCCGCCAAAACCTGAAACGAGGCAGCCCCCTTCAGCAAAGTGAATGGACCACCCGTCACTTCATGGAATCCGGTAACTTGAGCACCCCACCTTGGGTCAACCTGTACCCCCTACAAGTGCGGCGAATAGCCTGCCAATTCTAGAGTAAGGCCCCCTCCCTCTCAAAGCCATGAGATGCGGACCCGTTGCCCTCTAGAACCCTCCGTGCACTCCGTCGCGGGGTAATCCTACTACAGAAAAGAAAATATGTACAACGGGTACATCGACTTCAACCCGGTCGTGCGCAAAAAGAATAATATACAAACAGGCAGCGACGGCAGTCCATATGTCGGACGCTCTCCCCGCGATATCAAATGTAAAAATAAATCCAAACTGCACTACCATTGCACGCAAGCTATCCACCACGATAAATCCGTAACATCACAGCACAACACAGAACATCAACGCGAATGTCACGTTCGCAAACCCGTCTAAAAGGACTATAGCAAGTAGACAAGATTTACCGCTCTAATGACATTCACGGTCACAGATATAATGTAAGCACTGTAAACTAACATATTTAAAATCTCGATCGACAAAACTTCCCGAAGTGGGCCCCAAGTACAAATCCAGTACTCAAACAAAATCTGGGCCCAAACAAAATATTCCAGAAACCACAATTCCATATGAAAGACACCCAGAAGAAAAATGGTACACTGTTGCTACAAAACGGTGGCGGAACCGCGGCCAATACAAGGCTTCTGCGGCGGTTCCGCGGCGGTCTTAAAGGTTCAGTCGACCAAATTTCTACAGTAGTCTTAGAAAAGCCTGCATGATTTTCTGACATACCCAAAATAATTTTTAGACCAATTTAAAAATTCGACAGAAACTTTAACAATGGATTTGCGATTTTGGAAATTTTGTTCGATCGATATTTTAAACATGTTAGAACAAGCTAGTAAAGGTTAATGGCATGGCTTTGATACCATGTAAGTCTACGCTAGCGCCCCGGCCGTCAATCCGAGGCCAAACGCGGAACAAAAACTTTTATGAACTTGGCGCTAACATAGACTTTCACCCGGATCGTGCCATTAACACTAAACTAGCAAACTACAAAGATATTAGAATGGCTATACCGATCGATCCGTGTCCTTCGGTCTTTAGCCATCATCCCACGCTCCTCGCGGCATCTCCGATCTCGCTCGATCTCCGGTCTCCTCATCGAAGTGGCACCATGTCAACGAATCTTTATACGGGCTCCCGCTTCAAACTGAAGCAACTCGGACATGAAATTTGCTAACCGACATGTCCAAGATTGAAGTTGAGAGAGTGTAAAATAGTTTGTCTGAATGCACCCAACGAATCGGGTGAAGGTAAATGAAGTTTCCTTTTTAGGAATCGATGAAATGAGCAATGGAATTTGCAATGCATCATTTTCCCACTCAAAAAAGGGGTCGTCTCAAAAAATGTGGGGGGGAGGAGGAATTGTGCTCGGCCAAATAGTGGGGAGGGGGTGAGCACAAGAAAAGTCAAGGGTGACTATTACCAAAATATCATCACAAAAGATCTAATGGAAATATCATTAAGTGTATAAAAGAAATTAATGCAAAGGATGAGTCATGAAAGCACTTCACCATTCTAGAAGCACACTCAAAACAAATGAAACCCATACCATCATGATTTCAGCCAGTACAAAGAAGAATGGAATTTTGGCCAAAAATGATACACAACTATCAACCATTAATTAAACATTAAAACTAATGTTTAATCAAGCGGAGAAAAACTGGCAACTTCAAAAGTAATCCCGTAACGAATTATATGATTACCCCACAACTGTATATACATACCCGCATTTGTATTCCGACCGAATATGAATGCAATGAGACAAAAGTATTCCTACACAATATAATACTAGATCCGGCTTAAACTAAAGCCCACTAGTATTATCTTTCCGAGCCATGACACGTGCACAAGTGCACGTGCATGTTCGAACCCTGCCATAAAACCATACGGCCTCTACAACGTTTCGCCCGAACTTGGAAAACTATCTGTGGGGGACTCTAAACACTCGTCAATACCCTGACCGTGGATTTAACCACAAGCACGTCAGTGGTACAAACTGTACGTAACGGCTGCCCATGCATTGAGCAAAAGGGAAGCCGATAAGCAAACTCATCCTGGAACCCTACTGAGCCTATCAGTGACAATATCCGTACAGTCCAATCCGTTCATCTATGAGCATCGCATATCGGGCCTAGGGGGCTGGTAACGTCAGACCCCCAAAAGCGGTATAAGTCGTGTCGGAGTGTAGCCCAGAACACCCTGAGATACTACTGGAATACCTACCAGTAAATCTTCTGCCTCGGCCGAGGGTTTTGTGTAATGGCTCTCCTAGACACAGCCCGATCTCACCCCCAATACCGGGAGAGACGAAACCCCTGTCGATCCGCTCACTGCCTCTATGTGGCTCGGGACTGTACCCAACTAAAACCTGTTTGCACGACTCCTTTAAGCCATGGTAGGGTAATAATCAAAGCACAGTAGGAACTCACACGATGCAAATGACGATCTCAGGTCGATGAACTAACCTGTACACATGTTACCAGGGAACTGCTATCTGACGCTAGTTACAATACCAACTAGCAGGTTCCCGGCGAGTCCTGTCCGGTGCACTCATAACCCAATGAGCACCCGTATACATCTTAGGTGAACCAACTGACACCAATGGCTTGTGAGACCGGCCACCGCCTCACGTCGGGGTCTCGACTGTATACACTAGTCTACTCTGGAGTATCGATGCCCTGTCTCGAAACTCCCTCGACTAGGGACCACTTTTAAGAATGTGCTTATAGACTACACAACTCTCATGTATATGATCGCCATCATACTGCTGGTAGTCAAGCAAGAATCCTAAGGGCTCTATCAACGTGTAATAGTGATCTGTAATGTCACCTAAAACTGTACACAATGATAAAGGCAAACCAGATAACATACTATCATCTCGAGTAAGACTGTCCTACCGGTATAGGTCAACCTCAATCATTGCAATCACGTTCCTGTGATCCAATAATTGACTTTGAGGGTACTATATCCAACAGGTGAAGCATGGCTTTGTTCTTTATTTTAATGGTTTGCTTGCACTATTGAAGTATGGTTGATATTATATTATTTAATAATATTCATACTTCAATAATGTGAAAGAGAGTAGCCATTCTTCACTTGTGTTTTAGCCTTAGCTCTTTCACTCTCCATTTTTTCCTTCTTCTTCCTCCTCCTCCTCGAAGCCCTAACCCTCACATGTGATGTGAACCATAGGGTTTTGGATAAATCCTAAGTGAGCTTAGAACCCCTACTTTATCATCCTAATTTAAATTAGCAATTTGAATTAGGGTGTTTCCTTCACTAATGAAAAATTAGTGAAGAGATAGCTTGAATTAGAGGAGCTTTGGGCGGATCATCTTTGACACAAAGATCGCGATGGAAGCTTGTTCATTCTTCAAGTGGAGCGTGGAGGAGTCGTAGGGACTACTACTCGGAGCTATAGAAGTGAAGGACACGGTCTACAAAGGTTGTAATCTCTATCACTTAGTTTAGTTGTTATGATATCATACTATAAACCCTAATACACTACTTAGATTCTAGGTTAGTGTGGCTTAACACCATGAAAATTTGAAAATTGCATGCTTGATGCTGGTTTAAACCTTGTGGTGGTGCTAGGGTACACTTTCATGGTATCAGAGCCAAACTAGAACATTAGGGCAAGTCTTTACGATGTTAAAGTGTTCGATCGAATTTCGAAACCCACATTTTTCATAGTTTCTGTCCATTTTTTCAAAACTTGAAAATATTCGAATTAAAAATATGCAGAAAATTGTGCAGGGTATTTTATGGAGCCCTAAGAAATACGAGTCACAAATACCAACAAAGAGCCGCGGAACTGCGTCCTAAACCCTATTTTGACCGCGGTTCCGCCGCAAGTTTGTGGTATCATGGGATCGTTTTTCTTGTGCTGCTCCATTGTTATATTTGCCACTTTCTAGGTGTTTTTACTGATGCTCATGTTGTTGAGGTCTCTGTGACTTATAGGTGTTTGATAAATCGATCGAAATGTTTTACGTCGTCTATATTATGATGATATATGATACAATATTTGGAATCCGCAACAATTAGTTTTGAGAAAACTAGTTAGTGTATTATAAATCTAGCGTTTTAGTCACGGTTGATCAATTGCCACAGAGTTTCAATTCGGATCAAAACTCTGTCGCAATCGCGTATAGTACGCGAACACTTATTCGGGAATCTTATTGAATTATCAGACTCCTTATTGAAAAGTGTTTTCAATTTGAGACTAAAATGCAAGGTTTATAGGTTAGGCATGAAATTAGGAATATTAGATATTCCGGGTTTATGATGTCTATGAAATTTGTAGATTCTAATTATTGTAGTTTTTCATTTCTTTTCTGCGACCGTAAGTGTAATATATGGTGTATCCCTGATCTCGTTGCTATATGTCAACGAAATTCAGGATACACATATTTACTTACGTTGATGACATGCGATATTATGTATTGATGTGATATGTTATATTGGACCGTCGTGATTGAATAGCCGAGGGTTTTTGCGTAAGATGAGTGTTTTTCAATTTTCATTCATGAAATTTGTATGTAATATTCTTTTATTGGGACACTTCCGGGTTGAGGATGATGTCACCATTAATGTATATTATTTACTTTTCCGTATTAGGATAGAGCCAAGACGGGGAGCACAAGCAACCGGGTTCAAGAGTCCAGTGGGAGACTATTTCGAGGAGTCAAGACCTGGTCTCCTAACTCTAGAATTGGCAGGGTTGCTTGCCACTCTCGTAGGGGTCTAGGGATGTGAGTTTGGCTATTCATCACGATGATAGAATCCATGTTTTTCATTAGGGTGTGATGTCCCAGTATTATGGATGTCATACACAGAGTAGGAAGTAAAATTCCTATACTACGATTGGTTGTACTGTGGTCGTCACACAGTTGTTTCTCCAGACAGGATATGGATATAATATTAGATATTCTGGTTTCTAGATCTATGGTTTTAGATCTAGATTTGGGTAGTTTCCCAATGTGGGTACTTTGACAGTATTCTAATGGTTTTTAGAATAGATGACTCCTGGCATGGTGGTGTACCTGCAGGTGATGGAGTTACCCTCTCTAAAGGTGTCTTATAGACTAAAGGGGAGAGGGATGTGCATGAATGGCAGATCACTTGCTTAGGCAATTGAGTTAATCGTGAGATGTCAAGTACCACACCAAATGTTGTTTTTGCACTAGATGCGATAAGTTTGTATTAATCCAATCCTGGAGAAACATAAGGAAGCAGTTTTAGAACATAAGTGGATGTTCTACGGATTTGATGACGGCAGCCTCCTTCGGGAGACGGTTATCATTCCAGGCTTCAAAGGTGACATGGATGACAGAGTGATTGTCAGAGTTATAGTTTTCCCTCTGACGAAGGGGGCAGTATTATGGACAGTTGGTCCAAGAGGATACTGTGGGAGGCATGGTGCAGGATACTGATTAGGTTCAGTTGACGATACAGTCTAAGAAGTTTGGATTTGGAGTTCATTTATGAACTAGGTCCCATCAGATATCCAGACATATTCTAAGACAGATATTACTCAATTCGGGAGATAGTTTTCTCCGCGAACTTGAAATTAAGAGAGACATAGAAAGAAACTTCAGGGTGGATCCACTCAATGAGGCTATTTCTCGAACACAATAGTTTTACAAACGGGCTTTGTGAAACTGATTAGTAGAGGAGTTGGATGTTCGGTATCACACGGGCTGTGAGTATGCGACATCGCAATAATTAGCCTTAAGTGCAAGTGGGAGATTATTGGACATAGTGCCATCAAAGTCAATTATTAGATCGCAGGTACGTGATTGCAATGATTAAGGAGGATCTATACCGGTGGTACAGTCTTACTCGAAATGATAGTATGCTATCTGGCTTGCCTTTATCAGTCGTGTATAGGTTCAGGTGACTGATCACGATTACACGTTGATAGAGCCCTTAGGATCTTGCTTGACTACCAACAGTATGATGGCGATCATATACGTGAGAGTTGGGTGGTCTATAAGCACATCCTTAATTGTGGTCCCTAGTCGTGGGAGTTTCGAGACAGGGCATCGATACTCCGGAGTAGACTAGTGTATACAGTCGAGACCCCGACGAGGGGCGCCGGCCGGTCTCATAAGCCACTGGTGTCAGTTGGATCACCAAAGATGTATACAGGTGCTCATTGGGTTATGAGTACACCGGACAAGACTCGCCGGGAACCTGCTAGTTGGTATTATACCTATCGTCAGATAGCAGTTCCTTGGTGACATGTGTACAGGTTAGTTCATCGACCTGAGATCGTCATTTTTCTCGTGTGAGTTCCCACCGTGCTTTGATTTCTACCCTACCACGGCTCAAAGGAGTCGTGCAAACATGTATTTTTTGGGTACAGTATCGAGCCATAAGGAGGCAAGTGAGTGGATCGGCAGGAGATTCGTCTCTCCCGGTATTGGGGGTTGAGATCGCGCTGTGTCTAGGAAAGCCATTACACCAAGTCCTTGGCCAAGGCAGGTGAGAATTACTGGTAGGTACTCCGGTAGTTTCTCAGGGTGTTCAGGTCTTGTCTCCGACACGACTTATACCGCTATTGGGGGTCTGACGTTACTAGCCCTCTAGGCCCGATATATGATACTCATAGACGAACGGACGGACTGTATATATATTGTCACTGTTAGGCTCAGTAGGGTTTCAGGATGAGTTCGCTCATCGGCCCCCCTTGAGGTCAGTACATGGGCAGCCGTTACGCACAGCTAGTGCCGCTGATGGCTTGTGGTTAAACCCACTGCCAGGGTACTGACGAGTCATTAGAGTCCCCCACAGATAGTTTCCCAAGTTCGGGCGAAACGTTGTAGAGGCCGTATGGTTTTATGGCAGGGTTCGGAAAATGCACGTGCGTTTATGCACGTGTTATATTTCGGGCAGATAATACTGGTGGGCTTTGGTTTAAGCCGGATCCATGTATTATACTTTGTAGATATAATATCTTTGTCTCAGTTGCATTTGTATTCGGTTGTAATACAAATGCGGGTATATTTATACAGTTACGGGGTTATCCTGAAATTCGTTTCGGGATCGCTTTTGGAAGTTTCCAGTTTTCTATCGCCCGTATTAAACATTTGGTTTAATACGGATTTATCTTTTCTTGAGGTGAGTCATGAGTGAGAAGGTTCTAGATTTGGTGACTAGATTAGTGAGTCACCATTATGCATTGATTGAATGATGATGTGTTATTAGTGTGTCACCTTTTCATTAATGACTTTTGTTCTTGCTAAGATATTTCCTCTTGATCTTTTGTGAGAAGCTTTGCTTATGGTTACCCTCCCTTACTCCTACCCTCACCCCCTCCTTATATATGGCCGGCCCCTCTCCTCTTCACTCACTCACTTGTTGGTTGAAAAAAAGATGATTGATTTTGGGAAAAAGATTATGATAGCTTTACTTCATGTAATTTCATATAGCTTATTTATCCATCACACGATTCCAAAAAGGCAACTTCATTAACTGTTCGTCCATGGCTTTGGACGAAGTGAGACAAAGTGTTCTACTCATTCTCTACATCAATCTTGGTCATCTCTTTTAGCAAACTTGATGATCGATTTGCCTCGGTTCAGAGGCGGGAGCCCGTTTAAAGATCCATAGATGTGGTGCCACCTCGACGACGAGCCAGGAGATCGGAGCAGCCGCAATGGAGCGTGGGGTGATGGTTAAAGAACGAAGGACTCGGATCGTTCGGTATAACCTTTCTACCCACTTTGTATTTTGTTAGTTTAGCGTTAATGGCAGATCCGGGTTATAGTATGCGATAGCGCCAGTTATGAAAGTTTTTGTTCCGCATTTGGCGTCTGAAAGACGGCCGGGGCGCTACCGTAGACTTACATGGTATCAGAGCCACGCCATTAAGCTTTACTAACTTGTGCTAACGCATTTAAAAGATCGATCGAAAAGAATTTCCAAAATCGCAATTTCTATGTGTAAAGTTTCTGTCGATTTTAAAACAGGCCTAAAAATCATTTTGAGCATCTCAGAAAATCGAGCAGGGATTTTTAAGAACACTGGAGAAAATTGGTCATGTGATCTCACTGTACCTCCGTGGATCCGCGGCCCAATCTAGGGTTTAGCCGCGGATCCGCCGCCAGATTGTGAGATCAATAAGCCAAATTTCTACAGTAGCTTCTACATGGAAAAATTGAGGTTTCTGGAATGGTTCTTTTGGGCCCAGATTTTGTTACTGTACAGCAGATGTACGTGGGGCCCACTTCGGGAAGTTTTGTCGATCGAAATTTAAACGTGTTAGTTTACAGCACTTACATTATATCTCCGACCGTGAATGTCATTCGAGCGGTAAATTGCGTCTAATTGCTATAGTCCTTTTAGACGGATTTGCGAACGTGACATTCGCGTTGATGTTCTGTGTTGTGCTGTGATGTTGCGGATTTGTCGTGGTGGATAGTAGTGTGCAATGGTAGTGCAGTTTGGATTTATTTGTACATTTGATATTGCGGGGCGAGCGTCCAACATGTGGACTGCCGTCACTGCCTGTTTGTATAATATTCTTTTGGGGCACGACCGGGCTGAGGTTGATGTACCCATTGTACATATTTTTCATTTCTGTACTAGGTTTTACCCCACGACGGGGTGCACGGATAGCCGGGTTCTGGAGGGCAACGGGTCCGCATCTCATGGCTTTGAGAGGCAGAGGGACCTCACTCTAGAATTGGCAGACTATTCGCCGCACTCGTAGGGGGTACAGGTTGATCCAAGGAGGGGTGCCCAAGTTACCGGATTCCATGAAGTGCCGGGTGGTCCATTCACTTTGCTGTAGGGGGCTGCCTCGCTTCAGGTTTTGGCGGGTAACTTGCCGCACCCGTAGGGGTCTAGGTTTCATTGCACAGGCTATCCACAAGACCAGGGGAACGTCGGGTTTCAGCAGCGGCTCTGTGAAACCCGGGGATCCCAGATTATCTGTATTGTTCTATGATACTTATTACTTTTTTGTAATGTTGCATATTATCACGCCTGGAGCGATTATTGTATATTGATATATATACTAGTAGATGTTGTATATGTTTTGCACCCACGCTAGTTCAGTCCCCGCTCTGTCGTTAGTTAAGTAACCTAACGGGTGATGACGGGACCCAGTGGCGAATGCGGATGGCATATACGTACATTTTATTTTCGTTCTTTTCTGGTGTGATTAATTGATGGGACTGCGTTGATTCTGATCAATGCAAAAGGAAAACAAACCTGTTTAGATGTTGTTGGAACAGTTTTAAAAAGTGTTATTACAAAGACGTTTTCTTTTGTATAGTGGTATTCAGTTGGAATATCCTGCACCTCATTCGACGAGGCAAGGGCCGAGATCCTTTCACCGGGAGTGACCCCTTGGGCAGAAGTTTGCGTCAGGGTAATAACTTCACTATAGTCGATTACATGTTGCTTTGCATCATGGTATTCAGTTGGAATATCCTGCACCTCATTTCACGAGGAAAGAGCCGAGATCCCTTCACCGGGAGTGACCTCTTTAGCAAAGGTTTTCGCCACTATATTTATAAAAAGCTATCAGGTTCCTTCAACGAGATCAAGTTCATTACGTTAAAGGTTTTTCGCCAAAAATCAGCCGTAGCCCTTCGTCGTTTCAGAACGTCTGCACGTAGTATTCATGCTATGTTTGTTGGCCTTTGTCAAGGCATGGTGGATGATAGCTGTTTGTTACTTTTCTGTTGCATAGATAGATGAGTTGGTTTGGGACAGTCGTATTACCTTGTTGGCCTTCGTCAAGGGTATGTACGGGTGGGTTCGAATTGATAAGATAATGACGGGTAGAACTTGACATGTGACTTATGATTTGTTGGCCTTCGTTAAGATCATAAGAACATGGGGTAAAAATCATATCGGGAGTTTCTAAAGAAACTGAAACTTGCCAGGCATGCGCATACCTTCTGGAATGTGATAACGTGAGTGGATTCCGTCACATTATCATGCGATGAGAGTTGGATCCCGATTCCCACTGATGAGTTGGTTTACTCTTCGGGTGATCCCGATTGATTCATTTTTTAGGTTTGGAGGAGAATTTGACAGTACAGTGGGAGGTTTCCGGATTAGATAAAGTGATAACCATTCTGATCTAGGTTAGAGTGCACGCAGAGTGTTTCTTTTCTCTCTCTTTGGCAGCGACCTTTGACCGACCCTAGACTATGACTCAGTGACCAAGTTGACCGAACCTTCTTAAAATACTGGCTTTTAGATTGTCTAAGTTGCATAAGTCATTGCCACTCCTTCTTTTACCCTTTGAATTTCTCAGAACACCCCGTATTACTATGGACATCCACTTCCATGGGATAGATCCATCGTATGGTTATATACGAACTCGAAGGGACTTCTTCGAGGATGGATCAAGGTTCAGGAGAAAAAGAATTGGTTTATTCAGTTTTCTTTTATTATCACCTTCTCTCAGGTTGCGAGGGCTCCTTAGTTTAGGAGAGTACACCTATTACGCTTATTGGATAGTCTTCTTCCAAACCATAGGCAGGTGCCGAAAGGTAGGGAATGAAGAAAACCAATTAGCCTAAGTAGGGTGTACAGAAGGTAATATGTAAAGACAAAATAAAGGGATTAGAAAGAGGGCAAAGTAAATTGCGACTGCTATCATTCACGACCAAACCGTGTACTTCATCGCCACTCCTATTTCACCTTTGCTTTTTTCCCCAGTTCGGGAGAAATAGAATAAGGTATTATTCAGTTGTCTTTTATCATCACCTTCTCTCAGGTTACGAGTACTCCTTGGTTTAGGAGGGTACACCTATTATGCTTACTGGATAGTTTTCTTCCAAACCATAGGCTGGTGCCGAACGGTAGGGAAGGAAGAAAACCACTTAGCCTAACGAGGGTGTGCAGAAGGTAACGACTAAAGACAAATAAAGGGATTTGGAGAGATAGCAATGAAATATACGGTTATAGTCATGAATTGGTTTATAGAAGAGGCATTACTAGGAATACCAGGATACCCCTACGAAACATTTTCATGTTTCAGTGCGTTGTTAAAGGAAAACTGATTTCCCGATTAGATACTTACTCCAGGGTATGTATTTACCAGGTATGATTCTCACATCTGTATGGTTTTACAGATGATGAGTGGGAGTAGGTTATTGGGAATAAGGTGATCATCCTCATTATATCGGAATTCGTTGTAATTGGTGATATTTGAGGAAATCGCCTGGGTTATTGCCGGAAGGCATGTATTTGGTTTTGAGTATCCGTTGTTGTGCACCAATTTCAAAATGATATATCTGTACGTTTATTTTTATAAAGTGAGATATAACCTTTTGATATTATGTCGATGATATTTACCTATATCAGTTGGCGATTGGGTAAGGAGTATTGAACAACGGAGTAGTTCTTAACCATAAGTACAGTTTTCAACCTACGATGCACAGGTTTTGAGTTATTCAACTCAGCGGACTTATACAGAGGATTGTATGTTGTCCAGTGTCCATCAGGACAAAGGGGTTGGTCCTCGTACTATGTTCTGTTTACTTATGACTTCTCTAGTTTTTAGACAAGTGTTTCGCAGAAATACAAGGTCTAGGTTTTGAGAAGTTGTGAGTATAAGAATAAAGTAGAGAACCAGATGTCGCAAGTATCGGGATTCTTCAAAGAGATCGAAGATGTAGATACTTGTGATTGGTATTCAGTTTATAGTGATGTTTTTGAGAAACTTGTTTCTCATTCAGGTTACTCATAATTGGATGGATTCTTAAGTTGAGTAATGTTGATTAGCCTCTCTCCATTAAATTGATATGCACTGGAGATAGCTGCAAGATTAGAATCTGGTTCAAATTAAATAAGTGCCAAAGTTTCTATATTGGATATAGAATGGTTCATATCTTAACGATGTTAAGGTACGGGGAGTTGTCCGGCTTATGCTTAAAACCAGACTCTGGATAACTCAGGGCACGTTTCTGTAATGGCAGTTTGTGGGTTGACCTGGGCTATGTCGAGGATTGACTTTCTACCCTCTGGAAGATCAATAGCGATATTGTTCTTAACTAGCCACAGTTTTAGCAAAATGGATTTTTTCAGAAAACAGTAGTGGGAGTATGGTAGAACTGGAAGTGATTCCAGAACCGCAAACGATTACGGAAAATTTTATAGAACCTATAGATTCAATCGGGTTTGACATTCCAATAGCCACTCCGCAGATATGGTGGGTAACCTCAGACACCCGAGAGGTACTCCGATAGCCTCAAGGACGGTGACAGGGAGGTTCCTGCTCACCCAGACTTGACACTACTGTTGTTCCAGGCTATGAGACCCGGCAGGAGGTTAAGTATAGCGTCGTTCTAAACTAGCTTTAGAAGTGCACGTATATATTATTCTGCCAGAGGGTTGTTGTGGTCAGTGGGAGCAGCGGAAGCATAGTGGGTAAATAGCTTATGTCTATTTATAGACTTGAGCAGTTATAGCGGAGACAGATCATCTAATTTTGATGTGACAGTCATGAGTTTGACTTCATCAAAATAGGGGATGGATCTGTTAAGAAGGTAGTAGGGTGTGATGTCCCAGTATTATGGATGTCATACACAGAGTAGGAAGTAAAATTCCTATACTACGATCGGTTGTACTTTGGTCGTCTCACAGTTGTTTCTCCAGACAGGACATAGATATAATATCAGACATTCTGGTTTCTAGATCTATGGTTTTAGATGTAGATTTGGGTAGTTTCCCAATGTGGGTACTTTGACAGTATTCTAATGGTTTTTAGAATAGATGACTCCTGGCATGGTGGTGTACCTGCAGGTGATGGAGTCACCCTCTCTAAAGGTGTCTTATAGACTAAAGAGGAGAGGGATGTGCATGATTGGCAGATCACTTGCTTAGGCAATTGAGTCAATCGTGAGATGTCAAGTACCACACCAAATGTTGTTTTTGCACTAGATGCGATAAGTTTGTATTAATCCAATCCTGGAGAAACATAAGGAAGCAGTTTTAGAACATAAGTGGATGTTCTACGGATTTGATGACGACAGCCTCCTTCGGAAGACGGTTATCATTCCAGGCTTCAAAGGTGACATGGATGACAGAGTGATTTTCAGAGTTATAGTTTTCCCTCTGACGAAGAGGGCAGTATTATGGACAGTTGGTCCAAGAGGATACTGTGGGAGGCATGGTGCAGGATACTGATTAGGTTCAGTTGACGATACAGTCTAAGAAGTTTGGATTTGGAGTTCATTTATGAACTAGGTCCGATCAGATATCCAGATATATTCTAAGACAGGTATTACTCAATTCGGGAGATGGTTTTCTCCGCGAAATTGAAATTAAGAGAGACAAAGAAAGAAACTTCAGGGCGGATCCACTCACTGAGGCTATTTCTCGAACACAATAGTTTTACAAACGGGCTTTGTGAAACTGATTAGTAGAGGAGTTGGATGTTCGGTATCACACGGGCTATGAGTATGCGACATCGCAATAATTAGCCTTAAGTGCAAGTGGGAGATTGTTGGATATAGTGCCCTCAAAGTCAATTATTGGATCGCAGGTACGTGATTGCAATGATTGAGTAGGATCTATACCGGTGGTACAGTCTTACTCGAAATGATAGTATGCTATCTGTTTTGCCTTTATCAGTCGTGTATAGGTTCAGGTGACTGATTACGATTACACGTTGATAGAGCCCTTAGGATCTTGCTTGACTACCAACAGTATGATGGCGATCATATACGTGAGAGTTGGGTGGTCTATAAGGACATCCTTAATTGTGGTCCCTAGTCGTGGGAGTTTCGAGACAGGGCATCGATACTCCGGAGTGGACTAGTGTATACAGTCGAGACCCCGACGAGGGGAGGTGGCCGGTCTCACAATCCACTGGTGTCAGTTGGATCACCAAAGATGTATACAGGTGCTCATTGGGTTATGAGTACACCGGACAGGACTCGCCGGGAACCTGCTAGTTGGTATTATACCTATCGTCAGATAGCAGTTCCCTGGTGACATGTGTACAGGTTAGTTCATCGACCTGAGGTCGTCATTTGTCTCGTGTGAGTACCCACCATGCTTTGATTTCTACCCTACCACGGCTCAAAGGAGTCGTGCAAACAGGTATTTTTTGGGTATAGTCCCGAGCCACATGGAGGCAAGTGAGCGAATCGGCAGGGGATTCGTCTCTCCCGGTATTGGGGGTTGAGATCGCGCTGTGTCTAGGAAAGCCATTACACCAAGTCCTTAGCCAAGACAGGTGAGAATTACTGGTAGGTACTCCGGTAGTTTCTCAGGGTGTTCATGGCTTGTCTCCGACACGACTTATACCGCTATTAGGGGTCTGACGTTACTAGCCCCCTAGGCCCGATATGTGATACTCAAAGAAGAACGGACCAGACTGTATATATATTATCACTGTTAGGCTCAGTAGGGTTTCAGGATGAGTTCGCTCATCGCCCCCCTTGAGGTCAGTACATGGGCAGTCGTTACGCACAGCTAGTGCTGTTGACGGCTTGTGGTTAAACCCACTGCCAGGGTACTGACGAGTCATTAGCGTCCTCCACAGATAGTTTCCCAAGGTCGGGCGAAACGTTGTAGAGGACGTATGGTTTTATGGCAGGGTTCGAAAAATGCACGTGCGTTTACGCACGTGTCATATTTCGGGCAGATAATACTGGTGGGCTTTGGTTTAAGCCGGATCCATGTATTATACTTTGTAGATATAATATCTTTGTCTCAGTTGCATTTGTATTCGGTCATAATACAAATGCGGGTATATTTATACAGTTACGGGGTTATCCTGAAATTCGTTTCGGGATCGTTTTTGGAAGTTTGCAGTTTTCTATCGCTCGTATTAAACATTCGGTTTAATACGGATTTATTTTTTCTTGAGGTGAGTCATGAGTGAGAAGGTTCTAGATTTGGTGACTAGATTAGTGAGTCACCATTATGCATTGATTGAATGATGAGGTGTTATTAGTGAGTCACCTTTTTAGTAATGACTTTTGTTCTTGCTAAGATATTTCCTCTTGATCTTTTATGAGAAGCTTTGCTTATGGTTACCCTCCCTTGCTCCTACCCTCACCCCCTCCTCATATATGGCCGGCCCCTCCCCTCCTCACTCACTCACTCACTTGTTGGTTGAAAAAAAGATGATTGATTTTGGGAAAAAGATTATGATAGCTTTACTTCATGTAATTTCAAATAGCTTATTTTTCCATCACCCGATTCCAAAAAGGCAACTTCATTAACCGTTCGTCTAAGGCTTTAGACGAAGTGAGACAAAGTGTTCTACTCATTCTCTACATCAATCTTGGTCATCTCTTTTAGCAAACTTGATGATCGATTTGCCTCGGTTCAGAGGCGGGAGCCCGTTTAAAGATCCATAGATGTGGTGCCACCTCGACGACGAGCCAGGAGATCGGAGCAGCCGTAAAGTAGCGTGGGATGATGGTTAAAGAAAGAAGGACTCGGATCGTTCGGTATAACCTTTCTACCCACTTTATAGTTTGTTAGTTTAGCGTTAATGGCAGATCTGGGTTATAGTATGCGATAGCGCTAGTTATAAAAGTTTTTGTTCCGTATTTGGCGTCTGAAAGACGGCCGGGGCGCTACCGTAGACTTACAGTCGAGACCGGGTCTCCTAACTCTAGAATTGGCAGGGTTGCTTGCCACTCTCGTAGGGGTCTTGGGATGTGAGTTTGGCAATTCATCATGACCATAGAATCCATGTTTTTCATTACCGGCTGAATTTAAAACACGGACCTCCTAATATATTCAATATTTCATATGTTGGCTTCTGCTGCTTGAGTTCTGTGATGTGATCATATAACCGCGTGAGACGAATGCTATATATACATATATATGATATATATAATAAACGTTGCTTATGTTTTTCACCCGCACTAGTCCAGCCCCCGCTCTGTCGTTAGTTAAGTAACCTAATGGTGCATGACGGGGCCCCATGGCTAATACGGATGGTATAAGCGTACGTTCTATTTTCGTTTCTCTTTTGTGATGTTTAGGGAAACATAAATGATGGGACTTCATTAATGAGATTAATGGAAAGAACAGAATCTTAAAGATGTTGTAGAATCAAAATTTTCAAAAAAGGTAGCTCTAGTTCTTACTTTGCATAGTGGTATTCCTTGATGAATATCCAACACCTCATTCGATGAGGAAAGAGCCGAGATCCCTTCACCGGGAGTGACCTCTTTAGCAAAACTAGCAAATGCTACAACCCACTCAATTTTGTTTTGATAGCTTCTCTAGTTCTTCCAGCACCTCATTCGATGAGGAAAGTGCCGAGATCCCTTCACCGGAAGTGACCTCTTTAGAAAAACTAGCAAAAGCTATAAAAAACACTCCTTTTCAAAACACTAGATTCTACAATGATATCAGGTTCATTACGTTAAAGGTTTTCATTAAAACTAGTCATAGCCCTCCGTCATTTCAGATTAGTGCTATTTAGTATTCGTGCTTCGTTTGTTGGCCTCCGTCAAGGCGTAGTGTGCGATAGCTGATTAGTGCTTATCTGCTGCATGTGATGCGATTGGATTAGGGTAATCGTATGACTTTGTTGGCCTCTGTCAAGGGTCGTGTGGATGGGTTTAATTCAATCACGAAATGAACGGATTGAACTTGACTAGCGGCCTATGGTTTGTTGGCCTCCGTCAAGGTCATAGGTCGTTAGAGGTAAAAACAGATATTAGGAATTTCAAATGTTAGAAATTTGCAACGAGATTGCATACTTTCTATGAGATAGTTGGATCCCGATACCCACTGCGAGTAAGAGTTACTCCTGAGAGAGTTTTCCACTTTACAATTAGCTGATCCAGTAAGTGTCTAAGAAATGTGTTAACGGGGTTATGCTCCTGCGGAAACGAGGTTATTTAATTAGTTCCATGCGAAAGCATGGGCAGACTCCCTCGGAGTACCAATACCTGTCTGGCTAACTGATTGACGAACTTGTGGGGTGTAATTAATCCTGGCTAATCTTACCTTTTAGGGTTTGAAGGAATATTTGATAAAAACAGTAGAAGCCATCCTGATTAGATAAGATAATAACCAATCTAATCTTGCAAAGAGTGCATGCAAAAGTGTTATCCTCCCTCTCTCTCTTTCCTGGTAGCGACCATGAAACGCCTTAATCAAGATAATAATATGGATGTATTGACCGAACCCGCTTATTATACTGAGCTGGGGAACGTTGGTTCCGCTTTTTCTTATGATTGTCATAAGTCTGAGCTAGGAATAAGGAAATATCAGGATTCCCACACAACCCGAACGAAGAATGAGCATGATGATGTTAGTTATATGTATGCCCTAGAGGTCATTACTGTACATTCGATGTATATTGTAGTGGATGCTGGGACATATATAGGTAGGACTTTCTTGCTCGACATGATAGTACGCTCTCTGGTTGCTCTTTATCTTAACGTGTATACTTTCTGTCTCTCTGTTACATGTTGATAAAGCCCTTAGGATGTGTACTCGACTTCCAGGACTGTGATGCAGATCATACTAGTGGGGCCTGGATAGTCCATGAGTACATCCTTCAATGTTCCTAGTCGAGGGAATATCGAGACGGGGCATCGATATTCCAGAGTAGACTAGCGTATATCTTATCGACCCATGCGATGGGCGATGGATGATCCCACATCCATTGGTGTTTGACATCAGAGATGGTATACGGGTGCTCAGTGGAGACTGGGTACACTGAACGGACTCGCCAAGAACTCCCAGATGGTATTATACCTCACGTCAGATGGCAGTTCTCTGGTGACACTGGTACAGCTTAGTCTGTTGACCCGAGATCGTCATAGAGTCTTGTGTGTCTCCCACTGTGCTTTGATTTCCACCCTACCACGGCTCTACTGAGTCGTGCAAATAGGTGGTTTTTGGGTACAGTCCCGATTCACATGGAGGCAATGAGCGATAGGAGGGGATTCGTCTCTCCCTGTATTGGGGGTTGATGTTGCGCTATGCTCGACTGGCCATAACAGGAAATCCCTGGCCAGGGTTGCAGTGACCTACTGGTAAGTGTTATCAGTAGTTTCACACATGTCATGGACTTCACGTCGGCATGACTTATCGAGCTACTGGGGTCTGACGTTTACCACCCCTAGGCGAGATATACGACATATCAGACGAACAGACCGGACTGTACGGTAAGTGTTACTGGTTGGATTCACAGGAGTGTGAGCGGGCTTGCTCGTCGATCTTCTGATCGCTCAATACCCGGGTGGCCGTTACGTTTAGCAGACCGCTTGCGGCTTGTGGGTGCTTGATATGATCATCATCTGCTGCCGGCGTATTGACGAGTCTTTAGAGTCCTATACAGAGGTTTCCTGGCTCGAGCGCATATGAGATATGTGCAGTACCGAGAATAATGCGTGTATGTGATGCCGTATTTCATTCTCGCGATGAATGTGTCGAATGGTTGTATGCGATATAACCTAAATATCGAATCAAGGATTGATTCGATAAGCCGATACATAGGATACTAGTCGGTTATATGCGATATGACCGGATCGTTAAATCAAGTGTTGATTTAATGATTTAATGTGTAATTATATATTTGATATATTACTTTGCATTAACTAGTGTTGGTTCACTTTAAATAGATTTTCTCACTTGATGTGCAAGTTGTATATGTGATATACTTTTGTGCACATGATTGTATCATGTTTGATGATACATGTTTACTTGGTTAAGTGTAAAGAATTAAACCGTGGTTAAGTTAATGATTAAGGTTTCATTTCACCTACTTATTCATTTATCTATTTATTTATCTTTTTCTTTTTGGAAAAGAGAAAGATAAATGGTGGACTTGTTTTGTTTTTAGTTGAAGCTTCTTGAAACCTTGACTAAGTCACCACTCTTGTCTTATACTTAACCCTAACCATTCAAGTTAACCATGGTCCATTCTCTACAATTAACCAAGGGTTAATATATGATAAGTATTGATTTATTTATCTAATTATTCAATACTTATCATATTCTTTTTTCCTTCATCATCTTCTTCTTCCATGAAGAAAAGCTTGCTACTCCAATGGCAAGTGATGAAATTGAGTGAGAAATCCAATTCTAAAGTGAACCCACCTTCTATTTCTTCATCCTCTACCTCTTGCCAAGTAGTATAGGGTGTTTCCTTCACAAGTTTTCAAGGCTTGGTGAAGTTGGAGCTTGATCTTGTGATGCCTCGATGTAGATCATCTTCGGCATCGAACCGGCGACCAAGCCCGCCCATTTCTCCGATGAAGCCGATGCTAGAGTCGTGGATTTGATTTGGACAGCGGAGGGACCTCATCACGGAGCCTAGGACATGGAGGACCGGATCTACAAAGGTTGTAGCTTCTTTCCTTTAGTTAAAAGTCGTTAACCTGCATCGCATAGCCTATATATCTAGTTAACGATCCATATTAGGGTTTGTAGGCACTTGTAAAATTTGAATTAGCAATGCTTGATCACTTGTGAGACTTCATTAGTGTGCCTAGGAACCCTACAGTGGTATCAGAGCCTAGCTAGAGCCTTAGGCGATGCGTAGACGGAATTAGAAGTCCGATCGAACCGAAACCCAAACCCTAAAATGCTCTCTGTACATTTTCTGAAATCGTGGTTTTTTGAGAATTAAAAATATGCAGAAAAATCAGCAGGCATATATAAGAGTTACTGTAAAATTCGAGTTGCCAATTCGACTAAGTCGCGGTGGAACCGCGGCAGAAGCCTGACTTCTGCGGCGGTTCCGCGGCCAAATAGTCATATCATATTTTTAAAATTGTACAGTAATTCCTATTTTTCAGTGCTGGTTTTCCTGGGAATTTTTAAATCTGACTCAAGAGTTGAGTTTTCTGGGTTGTATTGGGGACTCGGTGTATCGATCGGATTGTCTAATTCTGTCTGTGTGCTTTTCCGGATAATTTTAGAATATGTTAAAAAGTTCGACCGGATATAAATACCCAACTTTTCCCCTGCTGGGAAATTTCCAAGTGTTGGATTTTTCCGTGGTTTAAAGACGTTCTAAGTAGTGCAAGTAACGCGATGGACCCTCTAGAAGACAGCAAACCTTAACTCGATTATGTGACCGTCTTGAACTGCCCTTTGAACCTTCGTGTTTGGGGCAGTACGGCGTGCCACATGTGAGGCGTTGGCTTGACCCTTCTACGGCTGGACCGTTGGTACTGAGGCACGAACTGAATGTTTTTAGACTCATTTCATGTGTTGAGCTGTATCGGGAAAACTTAGGTGTTCGATTGTTCGATCGGAAAGTTTAACATTTTCTATTTATCCGGAATGTGATACAATAATTGGAATTCACAAAGAGTTATGAGATAACTGAATGAATGTTATAAATCTAGTAGTTTAGTCTCACTTGATCGGTTGCCACGGAATTTTGATGTGATCAAAAGTCCGTCGCAATCACGTAGCGTACGCGGATACTCGCCGGGTAAACTTAATAGACAGCCTCACTCCATAGCCCCGACCAAGTGACTGTAGGAGAACCCCGTCGCCGAAAGCATCCGTTCGGGTGCTCGCGGCAACGGTGTTCCGCCTTGGTGCACTTTGTCGACGGCATCGGGGGTGCGGCCGCCTACTAAAGTTTGCGACGAGCATTCGATCAGGATGTCGGGAATCTTATTGAATTGCCCGACTTGGTATTGAAAAGTGTTTTCGATTTTGAGACTAAAATGCGGGGTTTATAATTGTTAGGCATGCGATGTCTAAAGAATTTATTTGATTAGGCATGTGATGTCTAAAGAGATTGCGGATTCCAACTGTTGTAGTTTTACACTTTCTTTTCTGTGACCGTAAGTGTAATATGTAATATCGCCGGTTTCGTTGCTATATGTCAACGACAATTGGGATGCGCATATTTACTTACGTTGATGACATGTGATGTTATGTGTTGCTGGATATGTTATATTGAATCGTCGTGTTTGAATAGCCGGGTTTTTTTTTATGTGAGATGAGTGTTTTTCATTTTCATTCATGTAAAAACTTGTATGTAATATTCTTTTATTGGGGCACTTCCAGGTTGCGGAAGATGTCACCCTTTGTATATTATTTACTTTTCTGCACTAGGATAGACCCAAGGAGGAGGGCACAAGTAACCGGGTTCTAGGGTCCAGAGAGAGACCAACTCGAGGAGTCGAGTCCGGGCCTCCTAACTCTAGAATTGGTAGGGTTACTTGCCGCTCTCGTAGGAGTCTAGGGGTGTGGGATTGGCTATTCATCACGACCGTGGAATCCGTGTTTTATACTGGCTCGTATTGAAAACACGGACGTCCTAGTATATCCAATATTTCATATGTTTCTTCTGCTGTGATTTATCTGTGATGTGATCATGTGATGTTCTGTAACAGATACTTTATATAGTATATATGATATATTATATAGACGTTGCTTATGTTTTACACCCGCGCTACCCCTGCCTCGCTCTGGCGTTAGTTACCTAACCTAACGGTGCAGACGGGACATCGAGGCGAATGCGGATGGCATAAGCGTACGTTATATTTATCTGTGATGTTTAGGTAATTTAATGATGGGACATTCATTAATGAGATTAATGAAAGAAAATAAACCTAATTGATGTTGTGGAATTGAATTTCAAAATAAAACAGGTAGCTACAGTTCTTGCTTTACATCGTGGTGTTCCTTGTAGAACATCCTGCACCTTATTCGATGAGGAAAGGACCGAGATCCCTTCACCGGGAGTGACTCCTTTAGCAATAACTGGCAGATGCTACAACCCTCGGTTTATCATTTGATTGCTTCTATGGTTTCTGCTTTGCACAGTGATATATATGATATATCCCGCACCTCATTCGACGAGGAAAGGGCCGACGATCCCTTCACCGGGAGTGACCCCTTTAGCAAAACTAGAAAAGCCTCAAAAACATTCCATCTAAAAACCATTTGATTCCGCAACGAGATCAAGTTCAAAGCGTTAAAGGTTTTCTTAAAAACCATTCGCAACCCTCCGTCATTTTAGGAAGTAGAGTACTTAGTATTCGTGCTACGTTTGTCGACCATAGTCGAGGCGTAGTGTGCGGTAGCTAAGTGATGTCTTCCTACACAGCATATGATGCGATCAGTTAGGACAGTCATGTGGCTTTGTTGACCTTAGCCAAGGGTCATGTGGGTGGGTCTAATTAATCACGAAATGACGGGTAGAACTTGACTAGTACCTATGATTTGTTGACCTTAGCCAAGGTCATAGGTGCTAGGGGTAAAAACCATTATCGGGAGTTTCAAGTGTTGAAATTTGCAATGAGATTGCATACCTTCTATGTGATAGTTGGATCCCGATACCCACTGCGAGTAATTGTTACTCCTGGGAGAGTTTTGCACTTTGCAATTAGCCGAGCAGGTAGGTGTCTAGAAAGGTGTCAACGGGGTTACGCCTCTGGGAAAACGAGGTTTACTGTAATTAGGTACGTGCGAAAGCACGGGGAACCTCCCTCAAAGTACCGACACTGGCCTGGCTGAAAGATTGGTGAACTTGTAGAGTGTAATTAATCCCGGCTAGTCTTTCATTTTAAGGTTTGAAGGAAGATTTGATAAAAACAGTGGGAGCCATCCTGATTAGATAAAATAAATAACCAGTCTGATCTTGCAAGAGCGCACGCAGAGTGTTTTCTTCTCTCTCTCTCCAGGTAGCGACCATATCACGCCTTAATCAAGATAATAATACGGATATTGATCGAACCCGCTTGTTATACTGAGCTGGGGAACGTTGATCCCGCTCCAACTTATAATTGTTATAAGACAGAGCAGGAATTAGGGGAATACCAGAATTCCTATGCCGCCCAAACGAAGAAAGTGCATATGATGCATCTCCTTCGGGTGTGTTCATTATACAGAACTGTTTTCTCAGTATCCTCTGCATCCTGGGTATTTGATACCAGATCATGATCCCAGATATGTAATCTGTTACATAGGGCTACAAAAGGGTAGAAAAACTGAGAACGGGTGATAAGTTTCATGAGACAGAAAACGGGGCAAGTGTTGCAGCCAAGTCTGTTGGTCACTGTCACCCTGTATTACCAATACATTGATTCTGAACAAATGCTATTAGATACCGAACCTGATATACAAAATCATATCAGTCTCTTTATTAGTAAAGAAATGATAAAATTTTGTATTGATGAATAATGTTTTGAACATTTCCTATATCAAAAGTTGATTGGTTCAGGCACGTTATCTAAAAGCATTGACGTTCTAAATCAAACTACAGTTCCTCGTATACAGAACACACACAAGAGGAAGAGTTCAGAAATGAACGAATCATTCTTGAGGTATTGTAGACTAGGTCAGATCAATGTGACCCGACTAGCTAGAGTTACATAAAGATGCATATTTAAATTAGTTTGAATTTACATCTTGTGAAACTCGCCAGTCATGTCACAAAGATAAGATGACCATAGCTCCGTTTACTGGAAACAGAGAAAGAGTTAATGAACTCTTGGGATGATACATGTTGATGTATGTAGGTCCCCTGTCTACACATGCCAAGACCGGTTCTTTGTACTTCATTACGTTCTCTGATAATCTCTCAAGATTCAGACATATGTTCCTGTTGAAACACAAGTCCGAACCTTTTGAGATATTCACAAAATACAAGTTAGAAGTAGAGAACCAAAAACCGGGTATAAGTATTATGTCCTATGATAAGATCAGGGAGGAGAATACTTGTGCATCGCATTCCTGGACTATTCTAAAGGAGAATGAGATTCTCTCTCAGTGTTACTCCTCTGAATACACCACAGCACAACGGTGTATCGGGGTGGAGCAATCGCACAATATTAGATATGGTGTGCTCTATGATGAGTATTACTGAGTTACCTATTTCCTTTTGGAGTTATGCACTTATGAAGTTGCATACCTATTGAATAGGGTTCGAATCAAATCAGTGCCTACCACTCCATATAAGATATGGTGTGGGAAGAGCCTATCTCTTAAGTAAGTTAAGATCTGGGGTTGTCCGGCCTATGTCTAAATGCAAAATCCGAACAAGCTCGAGGCAAGGTCAGTTATGTAGAACTGGAAATGTTCCAGCTATAAAAACTGCAGCTGATGATTTGACAGAACCAAAGGATTCAATAGTTCCCGACGAACCTCAGCCTCTCCGCCGATCTAGCAGGGTTCCTCACCTGCTTGAGAGATACTTCGGTTTCTTGATGACAGTGGGAGCGAGGAATGCATCATGAGATGATGACCCAACTAGTTTCGAGCTTGCCATCAAGAGTGGGACTCTGTAAGAATGGCTGGATGCTTAGCGATCTGAGATGGAATCCATATACACCAACAAAGTATGGACTTTGATTGCGATATCTGAAGGGTTAAATCCCCATCAGGAGCAAGTATATCTTGAGAAGATTACTTGGTGTAGATGGAAAAGTTGAGACTTTCAAAGCTAGACTTGTTAAAGGTTTTCGTCATCGACCAGGCACGGATAATGATGAAGCCTTCTCCAGGGACTATGCTTAAGTCCATCCAGATCCTACTTGCCATGGCTACATACCATGACTGCGATATCTGGTGGTTGGGTGTCATGACTGCTTTTCTGAATACTGATTTAGAATAGAAAGTCTATAAGTACACAGCCAGAGGGCTTCGTAAACAGTGGGAGCAGTGGAAACATGTGCAAGTTGCTTTACAGGATAAAGCAGGCATCGCGGAGTTGGAACATCTGTTTTGATGTGGTAGTCAAAGTATTTGACTTCATCAAAATAGTAGATGAACCTTGTATATACAAAACGGTAGTAGAGAGTAAGGTGGTTATCCTCGTATTGTACGTGGACAACATACTCTTGATAGGAAAAGAGTTTCCTATGCTACGATCGGTCAATCTCCTATTATCACAAAGATTCTCCAATAGGATCAAAGTGATACCTCCTAAATCCTGAGTTTTCATCTATGAGATAGATGTAACTGGATGCTAGGATTCTCACTAGAAGTAGTGAGACGGTATCAATCGATCCTGGGGAGAATCACTGGAAGGGTTCCAGGGTGATAAAGACGACTGAATGTCAGTCACAAGCATTGTCTTTACCCTCAGTAAAGGGACGGTATGTTGGAAGAGTTCCAAGCTAGATACCGTGGCAAACTAGACGATAAAGGCTGGTAACATCGCTATTAAAGATACTACCAAAGAGGCAGTTTGGGTGTATATTGGTTCATAAGATGAACTAGGTTCCTGCCATTGTATGACAATGGAAGTGTGGTTTTGGCCCTGGAACCCTGGTCCCATCAGTGACCCAGACATATTCTGAGGCAGCATCACCTGATCATGGAGATAGTTGATCTCCAGGATGATCGAGGTTAGGAGAGTAGACTCAGAGGACAACACGGCGGATCCACTCACGAAGGCCTTTTCCCAAAGAGAGACTTTTAGGGGATGGTTGAGTATGTGATACTGCAACCACTGCTACAGATGGCCCTAGTGCAAGTGGGAGATTGTTAGTTATATGTATGCCCTAGAGGCCATTACTGTACATTGGATGTATATTGTAGTGGATGCTGGGACATATATAGGTAGGACTTTCTTGCTCGACATGATAGTACGCTATCTGGTTGCTCTTTATCTTAACGTGTATACTTTCTGTCTCTCTGTTACATGTTGATAAAGCCCTTAGGATGTGTACTCTACTTCCAGGACTGTGATGCAGATCATACTAGTGGGGCCTGGATAGTCCATGAGTACATCCTTCAATGTTCCTAGTCGAGGGAATATCGAGACGGGGCATCGATATTCCAGAGTAGACTAGCGTATATCTTCTCGACCCATGCGATGGGCGATGGATGATCCCACATCCATTGGTGTTTGACATTAGAGATGGTACACGGGTGCTCAGTGGAGACTGGGTACACTGAACGGACTCGCCAAGAACTCTCAGATGGTATTATACCTCACGTCAGATGGCAGTTCTCTGGTGACACTGGTACAGCTTAGTCTGTTGACCCGAGATCGTCATAGAGTCTTGTGTGTCTCCCACTGTGCTTTGATTTCCATCCTACCACGGCTCTACTGAGTCGTGCAAACAGGTGGTTTTTGGGTACAGTCCCGATTCACATGGAGGCAATGAGCGATAGGAGAGGATTCGTCTCTCCCGGTATTGGGGGTTGATGTTGCGCTATGCTCGACTGGCCATAACAGGAAATCCCTGGCCAGGGTTGCAGTGACCTACTGGTAAGTGTTATCAGTAGTTTCACACATGTCATGGACTTCACGTCGGCATGACTTATCGAGCTACTGGGGTCTGACGTTTACCACCCCTAGGCGAGATATGCGACATATCACACGAACAGACCGGACTGTACGGTAAGTGTTACTGGTTGGAATCACAGGAGTGTGAGCAGGCTTGCTCGTCGATCTTCTGATCGCTCAATACCCGGATGGCCGTTACGTTTAGCAGACCGCTTGCGGCTTGTGGGTGCTTGATATGATCATCATCTGCTGCCGGCATATTGACGAGTGTTTAGAGTCCTATACAGAGGTTTCCTGGCTCAAGCGAAACGAAATAGGAGCGCATATGAGATATGTGCAGGACCGAGAATAATGCGTGTATGTGATACCGTATTTCATTCTCGCGATGAATGTGTCGAATGGTTGTATGCGATATAACCTAAATATCGAATCAAGGATTGATTCGATAAGCCGATACATAGGATACTAGTCGGTTATATGCGATATGACCGGATCGTTAAATCAAGTGTTGATTTAATGATTTAATGTGTAATTATATATTTGATATATTACTTTGCATTAACTAGTGTTGGTTCACTTTAAATAGATTTTCTCACTTGATGTGCAAGTTGTATATGTGATATATTTTTGTGCACATGATTGTATCATGTTTGATGATACATGTTTACTTGGTTAAGTGTAAAGAATTAAACCATGGTTAAGTTAATGATTAGGGTTTCATTTCACTTACTTATTCATTTATCTATTTATTTATCTTTTTCTTTTTGGAAAAGAGAAAGATAAATGGTGGACTTGTTTTGTTTTTAGTTGAAGCTTCTTGAAACCTTGACTAAGTCACCACTCTTGTCTTATACTTAACCCTAACCATTCAAGTTAACCATGGTCCATTCTCTACAATTAACCAAGGGTTAATATATGATAAGTATTGATTTATTTATCTAATTATTAAATACTTATCATATTCTTTTTTCCTTCATTATCTTCTTCTTCCATGAAGAAAAGCTTGCTACTCCAATGGCAAGTGATGAAATTGAGTGAGAAATCCAATTCTAAAGTGAACCCACCTCCTATTTCTTCATCCTCTACCTCTTGCCAAGTAGTATAGGGTGTTTCCTTCACAAGTTTTCAAGGCTTGGTGAAGTTGGAGCTTGATCTTGTGATGCCTCGATGTAGATCATCTTCGGCATCGAACCGGCGACCAAGCCCGCCCATTTCTCCGATGAAGCCGATGCTAGAGTCATGGATTTGATTTGGACAGCGGAGGGACCTCATCACGGAGCCTAGGACGTGGAGGACCGGATCTACAAAGGTTGTAGCTTCTTTCCTTTAGTTAAAAGTCGTTAACTTGCATCGCATAGCCTATATATCTAGTTAACGATCCGTATTACGGTTTGTAGGCACTTGTAAAATTTGAATTAGCCATGCTTGATCACTTGTGAGACTTCATTAGTGTGCCTAGGAACCCTACAGATGATACATCTTTTTCGGGTGTGTTCATAACCGAGAACCGTTTCTCAATTTACTCTACGTCCTGAGTATTGGATACCGGATCAGGATCCCACGTCTGTAATTTGTTACATGGGCTAAGAAGAGGTAAAGAACTGGGAAAAGGTGATATGTCTCTAAAGTAAGGAATGGAGCAATTGTTGCAGCCAAAGCAGTTGGCGAATATCACATTGTATTACCAAGTGGTAATACATTGATTTTCAACGACTGTTATTACGTATCAAAAATGATGTGCAATATTATATCGGTTTCTTTATTTTATAAAGAAGGATATAACTTTGCATTAGAGGATAATGTTATGAATATTTTCCAAAATCAAGTGTTGATTGGGTTTGGTACGTTGTGTAACGGTATATACGTTCTGAATCAAACCACGGTTCTAAATATACAGAACACACACAAGAGGAAAAGTTCAGAAATGAACGGAGCCTACTTGTGGTATTGTAGACTAGGTCATATCAATGCGACAAGACTAGCAAAGTTGCATGAAGATGGATATTTGAATCCGTTCGAATTTACATCTTATGAAACTTGCGAGTTATGTCTCAAAGGCAAGATGACTAAAACTCTGTTTACTGGACACGGAGAAAGAGCTACTGAACTCTTGGGACTGATACATAGTGATGTATGCGGTCCTATGTCTACACATGTCAGGAATGGTTTCTCGTACTTCATTACATTCACCGATGATCTCTCAAGATACGGACATGTGTTCCTGATGAAACACAAATATGAATGTTTTGAGAAATTCAAGGAATATAAGTACAAAGTTGAGAACCAGATGGGTAAAAGTATTAAAGTCCTACGATCTGATCAGGGAGGAGAATACTTGAGCACGGAATTCAGAGACTACTTAAAAGAGAATGGAATTCTCTCTCAGCTTACTCCTCTGTATACACCACACCACAATGGAGTTTCGGAGCGGAGGAATCGCACCCTATTAGATATGGTGCGCTCTATGATGAGTAATGCTGAGTTACCTATTTTCTTTTGGGGTTATGCACTTGAGACTGCTGCATACCTATTGAATAGGGTTCCGACCAAATCCGTGCCTACCACTCCATTTGAGATATGGAATGGGAAGAGACCATATCTTAAACGAGTTAAGATATGGGGTTGTCCGGCCTATGTTAAAAAGCAAAATTCGGACAAGCTCGAGGCAAGGTCTATTTTGTGCAAGTTTGTGGGATATCCAAAGGATTCATATGGATATATCTTCTACCACACCGAGGAACAAAAAGTGTTTGTTTCTCAATATGCCACCATTATAGAAAAAGGAATTTCTTGTGAAAGAAATTAGTGGTAATGAGGTAGAACTGGAAGAAGTTCTATCTACATAAACTATAACTGACGATTTGATAGAACCGGAGGATTCAATAGTCCCCAACGAATCTCAGCCACTCCAAAGATCTAGTAGGGTTCCTCATCCATCTGAGAGATACTACAGTTTTCTCATAGACGGTGGGAGCGAGAATTACTTCATGGAAGATGATGACCCAACTAGTTTTGAGCAGGCCATCACAAGTGGAGACTCTGTGAAATGGCTGGATGCTATACGATCTGAGATGGAATCCATGTACACCAACAAAGTATGGACTTTGGAAGTTTCTCCTGAAGTGGTAAAACCCATTGGGAGCAAGTGGATCTTTAAGAAGAAAATTGGTGTAGATGGAAAGGTTGAGACCTTCAAAGCCAGACATGTAGAAAAAGGTTTTCGTCAACGACTAGGTGTCGACTATGATGAAACCTTTTCTCCTGTCGCTATGCTTAAGCTCATCAGGATCCTACTTGCCATTGCTGCATACCATGACTATGAAATCTGGCAGATGGACGTTAAGACCGCTTTTCTAAATGGTGATTTAGAAGAGAGCGTGTACATGAAACAGCCAGAGGGCTTCGTAGACAGTGGGAGCAACAGAAGCGTGTGCAAGCTGCTTAAATCAATCTACGGATTAAAGCAGGCATCGCGGAGCTGGAACATCTGTTTTGATGAAGCTATCAATGAGTTTGACTTCATAAAAAATATAGATGAACCGTGTATATACAAGAATGTTGTAGAGAGTAAGGTTGTCTTCCTCGTATTGTACATGGATGACATACTCTTGATAGGAAACGATGTTCCTATGCTACACTCGGTCAAGCTCTTCTTATCACATAAGTTCTCCATAAAAGATCCGGGTGATGCCTCCTACAACCTGGGGATTAAGATCTATAGAGATAGATCTAAACGGATGTTAGGATTGTTCCAATCTAGGTACATTGACACCATACTAAAGATGTTTAGTATAGAAGATTCTAAGCGTGGTAATTTACCCGCTTGTTCAGGAATCACTCTCTCCAAAGAGATGTCTCTTAAGACTGACTTGGAGAGGGCTTGCATGCAAGGGATACCCTATGCTTCGGCAGTCGGGTCTATCATATATGCGATGTTATATACCAGACCGGATGCAGCTTACTCACTAGGTGTAGTGAATAGGTATCAATCAGATCCTGGGAAAAGCACTGGACAGCTGTGAAGAACATTCTTAAGTAGTTGAGAAGGACTAAAGAAATGTTCTTGGTGTATGGTAACGGTGAACTCCAAGTAGAGTCCTTTACCGATTCGAGCTTCCAGAGTGATAAGGACGATAGTAAGTCGGTCTTGGGTTTTGTCTTCACCCTCAATAGAGGGGCGGTATGTTGGAAGAGTTCTAAGCAAGATCCCGTAGCAGACTCGACGATAGAGGCTGAATACATCGCTGTCAACGATGCTGCCAAAGAGGCTGTCTGGATGAAGAAGTTCATAGCTGAACTTGGTGTGGTTCCATCCATTGAGCATCCAATACCTTTGTATTGTGATAACAATGGAGCTGTGGCTTTGGCCAAGGAACCCCGGTCCCATCAGCGATCCAGACATATTCTTAGGCGGTATCACCTAATCCGGGAGATAGTAGATCGACGGGAGATCGTGGTCAGGAGAGTTGAAACGAAGGAGAACACAGCGGATCCATTCATGAAGGCCCTCCCCCAGACGCAATTCGAGTGACTATATGGGATGTTGGGTATGAGATACTACAACAATTGGCCTTAGTGAAAGATTGTTAGGAATATGTATGCCTTAGAGGCCATTATCGTATGATATAGTGGATGCTTGGACATATATATAGAGGACTTTCTTGCTCGACATGATAGTATGCTATCTGGCTGCTCTTTATCTTAACATGTATACTTAGTATTATTATCCTGTCTCTCTTATACATGTTAATAAAGCCCTTAGGATGTTAGCTTGACTACCAGGACTATGATGCAGATCATACTACTGGGACCTGGATAGTCCACAAGCACATCATTTACTAGTCGAGGGGATATCGAGAGAGGGCATCGATATTACAGAGTAGACTAGTGTGTACGTTTCTTAACCCTGTATGGGGCGATGGTTAATCCCATAACCATTGGTGTTTAACATCAAAGATTGTACACAGGTGCTCATTAGAGAATGGGTACACCGAACAGGACTCGCCGAGAACTCCTAGATGGTACCATACCTATCGTCTGATAACATTTCTCTGGTGACACTGGTACAGATTAGTCTGTAGACCCGAGATCGTCATTGTGTCTTGTGTGGTTCCCACTGTGCTTTGATTTCCTCCCTACCACGACTCAAAGGAGTCGTGCAAACAAGTGGATTTTGGGTACAGTCCCGGGTCATATGGAGGCAGTGAGCGATAGGAAGGGTTTCGTCTCTCCCTGTATTGGGAGTTGATGTTGCGCTATGCTCGATTGGCTATAACAGCAAGTCCCTGGCCAGGGCTGATGAGACTTACTGGTAAGTGTTATCAGTTGTTTCTCGAACCGTTATGAGCTATACATCGTCATGACTTATCAAGTTACTGGGGTCTGACGATTCTACCCTAGACTCGATATGCGACATATCAGACGAAGAGACCGGACTGTATGGTAAGTGTTACTTATAGGCTTCATGGGTGTTTGGACAAGCTTGCTTGTTAATCTTCTAATCGCTCAATACTTGGGTAGCCGTTACGTCCAGCTAGTACCGCTGACGGCTTGTGGGTGACAGATGTGATCATCACCTACTACTGGCATATTGACGAGTCTTCAGAGTCCCATACAGAGGTTGTTAGTTATATGTATGCCCTAGAGGCCATTACTGTATGTATGATGTATATTGTAGTAGATGCTTGGACATATATAGGGAGGACTTTCTTGCTCGACATGATAGTATGCTATTTGGTTACTCTTTATCTTAACATGTACTATGATTGTCTCTATGTTACATGTTGATAAAGCCCTTAGGATGAGTACTTGACTACCAGGACTATGATGCAGATCATACTAGTGAGGACAGCGTAGTCGCCAAGTATGTCCTTCAAATGTTCCTAGTCGTGGGAGTACCGAGACAGGGCATCGATACTCCAGAGTAGACTAGCGTATGCGCTTCTTGACCCATATGATGGGCGATGGATGATCTCATATCCATTGGTGTTTGACATCAGAGAAGGTATACGGGTGCACAGTGGAGACTGGGTACACTGGACGGACTCGCCGAGAACTCCTAGATGGTATTATACCTCACGTCAGATGGTAGTTCTCTGGTGACACTGGTACATGTTAGTCTGTAGACCCTTGATCATTATAGAGTCTTGTGTGATTCCCACTGTGCTTTGATTTCTATCATACCATGTCCAAGAGGGCATGCAAAAAGGTGGTTTTGGGGTACAGTCCCGAATCATATGGAGGCAATGAGCGATAGGAGGGGATTCGTCTCTCCCGGTATAGGGAGTTGATGTTGCGCTGTGTTCGATTGGCTATAACTGGAAATCCCTGGCTAGGGTCGCTGAGATTTACTGGTAAGTGTTATCAGTAGTTTCTCGAACTGTTATAGACCTCATATCGACACGACTTATCAAGCTACTGGGGTCTGACGTTTACCATTCCTCTGCAAGATATGCGATATATCAGACGAAGAGACCGGACTGTACGGGAGTGTTACTGATTGGATTCGCAGGAGAATGTACATGATTGCTTGTTGATGTTCTGATCGCTCAATACCTGGGTGGCTGTTATGTTTAGCTGACCGCTTGTAGCTTGTGGGTGTTTGATATGATCAACACCTACTGCCGGCGTATTGACGATTCTTTAGAGTCCTACACAGAGGTTTCTTGACTCAGGCAAAATGGAGTAGGAGCATATATATGATATGTGCGGGACCGAGAACTATACGTGTATGTGATACCATATTAGATTCTCGCGATATGAGATATCAGCCGGGTATATGAGATATAGCCGGGTCATCGGATCAAGTGTTGATTCGATGAACTAATACAGATTATATTAGTCGGTTATTTGTTAAATAGCCGGATTATCGGATCAAATGTTGATTCGATAATTTAATGTATAATTATATATTTAATATATTAAATTACATTAACTAATATAAGCTCACTAAAAGATTCTTTTTCTCACTTGGGTAATACATTGATATATATGCGATATATGTTAATCGTATTATTTTATTTTGTTACAATAAATATTGTATATGTGATATATAATATTGTAACATGTTAGGGTTATTAATGCAACGTGATTAGTGGAGATTAAACATGATTAAGGTTTGATTTGGGTTAATTTTTCTAGTAGCTTCTAGAAGCCTTTTGTTTTGTTTTTGCAAAAATATTTTCTAAAGATATTTTGTTATGATATTTATTAACCCAACCCAACCCTTCACCATGGTTCATTCTCTACATGGGTTAAGTTATCATACTTAACCCATGGTTGCATTTCTAACCACACATGTATTCATTATTCATCACAAAGAGAATGGTTTTTCTTCTTCCTTCTTCTTTCATGAAAAAGCTTTCTAGCTTTATATGTTGTGATGAAAATGAGTGAGATTAAGAAAACAAATGAGAGCTAATATCCTACTTCATCATCCTAATCTATCCTAGCCATTTAGATTAGGGTGTTCACTTCATTTAGTGAGTGAGAGCTTGTGTTATAAAAACTTCAAGGTAGATCATCTTTGTTATCGAAGATCGGAAGCAAGCTTGCATCTTTCTTTTGTGGAGCCTCTCGAGAGTCCGGATACTCGAGGATCGCAGCGAAGGGACCTCAACACGGAGCTTTAGAAGTGAAGGAACGGACTATAAAGGTTGTAATCCCTAACTCTTAGATGTAAAGTTGTTTACATGCTTTGTTTCGCCTAATCTTTAGTTTAAGATCTTGGTTTAAGGTTGTTTGGCACGTCTAAATTTTAAATTGGGCAAGGTTGTGCCTTGTAGAACCTTGTGAGAGTGCCTAGTAACCCTACAATGGTATCAGAGCCAAGCTAGGCTGTATGCGAAGTCTGGACGAAATTTTAAGTCCGATCGAACCCCAAAACGTCGCTTTATGGCCACTCTCTGGAATTTTTTTAAAAAAATGTTGATTTTTCTGTATTAAAAATACTCAAAAAATTAAGCAGGGAATTCTAAGGGTTACTGTGAAAAACGACCCCCTAAATCAATCAAAGCGCCACGGAACCGCGGCCAAAGCAGGGTATTGGCGGCGGTTCCGCGACAAGAATTGAAGATTGAGGGATAGTGTTTGCACAGTAATAACTGTAGGTGTTTCCTGATGCTTCTGGGGATTTTTAATATTACTCAAGTGTTGAGTTTTCTGGAGATCTTCTGTATTCGTTGATTCGATCGGAAAGTTTAACTTCGTTTAAGTTTTTCCGGATAATTTTAGAACGTGTTAAAAAGTTCGAACGGATATTAATAACTTCCTTTTTCCGCTGCCGGAAAATTTCCAAGTGTTGGATTTTTCTGTTGTTTAAGAACGTTCTAAGTCGTGCAAGTAACGCGGTGGACCCTCTAGAAGACAACAAACCTTAACTCGATTATGTGACCGTCTAAACCGCCTCTGAACCTTAGGGTTTGGGGCAGTACGGCGTTGCCACATGTGAGGCGTTGGCTTGACCCTTCTACGGCTGGACCATTGGTACTGTGGCATGTGATGGATATTTTTTGAACTCCGCTCAAGTGTTGAGCTATTTGGGAAATCTTGGGTGTTTTTTTATTCGATCGGAAAGTTTAACATTGTCTATTTATCTGGAATGTGATACAATATTTGGAATCCACATATAGTTATGAGATAACTAATTTGAATGTTGTAAATTTAGCAGTTTAGTCTCATTTGATCGGTTGCCACGGGATTTTGATGCGATCAAAAGTCCGTTACAATCACGTAGCGTATGCGGATACTCGCCGGGTAAACTTAATAGATAGCCACGCCCCATAGCCCCGACCAAGTGATTGTAGGAGAACCCTGTCACCAAAAGCATTCGTTCAGGTGCTCGCGGCAGCGGTGTTCCGCCTTAGTGCACTTCGTCGACAGCATCCGGGGGTGCGGCCGTCTACTGAAGTTTGCGACGAGCATTCGATCAGGATGTCAGGAATCTTGTTGAATTGCCCGACTTGATATTGAAAAGAGTTTTTGATTATGAGACTAAAATACGGGGTTTATAATTGTTAGGCATGCGATGTCTAAGGAATTCATTTGGTTAGGCATGAGATGTCTAAGGTGGTTGCGGATTCCAACTGTTGTAGTTTTACAATTTCTTTTCTGTAACCGTAAGCGTAGTATGTGGAGTATCGCCGGTTTCGTTGCTATACATCAACGACAATCGGGATACACATACTTACTTACGTTGATGATATGAGATATTATGTGTTGATGTGATATGTTATATTGGATCGTCGTGTTCTGAATAGCCGGGGGTTTTATGTGAGATGAGAGTTTTTCTTTTTCATTCATGTAAAATTCATGTGTATGTAATATTCTTTTATTGGGGCACTTCCGGGCTGTGGTTGATGTCACCATTGTATATTATTTAGTTTTCCGCATTAGGTAGACCTAAGGCGGGAGCACAAGTAACCGGGTTCTAGGGTCCAGTGGGAGACCGTCTCGAGGAGTCGAGACCGTGTTTCCTAACCCTAGAATTGGTAGTGTTGCTTGCCGCTCTCGTAGGGGTCTAGGGATGTGGGTTTGGCTATTCATCGCGACCGTGGAATCCGTGTTTTATACAGGCTCGTACTAACACATAGACCTCCTAGTATATCCAATATTTCATATATGTTTCTTCTGCTGCAATGTTCTGTGATGAGATCATATTACTGCCTGAGACGAATGTATATATTATATATATGAGATATATGTTATATTGCAGATTTTGTTTCAAATGTGATGCTTGTGAAGCATAATAAAATGGGACTTCATTAATGAGATTAATGAAATAAAAGAAACCTAAAGATGTTGTAGAAACTTGTCTCAAAAACTGGTAGCTCTAGTTCTTGCTTTGCATAGCGGTGTTCCTTGTAGAACATCCAACACCTTATTCGATAAGAAAAGAGCCGAGATCCTTTCACCGGGAGTGACCTCTTTAGCGAAACTAGCAGATACTACAAACTCGGTTTGTCTTTTGATTGTTTCTATAGTTTTTGCTATGCATAGTGATATTTGTGAAATATCCTGCACCTTATTCGTTGAGGAAAGAGCCGACGATCCCTTCACCGGGAGTGACCTCTTTAGCAAAACTAGAAAAGGCCTAAAAAACGTTCCAATTAAAATTCACTCGATCCTACAACGATATCAAGTTCATTACGCAAAGGGTTTTCTTAAAAACCTGTCGTAGCCCTCCGTCATTTCAAATAAGTACTGGTTAGTATTCGTGCTGCGTTTGTTGACCTTAGCCAAGATGTAGTGTATGGTAGCTGATTAGTGCTTATCTGTATGAGCATATGATGCGATTGAGTTAGGGTAGTGTGCGACTTTGTTGACCTTAGCCAAGGGTCGTGCGGGTGGGTTTAATTCAATCGGGAAATGACGGGTTGAACTTGGCTAGCGTTTATGATTTGTTGACCTTAGCCAAGGTCATAAGTTGCTAGGGGTAAAATATTATTGGGAATTTCAAGAGTTGAAATTTGCAATGAGATTGCATACCTTCTATGAGATAGTTGGATCCCGATACCCGCTGCGAGTAAGAGTTACTCCTGGAAGAGTTTTACACATTACAATTAGCCGATCAAGTAGGTGTCTAGAAAGGTGTTAATGGGGTTACGCCCCTGGGAAAACGAGGTTTACTTTAATTAGGTCCGTGCGAAAGCACGGGGAACCTCCCTCAAAGTACCGGCACTGGCCTGGCTGAAAGATTGGCGAACTTGTAGAGTGTAATTAATCCTGGCTAGTCTTTCCTTTTAGGGTTTGAAGGAAGATTTGAGTAAAACAGCGGGAGACATCCTGATTAGATAAATTGATAACCAATCTAATCTTGTAAAAGCGCACGCTGAGTGTTTTCTTCTCTCTCTCTCCTGGTTGCAACTATGTCACGCTTTAATCAAGATAATAATACGGATGTATTGACCGAACCCGCTTGTTATACTACGCTAGGGAACGTTGGTCCCGCTCCAACTTATAATTGTTATAAGACAGAGCAGGAAATAGGGGATTACCAGAATTCCCGTTCCGCCCAAACGAAGAAAGTACATGTTGATGCATCTTCTTCGGGTGTGTTCATTACACAGAACTGTTTCTCAATATCCTTTACGTCCTGGGTATTTGATACCGGATCAGGATCCCACATATGTAATTTGTTACATGGGCTACAGATAGGTAGAGAACTGAGAACGGGTGATAAATTTCATGAGATAGAAATGGTGCAAGTGTTGCAGCCAAGTCTGTTGATAGTTATCACCTTGTATTACCAGAATACATTGATTATGAATGAATGTTTTTAGATACCGAACCTGATATATAACATCATATCAGTCTCTTTATTAGTAAAGAAAGGATATAATTTTGTATTGTTGGATAATGTTTTGAACATTTCTTATATCAAGTGTTGATCGGTTCAGGCACGTTATCTAAAAGCATAGACGTTCTAAATCAAAGCATTCTTAACGTACAAAACACACACAAGAGGAAGAGTTCAGAAATGAACGAATCCTTCTTGAGGCATTGTAGACTAGGTCATATCAATGCGACCCGACTAGCTGAAGTTACATAAAGATGCATATTTAAATTAGTTTGGATTTACATCTTATAAAACTTGCCAGTCATGTCACAAAGATAAGATGACCACAGCTCCGTTTATTGGAAACAGAGAAAGAGTTAGTGAACTCTTGGGATTGATACATGCTGATGTATGAAAGTCCCCTGTCTACACATGCCAAGACCGGTTCTTTGTACTTCATTCCATTCACTGATGATCTCTTAAGATTCAGACATATGTTCCTGTTGAAACACAAGTCCGAAACTTTTGAGAAAATCACAGAATATAAGTTAGAAGTAGAGAACCAAAAACGGGTATAAGTATTATGTCCTTTGATGAGATCAAGGAGGAGAATACTTGAGCACGAGATTCCTGGACTATTCTAAAGGAGAATGAGATTCTCTCTCAGCATTACTCCTCCGTATACACCACAGCACGTCAGTGTATCGGAGCGGAACAATCACACCCTATTTGATATGGTGCGCTCTATGATGAGTACTACTGAGTTTCCTATTTCCTTTTGGGAGTTATGCACTTGTGAAGCTGCATACCTATTGAATAGGGTTCCAATCAAATTAGTTGCCTACCACTTCATATGTGATATGGAATGGGAAGAGCCCATATCTTAAGTAAGTTAAGATTTGGGGTTGTCCGGCCTATGTCTAAAAGCAAAATCCAGACAAGCTCGAGGCAAAGTCAGTTCTGTGGAAGTTTGTTGGTTATCCTAAGCATTCGCAAGGGAATATCTTCTACCAAACCGAGGAACAAAAGATGTTTTGTTTCTCAGCATGCCACCTTTGTGAAAGGGAATTTCTTGTGAAGAAATTATTGGTCATGAGGTAGAACTGGAAAGAGTTCCAGCTATACAAACTGCAACTGATGATTTGGTAGAACCAAAGGATTCAATAGTAACCAACGAACCTCAGCCTCTCCGCCGATCTAGTAGGGTTCCTCACCCACCTGAGAGATACTTCGGTTTCTCTATGACAGTGAAAGCAAGGATAGCATCATGAGATGATGACCCAACTAGTTTCGAGCTGGCCATCAGGAGTGGGACTCTGTAAGAATGGCTGGATACTTAGCGATCTGAGATGGAATCCTTATACACCAACAAAGTATGGACTTTGGTTGCTTTATCTGAAGGGTTAAATCCTCATCAGGAGCAAGTATATCTTGATAAGATTACTTGGTGTACATGGAAAAGTTGAGACTTTCAAAGCTATGCTTAAAGTCCATCCAGATCCTACTTGCCACGGCTACATACCATGACTACGATATCTGGCGGTTGGGTGTCATGACTGCTTTTCTAAATAATGATTTGGAAGAGAGCGTCTATAAGTACACAGCCAGAGGGCTTCGTAGACAGTAGGAGCAGCGGAAACGTGAGCAAGATGTTTTATGTGATAAATCAGGCATCGCGGAGTTGGAACGTCTGTTTTGATGAGGTAGTCAAAGAGTTTGACTTCATCAAAATGGTAGATGAACCTCGTATATACAAAAAAGGTAGTAGAGAGTATGGTGGTGATCCTCGTAGAGTACATGGATGACATACTCTTGATAGGGAAGGAGTTTCCTATGCTACGCTCGGTCAATCTCCTCTTATCACAATGATTCTCCATATAGGATCAAGGTGATACCTCTTAAATCCTGGGTTATGGATCCATGGGATAGATCTAATTGGATGTTAGGAATCTCACTAGTTGTAGTGAGATGGTATCAATCGATCCTGTGGAGAATCACTGGAAAAGGTTCCAGGGTGATAAGGATGACTGAATATCAGTCGCAGGCATTGTCTTTACCCTCAGTGGAGGGACGGTATGTTGGAAGAGTTCCAAGCTAGATACTGTGACTTACTAGACGATTAAAGGCAAGATACATCGTTTCCAAGGATGCTACCAAAGAGGCAGTCTGGATATATATAAGTTCATGAGATGAACTTCGTTCCTACCATTGTGTGACAATGGAGTTGTGGCTTATGCCAAGGAACTCCCGTCCCATCTGTGATCCAGATATATTCTTAGGTAGTATCACCTGATCATGGAGATGGTTGATCTCCAGGGAGATCGAGGTTAGGAGAGTAGACACAGAGGACAACAGTGCGGATCCACTCACAAAGGCCTTTTTCTCAGTAGAGACTTTTATGGGATGGTTAAGTATGAGATACTTCAACCACAGCTAATTGTTGGGTATGCGATACCACAACAGATGGCCCTAGTGCAAGTGGGAGATTGTTAGTTATATGTATGCTCTAGAGGCCATTACTGTACATATGATGTATATTGTAGTGGATACTTGGACATATATAGGGAGGACTTTCTTGCTCGACATGATAGTATGCTATATGGTTACTCTTTATCTTAACATGTACTATGATTGTCTCTATGTTACATGTTGATAAAACCCTTAGGATGAGTAGTTGACTACCAGGACTATGATGCAGATCATACTAGTGAGGACAGCGTAGTCGCCAAGTATGTCCTTCAAATGTTCCTAGTCGTGGGAGTACCGAGACAGGGCATCGATACTCCAGAGTAGACTAGCGTATGCGCTTCTTGTCCCATATGATGGACGATGGATGATCTCATCTCTATTGGTGTTTGACATCCGAGAAGGTATACGGGTGCTCAGTGGAGACTGGGTACACTGGATGGACTCGCTGAGAACTCCCAAATGGTATTATACCTCACGTCAGATGGCAGTTCTCTGGTGACACTGGTATATGTTAGTCTGTAGACCCGAGATCATCATAGAGTCTCGTGTGATTCCCACTGTGCTTTGATTTCCATCATACCACGTCCAAGAGGGCGTGCAAAAAGGTGGCTTTTGGGTACAGTCCCGAATCACATGGAGGCAATGAGCGATAGGAGGGTATTCGTCTCTCCCGGTATAGGGAGTTGATGTTGCGCTGTGTTCGATTGGCTATAACTGGAAATACCTGGCCAGGGTTGCTGAGATTTACTTGTAAGTGTTATCAGTAGTTTCTCCAACTGTTATAGACCTCATATCGACACAACTTATCAAGCTACTGGGGTCTGACGTTTACCACCCCTAGGCGAGATATGCGACATATCAGACAAACAGACCGGACTGTACAGGAGTGTTACTGATTGGATTCGCAGGAGAATGTACATGCTTGCTTGTTGATCTTCTGATCGCTCAATACCTGGGTGGCTGTTACGTTTAGCTGACCGCTTACAGCTTGTGGGTGTTTGACATGATCAACACCTACTGCCGGCGTATTGACGATTCTTTAGAGTCCTACACAGAGGTTTCTTGACTCAGGCAAAACGGAGTAGGAGCACATATATGATATGTGCGGGACCGAGAACAATATGTGTATGTGATACCGTATTAGATTTTCGCGATATGAGATATCGGCCAGGTATATGAGATATAGCCAGGTCATCGGATCAAGTGTTGATTCGATGAACTAATACAGATTATATTAGTCGGTTATTTATGAAATATCCGGATTATCGGATCAAGTGTTGATTCGATAATTTAATGTATAATTATATATTTGATATATTAAATTACATTAACTAATATAAGCTCACTAAAAGATTCTTTTTCTTACTCGGGTAATACATTGATATATATGCGATATATGTTAATTGTATTATTTTATTTTGTTACAATAAATATTGTATATGTGATATATAATATTGTAACATGTTAGGGTTATTAATGCAACGTGATTAGTGGAGATTAAACATGATTAAGGTTTGATTTGGGTTAATTTTTCAAGAAGCTTCTAGAAGTTTTTTGTTTTGTTTTTGCAAAGATATTTTCTAAAGATATTTTGTTATGATATTTATTAACCCAACCCAACCCTTCACCATGGTTCATTCTCTACATGGGTTAAGTTATCATACTTAACCCATGGTTGCATTTCTAACCACACATGGATTCATTATTCATCACAAAGAGAATGGTTCTTCTTCTTCCTTCTTCTTTCATGAAAAAAATTTCTAGCTTTTTATGTTGTGATGAAAATGAGTGAGATTAAGAAAACAAATGAGAGCTAATATCCTACTTCATCATCCTAATCTATCCTAGCCATTTAGATTAGGGTGTTCACTTCATTTAGTGAGTGAGAGCTTGTGTTAAAGAAACTTCAAGGTAGATCATCTTTGTTATCGAAGATCAGAAGCAAGCTTGCATCTTTCTTTTGTGGAGCCTCTCGAGAGTCCGGATACTCGATGATCGCAGTGAAGGGACCTCAACACGGAGCTTTAGAAGTGAAGGAACGGACTGCAAAGGTTGTAATCCCTAACTCTTAGATGTAAAGTTGTTTACATGCTTTGTTTCGCCTAATCTCTAGTTTAAGATCTTGGTTTAGGGTTGTTTGGCATGTCTAAATTTCAAATTGGGCATGGTTGATGCCTTGTAGAACCTTGTGAGAGTGCCTAGTAACCCTACAGAGGTTTCATAGTTAAAGCGAAACGAAGTAGAGCACATATGTTGATATGTGCGGGAGGCCTGATTAAATACGAGTATGTGATACCGTATTCTAATCTGGTGATAAATGTTATCGGTCAGGTTACCGGATTATTGAATAAAGTGTTGATTTGATTATGTGATATACAAATAAATGTTATTAGTCGGTTATATGTGATATAACAGGATTATTAAATCAAGTGTTGATTTAATAATATGATATATATTTATATTTGATATAATTATATATTAACTAATATTATTGCTTACTAATTATTTTCTTTTCTAAATATATATATATATCTATATATATATGTATATATATATGTATATATGTATATATGATATATGTATGTGTGTGTGTGTGTGTGTATTATGAAGCATGGTTGGATTTTCTATTTTTAGAAAATAGAAAAAGTGGTGGAAAATGAGGAGATATTTTGAGTATGGTGAAGCATGGCTTTATTCTTTATTTTAATGGTTTGCTTGCACTATTGAAGTATGGTTGATGTTATATTATTTAATACTATTCATACTTCAATAATGTGAGAAAGTGTAGCCATTCTTCACTTGTGTTTTAGCCTTAGCTCTTTCACTCTCCATTTTTTCTTTCTTCCTCCTCCTCCTCCAAGCCCTAACCCTCACATGTGATGTGAACCATAGGATTTTGGATAAATCCTAAGTGAGCTTAGAACCCCTACTTCATCATCCTAGTTTAGATTAGAAATTTGAATTCGGGTGTTTCCTTTACTAATGAAAGATTAGTGAAGAGGTAAATTGAATTAGAGGAGCTTCGGGTGGATCATCTTCGACACGAAGATCGCGAAGTAAGCTTGTTCATTCTTCAAGTGGAGCCTAGAGGAGTCGTAGGGACTACTACCCGGAGCTATAGAAGTGAAGGACACAGTCTACAAAAGTTGTAATCTCCATCACTTAGTTTAGTTCTTATGATATCATACTATAAACCCTAATACTCTAGTTAGATTCTAGGTTAGTATGGTTTAGCACCATGAAAATTTGAAAATTGCATGCTTGATGCCGGTTTAAACCTTGTAGTAGTGCTAGGGTACACTTTCATGAAGAAGGGTTCCTTATATTCGTTGCAGGGTTCGACAACTTCCAGATTAGAGGCTATTTCATCATCCAAATCTATAACAGAATCAGAGATTACCGGATTATAGCACATGAGGCTCGGGCATATGAGTGAGAGAGGTATGGCTGAGTTGTCGATGCAGAGTCTATTATGTGGATAGAGTATATCGAAGATGGAGTTTTGTGAGCATTGCGTTTTTGGGAAGCAGAAACGAGTCAGCTTCAGTTCGACGGTGCACAAGACAAAAGGTACTCTTGACTATATCCATTTGGATCTTTGGGGACCTTCTCCAGTTGCTTCTAAACGAAGCGGTGCCAAGTATCTGCTTACTTTCATCGATAATTTTTTGAGGAAAATTTGGGTCTACTTCTTAAAGCACAAAAGTGATGTGTTTACTATGTTCAAGCAATGGAAGACATTGATTGAGAAGCAGACATGAAAGCAGATCAAGAGATTAAGGACAGACTGTTGGATATAGTGCCCTCAAGGAAATTATTATAATTGGAGGCAAGCGATTATGATGATTTAAAGAGGACCTATACAGATAGAACTGTCACGACCCGAGAAGTACGGAGCGTGACTGGCACTTAAATTACGAAACGTTTCGAGGCGTACGTAATCTATGTAAGCCAAAACCCAGAAATCAAAACCAATTAAAGCAGTAGAGTGAAGGAAAACCAAGTCAAGAAACGGTTTTCAACCCAATAAATCGCATCAAGCTTTTTTAAAAGCAACATCCATTTTTCCGAAAACTTCGGCAGAGTCTCCTTTGTAAATACTGGCCCCAAATGGGTACAAAACAAGAATATATGTAAAACATTAAATAAGGCATCCCCAAGCGGGAGCTAGCTCTTGGCCAAAGGCGGACTCACAATCACACACAATATATATCATCACCATTCAAAATAAGCATATAAGGGAACAAAAAAACTAAAGCATCATGTCGGCTCAAGTAAGCTCGACCCCAGAGAAATAACATATAAGTACACAAATCTCACTGTCTTATCTCTAGGTCACAAATACAACAGTACAAGTGGTAGATACGGTAGATGGAGTAAACTAGATACAATACTGATACAAGGTGGGAACAACATAACCCCGCAACCCACCTACGAACAATGTTGCGAGTCCAAGCAAAAAGGAGCAAAAGAGGAGCTGCGCCCGCCGCTACTATGCTGACGGGTCGGACCTGCAAAACACTGTAGCATGATGGGGGTGAGTTGTCAACTCGTGAGTAATAAGTAACATTTAATAAGGCTATCGTAAGCATGTACACAATTTCATCACAGGCTACATATACTAATATGATGCGATGCACTAATATGTATGCAACATGAATGCAATAAACAACACGAGATCTGAATATGTTTAGCATGGGAAATCTGAATTCTTATCTTAGTAAAACTTCTGTAATTTGATTGTAGTTTCATCAATGAAATCAATATAAATCCGTGTCAAGCTTCGACACCAAATATGAATATCTCAATTATCCCGGGCTCCGGCAATCCGGACTGGCCCATAACATCAAATCTCGGGCTCTGGCAATCCGGACAGGCCCATATCATCAAATCTCAAGACTATGTCGGTATCCTCCGGATATCCGCCGCGTCGTAAATAACCGGTCGGTAGTGCTCCCTTGCCGGGCTCAACGCTATCATCTGCGACCATCTTGCCCCGGGGTACCACACCGGGTCCACCATGCACCCACAGACGGTTCTTCCTCCTCCTCGAATCGGGTGTATGATACCGCTCAAGAACCGAGAAATCTCATGGTGGACGATATATATACATCATATCACGAGAAAACCGCAATTTACATTTTAAAAATGGAAATACGTTCTTAAATCCTTGCGGTTTCTCCAAAATCTATAAATCCCGTAAATGCGGAAATTCTCGAAAAGAATCATAATACATGAATGCCTATGATATCAACAATATGAAATGCGATGCGGAACTAGATAACTATGCATGATCGATGATGCAATGAGTTATATGCACATGACTAACAATCCTATGTATCCGTCCTGATGAATTGAATATATATTTACATCTTTATTAATCATAATTGGCGCAATTGATAAGATTCGGATTTAAACAAGCTATATAGTGTTCGCGGCATAGTAATTACCAAGGCGTGTGTGTCCACATGAATAGTGCCCGTGCAGCATAAACAAATGGTAATAGTGCGAGTGTCCTAGGAGATGATATCACATATATATATAAAAAGATGATGCGGTGCAACGAAATGAATAACTAGGAACTACGCAATTTAGTGCAGGTACTAATCGAAATTCTAACTATTGGGCGTCTTGCGCCATCCAAACGATTCCCCCCGTAGATGTGTACATCTACTCACCGGAAAACCTTAGCTAGTCAGGTCCAATCAACACTTTTCCTTTCCGTGGGGCGTCCGATATCCCCGCGACCGATCCTAGAATCACACAATGCAACACTTATAAGACCAATATCCTGCAAAACGCGATATCAAGACCATACGAGAAAACTAGCATCGCAGGCTAAACGCGTGTGCACTCGAAGCACTAAATGTGTGTGCCAACGTCTGAAACTACCCCGATTGGCTGTGATATACAACAAACACTAAACCCAGACTCGAAGCGTACGTGTCGCGCAAGTCACACTACTTTAATTATAGGTAAAAGGTCCCAGATTTTATCTGGAACAAAAACAAGGAAAACAAGCAACACCAAACACTATAAAATACATGCAGACACCTGCATGCAAAGCACCAACACCCAACTCCACCAGGGGGGCGGCGAGCTCGGAAATCAGGGTATTTTCGCCGGGTCGAGGGGGTGAAACGGGCTCATATCACTACACAATACTTTAGTCACAATGTATAGCATTCTGTATATGTTTGTTTCCTCTAAAATTAACCACAGAAACAGTAGATACTTCGTATCCTAAAACTTGATTCAAAAACATTTTAAAACACTAATTTGCAACATTAAGGTGTTTTAGTGAAAACTTATGAAATGACTTGGGTTATTAGGCACTAACTACACTTAGTTAACCTACTCAAGCCATAAAAATCCTAACCTATCTTAAACTCCTCTTAAATCACATAATTAGCACTAAATACCACTTAAACACTACATTACGCTTAATAAACTAAATGTTTAGCGAATAAGTATTGGATTTAGGCTTATACCTCAAGATGGTAGAGAAGGTGATTCAAACAAGTTAGCACCTAAGAAGACTTGGCCAAGAACCATGCTTGATTAGTAAAAGGGGAAGTAGTGATGATTTTGCTAGAATTCTTGGATTTACTTTGAAATGGAGTCTTGGATTTTGAGAGAAGAAGAAGAAGAAATGATAGGGAGGGGGCTGCTGCTGGGGCGGTGTTCATATCATAATATTGCATTTTGTATTCCCCATTCTTATACATTTTACAATAAAAACATGTGCTTTTGACCCATGTCTGCTATATAGTACATGTTACAGGTTCTTGGAGCGAAAACAGTGAAAAAGACAAAAGACGACACAAAGGAAGGATTTTTGACCAACAAATAGGAGGATCTTAGTCAAGCCTAGACGAATAACAGTTCACAATCAACAAGGAAACGCAAGGTCCAAAATTTCAAAGTAAATGGTTAAAAGATCGCTACGAGTTTTCACTGAGAGATCTGGAGAAGACTCAGAAGCCCAAATGGAGAAAAAACTAAAGAAATGAAAAGCCCAAAGAACCATGAAGCGGCCCAGAAAAAATCTTCATCTGTACTCACCAAGGGGCCGCGGAACCGTGGCCCAAGCTCGCCATTGCCGCGGTTCCGCGGCCATAAGAAGCCCTTACTCAGATTATTTTTTACCAAAATGTCGTGGCGGCTCTGAAAAGATTTCCTAGGGGTATTTTTGTAATTGCAGACGTGCGGATCAATTGTAAACCTAGGGTTTCTATGTCCTATAAATAGAACCCAAACCCTTGTATTTTCTTATGCCTCTATTCATCAATAAAATTCTGTTCTCTTTGAAGTTTAGAGCGCATCAATCGTAAGTAGGTTATTTTTCTTGCCCTAGTTATAGTTTTTTATATCTGCCCTAGGTAAATTATTTTCTTGCCTTAGTTTAATTTAGTTTAGAATTTTATTAACTTGCAATAGATGTTTCTTCTCTTTAATAAAAACAAAACAAAAATCATGTCTTTCTTCATCCTCTCAATGAGCGAGTAGTTTCCTCGCTTGTTAGGGTTAGGAATAGGGAAGGATTTGAGAGATGAAGATCTCTCAAATCTTTTCTTTGCCAATCTTTTATGAACATTAGAACTCCAGGCATACCTTCTTATTCCGCTCCCTACGGCACTCTACTCTCGAGGTAACGGTGATTCCGCAGTCTAAAGGCCCGGATTTTAAGGTTTTCCATGGAGGTTAGGGCAAAGATTAAGAAAGGAAGGACAAGGATCTAGAGGAAGAATCAATCTTCCCAATTATCCTAATCCCCTTTATTAAGATTTACCATAACACTAATATGATATCTTTAATTAAAGGCATTGGAAAGAGGTGTAGATCTTTGTTTACCAAATTTTCCCTAAACCTAATCCTAACAAGTTTCTAATCCTAGTATCACACAACTTCAATTTTTAGGTTTAATTATAAGACCAAACACCATTTGGAATTAACTCGTAAGAACTTAAAGGAGATTTACAACATCCCTGTGGACTGACCCGTATTCACCGGCTAGTTTCAAGCGACGCCGTTCTTAATTGCGGTAAATATTTTTGATCGACAAAACATCTCCAAATCAAATGGCGCCGTTGCCGGGGATGGCGTAAAATTTTCTTTTTGTAATTTCGGGTTAATATAAAATATAAAAAACCATAAAAATCTGAAAAAATAAAAAATATAAAAATTCTATCATCTTTTATTGTTTGAAGGGTTTCTTTTGTGAATCTCTGCAGGATTCACGGATCTGGAAATATTCTGAGGGAGAAACAGAAAAAGGTGCATCAGAACAGCATAATATTGGAACAGAGGAGCTACAGAATTTTTTGCAGAAGCTGATCACTCCAGCCGACCGCGAAACCGCGTCGTGAGAGCGCACCAAACCGCGGTTCCGCGGCTGTCTAACCTCCTCTCTGTGTGAAATTTGCATGGTTTGATTTCTTTCCTTCTCCTCTACAAATCCCCATATATCTTTTGCCAAATCTTCTCCAGGATTCTTTGCGCTAAAAATCTTCTTCCCCCTTCCAATAATTGATTTTCTGCAGGATTCTTTGCGCCGCGCTAAAAATAATTGATTGCAAGTGATTTACTGCTTTGCATATTTTAATCTGACCTTAAGGGACTATTGACCAATTCAGATTGAGTGGGGATTTCATCACCCTTCCCAGGACCCCAGAAATCACTTAAAGCATTTGCATTGACCACTCTTAATTAAAAAATACTAGACTCATCCCTAAGGACGTCGCGCTCAATAGGACAGAGGACTAGTATAGGCATCGGCCGTTTATCCTAACCTGACTTTGCGGTGCCTAGGCAAGTGTGTCAAGGCTAGTGGTTTTTAATTAGGCCCATAGTGTGGTTCCTTCCCACTTACCTGGTACTTATCTGGCCGCAATTGGCGGTGAAGAGGCGGTTTGAGGTCCTATTTCTAGCCCTTTGGAACAGTTAGGAGCTGTCTAGCTGACCTAGGTGACCCTAGACCTAGGCCTGATTGTGCGTTTGTGGTTGATCGCATTTGTGTCACAAGTCTCTTTTCAAAAATCTTTTTGCAAAAACTCACATAAAAAAGAAAAAAAGAAAATCTTTTCAAAACTTGCAACTTGTCGCTAAAGAAATCTTTGCACTCACCTACACCACTTCTTCTCATTGACATTTTCTTACCTCCACATTCTGTCTTTCATCTTTCGACTACACTAACCCTTTTAGTGTATGTCCGGTTGGACTAGGGACCCTAGCGCCCGATTAGTCCGTGTTTCGTTGGTACTGACCGACGAATCTTTCGACTCCGAAGTCGAAATCCTGTCCACTTCTTCACTTTCACCATCACATTCTTCTTCCGAAGGTATGTCGGGATACAATCCTAACAATACCTTACCGACGGGAATGATTCCACCTCCGTTAGGTGCGAATAACCCGAATCACTTGCCTGTTGAAGCGCCCACACGAGTCGCACTCCAGGATCTCTTCTACCCCGTCCGCACCGCCCTTCCTACTTGTCTTTCCCTCCCACCGGCAAATAGGGACAATTTTGAGATCAAACCCCACTTCATCAATATGCTGCCTAAGTTTCATGGTTTGGAATCCGAAGATGCATATATTTTTATCAACAAATTCCAAAACGTTTGCGCTATGATGAAAACGACCCAATTAAGTGATGACGCTATAAGGCTAAGGGTCATTCCTTTCACCTTATGTGACTTAGCTGAGAAGTGGCTATACAGCACAGCATCACATTCAATTAGAAATTGGGATGAGTTTGTGAAAGCTTTTCTTAAAAAGTTCTATCCTCATCACAAAACTGCTAGAATCCGTAATGAGATTATACAATTTTCACTGCTTCCTTCCGAACTATTTTGGAAGTATTTTGAAAGATTCAAAGACCTTCTCGTTCAATGCCCTCACCATGGGATCGAAAGTTGGCAACTTTGCTAAACATTATACGAGGGATTGAACCCGGTAACGAAGCAGTTGCTAGAAACCATTTGTCAAGGTCACTTTCTAACCAAATCTAGTGACGAAGCGTGGCTGTTTCTTGAGGATCTTAGTGAACAAACAATTCAGTGGGAGAGCACCAAGACCACATCATCATCTTCTTCTATTGGTCAACCTAGGACAGGCATACATCAAGTAGAGATGTCGATTGCTATGAAGGCCGAGATGGCCGCTCTTACGAAAAAGCTAGAAGCGATTGAGACCAAAATCTCATCGCCTTCTCCTGCCCCCGTTATGCCTCCACGAACTGTTTGTGCTTGTTGTTCGGATCCATCACATCTCACAGAAGAGTGTCCTTACACTGCATCCACTCAAGGACAGGATCAAGTCAATGCTGCCTTTCAGCAACGACAAAAAAACGATCCATACTCTTCAACATACAATCCGGGTTGGAAGAGCCACCCAAATTTCGCTTGGAACCAAAATCAACAATTCCAAGGAAATAACAATTTTCAAAGGCCTCCTCCTCCACAACAACAAGCACCTCCACAAACTCAATTTCAACAACCTTTCCAACAGCAACCTTACCCTAATCAAGTGAACAATTTTATGCCTAACACTTCTTACCCACCAAACAATTTTGTTCAACCTAATAATGACAAGGTTAGCTCGCTTGAAAGAAGTCTAGAGGCTTTCCTAATGCAATCTACGCAATCTACAGCAAGATTAGAGACTTCTATTCAATCTTTGGTGCAAACCAGTACCTCACACGATCAAAGCATCAAATCTATTGAGGCATAAATTGCACAACTCAATGCTGCGTTGAAAGAGCGAGAGAAAGGAAAGCTTCCGTTTCAACCACTTCCAAATCCCGGTCACGCACATGTTGCATATGAACAGCAGAATCATAACGTAAATGCTGTGACCACGTTGAGATCCGGAAAAGTGTTGCAAAACAATATGGGTATTAACCATAACACCCCTGCCGGTGGTCCTTATTCATCTTCCTGACCTTCTTCTTCTTCTTCTTCTTCTTCTTCTTCGTCGTTAGAGCCTATTCTCCATCCTTCACACGGCTCTACTTCTTCTAGCTTGAACGGACCCACTTCTCACAACACGAACGCATCTATACGGGGTTCCGTTCCAACTCAACAATCTGATCCGCAAAAATTGGACTCAACGACTTTTCAAAATGTTCTTTTTCCAAATCGGTTGAGATCCAATAAACCAACTCCACAGATGGAGAAGATTGTAGAGTTATTCAAACAGGTTAGCATAAATATCTCTCTTTTGGATGCAATCCAACAAGTTCCTTCATATGCAAAAATCTTAAAGGACTTATGCACCAAAAAAAGGAAGTCACAAGTACCAAAGAAAGTTTTCGTGGCTAGTGCTGTTAGTGATGCTCTTGTCAATTCTTTACCCCCAAAGCACAAGGATCCCGGTTGTCCTACTATTTCGATCACAATTGGGGACAAGAACATCAATAGAGCACTATTAGATCTTGGTTCTAGTGTCAATTTGCTACCTTATTCGGTGTACGAACAATTAGGCGTTGGAGAGCTTAAGCCCACTCATTGTACTCTCCAAATGGCCGACCGATCAATCACCCATCCTAGGGAGAGTTGGAGGATGTGTTAATTAGAGTAGGGGATTTCATTTTCCCCGTTGACTTTATTGTCATGGATACACAACCTGTCGCTAACCCCCGTAATCAAATTCCGGTGATACTTGGTCGACCATTCCTCGCGACTTCTAACGCGGTAATCAACTGTCGTAAAGGTTCAATGAATCTATCTTTTGGCAATATGACAGTTGAACTCAACATTTTCAAGTTAGGAAGTCAGCTTTGCGAGCCTAATTCTAGCGTACTTGATGTTTGCTCGATCAATGAGATCGCGGAGGAGGACTGTGAGTTCAAAAATTTTATGTTTGATCACAGCAATGTTGACGCCACTAGTGCGTTCCTCCTAGAATCCGACACAGCTTTCACGACGGACAAAGATTATGAGTGTTTCACATTTGTTGAAGATCTTGAAGACTCTCCACCCGAGTTTGAGTCTTTTGCTTTTTCGGATGAGTTAGTTGAACCATCCGACTCGGTAGCGTACACTCGATTTGAACCTTTGATGGAATCCTTCGAGTTTGAAACAGTTACTCCATTGTTACCATCTATTGTTTCACCACCTAAACTCGAACTAAAGCTTTTTCCGTCGCACCTAAAATATGCTTATCTAGGTGAAAATGAGACTTTACCCGTTATCATATCGACCTCTCTAGATCTTGAGCAAGAGAAGGCCCTTTTAATGGTCTTACACAATAATCGGCAAGCTTTCGGTTGGTCTATGGCGGACATCAAGGGGATTAGTCCCCTAATAGTCGAACATCATATACACTTGATGAATGATGCCAAGCCGGTAAGGGATCCACAAAGGCGCCTCAACCCTATTATGAAAGAGGCTGTCAAGAAGGAGATTGTTAAATGTCTTGATAGTGGTATCATTTACCCTATCTCGGATAGCCAATGGGTTAGCCCCATTCATATTGTGCCAAAGAAATCGGGCATCACGGTCATTACCAATGAGGCAAACGAGTTAATTCCCACTCGCACCCAAACTGGGTGGCGAGTTTGCATCGACTATAGAAAACTCAATGCCGCGACAAGGAAAGACCACTTTCCTTTACCTTTCATTGACCAAATGCTAGAACGATTGACGGGGCACGAGTTCTACTGCTTGTTAGATGGCTATTCCGGTTATAACCAAGTCCCCATCACCAAAGAGGATCAAGACAAGACCACATTTTCTTGTGCCTATGGCACTTTTGCTTATCGTCGCATGCCCTTTGGGTTATGCAATGCACCCGCTACATTTCAGCGGTGTATGATGGGGATCTTTTCGGACATGGTGGAGAAGTTTTTGGAAATTTTTATGGATGATTTCTCCATTTTCGGTGACTCCTTCGACGAGTGTTTACGACATCTTGACGCAGTTCTTACCCGCTGTAGGGATAAGAACCTAACTTTGAATTGGGAGAAGTGCCACTTTATGGTACGAGAATGTATTGTCCTAGGACATGTCATCTCGCAAAATGGCATAGAGGTTGATAGAGCTAAAATTGAAGTCATTTCTAATCTTCCTCCTCCTAAATGCGTCAAAGATATTCGAGCTTTCTTTGGCCATGCCGGTTTTTATAGACGGTTCATCAAGGATTTTAGCAAGATTGCTAGACCCTTGACTCTCTTATTGGCCAAGGACACTATATTTGTTTTCGACTCAACTTGCATGGAAGCGTTTGAGTCTTTGAAACACTCTCTCATTTCTGCGTCCATTCTTTCATCTCCAGACTGGACGCACCCTTTCGAAATTATGTGCGACGCATCAGATTTTGCCATTGGTGCTGTTCTTGGACAACACATTAACAAGATGCCGCATGTAATTTACTACGCTAGCCGAACACTAAATGAGACCCAACTAAACTACACAACAACAGAAAAAGAGTTTTTAGCGGTTGTGTTTGCACTTGAAAAATTTCGGCCATATTTAATCGGCTCTCCAGTTATAGTGTACACTGATCATTCAGCTCTTCGCCACCTTTTTGCGAAGAAGGATGCTAAATCGAGGCTAATACGTTGGATCCTTTTGCTACAAGAGTTTGACCTTGTCATAAGGGACAAAAAAGGATGTGAAAACGTAGTGGCCGATCACCTTTCACGACTTCCTTCTTCGCCTACACTTGAACTTCCAATCACTGATGTTTTTCCCGATGAGCAACTCTTGACCGTTTCTTGCGAACCATGGTTCGCCGATATTGTAAACTACTTAGCCACCGGCTTGATACCTAAAGATTGGTCGAAAAAAGATAAACTTCGCTTCTTGTCCCAAGTAAAGCATTTTTACTGGGATGAACCTTATCTTTTTAAATACTGTTCCGACCAAATCATTCGTTGGTGTGCACCGGAAAATGAGGTTAAGAGTGTGCTGTCTTTTTGCCACGATCAAGCATGTGGCGGGCACTTTGGCCCAAAGAAGACAGCCGAGAAAGTTTTGCAGTGTGGTTTTTATTGGCCACGACTCTTCAAGGATGCATATGAATACTGCAAGACTTGCTCCCGGTGCCAACACTTGGGCCGGATATTGCGGAGAAACGAAATGCCGCTCCAACCAATTTTGGTTGTGGATATTTTTGATGTATGGGGTATAGACTTCATGGGACCATTTCCTAACTCTTTTGGATATGTGTATATTCTTTTGGCTGTTGACTACATTTCAAAGTGGGTCGAGGCTGTGCCTAGTCGAACGAATGACAACAAAGTGGTTGTTCGATTTCTTAAAGAACACATCTTTTCTCGATTTGGGCACCCTCGCGCGATAATAAGTGATAATGGTTCTCACTTTTGCAATAGGACTTTTGAGTCCTTAATGCGCAAATATTCTATCATACATAAGCTGTCAACGCCATACCATCCCCAAACATGTGGGCAAGCCGAGGTCTCGAATCGGCAAATCAAGCAAATCTTGGAGAAAACAGTTTCTAAAAACCGTAAAGATTGGTCACTCAAATTGATCGATGCACTATGGGCTTTCTGTACTGCATACAAGACCGATCTTGGCATGTCTCCATACCGGCTTGTTTACGGGAAGGCTTGCCACCTCCCAGTAGAAATTGAGCACAAGGCATTTTGGGCTATCAAAGAGTTGAATCCATCTTTAGGAGATGCGGGCAGCAACCGAAAGCTGCAGTTGAATGAACTAGAAGAGCTGCGGGATGAGGCATATGAGAATGCCGTAATTGCTAAAAACCAAGCTAAGGTGTTCCACGATAAACACCTTTTGCGTAAAACATTTAAACCTGGTCAACAGGTTTTACTCTATGATACTCGGTTACATTATCACCCTGGTAAGCTCCGTTCTAGATGGAAAGGACCTTTTGTAGTCCGCACTGTTTATCCGCACGGTGCGGTTGATCTTGAGAATCCAGAAGACGGTACTCTATTCAAAGTAAATGGACATCGATTGAAACCGTTCTTCTCAGCGGACCATTCGGAGGAGCTCCTATTTTTGCAGGAGCCGATTTACACAGATTGATTTTCCTCCACTTTCACCCCCGAACTTCCACTAAATTTTTCCAAACCGTTGTTTCAAATAAGTTTGGGGGTATGTATAATATGTAAATATAATAATAAACAGGAAATTGTGGACATTATCAACCCACTTGGTGCAGCATGACAGTGAGGACACTGTCCATTTTAAGTTTGGGGGTATGCTCGGTAAGTTTTCTTCCTTCGCATTCATATGTATATTTTTGCATTGCATCTTTATATGAAAATCATAAAAATTTGAAAAATTTGAAAAATAAAAAAATTAGAAAAAGAAAAACCCATAAAAAATTGAAAAATTTCAAAAATTATAAAAATTAATGTATTCAATTTTGGCTAATTGACTTGAGTTTAACAAATAGGTCGACTGGCTAGGAAAAACTAGATCGTAGACTTAGTATATTAAAAACCCTAAAAATAACCTTTCTTAAAGTTTAACGGTAGAAAGTATATGCCTTTGTAGTTTATTTAGAAATAGGCAAATTTTGGGTTCACTTCTTGGGCTAAGTCAAAACAAAGGAAAAGTATTGAAACTTTTATTAGAGTATAAGTTTGAAAAATAATTCCTAGCTTAAGTCTAGATTCTGAAAACGTATACCCTACAAATTGCACAAACACGCACCTTGAAACTTGGAATAGTAGAGGAGACCTTGAAATGCTCTTGTCTAAAGTCCTTAGTACAATGAAAATAAAAGAAAAAAAATGAATAAAGAAAAAAATGAACATTGGTTTTGTGATTACTTAAGGCTAAAAATAGAAAAAAAAATATTTAGCGAGGGTGCTTCATCACCTAGTGCCTTAGACCAACTGGTTTGAGAGTCACTGCTAAAGCCTTGGGTGTTGCAAGACTAGGAATTACGCTTTAAAGTGCTAACGCATCTTGTAATCGGTTGTTGGTACCTCAAGAAGTATTAACGGTCGCATGAAGGATGTGTAAGCGCAATTCAATTGAAAATTCACCAATTAATAAGTGCTTTGGACAATGGACAAGAGTACGATTGCTTGATTTGAATTTCCAAGTGTAGGGGTGATATTTACACACACGTGGGGATATGTGATTAGAGTTTAGATAAGAGAAAGGAATGAAGAATAGAACTTGTATCTTTAGTAAGAGTTGATAGAAATTCCTAAGTGGAGATGGAACCCTAGAAGGAAAACTTAAGAGATGCCGAAAGCTAAGTAAGTCTATAGAACATATATAATCTTAAGTTAAATATGAGGAAGTGTGAAGAATATGGGTGGATAATTTACGAGTTGATGATAATAGAATTCCTTGTTAGAAAACCTAATTGGAGAATTAAAATCGAAAAGCCAAATTGATAGGATTTTGTGGGTGTAATCCGCTGAAAACCCTCAGGAGACAACACTCCTCCTACTAGGGACACCTAGAGGTTTAAGGGCTTGTTGCACGAGCTCAGTGCAATCGCGTTTCCCTGCGAAAGTGCGGCTAGGTTAGATTTTTATCGAGAATAAAAAAAAATATAAGTTTGCTCGAGGACGAGCAAAAGATAAGTTTGGGGGTATTTGTTCATATCATAATATTGCATTTTGTATTCCCCATTCTTATACATTTTACAATAAAAACAGGTGCTTTTGACCCATGTCTGCTATATAGTACATGTTACAGGTTCTTGGAGCGAAAACAGTGAAAAAGACAAAAGACGACACAAAAGAAGGATTTTTGACCAACAAATAGGAGGATCTTAGTCAAGCCTAGACGAAGAATAGTTCACAATCAACAAGGCAACGTATGGTCCAAAATGTCAAAGCAAACGGTTAAAAGATCGCTACAAGTTTTCACTGAGAGATCTGGAGAAGACTCAGAAGCCCAAATGGAGAAAAAACTAAAGAAATGAAAAGCCCAAAGAACCATGAAGCAGCCTAGAAAAAATCTTCATCTGTACTCACCAAGGGGCCGCAGAACCGCGGCCCAAGCCCGCTATTGCCGCGGTTCCGCGACCATAAGAAGCCCTTACTCAGATTATTTTTTACCAAAATGTCATGGCGGCTCTGAAAAGATTTCCTAGGGGTATTTTTGTAATTGCAGACGTGCGGATCAATTGTAAACCTAGGGTTTCTATGTCCTATAAATAGAACCCAAACCCTTGTATTTTCTTATGCCTCTATTCATCAATAAAATTCTGTTTTCTTTGTTGTTTAGAGCGCATCAATCGTAAGTAGGTTATTTTTCTTGCCCTAGTTATAGTTTTTTATATCTGCCCTAGGTAAATTATTTTCTTGCCTTAGTTTAATTTAGTTTAGAATTTTATTAACTTGCAATAGATGTTTCTTCTCTTTAATAAAAACAAAACAAAAATCATGTCTTTCTTCATCCCCTCAATGAGCGAGTAGTTTCCTCGCTTGTTAGGGTTAGGAATAGGGAAGGATTTGAGAGATGAAGATCTCTCATCTCTTTTCTTTGCCAATCTTTTATGAACATTAGAACTCCATGCATACCTTCTTATTCCGCTCCCTATGACACTCTACCCTCGAGCTAACGGTGATTCCGTAGTCTAAAGGCCCGGATTTTAAGGTTTTCCATGGAGGTTAGGGTAAAAATTAAGAAAGGAAGGACAAGAATCTAGAGGAAGAATCAATCTTCCCAATCATCCTAATCCCTTTTATTAAGATTTACCATAACACTAATATGATATCTTTAATTAAAGGCATTGGAAAGAGGTGTAGATCTTTGTTTACCAAATTTTCTCTAAACCTAATCCTAGCAAGTTTCTAATCCTAGTATCACACAACTTCAATTTTTAGGTTTAATTATAAGACCAAACACCATTTCGAATTAACTCGTAAGAACTTAAAGGAGATTTACAACATCTCTGTGGACCGACCCGTATTCACCGGCTAGCTTCAAGCGACGCCGTTCTTGATTGCGGTAAATATTTTTGATCGACAAAACATCTCTAAATCAGGCCGGCGAGCTGAGGGGGAGAGAGAGAGAGTGAGGGTGTGTGTGTGAATGTTAAAACCCCCCATACCTCATAAATACACCATGCTTTCCTTTTCATTTCTTTTTCTTATTTATTTTCTTTTGTTTTGTTTTAAAAGGGCTTATAGAATCATAAGGAATTAAGATGAAAGACATGCTACAAAATAAATGGTGATAAGTCAAGGTTGCTAAACACATTTTAAACTAGGGTAAAATTGGATTAGTACATGATTAACTAAAATTTTAGCTTAGAAAATAATAATTAAGAAAAATAGATAATTAAGTGAACAATATTTTAAATGATAATTAATAAAGCACAATAAATATGTAATTACATAATTTCATAATTAAAAATAGATTTATTCCGGTCGACGTGGAAAATAATTATTAACGAGGCTTTATGGAAGACACGCATTATCGTTAATTAACATGAAATTAATCTAAACGAATTTTCAAAGCGTTACAATCTTCCTCGCTTAAAGAAATTCGGTCCCCGAATTTAAAAAACTAGCTACGCGTACCTTCGATGAGATGGGTATATTTCTTCCTCATCTCGTCCTCGGTCTCCCAGGTGACCTCTTCGCTGTTCGGGCCACGCCAAAGAACCTTTACAGACGGTATGACCTTTGACCTCAGTTTCTTCACCTGCCGATCCAGGATGACCACCGGCTGCTCGGTAAAAGAAAGGTCGCGCTCCAGCTAGATCGCCGGGTGCTGAATCGCATGAGAAGGGTCATGAAGGTACTTGTGGAGCATTGATACGTAGAACACGGGGTGAATGTCTGGGAAACTGGGCGGAAGAGCCAACCGATAAGCAACTGCGCCAACACGCTCGAGGATCTCGAAGGGGGCCCACATATCTAGGACTAAGATTCCCTTTCCTCCCAAATCTCATCACGCCCTTCATCGGAGAGACCCTCAAGAAAACATGATCGCCTATATCAAACTCAAGTCTGCGCCGACGTCGGTCCGCATAAGATCTCTGCCTGCTCTGGGCCGCTCTCATCCTATCACGAATCAACTGGATCTTTGCAGTCGTCTCCTGCACAATCTGCGGCCCTAAAATACTGCTCTCGCTGAGCTCTGTCCAACATACGGGCGATCGACATCTCCTCCCATATAACGCCTCGAAGGGTGCCATCTGAATCGTCTCCTGGAAGCTGTTATTGTAGGAGAACTCTATCAAGGGCAAATGATGATCCCAGCTGCCACCGAAATCCAAAACGCACGCTCGGAGCATGTCCTCAAGAGTCTGAATAGTCCGCTCTGACTGACCGTCGGTCTGCGGATGAAAAGTTGTGCTGAAACTCAATCGGGTGCCTAATTCCTCCTGAAGTCTCTACCATAGTAAGCTGGTGAACTGGGTGCCTCGGTCGGACACAATACAATTCAGGACTCCATGCAATCGTATAATCTCATCGATGTATATCTGGGCATACTGAGCAAATCCATAAGTGGTCTTCACTGGCAGAAAGTGAGCCGCTTTCGTCAATCGATCCACGATCACCCAAATAGAGTCATACCCTCGACTGGTCCTGGGTAGACCCACAATGAAGTCCATAGAAATCTGCTCCCATTTTCACTCCGGAATGGGCAAAGGCTGCAACTCTCCCGCTGGCCTCTGGTGCTCAGCCTTGATTTGCTGACAAGTCAGGCATCTCGAAACGAAGTCTTTGACGTCTCTCTTCATCCCTTCCCACCAGTAAACATCCCTCAAATCATGATACATCTTGGTGGAACCCGGATGAACACTGTATACCGATCGATGTGCCTCCTCAAGAATCTCACGCCTCAGTCCCTCAGAGTCCGGTACGCACAGTCGAGTCCCAAATCGTAGTATCCCCTGATCATCGATCACGAACTCGGAATCTCTGCCCTGTCTAACCTGCTCCATGATCTCTGAAAAACGGTCATCATTGTACTGTGCCTCATGGATACGGTCAAGCAACTGTGGAAGTGCACGGATAAGCGTGATCTGTCCCTCGGTCGGTGTAAACTCGAACTGCATTCAGCTGTCGCATAAAATCTGCCAATCCGCCACCGACTGCCTCTGAACTGCGCTTAAACAAGCTAAACTACCTCCGGGCCTCCGACTCAAAGCATCTGTCACTACATTCGCTTTGCCCGGATGATACAGAATCTCACAATCATAGTCCTTCACTATCTCCATCCAACGGCACTGTCTCAGATTCGGGTCTCGCTGCTGCAAGATATACTTCAAGCTCTTATGGTCCGTGAATATCTGGCACGACTCGCCGTATAGGTAATGTCTCCAGATCTTGAGTGCAAAAACCGCCGCCGCCATCTCTAAATCATGAGTGGGATAGTTTTGCTCGTGTTCTTCAGCTGCCGAGAAGCATAAGCGAAGACCCTACCGTGCTGCATCAACACACGGCCTAGCCCCACTCGAGAAGCATCACAATAAACCACAAAACTGCCCGATCCCGAAGGCAATGATAACACTGGTGCAGTAGTCAAACGAGTCTTCAACTGCTGGAAGCTATGTTCGCACGCCTCGGTCCAAACAAAATGAACTCCCTTCCGGGTCAACCCAGTCAACGGTGCAGCGATACGGGAGAAGTCCTAAACAAAACGTCGATAGTAGCCGGCCAGGCCTAGAAAACTACGGATCTCTGTAACTGATGCCGGTCTGGGACAATGCTGAACGGCCTCGATCTTCTTCGGTTCCATACGCATACCATCTCTCGTAACCATGTGACCTAAGAAATCAACACTGTCAAGCCAGAATGCGCACTTGGAGAATTTTGCAAACAACCGGTGCTCTCTCAAGGTTTGCAATGTGATCCGCAAGTGCTGCTCGTGCTCCTCTCGGCTTCGGGAATACACTAAGATGTCATCAATGAATACGATGATGAACTGATCAAGATACGGCCTGAAAATGCGGTTCATCAAGTCCACAAACGCTGCAGGGGCATTGGTGAGTCCGAAAGACATCACCAAAAACTCGTAGTGCCCATAATGTGTGCGAAAAGCGGTCTTCGGAATATCGTCCTGTCGAACCCGCAACTGATGGTAACCTAATCGCAAGTCAATTTCGAGAAGTGACCCGCACCCTGGAGCTGGTCAAACAAATCATCAATACGAGGTAAGGGATATCTGTTCTGCACTGTCACCCAGTTTAGCTGACGGTAATCGATACAAAAACGCAAACTGCCATCTTTCTTCTTGACGAACAGAACAGGAGCACCCCAAGATGACACACTCGATCGAATAAGCCCTTTATCTAGCAAATCCTACAACTGATCCTTCAGCTCTCTAAGCTCCACCGGGGACATCCGATAAGGCGGTATGGAAATAGGCCCCGTGTTGGGAATTAAGTCGATGCAGAACACAATATCACGCTCAGGCGGTAAACCAGGCAGCTCATCAGGAAAGACAACAGGAAACTCACTCACAATCGGGACCTGGTCCAACGGGACCTCTGCAGCCCTAGTATCACAAACATACGCTAAGAATCCCTGACATCCTTTCCTCAAGAGCTGACCCGCGCGAAGAGAAGAAATAAAGTTGGGAAGGGTGACGCTACGGTCTCGATGAATAACAAGAACTGGCTCATCCGGAAAACTAAATCTGACTGCCTTCTCACGGCAATCCACGGATGCATAACAAGTGGCTAGCCAGTCCATGCCCAGAAGAACATCAAAATCCAATATATCGAGGAGAATCAAATCGACCGAAGAATCCCTTTCCCCGATATGAACAGAACACAATCGAAACACAAATCGAGCGACAAACGACTCTCCTACCGGAGTAACAACAATAAGCGGCTGATCTAACGACGACGACACTCGGCCCAACATCGGTGCAAAGTGTGTAGATACATATGAATGTGTGGAACCTGGGTTGAATAATACCCGTGCGTCGAAAGAACATACTGGCAAGGTACCTGTCACAACGGCATTGGATGCCTGCGCATCCTGCGAAGTCAAAGCGAACACTCTGGCCTGTCCCCCACCAATAGCTGGCTGTCCTCTGCCTTGGCCTCTGCCTTCTCCTCTTCTCTGAATAGGACCGCCACGTCCACGGCCTCTGGGAATGTCTTCCTGGTGTGGAGCACCACCAGGGGTAGGAAGTAGAGCTTTTTGAGTAGGGGTGAGGGTGGAAGGGTCACATAAAGAACTGTCGGCTTACCGTGGCGCCTTGCAGTACAATTCTTGAAAAGGTGACCTAGACTCCCGCACCAAAAACACACAGGCGGTGGCCGCTGACCTGGTGAATAGGAACTGAACAACTGGCCTCGCATCATGCCTCGACCACCACCACGGCCTGGAAAGAATCCGCTTCGACCTTTGCCTGCCATGCCTCTGCCAAACTGTACTGGAGCTGGCATATCTGTACGAATCCTCTTCAGTCCCGAAATGACCGAAGCCTCCGAAATGCGCTCCTCCAAAAGTAAGGATTCATCCACCGCGGCTGCATAGGTGTCGAAGTGCTGGGCACTAATAGCAAGAAACAACTACGTGTCTAACCCCCGCACGAACCTCTTTACGCGTTTCTATTCGGTGTCCACCAGGTAAGGAGCATATCAGGACAACTGAGTAAACTGGATATCAGACGCGGACACTGTCATCCCTGGAGTCTTGCGCAAAACCTCAAAACTACGGACTCGAGCATCCCGGACGCTCTCCGAAAGGAAACGGGCAAGAAATACCGCTGTGAACTCATCCCAAGTCATAGGAGGTAGACCTGCAGCTCGACCTCTTTCGACCAACTCGCACCACGTCTGAGCAAGGCCCTCCAGACGAAAACTCGCAAGCTCCACCCATCTATCGTCAGAACATCTCAGCGAACGGCAAATCCTAGCCAACCTGTCGATGAATGTCTGCGGATCCTCCGCTGCATCTGTGCCGGTAAAGACCGGAGGCCTCGGCCTCGGCCTCATAAACTCCTGTAATGATACGGGAATGGTCTCGGTAGTAGTAGGAACAACTTTCTGGGCAGCAGGTACAATCGTGGTCTGTACAGTGGAAGGAACATCCTCAGATCTCAGTGCCCGACTGGACTCCACTAAGGATCCCATCATCTGACGTAACTCCTACATACCTGACTCTAGCCTGTCAATACGGCCTGGGGAAGGCGGATCAATCTGACCTTGAGGGATAGGCATACCGTCCTGATCGGTCCTCGTCTCAGACGAGCCCTCTCGAATCTCATCTCTAGCGGCAGCCCTCTGAGACCTCGTGGCCTTCGGCGGCATAATGACTGGTACAGGAAACAAGATAATAAGAATAGTGCAACAGAATCATGGGATATCAGGAATCGAAGAAGGAATTACAAGTAATTATATCGTAAGGTCACTTACGTAGAGTACCGTATCGTAAGTATGCCGCGGAACATACACACGCTACGTCACTCTGCTTAAGTTACCTACTCCATCTACTAAAGGTCATCCTACACTCAGAAAGGTAAAAGCTAACGCTCTGATACCAACTTTGTCACGACCCGAAAAGTACGGAGCGTGACTGGCACTTAAATTACGAAACGTCTCGAGGCGTACATAATCTAAGTAAGCCAAAATCCAGAAATCAAAACCAATTAAAGCAGTAGAGTGAAGGAAAACCAAGTCAAGAAACGATTTTCAACCCAATAAATCGCATCAAGCTTTTTAAAAGCAACATCCATTTTTCTGAAAATTTTGGCAAAGTCTCCTTTGTAAATACTGGCCCCAAACGGGTACAAAATAAGAATATATGTACAACATGAAATAAGGCATTCCCAAGAAGGAGCTAGCTCTTTGCCAAAGGCGGACTCACAATCACACGCAATATATATCATCACCGTGCAAAATAAGCATATAAAGGCACAAAAAAACTAAAGAATCATGTCGGCTCAAGTGAGCTTGACCCTAGAGAAATAACATATAACTACACAAATCTCACGGTCTCATCTCTAGGTCACAAATGCAACAGTACATGTGGTAGATACGGTAGATGGAGTACACTAGATACAATACTGATACAAGGTGGAAACAACATAACCCCGCAACCCACCTATGAACAATGCTGCGAGTCCAAGCAAAAAGTAGCAAAAGAGGAGGTGCGCCCGCCGCTACTGTGCTGACGGGTCTGTTGGATATATGTATGCCCTAGAGGCCATTATATGATAGTGGATGTATTTATACATGTATGTATATATATATATATATATATATATATTCAGTGTACATTCTTGCTCGACATGATAGTATGCTATCTGGTTCTTCTTTATCTGACATGTTGATTTGATCATGCTTTTATTCATTCATACATGTTGATAAAGCCCTGAGGATATAGGCCTGACTCCTATGATTATGATGGAGATCATACTAGTGGGACATCTGTAGTTTATAAGCGTATCCTGAAATGTCCCTAGTCGTAGGTATATCGAGACAGGGCATCGATATACCAGAGTAGACTAGCATATATGATACTAGACCCATATGATGGGCGATGGATGTTCCCACATTCATCGATGTTTGACATCGAGATCGTATACGGGTGCTCAATGATGACTGGGTACACTGGACGGACTCACCGAGAACTCCTATATGGAATTATATTTATCGTCGGATAGCAGTTCTCAGGTGACACTGGTGCAGGTTAGTCTGTAGCCCCGAGATCGTCATAGAGTCTTGTGTGTTCTCCCACTGTACTTTGATTACCACCCTACCACGGCTCTACTGAGTCATGCAAACAGGTGGCCATTGGGTACAGTCCCGAGACACACGAAGGCAATGAGTGATAGGAGGGGTTTCGTCTCTCCCGGTATTGGGAGTTGATGATGTGCTGTGCTCGACTGGCTATATCAGTAAGTCCCTGGCCAGGGCTTTTGATATTTACTGATAAGTGTTATCAGTAGTTTATCGATCTGTTACAGACCTTTCATCGGCATGACTTATTGAGTTATTGGGGTCGACGTTACCATCCCTAGACTCGATATACAGCATATCTGACGAAGAGACCGGACTGAACGGTAGTGTTGCCGGTTGGCTCGATGGAAGTTGTAGCAGGTTCGCTTGTTTTCTTCTGATCGCTCAATACCCGGGTGGCCGTTACGTTTAGCTGACCGCTTACAACTTGTAGGTATTTGATATGATCGTTACCTACTGCCGGCGTATTGACGAGTCTTGGAGTCCCACAATGAAGTTTTCTAGCTCAGGCGAAAAGATGTGATGTGCATATGAGATATGCGTGGGGACCCGATTAAATACAGATATGTGATACCGTATATTAATCGGGCATTTTCTATTGGTCAGGTCGTATGTGATATGACCGGTTTGTAAAATCAAGTGTTGATTTAACAAATGACTTTTAGATTTATTCTTTAATCAAACTCTTTTCTATTTTGTATGCATACATGTATGCACATGATGATGTGCATGGATACATACATGCATACATTGTATCATGGTTGTTGATACAAGTTTGGTGGCAATGCAAGACTTACATTGTAGAATTATCTATTTATTTTTCATTTTGTAAAAAGAAAAGGATAATTCACTAGAGGTTAGAGTTTATCATCTTTGACCATGCATCAACCACTTATTAACCTTGAGTTAATTATCGTTTTACCTTTTAACTCACTTTGAAAAAGATCTAGATAATTCTAACTATGGTTGAAGTGAGAAGGGATTAAGATATATTATTCTCTTCTCACTTCAATTATTATTCACTCTCTCATTTTTCTTTTTCCTTGTGTGAAAAAAAAGCTTAGCCATCATCTTCTTCTTCCTCTCTTGAAAATTTTCTTTTAGTGAGGTTGATAAAAGAAAGAGTTTTGATTATAGAAAAACAACCGCATCATCATACTACACACATCTAGCCGGTTTGTGTAGGGTGTTTGCTCTACTTCATTGATACATCGAGTAAAGCAAGGAGCTTTGGGTAAAGGAGCTTCGGGTGGATCGTCGTGGACATTAGAAGACCTCAAGCGAACCTTTTTCCAACCCTCAAGTGGCCAAGGAGTCTAGCGTAGGGAGCTACAAAGGTTGTACTCTCAAAACCCTAGCCTTTGTTACTTGTGATGTTGTTCAAGTTATGAAACCCTAATTTTCTAGTGATGATTATTTGTATGTTCACTTAGCACCTTAAAAAATTTAATTTTGAGACATGTGATGCTTCCAAACCCTTTATTAGGTGCTAGGTAAACCTAACATTGGTATCAGAGCCTACCTAGAACTTTAGGCGACACTTTAGCGAAGTTAAAACTCCGATCGAACCAAAATACGGATTTTTTGGACACTCTCTGGACATTTTTTCAAACTGTGTTATTTCCAGAATTAAAAATATGCAAAAAATTTAGCAGGGAATTCTAAGAATTGTTGTAAAAAATGAAGCCCTAAGCCTTACATCCCACCATGGAACCGCGGCCAATGCTTGCTTGGGCCGCGGTTCCGCGGCCGTACAGAGGCATTAAGGCCTCATTTTTATACAATGATCTTCTTACCTTCTTATAGATGTTTTTAGGTATTTTTTATCTGGTTTCAGTGATATATGTTTTGGAGATTGTTTTGGATTTGGCAATTCGATCGGAATTTTAATCTCGTGCTTTCTTTTTCCCGGATAATTTAGAAAGTATTAAAAAGTTCGAATGGATATCATTAACTCACTTTTTCCCGACACGAAAATTTTTCAAGTGTTGAATCTTTTCTCGAGTTTAAATCTTTCGGAAATGCGTGCAAGTTTTGTGGTGGACCCTCTAGAAGACAACAAACCTTAACTCGATTATGTGACCGTCTTGAACTGCTTTTTGAAACATAAGGCTTGAGGCAGTACGGCGTGCCACATGTGAGGCGTTGGCTTGACCCTTCTACGGCTGGACCGCTACTACTGTGACACATTCCGGGTTTTTCGAACTCCGCTTAAGTGTTGAGCTTTAGGAAATTTTGGGTATTTGATTATTCGATCGAAATGTTTAATACCGTCTATTTATCTGAAATGTGATACAATATGTGGAATTCATATAGTTAGGCATGAAATGCGAGGTATGTGATATCTCGGATTTACGATGTCTAAAGAGAATGTGGATTCCAAATATTGTAGTTTTACACTTTCTTTTCTGTGACCGTAAGTGTAGTATGTCGCTTATCGCCGGTTTCGTTCCTATATATCAATGACAATCGGGGTACGCATACTTACTTACGTTGATGATATATGATATTATGTGTTGCTGAGATATGATGTGCATGATTGTCGAGATTGAATAGCCGGGGGTTTTTATGTGAGATGAGAGTTTTATTTTTCATTCATGTAAAATTCAAATGTAATGTAATATTCTTTTATTTAGGGCACTTCCGGGTTGAGGTTGATGTCACCAGTGTTGTATATTATTTACTTTTCCGTATTAGGATAGACTCAAGGAGGGGAGCACAAGTGACCGGGTTCTGGGGTTCAGTGGGAGGCCATCTCGAGGAGTCGAGACCGGGTCTCCTAAACTCCAGGATTGGTAGGGTCGCTTGCCGCTCTTGTAGGGGTCTAGGGGTGTGGGCTTGGCTATTCATTGTGACTGTGGAATCCGTATTTTCTATTGTTGGCTAAATACTAAATACGGACATCCTAGTATATCCTACATTATATATATGTTTCTGCTGCCTGTGTTCTGTGATATCTGAGACGAATGATATATTATATATGAGATATATAGTAGACGTTGCTTATGTTTTACACCCGCGCTAGTCCCGTCCCGGTATGCCGTTAGTTAAGTAACCTAACGGTGCATAACGGAACATTGCGGTGAATGCGGATGGCATAAGCGTACGTTGTATTTTCGTTTCTTTTCTGTGATTGGCTTAAGGACTTAAATGATGGGACTACATTAATATGATTAATGTAAAGAAAATAAACCTAAAAAGATATTGTAGAATCGGATTTGAAAACCACTCGGCTCTTTATGAAAAAGCTACTTTTCAAAACTGCGGAGCACAAGCCACTCCTTCTGAAAACCATTTGATTCTACGACGATATCAAGTTCAAAGCGTTAAAGATTTTCTTAAAAATCATCCGCAACCCTCCGTCATTTTAGGAAGTAGAGTACTTAGTATTCGTGCTACGTTTATTGACTTTAGTTAAGGCGTAGTGTACGGTAGCTAAGTGATGTCTTCCTACATTGCATATGATGCAAATTAATTAGGACATTCATGCGACTTTGTTGACCATAGTTAAGGGTCATATGAGTGGGTCTAATTAATCAAGAAATGACAGGTAGAACTTGACTAGTACTTATGATTTGTTGACCTTAGTTAAGGTCATAGGTACTAGGGGTAAAAACTACATCGGGAATTTCAATAGTTGAAATTTTCAATGAGATTGCATACCTTCCGTATGATGGTTGTATCCCGATCCCACTGTGGGCAATAGTAGCTCCCAGGAGAGTTTTACAGTTTACAATTAGCTAACTCATTAGGTGTCTAGAAAGGTGTTAACGGGGCTACGCCTCTGGGAAAACAAGGTTTACTTTAATTAGGTCCGTGCGAAAGCACGGGGAACCTCCCTCAAGTACCGACACTGGCCTGGCTGAACGGTTAGCGAATTTGTAGACTGTAATTAATCCTGGCTAGTTTTCTTTTTAAGGTTTGAAAGAAAAACTTGATTAAAGCAGTGGGAGACATCGATTAGACAAGATAATAACCAATCTGATCTTTGCAAGAGCTTTCGCTGAGTGTATTCTTTTCTCTCTCTTAATGGCAGATACCAATGACTGGACTCAAGCTTCTACTAGATAAAAATAAACTGAATAGGACCAATCATAAAGACTGGCTGAGGAATCTGAAAATAGCCTTGACTTATGATAAAGTATCATATGTCCTCACGGCTCCAGCCCCGCCCGTCCCAGGTCCAAAATCCTCAGTTGCAGACAAAGAAGTCCGCAAGACATAGGATGCTGACTGTGCCACGGCCAAATGCTTCGCGCTTGCATCGATCGACAACACACATCAAAAGCAGCACGAGAATATGGACATTCATGACATATTCCTCCATACAAAGGAGTTGTATGGAGAGCAATCCCACGTATTACGATACGAAGCATCAAAGAAATTGTTTCAGATGCGAATGGCCCCTGGCACATCAGTAGGAGACCATGTTCTGAAGATGATAGCTCTCATAGAAGAGCTTGAGGACCTTAAATGGACGATGGACAACGAACAATATACGGATATTATTCTGCAGTCCCTCCCCTCCACCTTTGCTCAATTCATATGCACAACATGAAGAAGGAACTACCTAAACTCCTTAATATGTTAAGGAATGCAGAGAGCACACTGAAATCAGTGAAAACTCCCGTTATGAATGTTGGACAATCTTCCTCTTCTCGCCCAAAGGCTAAGGCCAAGGGAAAGAAAAAGAAGAAGCCCACCAATTCTAAGGGTGGAGTTAAAAAGGTTAAGGGGAAGGAAAAGTCCAAAACTGGAGAATCAGGGAAAGGGGAATGTTTTCATTGCCACAAAACAGGACATTGGAAGCGCAACTGCACCGAGTACTTAAATCTCAAGAAGAAGCATGGGGATGCTTCCGCTTCAGGTGTGTTTGTGACAGAAAACTGTTTTTCAATAAACTCTGCTTCCTGGATATTAGATACCGGTTCAGGTTCTCATATTTACAATTCTATGCAGGGGCTGAGAAATAGCAAGGTTTTTAAGACAGGTGACCATACTCTCCGTGTTGGAAATGGTTCCAATGTACATACAGTCGCAGTGGGAGAGTATCACTTGGGGTTGCCATCTGGGTGTATATTGGTTTTGAACCCATGTTATTTTGTACCAAGTATGCTTTGTAATATTATATCTGTTTCTTTGTTAGACAATGAAGGATATAATTTTGTATTACAGAACAATATTATGAACATTCAATTGAATCAAATGTTGGTTGGGTATGGTATGCTTAATAACGGGATATACGCCCTAAATCAACACACAGTTTTCAGCATACAATACACTAATAAAAGAAAACTTTCAGAAATAAATGAAGCTTTTCTTTGGCACTGTAGACTTGGTCATATTAACGAAACAAGACTAAACAAGTTACACAAAGATGGATATTTAAACTCTTTTGAATATAAATCTTATGCGACTTGCCAGTCTTGTATCAAGGGTAAAATGACCAAAACTCCGTTTACCGGACACGGAGAAAGAGCTTCCGAGCTCCTAGGACTCATACATAGTGATGTATGTGGGCCAATGTCTACACAGGCTAGAGGCGGTTTTTCTTACTTCATTACTTTCACTGACGATTTCTCAAGATTCGGTCATGTATTTTTATTAAAGCACAAATCCGAAGCTTTCGAGAAATTCACTGAATATAAACAAGAAGTAGAAAAACAAACCGGCTTGAGTATCAAAATGCTTCGATCAGATCGAGGTGGAGAGTATCTCAGTACAAAATTTGCAAACTTCCTAAAAGAGAATGGGATTCTCTCTCAGCTCACTCCTCCTTACACACCACAGCACAATGGTGTGTCAGAACGACGGAATAGGACCCTATTAGATATGGTCCATTCCATGATGAGTTATGCTGAGTTACCTGTCTCATTTTGGGGGCATGCATTGGAGAATGCAGCGTTTCTACTGAACAGGGTTCCAACCAAAACCGTGTCTACCACTCCATATGAGATATGGCATGGAAAGAGACCATCTCTTAAGAGAATTAAGATTTGGGGTTGCCCGGCCTATGTTAAAAAGCAGAATCCGGACAAACTCGAGACACGGTCGGTCATGTGTAATTTTGTGGGGTATCCAAAGAATTCTTATGGATATCTATTCTACCATAAGGAGGAACAAAAAGTGTTTGTTTCTCAGTATGCCACATTCTTGGAAAAAGAGAGTTTTTCACAGATAAAGCTGATGGCAATGTGGTAGATCTAGAAGAGATTCTAGAGACACAAACTACGAATGACGACTTGGTTGCACCGCCTGTTGCAACAGAAACTGAGGAGCCTCGGCCACTCCGTAGGTCTGGTAGGACTTCTCGCCCACCGGAGAGGTACTACGGTTTCCTCAATGACGGTGACAGAGAAGACTGCATTGTGGAGGATGATGATCCTACTAGTTTTCAGCAAGCTATCACGAGTGGAGACTCTGTGAAGTGGCTGGATGCCATGAGATCCGAAATGGAGTCTATGTACACCAACAAAGTATGGACTGTTAGTTATATGTATGCCCTAGAGGCCATTACTATACATAGGATGTATATTGTAGTGGATGCTTGGACATATATAGGGAGGACTTTCTTGCTCGACATGATAGTATGTTATCTGGTTGCTCCTTACCTTAACGTGTACACTGATTGTCTCTCTGTTACATGTTGGTAAAGCCCTTAGGATGTGTGCTTGACTACCTGGACTATGATGCGGATCATACTAGTAGGGACAGATAGTCTATAAGTACATCCTTCAAAGTCCCTAGTCGTGGGTGTATCGAGACGGGGCATCGATATACCAGAGTAGACTAGCGTATACCTTCTCGACCCATACAGATGGGCGATGGATGATCCCATATCCATTGGTGTTTGACATCAGAGATGATATACGGGTGCTCAGTGGAGACTGGGTACACTGGACGGACTCACCGAGAACTCCCAGATGGTATTATACCTCACGTCAGATGGCAGTTCTCTGGTGACACTGGTACAGAGTAGTCTGTTGACCCGAGATCGTCATAGAGTCTTGTGTGGTTCCCACTGTGCTTTGATTTCCATCTTACCACGTCCAAGAGGGCGTGCAAAACGGTGGTTTTTGGGTACAGTCCCGAGTCACATGGAGGCAATGAGCGATAGGAGGGGATTCGTCTCTCCCGGTATAGGGGGTTGATGTTGCGCTGTGTTCGATTGGCTATAACAGGAAATCCCTGGCCAGGGTTGCTGAGATTTACTGGTAAGTGTTACCAGTAGTTTCTCGAATTGTTATAGACCTCATATCGACACGACTTATCAAGCTATTGGGGTCTGACGTTTACCACCCCTAGGCGAGATATGCGACATATCAGACGATCAGACCGGACTGTACGGTAGTGTTACTGGTTGGATTCACTGGAGTGTGAGCGGGCTTGCTCGTCGATCTTCTGATCGCTCAATACCCGGATGGCCGTTACGTTTAGCAGACCGCTTGCGGCTTGTGGATGTTTGATATGATCATCATCTGCTGCCGGCGTATTGACGAGTCTTTAGAGTCCTACACAGAGGTTTCCTGGCTCAAGCGAAACGAAATAGGAGCGCATATGAGATATGTGCGGGACCGAGAATAATGCGTGTATGTGATACCGTATTTCATTCTCGCGATGAATGTGTCGAATGGTCGTATGCGATATATCCTAGTTATCGAATCTAGGATTGATTCGATAAGCCGATACATTGGATACTAGCCGGTTATATGCGATATGACCGGATCATAGAATCAAGTGTTGATTCGATGATTTAATGCATAATTATATATTTGATATATTACTTTACATTAACTAGTATTGGTTCACTTAAGATGGATTTTCTCACTTGATGTGCACATTGTATATATGATATAGTTTTGTGCACTAGTTTGTATCATGTTTGATGATGCATGCAAACTTGGGTGTATGTTTGATTTGAACCATGTTTAGGCTAATGGTTATGGTTTTAAAATATTCACTTATTCATTTCATTTATATTTTTTATTTCTTTTGGCTAAAATGAAATGGTTTCTAATTTTGTCTTTTGTGGAAACTTCATGATGCTTTGAATTTGTAACCATTTTGTTTTATGTTTAAACCTAACCATTAGCTAAACTAGAGTTTGCTCTCTACAAGAGTTAAATCTAACCCAAGGTTGCATTATGATAAGATCAATTTTGATTTTATTATTTTTTATCATTCTCATCGCTTCTTCTTCATCTTCTTCAACATGAAGAAAAAGCTTGCCTCTTCAATGGCAACTAGCCAAAACAAGTGAGAAATCCAAAACTAAAGTCTACCCACTTTCTATTTCTTCATCCTCTACCTCTTGCCAAGTAGTAGAGTGTGTTTCCTTCACAAGTTTTCATGGCTTGGTGAAGGTGGAGCTTGATCTAGCGATGCCTCGACGTAGATCATCTTCGGCATGGACATCGACGACCTAGCTCGCCATTTCTCCGACGAAGCCGACGCTAGAGCCCGGGAATTCATTTGGACAGCGAGGGGACTTCGTTGCGGAGCCGTGGAGGTAGAGCACCGGATCTACAAAGGTTGTATTTCCGTATTCTTATAGTTAAGTGTTAACTAGTTTACTTTTCGCCTAGAATTCTAGCCAACGATCCGTACTCTAGAGTTTCTCGGCACCGCAAAATTTGAAATTGGCATGGTTGATGCCTTGTGAGACCTCACTTGTGTGTCTAGGAACCCTGCAGTGGTATCAGAGCCTAGCTAGAGCCTTAGGCGAAGTCCCGACGGAGTTAGAAGTCCGATCGACCCAAAACCCCGACTTGAAAAATGCTCTCTGGACAATTCTATAAATTGTGGATTTTTTGGAATTAAAAATATGCAGAGAAATGTGCAGGAAATTATAAGAAAAACTGGAGAAAACGACAACCTAATTCAACAGTACGGCCGCGGAACCGCGGCGTTGACCCCCCTTTTGCGGCGGTTCCGCAGCCGTCTGTGATGATCAGGATGTGTGTTTTCTTCAGTTGTTTCTGTTGGTGTTTCTTGTGTGTTCTGGATGTTTTTAATATTTATTCCAGAGTTGTATTTTCTGTGTTGTATTGGGGACTCGGTGTATTCGATCGGACTGTCTAATTTTTGTCGGTGTGCTTTTCCGGGTATTTTTAGAATATGTTAAAAAGTTCGACCGGATATAAATACCCAATTTTTCCCCTGTCGGGAAATTTCCAAGTGTTGGATTTTTCCGTAGTTTAACGACATTCTAAGTAGTGCAAGTAACGCGATGGACCCTCTAGAAGACAACAAACCTTAACTCGATTATGTGACCATCTTGAACTGCCCTTTGAACCTTCGGGTTTGGGGCAGTACGGCGTGCCACATGTGAGGCGTTGGCTTGACCCTTCTACGGCTGGACCGTTGGTACTGAGGCACGAACTGAATGTTGTTAGACTTATTTCATGTGTTGAGCTGTATCGGGAAAACTTGGGTGTTCGATTGTTCGATCGGAAAGTTTAACATTTTCTATTTATCTGGAATGTGATACAATAATTGGAATTCACAAGTAGTTATGAGATAACTGAATGAATGTTATAAACATAGCAGTTTAGTCTCACTTGATCGGTTGCCACGGAATTTTGATGTGATCAAAAGTCCGTCGCAATCACGTAGCGTACGCGGATACTCACCGGGTAAACTTAATAGACAGCCTCACTCCATAGCCCCGACCAAGTGACTGTAAGAGAACCCCGTTGCCGAAAGCATCCGTCCGGGTGCTCGCGGCAGCGGTGTTCCGCCTTGGTGCGCTTCGTCGACGGTATCGGGGGTGCGGCCGTCTACTGAAGTTTGCGACGAGTATTCGATTAGAATTTCGGGAATCTTGTTGAATTGCCCGACTTGGTATTGAAAAGTGTTTTCGATAATGAGACTAAAATGTGGGGTTTATAATCGTTAGGCATGCGATGTCTAAGTAATTCATTTGGTCAGGCATGCGATGTCTGAGGAGGTTGCGGATTCCAACTGTTGTAGTTTTACACTTTCTTTTCTGTGACCGTAAGTGTAATATGTGATATCGCCGGTTTCGTTGCTATATGTCAACGACAATTGGGATGGACATATTTACTTACGTTGATGACATGTGATGTTATGTGTTGCTGGATATGTTATATTGGATCGTCGTGTTTGAATAGCCGGGGTTTTTTTATGTGAGATGAGTGTTTTTCATTTTCATTCATGTAAAAATCTGTATGTAATATTCTTTTATTGGGGCACTTCCAGGTTGCGGAAGTTGTCACCGTTTGTATATTATTTACTTTTCCGCACTAGGATAGACCCAAGGAGGGGAGCACAAGTAACCGGGTTCTGGAGTCCAGTGGGAGACCAACTCGAGGAGTCGAGTTCGGGTCTCCTAACTCTAGAATTGGCAGGGTTGCTTGCCGCTCTCGTAGGGGTCTAGGGGTGTGGGTTTGGCTATTCATCACGACCGTGGAATCCGTGTTTTATACTGGCTCGTATTGAAAACACGGACGTCCTAGTATATCCAATATTTCATATGATTCTTCTGCTGCGATATCTGTGATATGATCATGTGATGTTCTGTGATAGATACAGTATATAGTATATATGATATATTATATAGACGTTACTTATGTTTTACACCCGCGCTAGCCCTGCCCCGCTCTGCCGTTAGTTACCTAACCTAACGGTGCACGAGGGGACATCGAGGCGAATGCGGATGGCATAAGTGTACGTCGTATTTATCTGTGATGTTTAGGTACTTAAATGATGGGACTTCATTAATGAGATTAATGAAATAAAAGAAACCTAAGATGTTGTAGAATCGAATTTCAAAATAAAACAGGTAGCTACAGTTTTTGTTTTGCACAGCGGTATATGTGATATATCCTGCACCTTATTCGATGAGGAAAGGACCGAGATCCCTTCATCGGGAGTGACTCCTTTAGCAATAAATGGCAGATGCTACACACTCGGTTTGTCTTTTGATTGCTTTTAAGAGTTTTTGCTTTGCACAGTGATATATATGATATATCCCACACCTCATTCGACGAGAAAAGGACCGACGATCCCTTCACCGGGAGTGACTCCTTTAGCAAAACTAGAAAAGCTTCAAAAACACTCCATTTTAAAAATCATTTGATTCTACAACGATATCAAGTTCATTACGCAATAGGTTTTCAGAAAAAACCTGCCGTAGCCCTCCGTCATTTCAGATATGTACTGGTTAGTATTCGTGCTGCGTTTGTTGACCTCTGTCAAGGCGTAGTGTGCGGTAGCTGATTAGTGCTTATCTGCATAAGCATATGATGTGATTGATTTAGGGTAGTCGTGCGACCTTGTTGACCTCTGTCAAGGGTCGTGCGGGTGGGTTTACTTCAATCAGGAAATGACGGGTTGAACTTGACTAGCAGCCTATGGTTTGTTGACCTCTGTCAAGGTCATAGGACACTAGGGGCAAAATATTATCGGGAATTTCAAGTGTTGAAATTTGCAATGAGATTGCATACCTTCTATGAGATAGTTGGATCCCGATACCCGCTGCAAGTAAGAGTTACTCCTGGGAGAGTTTTATACATTACAATTAGCCGATCAAGTAGGTGTCTAGAAAGGTGTTAACGAGGTTACGCCTCTGGGAAAACGAGGTTTACATTAATTAGGTTCGTGCGAAAGCACGGGGGACCTCCCTCAAAGTACAGACACTGGCCTGGCTGAAAGATTGGCGAACTTGTAGTGTGTAATTAATCCCGGCTAGTCTTTCCTTTTAGGGTTTGAAGGAAGATTTGATAAAAAGCAGTGGGAGCCATCCTGATTAGATAAAATAATAACCAATCTATTCTTGCAAGAGCGCACGCTGAGTGTTTTCTTCTCTCTCTCTCCAGGTAGCGACCATATCACGCCTTAATCAAGATAATAATACGGAATATTGACCGAACCCGCTTGTTATACTGAGCTGGGGAACGTTGGTCCCGCTCCAACTTATAATTGTTATAAGACAGAGCAGGAAATTGGGGATTACCAGAATTCCCGTGCCGCCCAAACGAAGAGAGTGCATGTTGATGCATCATCTTCGGGTGTGTTCATTATACAGAACTGTTTCTCAGTATTCTTTACGTCCTGAGTATGTGATACCAGATCAGGATCCCGTATATGTAATCTGTTACATATGGCTACAGATAGGTAGAGAACTGAGAACGGGTGATAAGTTTCATGAGGCAGAAAACGGGGCAAGTGTTGCAGCCAAGTCTGTTGGTCACTGTCACCCTGTATTACCAATACATTGATTCTGAACGAATGTTATTAGATACCGAACCTGATATACAAAATCATATCTGTCTCTTTATTAGTAAAGAAACGGTAAAATTTTGTATTGTTGGATAATGTTTTGAACATTTCCTATATCAAAAGTTGATCGGTTCAGGCACGTTATCTAAAAGCATTGATGTTCTAAATCAAACTACAGTTCTTAGTATACGGAACACACACAAGAGGAAGAGTTCAGAAATGAACGAATCCTTCTTAAGGCATTGTAGACTAGGTCATATCTATGCGACCCGACTGGCTGTAGTTACATGTAGATGCATATTTAAATCAGTTTGAATTTACATCTTGTGAAACTCGCCAGTCATGTCACAGAGATAAGATGACCACAGCTCTGTTTATTGGAAACAGAGAAAGAGTTAGTGAACTCTTGGGATGATACATGTTGATGTATGTAAGGTCCCCTGTCTACACATGCCAAGACCGGTTCTTTGTACTTCATTACGTTCTCTGATGATCTCTCAAGATTCAGACATATGTTCCTGTTGAAACACAAGTCCGAACCTTTTGAGATATTCAAAGAATATAAGTTAGAAGTAGAGAACCAAAATATGGATATAAGTATTATGTCCTCTGATGTGATCAAGGAGGAGAATACTTGAGCACGGAATTCCTGGACCATTCTAAAGGAGAATGAGATTCTCTCTCAGCATTACTCTTCCGAATACACCATAGCACGATGGTATATCGGGGTGGAGCAATCACACCCTATATGATAAGGTGTGCTCTATGATGAGTACTACTGAGTTTCCTATTTCCCTTGGGAGTTATGCACTTGAGAAGCTGCATACCTATTGAATAGGGTTCGAATCAAATCAGTTGCCTACCACTTCATATGTGATATGGAAAGGGAAGAGCCCATCTCTTAAGTTGGTTAAGATTTGGGGTTGTCCGGGCTATGTCTAAAAGCAAAATCCGGACAAGCTCGAGACAAAGTCAGTTATGTAGAACTGGAAAGGTTCCAGCTATACAAACTACAGCATAAGATTTGAAAGTACCAAAGGATTCAGTAGATACCAACGAACCTCAGCCTCTCCGCCGATCTAGTAAGGTTCCTCACACACCTGAGAGATACTTCGGTTTCTCTATGACAGTGGGAGCGAGGATTGCATCATAAGATGATGACCCAACTAGTTTCGAGCTGGCCATCAGGAGTGGGTCTCTGTAAGAATGGCTGGATGCTTAGCGATCTGAGATGGAATCCTTATACACCAACAAAGTATGGACTTTGGTTGCTATATCTGAAGGGTTAAATCCCCATCAGGAGCAAGTATATCTTGAGAAGATTACTTGGTGTACATGGAAAAGTTGAGACTTTCAAAGCTAGACTTGTTAAGGGTTTTCGTCATCGACCAGGCGTGGATAATGATGAAACCTTTTCCAGTGGCTATGCTTAAGTCCATTCAGATCCTACTTGCCACGGCTACATACCATGACTACGATATCTGGTGGTTGGGTGTCATGACAGCTTTTCTAAATGATGTTTTAGAAGAGAACGTCTGTAAGTACACAGCCAGAGGGCTTCGTAGACAGTGGGAGCAGCGAAAACGTGTGCCAGATGCTTTATAAGATAAAGCAGGCATCGCGGAGTTGGAACATCTGTTTTGATGTAATAGTCAAAGAGTTTGACATCATCAAAATGGTAGATGAACCTTGTATATACAAAAAGGTAGTAGGGAGTATGGTGATGATCCTCGTAGAGTACGTGGATGTCATGCTCTTGATAAGATAGGAATTTCCTATGCTACGCTCGATCAATCTCCGCATATCACTATGATTCTCCATATAGGATTAAACTGATACCTACTAAATCCTGGATTTTGGATCTATGAGATAGATCTAATTGGATGTTAGTATTCTCACTAGTTATAGTGAGATGGTATCAACCGATCCTGGGAAGAATCACTGGAAAGGTTCCAGGGTGATAAAGACGACTGAGTGTCAGTCACAGGCATTGTCTTTACCCTCAATCGAGGAACGGTATGTTGGAAGAGTTCCAAGCTAGATGCCGTGGCACACTAGACGATAAAGGCAGGATACATCGCTACTTAAGATGCTACCAAAGAGGCTGTTTGGGTGTATATTGGTTCATAAGATGAACTATGTTCCTCCCATTGTGTGACAATGGAGTTGTGGCTTATGCCAAGGAACGCAGGTCCCATCAGTGATCCAGACATATTCTAAGGCAGTATCACCTGATCATGGAGATAGTTGATCTCCAGGGAGATCGAGGTTAGGAGAGTAGACTCAGAGGACAACACAGCGGATCCACTCACAAAGGCCTGTTCCCAGAGAGAGACTTTTATGGGATGGTTGAGTATGAGATACTGCAACCACTGCTATCAGATGGCCCTAGTGCAAGTGGGAGATTGTTAGTTATATGTATGCCCTAGAGGCCATTACTATAATAGGATGTATATTGTAGTGGATGCTTGGACATATATAGGGAGGACTTTCTTGCTCGACATGATAGTATGCTATCTGGTTGCTCTTTACCTTAACGTGTATACTGATTGTCTCTCTGTTATATGTTGGTAAAGCCCTTAGGATGTGTTCTTGACTACCTGGACTATGATGCGGATCATACTAGTGGGGACAGATAGTCTATAAGTACATCCTTCAAAGTCCCTAGTCGTGGGTTTATCGAGACGGGGCATCGATATACCAGAGTAGACTAGCGTATACCTTCTCGACCCATACAGATGGGCGATGGATGATCCCATATCCATTGGTGTTTGACATCAGAGATGATATACGGGTGCTCAGTGGAGACTGGGTACACTGGACGGACTCGCCGAGAACTCCCAGATGGTATTATACCTCACGTCAGATGGCAGTTCTCTGGTGACACTGGTACAGAGTAGTCTGTTGATCCGAGATCGTCATAGAGTCTTGTGTGGTTCCCACTGTGCTTTGATTTCCATCTTACCACGTCCAAGAGGGCGTGCAAAACGGTGGTTTTTGGGTACAGTCCCGAGTCACATGGAGGCAATGAGCGATAGGAGGGGATTCGTCTCTCCCGGTATAGGGGGTTGATGTTGCGCTGTGTTCGATTGGCTATAACAGGAAATCCCTGGCCAGGGTTGCTGAGATTTACTGGTAAGTGTTACCAGTAGTTTCTCGAATTGTTATAGACCTCATATCGACACGACTTATCAAGCTATTGGGGTCTGACGTTTACCACCCCTAGGCGAGATATGCGACATATCAGACGATCAGACCGGACTGTACGGTAGTGTTACTGGTTGGATTCACTGGAGTGTGAGCGGGCTTGCTTGTCGATCTTCTGATCGCTCAATACCCGGGTGGCCGTTACGTTTAGAAGACCGCTTGCGGCTTGTGGATGTTTGATATGATCATCATCTGCTGCCGGCGTATTGACGAGTCTTTAGAGTCCTACACAGAGGTTTCCTGGCTCAAGCGAAACGAAATAGGAGCGCATATGAGATATGTACGGGACCGAGAATAATGCGTGTATGTGATACCGTATTTCATTCTCGCGATGAATGTGTCGAATGGTTGTATGCGATATAACCTAGTTATCGAATCAAGGATTGATTCGATAAGCCGATACATTGGATACTAGCCGGTTATATGCGATATGACCGGATCATAGAATCAAGTGTTGATTCGATGATTTAATGCATAATTATATATTTGATATATTACTTTACATTAACTAGTATTGGTTCACTTAAGATGGATTTTCTCACTTGATGTGCACATTGTATATATGATATAGTTTTGTGCACTAGTTTGTATCATGTTTGATGATGCATGCAAACTTGGGTGTATGTTTGATTTGAACCATGTTTAGGTTAATGGTTATGGTTTTAAAATATTCACTTATTCATTTCATTTATATTCTTTATTTCTTTTGGCTAAAATGAAATGGTTGCTAATTTTGTCTTTTGTGGAAACTTCATGATGCTTTGAATTTGTAACCATTTTGTTTTATGTTTAAACCTAACCATTAGCTAAACTAGAGTTTGCTCTCTACAAGAGTTAAATCTAACCCAAGGTTGCATTATGATAAGATCAATTTTGATTTTATTATTTTTTATCATTCTCATCACTTCTTCTTCATCTTCTTCAACATGAAGAAAAAGCTTTCCTCTTCAATGGCAACTAGCCAAAACAAGTGAGAAATCCAAAACTAAAGTCTACCCACTTCCTATTTCTTCATCCTCTACCTCTTGCCAAGTAGTAGAGTGTGTTTCCTTCACAAGTTTTCATGGCTTGGTGAAGGTGGAGCTTGATCTAGCGATGCCTCGACGTAGATCATCTTCGGCATGGACATCGACGACCTAGCTCGCCATTTCTCCGACGAAGCCGACGCTAGAGCCCGGGAATTCATTTGGACAGCGAGGGGACTTCGTTGCGGAGACGTGGAGGTGGAGCACCGGATCTACAAAGGTTGTATTTCCGTATTCTTATAGTTAAGTGTTAACTAGTTTAGTTTTCGCCTAGAATTCTAGCCAACGATCCGTACTCTAGAGTTTCTCGGCACCGCAAAATTTGAAATTGGCATGGTTGATGCCTTGTGAGACCTCACTTGTGTGCCTAGGAACCCTACATGGAATTTGGACGTTGTACCCCCTGGAGTAAAACCTGTGGGGTGCAAATGGATCTTTGAAAGAAAGATTGGTGTAGATGGGCAGGTAGAGACCTATAAGGCAAGACTTGTGGCGAAAGGTTTTCGTCAAAGACCAGGTTTGGACTGTGACGAGACTTTTTCTCCTGTAGCCATGCTTAAATCCATTCGGATCCTACTTGCTATTGCTGCTCACTACGACTATGAAATCTGGCAGATGGACGTTAAAACGGCATTTCTAAATGGGGATTTAGAAGAATGCGTTTATATGGATCAGCCAGAGGGCTTCATTGACAGTGGGAGCAGCGGGAAAGCATGTAGATTGCTTAAATCCATATATGGGTTAAAGAAGGCATCACGGAGTTGGAACATCTATTTCGATGATGTTATCAAAGAGTTTGATTTTATCAAAAATCTAGATGAACCTTGTGTTTATAAGAAGACTGTAGGGAGAACTGTCACATTCCTCGTATTGTACGTGGATGACATTCTTCTGATAGGAAATGACATTCCTATGCTACAGTCGGTCAAATCTTTCTTATCACTAAGGTTCTCCATGAAGGACCTGGGTGATGCCACATACATCCTGGGCATTAGGATCTATAGGGATAGATCCAAGAGGTTGTTGGGATTGTCCCAAACCAGGTACATTAACACCATCCTATAAAGGTTTAGTATGGAAGACTCCAAGCGGGGTGCCTTGCCCGCTTGCCATGGGGTCACTCTCTCCAAGGATTCTTGCCCAAAGACCGATGAAGAGAGAGCTCGCATGAGCATTATACCCTATGCTTCGGCAGTAGGATCTATAATGTATGCGATGTTATGTACACGCCCAGATGTAGCTTATGCACTTAGTGTAGTAAGCAGGTATAAATCCAACCCAGGGGAGAATCACTGGATAGCTGTGAAGAACATTCTTAAGTACTTGCGAAGGACTAAAGAATTGTTCTTGGTGTATGGTAATGGAGATCTCCAAATGGAGGCCTTTACCGATTCGAGCTTCCAGAGCGATAAGGACGACAACAAATCTATCTCTGGGTTTGTATTTACCTTCAATGGAGGGGCGGTAAGTTGGAAGAGTTCCAAACAGGATACCGTTGCAGACTCTACGATGGAGGCTGAGTACATTGCTTCGAATGATGCCGCCAAGGAAGCTGTCTGGATGAGGAAGTTCATCTCGGAGCTAGGAGTAGTTCCAACCATTATTGATCCAATATCATTGTATTGTGATAATAATGGGGCTATAGCGTTAGCCAAGGAGCCCAGGTCCCATCAGCGGTCCAGACACATCCTGAGGCGCTTTCATTTGATCCGGGAGATTGTAGATCGCCGCGAGATCGAGATTAAGAGAGTAGACACAAAGAATAATGCCGCGGATCCACTCACCAAGGCCCTCCCTCAGCCGCAGCATGAGCGACTTTTTGAGATGTTGGGTATGAGATACGCTAATAACTGGCCTTAGTGCAAGTGGGAGATTGTTGGATATATGTATACCCTAGAAACCATTATATGATAGTGGATGTATTTATACATGTATATATATATATATATATTCAGTGTACATTCTTGCTCGACATGATAGTATGCTATCTGGTTCTTCTTTATCTGACATGTTGATTTGATCATGCTTTTATTCATTCATACATGTTGATAAAGCCCTGAGGATATAGGCTTGACTACTGTGATTATGATGGAGATCATACTAGTGGGACATCTGTAGTTTATAAGCATATCCTGAAATGTCCCTAGTCGTAGGTATATCGAGACAGGGCATCGATATACCAGAGTAGACTAGCGTATATGATACTAGACCCATATGATGGGCGATGGATGTTCCCACATTCATCGATGTTTGACATCGAGATCGTATACGGGTGCTCAGTGATGACTGGGTACACTGGACGGACTCACCGAGAACTCCTATATGGAATTATATCTATCGTCGGATAGCAGTTCTCAGGTGATACTGGTGCAGGTTAGTCTGTAGATCCGAGATCGTCATAGAGTCTTGTGTGTTCTCCAACTGTACTTTGATTACCACCCTACTACGGCTCTACTGAGTTGTGCAAACAGGTGGCCATTGGGTACAGTCCCGAGACACACGAAGGCAATGAGCGATAGGAGGGGTTTCGTCTCTCCCGGTATTGGGAGTTGATGCTGTGCTGTGCTCGACTGGCTATATCAGTAAGTCCCTGGCCAGGGCTGTTGATATTTATTGATAAGTGTTATCAGTAGTTTCTCGATCTGTTATAGACCTTTCATCGGCACGACTTATTGAGTTATTGGGGTCGACGTTACCATCCCTAGACTCGATATACAGCATATCTGACGAAGAGACCGGACTGTACGGTAGTGTTGCCGGTTGGCTCGATGGGAGTTGTAGCAGGTTCGCTTGTTTTCTTCTGATCGCTCAATACCCGGGTGGCCGTTACATTTAGCTGACCGCTTGCGGCTTGTAGGTATTTGATATGATCATTACCTACTACCGGCGTATTGACGAGTTTTAGAGTCCCACAATGAAGTTTCCTAGCTCAGACGAAAAGATGTGGTGTGCATATGAGATATGCGCGGGGACCCGATTAAATACGGATATGTGATACCGCATATTAATCGGGCATTTTCTATTGATCAGGTCGTATGTGATATGACCGGTTTGTAAAATCAAGTGTTGATTTAATAAATGACTTTTAGATTAATTCTTTAATCAAACTCTTTTCTATTTTGTATGCATACATGTATGCACATGATGATGTGCATGGATACATACATGCATACATTGTATCATGGTTGTTGATACAAGTTTGGTGGCAATGCAAGACTTACATTGTAGAATTATCTATTTATTTTTCATTTTGTAAAATGGAAAGGATAATTCATAAGAGGTTAGAGTTTATCATCTTTAACCATGCATCAACTACTTATTAACCTTGAGTTAATTATCGTTTTACTTTTTAACCCACTTTGAAAAAGATCTAGATAATTCTAACTATGGTTGAAGTGAGAAGGGATTAAGATATATTATTCTCTTCTCACTTTAATTATTATTCACTCTCTCATTTTTCTTTTTCCTTGTGTGAGAAAAAGCTTAGCCATCATCTTCTTCTTCCTCTCTTGAAAATTTTCTTTTAGTGAGGTTGATAAAAGAAAGAGTTTTGATTATAGAAAAACAAACACATCATCATACTACACACATCTAGCCGGTTTGTGTAGGGTGTTTGCTCTACTTCATTGATACATCGAGTAAAGCAAGGAGCTTTGGGCAAAGGAGCTTCGGATGGATCGTCGTGGACATTAGAAGACCTCAAACGAACCTTTTTCCAACCTTCAAGTGGCCAAGGAGTCTAGCGTAGGGAGCTACAAAGGTTGTACTCTTAAAACCCCAGCCTTTGTTACTTGTGATGTTGTTCAAGTTATGAAACCCTAATTTTCTAGTGATGATTCTTTGTATGTTCACTTAGCACCTTAAAAAATTTAATTTTGAGACATGTGATGCTTCCAAACCCTTCATTAGGTGCTAGGTAAACCTAACAGGGTCGGACCTGCAAAATACTATGGCACGACAGGGGTGAGTTGCCAACTCGTGAGTAATAAGTAACATCTAATAAGGCTATCGTAAGCATGCACATAATTTCGTCACAGCCTACATATACTAATATGATGTGATACACTAGTATTTATGCAACATGAATGCAATAAACAACACGAGATCTGAATATGTTTAGCATGGGAAATCTGAATTCTTATCTTAGTAAAACTTATGTAATTTGATTATAGTTTCATCAATGAAATCAATATAAATCTGTGTCAAGCATCGACACCAAATATGAATATCTCAGTTATCCCGGACTCCGGCAATCCGGACTGGCCCATAACATCAAATCTAGGGCTCCGGCAATTCGGACTGGCCCATATCATCAAATCTCAAGACTACGTCGGTATCCTCCGGATATTCGCCGCGTCGTAAATAACCGGTCGGTAGTGCTCCCCTGCCGGGCTCAACGCCATCATCTGCGACTATCTTGCCCCGGGTTACCGCACTGGGTCCACCATGAAACCACAGACGGTTCCTCTTCCTCCTCGAATCGGGTGTATGATACCACTCAAAAACATACGTTCTTAAATCCTTGCGGTTTCTCCAAAATCCATAAATTCCGCAAATGCGGAAATCCTCGAAAAGAATCATAATACATGAATGCCTATGATATCAACAATATGAAATGGGATGCGGAACTAGAGAACTATGCATGATTGATGATGCAATGAGTTATATGCACATGAATATATATATATATATATATATATATATATATATATATACAGGTTTATTAATCATAATTGGAGCAATTGATAAGATTCGGATTTAAACAAGCTATATAGTGTTCGTGGCATAATAATTACCAAGGTGTGTGTGTCCACGTAAATAGTGCCCGTGCAGCATAAACCAATGGTAATAGTGCGAGTGTCCTAGGAGATGATATCACATATATATATTAAAAGATGATGCGATGCAATGAAATTAATAACTAGGAACTACGCAATTTAGTGCAGGTACTAATCGAAATTCTAACTATCGGGCGTCTTACGCCATCCAAACGATTCCCCCGTAGATGTGTACATCTACTCACCGGAAAGCCTCAGTTAGTCAGGTCCAATCACCGCTTTTCCTTTCCGTGCCGCGTCCGATGTCCCCGCGACCGATCCTAGAATCACACAATGCAACACACATAAGACCAATATCCTGCAAAATGTGATATCAAGACCATAAGAGAAAACTAGCGTCGCAAGCTAAACGCGTGTGCACTCGAAGCACCAAAACGTGTGTGCTAACATCTTAAACTACCCCGATTGGCTGTGATATACAACAAACACTAAACCCAGACTCGGAGCGTACGTGTCGCGTAAGTCACACTGCTTTAATTATAGGTAAAAGGTCCCAGATTTTATCTGGAGCATAAACAAGGAAAACAAGCAACACTAAACACTATAAAATACATGCAGACACCTGCCTGCAAAGCACCAACACCCAACTCCACCAGAGGGCCGGCGAGTCCGGAAATCAGTGTATTTTCGCCGGGTCGAGGGGGTGAAACGGGCTCGTATCACTACACAATACTCTAGTCACAATGTATAGCATTATGTATATGTTTGTTTCCTCTAAAATTAACCACATAAACAGCAGATACTCCGTATCCCAAAACTTGATTAAAAAACGTTTTAAAACACTAATTTGCGACATTAAGGTGTTTTAGTGAAAACTTGTGAAAGGACTTGGGTTATTAGGCACTAACTACAATTAGTTAACCTACTCAAGCCATAAAAACCCTAACCTATCTTAAACTCCTCTTAAATCACATAATTAGCACTAAATACCACTTAAACACTACATTAAGCTTAATAAACTAATTGTTCAGCGAATAAGTATTGGATTTAGGCTTATGCCTTAAAATGGTAGAGAAGGTGATTCAAACAAGCTAGCACCTAAGAAGACTTGGCCAAGAACCATGCATGATTAGGAAAAGGGGAAGTAGTGATGATTTTGCTAGAATTCTTGGATTTACTTTGAAATGGAGGCTTGGAGTTTGAGAGAAGAAGAAGAAGAAATGAAGGGGAGGGGGCTGCTGCTGGGGCTGGCCGAGTCGAGGGAGAGAGAGTGTGTGTGTGTGAGGGTGTGCGTGTGAATGTCAAACCCCCCATACCTCATAATTACACCATGCTTTCCTTTTCATTTCTTTTTCTTATTTATTTTCTTTTGTTTTGTTTTAAAAGGGATTATAGAATCATAAGGAATTACAATGAAAGACCTGCTACAAAATAAATGTTAATTTGTCAAGGTTGCTAAACACATTTTAAACTAAGGTAAAATTGGATTAGTGCATGATTAACTAAAATTTTAGCTTAGAAAATAATAATTAAGAAAAATAAATAATTAAGTGAACAATATTTTAAATGATAATTAATAAAGCACAATAAAAATGTAATTACATAATTTCACAATTAAAAATAGATTTATTCCAGTCGACGTGGAAAATAATTATTAACGAGGCTTTATGAAAAACACACATTATCGCTAATTAACACGAAATTAATCTAAACGAATTTTCGAAGCGTTACAAGAACAGTCTTAGTTGAGATGATAGTATGCTATCTGGTTCATCTCTATCATCATGTATATGTATTATGTGATATTACAGATCACTATTACATATTGATAGAACCTTTAGAATTCATGCTTGACTATAAGGGTTGTTGTGGTGATGAACTTGTGAGAACTGTGTAGTCTATAAGCAAATCCTTAAATGTCCCTAGTCGTGTGAATATCGAGACTGGGCATCGATATTCCAGAGTAGGCTAGTGTATATATTTCTTGATCACGACGAGGGGCGATGGCCGGTCTTACAGCCATTGGTGTTAGTAAGCCACCAAAGATAGTATACATGTGCTTATTGGGTTATGAGTTACACTGGACGGACTTGCCGGGAACATGCTAGATGGTATTATACCCAGTGTCAGGTAGCAGTTCTCTGGTGACATGAGTACAGGTTAGTCTGTAGACCTGAGATTTTCATTTGTCTCGTGTGAGTTCTCATTGAACTTTGATTATTACCCTACCACGACTCTACCGAGTTGTACAAACAGGTTTTAGTTGGGTACAGTCCCGAGCCATATGGAGGCAGTGAGCAGATCGTTGGGGATTCGTCTCTTCCGGTATTGGGGGTAGATGTCGCGCTGTGCATAAGTGGCCATCACCAAAAATACTTGGCCAATGTGGACGAGAATTACTGATTTGGATCAGTAGTTTCTCAGTATGTGATTGGCTTCACACCGACACGACTTATCACGTTATTAGGGGTCTGACTTTATCCACCCCATAGACTCGATATGCAATACTCTTAGAAGAATAGACCAGATTGTACGGAGACTATCACTTTCAGGCTCAGTAGGGATACAAACAAGTTTGCTTGTCGTCCTTTCTTTCGTTCAATACCTGGGTAACCATTATGTACAGCCAGTACTGCCGACGTACTTGTAGTTAAACCTACTGCCTGCATATTATCGAGTCTTTAGAGATCTGCACATAGGGTTTCCCAGCTCGGGCGAAACAATGTAGTGTACGTATTTTGATACGTGCTTGGTTCGATTAAATACGTGTTTTTGCACATGTGCTTTTAATCGGACAGTTTGTTAATACAAGCCGGTTAGAAAGATAGCCAGGTTATCATATTTTGGATTAAATTTGAGCTAGTATTATATCTCTCTCTTTTAGTATCTCTCTTTTCGGTATTCGTATTTTTACAGAATACGGTATTTATACGAATACGGGTAATTGTATAAATACGTGTATTTGTGTTTTGATACAAGTACGGGTATTTTGTATCTTAGTACAAATACAGGTATTTTGTATCTTACTACAAATACGGGTATTTGTATTTTATATGAATACGGTATTCATATTTTGATACGAATACAGGTGTATGTATTTGTAACATATACTTGTATTAGTGTATTTGTGTATGTGTGTGTATACATACATACATATACATATACATATACATATGTATATGTGTGCATATGAGGTGGCCTCTTTCTCTTCTCGTCTCTTATTTTAAATGTGAGAAAGATGTGGGTTTATGACTCACCATGGTGAGTCACAACCCCAATCACTCACATTAAAAAGAAAAGAGAGAAAGAGAAAAGAGATGATGAAGGATTTTTCTTTAGTTGCCATGCTTGTTCTTCACCCAATGTTTCTTCTTCCTCCTCTTTTGGATTTTATAAGATGAGAAAGATGAAAAGATTATGAGAGATCAATTAGAGATTAGCCACCACTACATCTCTAGTGATCATTTCCTAGCAAGTTTTGATCACTAGTTGCTTCACTTGTGAAGCTAGAGCCTTAGCTATTCCTTCGAGGTGGATCATTTTCGGCAAGGAAGACCGACTCCTAAGCTCGTTCCCGACGACCTAGGAGCTAAGGTAGTGGAAAGAAGACGGAGGACACGACTACAAAGGTAGTTATCACTAACCTAATAGCTAAACTCCTTCATGTAATTTCTAATTTAGTGTTTGGATTCGATAATTTAGTGTTTGGATTCGATTCTAGGTTGTAGTAGTTCGTGCTCATGTTTCGAAAATTTTCGTTTTGTATTCCGTATAGCCGCTAGTTTGCGGCGTGAGCACGAGTGTATACCTACATGGTATCAGAGCCACCCAAGCACTTAAATTAGTTTAGACGATATTTACGTTTCAAGTTAGAAAATTTTCCGTATTTCGAAATCCGAAAACTCAAGTTTCTGTCCAATTTTTACAAAAAACGGGTTGGAATTTTGTGGTGGAGATTTCAATGAATTCTACAAAAATGAAGAGATTGTTCGGCATCATACCATTGTCTACACACTACAGCAGAATCGAGTCGCAGAGCGTATGAACCATACTCTTTTGGAGAAAACTCAGTGCATGTTGTTTAATGCAGGGCTCGGCAAGGAATTTTGGGCAGAGGCGGTGAACATGGCATGCTTCATTGTGAATCGGTCACCTCATACATCGCTAGGTAGTAAAACACCGGAGTAGGTATGGTCTGGCAAGCACGCTGATTATTTTACACTTTGAGTGTTTAGTTGTCCTGCATATGCACATTGCCGTGAAGGCAAGTTGGATCCTCAAGCGAAGAAGTGCATATTTCTTGGTTATAATACCGGTGTCAAAGGTTATTGGTAGTGGTGTTCGGATCATAAGTCGCCAAAGTTTATGATTAGCAAATATGTGAATTTTGATGAATCTGTTATGTTGAAGCCGAAAAACGTGGAATTTTCAAGTAAAAACGATTCAAGGAAGGATGAGTCGGGCGTTGAAATTGAGGTCTGTACAAAATTAGTGGACTAAGTCAAGGTTTCTACATGCTTCCATAAGCATCCTAAACCATGCCAATTTCCACCTAATTTTGATTTATCCCTTAATAATTAAATCCCCAAATTATCTTTAGTTTGGTATGAGTCTCATACACCCATGTCCAATGTATCATCAAGCATGACACAAAATTAAATACATTGATATATATCACATATATATTTAAATGTATTAGTAGAAAAGAAATTCTTAAGTGAGCTAATATTAGTTAATATATATTAATATATCAAATATATAATTATATATTAAATTATTAAATCAACACTTGATTTAATAAGGCGGCTAGATCACATATAACCGACTAATATCATTTATATCAACTTATCGAATCAACAGTTGATTCAATAACCCAGCTATATCTCATATAACCGAATGATATCATATATCGCGAGATTAAAATACGGTATCACATACACGTATTAATCTCGGTCCCGCACATATCACATATGTGCCCTATTTCGTTTCGCATGAGCTAAGAAATCTCTATGTAAGACTCTAAAGACTCGTCAATACACCAGCAGTAGATAATGATCATATCGATTACCCACAAGCCGTCAGCGGTACTAGCTGGACGTAACAGCTACCCAGGTATTGAGCGATCAGAAGATAAACAAGCAAGCTTGTCCAAACACCCGTGAGTCCAGTAAGTAACACTACCGTACAGTCCGGTCTCTTCGTATGATATGTCGCATATCGAGTCTGGGGGTGGTAAACGTCAGACCCCGATAACTTCATAAGTCATGCCGATATGAGGCTCATAACGGGTCGAGAAACTACTGATAACATTTACCAGTAAATCTCAGCATCAGTCCTGGCCAGAAACTTCCTGTTATAGCCAATCGAGCATTACGCAACATCAACTCCCAATTCCGGGAGAAACGAAACCCCTCCTATCGCTCATTACCTCCATGTGACTCGGGACTGTACCCAAAATCCACCTGTTTGCACGCTCTCTTGAGCGTGGTAGGGAGGAAATCAAAGCACAGTGGGAATCACACAAGACTCTATAACGATCTCGGGTCTACAGACTAATCTGTACTAGTGTCACCAGAGAACTGCTATCTGACGATAGGTATAATACCATCTAGGAGTTCTCGGCGAGTCATGTTTAGTGTACCCATTCTCCAATGAGCACATGTATATAATCTTTGATGTCAAACACCAATGGTTGTGGGATCAACCATCGCCCCATACAGGGTTAAGAAAAGTACACACTAGTCTACTCTGGAATATCGATGCCCTATCTCGATACTCCTTCGACTAGGAACAGTTATAGGATGAACTTGTGGACTACCCTGGCTCCACTAGTATGATCTGCATCATATTCCTGGTAGTCAAGTACACATCCTAAGGGCTTTATCAACATGCAACGGAGAGACAGTATAATGATACAAGTGTACATGTTAAGATAAAGAGCAACCAGATAGCATACTATAATATCGAGTAAGAAAGTCCTCTCTATATATGTCCAAGCATCCATTATAATATACAATCATGTACAATAATGGCCTTTAGGGCATATATATAACTAACAATAACTTGCCACTGCTGTTATTCATGGCTATAAGATTTGGCGGGTGGATGACTATAACATCTTTATAAATAGGAATTTAAAAGTGCATGTGTATATGACTTTGCCAGAGGGTTATTGTATTCAGTTGGAGCAGCGAAATGTGTGCAAGTTGCTTATGTCTATTTATAAACTAAAGTAGGCATTGCGGAGATGGATCATCTTTTTTGATGTGATTGTCAGAGTGTTTGACTTTATCAAAATAGCAGATGAACTTGGTAAGAAGGATGTAGGAAGTATTGTTATATGATATGGATGACATACTCCTGATAGGTGTTGGGTTGTTAGGCACCTTTAATAAGGTTTAAAGCGCAATAGAAGTGGTAATTTTAAAACTCTAGAGAGCAATAGCAAACCCAAACAAAGAATCAAACCAAAATGCTAAACTTGTAACTAAACTAGTAAGGTAAAAACAAGAGTTTAGCATGCTACAACCTTTGTAGCACGTTAGCCACTTCTCCTTGGACTCCGGCTAGTCTCCACGAAGACCGGAACAAGCTTGCTCGATGATTTCCTCGCCGAAGATAATCCACCTTGAGATAACTCCAAGACAAGGTTTAGCTTCAAATTGATCTCATCAAAATGAAGTAGCCCACTAATTAAACTTGTTATGAATAATTAGTAGGAGATGTAGAATAATTAGCTCACTTAATTTTTCACTTTTCTTTTTCCATTCCTCACTTGAAAAAAATCAAGAAAGGATGGCTATGGAGGAGATGAGATGAAGTAGAAGATGAAGATGAGAATGGCTAAAATATGTGAAAAATCCAAGAATGAGTCATTAAAATGAGTCATCAAGTAAAAAACTCTCATCAAGTCTACAACCATCTAATTTTAATGACCCATTCTCATTTAAAAAGCGTTCTCATTTACCATATAATTCTCATACACCCATTTTCAATGTATCATCAAGCATAATACAATATTTATATCAAATATAAATATTATTAAAGAGAAGAAAATAATAAAGTGAGTATGATATTAATTAATATATAAATATATATTTAGTTATTAAATCAACATTTGATTTAAGAATCCGGCTATATCATATAAATACCGGCTAATATCATTAAACATCCGATTAAAATACGTGTATCAAATACACATGTTTAATCGAATTCCTGCACGTATCCCTATACGTGCCCTACATCATTTTGCATGTGCTGGGAAACCTCTTCGTGGGACTCTAAAGACTCGACAATACGCTGGCAGTATATTAGGATCATATCCATAACCCATGAGCACTTCAACGGTAATAGCTGCACGTAACGGTTATCCAGATATTGAATGAAAGAAGGTCAATGAGCAAGCTCATCCGAACCGTGCAAAGTCTATCAGTAACATCATTGTACAGTTCGATCTCTTCATCTAACAGTATCACATATCGGGCCTAGGATTTGGAATCTGTCATACCCCCAATAAGTCGATAATTCGTGCGACAGAGGACTCATAACCAACCGAAGATACAACTGATAACACTTATCGGTTTAGCTCTACTGCAATGGACATCGACTTGTGGTTGCAGTTATGTCCTGCACAGTACGACATCAACTCCCTATACTGAGAGAGATGAATCCCCACGACCGTTCATTACCTCCATGAGTTTCGAGACTATACCCAACAAAAACCTGTTTGCACAACTCTTTTGAGCCGTGGTAGGGAAGAAGTCTACGTATTGTGGGAAAACACATGAGACACTATGGCGATCTCAAGCCCTAGGGACTACCATGTACTCATGTCACCAGAGAACTGCTACCTGACATTGGTATATCATAAACTAGGAGTTCTTGGTGAGCCAGTCCAGTGTAACTCATCCAATGAGCACCTGCATACAATCCTCGATGCTAAACACCAATAGCTGTAGGATCAGCTATCGTCCTCCAACCGGGTCAGGAAACGTACACACTAGTATAAACTGGAGTACTGAGCCCAGTCTCGATAGTCCTACGTGTTAGTTATATGTATGCCCTAGAGGCCATTACTGTACATTGGATGTATATTGTAGTGTATGCTGGGACATATATAGGGAGGACTTTCTTGCTCGACATGATAGTATGCTATTTGGTTGCTCTTTACCTTAACGTGTACACTGATTGTCTCTCTGTTACATGTTGGTAAAGCCCTTAGGATGTGTGCTTGACTACCTGGACTATGATGCGGATCATACTAGTGGGAACATGGTAGTCCATAAGTACATCCTTGAAAGTCCCTAGTCATGGGTGTATCGAGATGGGGCATCGATATACCAGAGTAGACTAGCGTATACCTTCTCGACCCATACAGATGGGCGATGGATGATCCCATATCCATTGGTGTTTGACATCGGAGATGATATACGGGTGCTCAGTAGAGACTGGGTACACTGGACGGACTCGCCGAGAACTCCCAGATGGTATTATACCTCACGTCAGATGGCAGTTCTCTGGTGACACTGGTACAGAGTAGTCTGTTGACCCGAGATCGTCATAGAGTCTTGTGTGGTTCCCACTGTGCTTTGATTTCCATCTTACCACGTCCAAGAGGGCGTGCAAAACGGTGGTTTTTGGGTACAGTCCCGAGTCACATGGAGGCAATGAGCGATAGGAGGGGATTCGTCTCTCCCGGTATAGGGGGTTGATGTTGCGCTGTGTTCGATTGGCTATAACAGGAAATCCCTGGCCAGGGTTGCTGAGATTTACTGGTAAGTGTTACCAATAGTTTCTCGAATTGTTATAGACCTCATATCGACACGACTTATCGAGCTATTGGGGTCTGACGTTTACCACCCCTAGGCGAGATATGCGACATATCAGACGATCAGACCGGACTGTACGGTAGTGTTACTGGTTGGATTCACTGGAGTGTGAGCGGGCTTGCTCGTCGATCTTCTGATCGCTCAATACCCGGGTGGCCGTTACGTTTAGCAGACCGCTTGCGGCTTGTGGATGCTTGATATGATCATCATCTGCTGCCGGCGTATTGACGAGTCTTTAGAGTCCTACACAGAGGTTTCCTGGCTCAAGCGAAACGAAATAGGAGCGCATATGAGATATGTGCAGAACCGAGAATAATGCGTGTATGTGATACCGTATTCTATTCTCGTGATGAATGTATCGAATGGTTGTATGCGATATAACCTAGTTATCGAATCAAGGATTGATTCGATAAATCGATACATTGGATACTAGTCGGTTATATGCGATATGACCGGATCGTTAAATCAAGTGTTGATTTAATGATTTAATGCATAATTATATATTTGATATATTACTTTGCGTTAACTTGTATTGGTTCACTTTAAATGGTTTTTCTCACTCGGTTTGTGCACATTGTATATGTGATATACTTTTGTGCACATGATTGTATCATGTTTGATGATACATGTTTACTTGGTTAAGTGTAAAGAATTAAATCATGGTTATACATATAATTAGGGTTTTATTTTCCATTACTTATTTATTCATTTATTTATTTGTTTATACATTTTGGAAAATGAATGGAAAAGAGAAAAGAATGGTGTCTTTATTTGTTTGTTTGTTGAAGATTCATGAACCTTTGACTTAGTCACCATTCTTGTCTTCATTCTTAACCCTAACCATTTGAGCAAACCATGGTTTATTCTCTACACTTAACTAGGGTTAGATTATGATAAGGATTCCTTTGATTTTCTATTTGGATAATTATCATAATATTCATTATCTTCTTCTTCTTCTTCATCTTCAAAGAAGAAAGCAAGCTCCATCAATGGTGATTGATGGAAATGAGTGAGAAATCCAATTCTAAAGTCTACCCACTTCCTATTTCTTCATCCTCTACCTCTTGCCAAGTAGTAGAGTGTGTTTCCTTCACAAGTTTTCATGACTTGGTGAAGGTGGAGCTTGATTTAGCGATGCCTCGACGTAGATCGTCTTTGGCATGGACATCGACGACCTAGCTCGCCATTTCTCCGACGAAGCCGACGCTAGAGCCCGGGAATTCATTTGGACAGCAAAGGGACTTCGTTGCGGAGCTATGGAGGTGGAGCACCGGATTTACAAAGGTTGTATTTCCGTATTCTCTTAGTTAAGTGTTAACTAGTTTCTTTTTCGCCTAAACTTCTAGCCAACGATCCGTATTAGGGTTTCTCGGCACCGTTAAAATTTTAAATTGGCATGGTTGATGCCTTGTGAGACCTCTTGGGAGTGCCTAGGAACCCTACAGTGGTATCAGAGCCTAGCTAGAGCCTTAGGCGAAGTCTAGACGGAATTTGAAACCCGAACGTACCCGAAACCCAACTCAAAAATAGCTCTCTGGACAATTTTCAAAATCGTGATTTTTTCCAGATTAAAAATATTTAGAAAAATCAGCAGGAAGATATAAGGTTTACTGCAAAATTCGAGCGCGTGATTCCATAAAGGGGGCGCGGATCCGCGGCCTTACAGGAGGCTCATGCGGCGGATCCGCGGCCCTTTTGTCGTTTTGTGCTTCGAAATTTGCACCTTAATTTTTGGTTTTCAGTTCTGGTTTTCCTGGGAATTTTTAATATTTTTTCCAGAGTTTTATTTTCTGAGTTGTTTTGGGGATTCGAATGTTCGGTCGGATTATCAAATTTTGTCTGTGTGGCTTTCCGGATAATTTTAGAATATGTTAAAAAGTTCGACCGGATATAAATACCCAACTTTTCCCCTGTCGGGAAATTTCCAAGTGTTGGATTTTCCGTAGTTTAACGACGTTCTAAGTAGTGCAAGTAACGCGATGGTCTTTCTAGAAGACAACAAACCTTAACTCGATTATGTGACCGTCTTGAACTGCCCTTTGAACCTTCGGGTTTGGGGCAGTACGGCGTGCCACATGTGAGGCGTTGGCTTGACCCTTCTACGGCTGGACCGTTGGTACTGAGGCACGAACTGAATGTTGTTAGACTTATTTCATGTGTTGAGCTGTATCGGGAAAACTTGGGTGTTTGAATGTTTGATCGGAAAGTTTAACATTTTCTAATTATCTGGAATGGGATACAATAATTGGAATTCACAATAAGTTATGAGATAACTGAATGAATGTTGTAAATCTAGCAATTTAGTCTCACTTGATCGGTTGCCACGGAATTTTGATGTGATCAAAAGTCCGTCGCAATCACGTAGCGTACGCGGATACTCGCCGGGTAAACTTAATAGACAGCCTCACTCCATAGCCCCGACCAAGTGACTGTAGGAGAACCCCGTCGCCGAAAGCATCCGTTCGGGTGCTCGCGGTAGCGGTGTTCCGCCTTGGTGCACTTCGTCGACGGTATCGGGGGTGCGGCCGTCTACTGAAGTTTGCGACGAGCATTCGATCAGGATGTCGGGAATCTTGTTGAATTGCCCGACTTGATATTGAAAAGTGTTTTCGATAAAGAGACTAAAATGCGGGGTTTATAATTGTTAGGCATTTGATGTCTAAGTAATTCATTTGGTCAGGCATGCGATGTCTGAGGTGGTTGCGGATTCCAACTGTTGTAGTTTTACACTTTCTTTTCTGTGACCGTAAGTGTAACATGTGATATCGCCGGTTTCGTTGCTATATGTCAACGACAATTGGGATGCGCATATTTACTTACGATGATGACATGCGATGTTATGTGTTGCTGGATATGTTATATTGGATCGTCGTGTTTGAATAGCCGGAGGTTTTTATGTGAGATGAGTGTTTTTCATTTTCATTCATGTAAAAACTTGTATGTAATATTCTTTTATTGGGGCACTTCCAGGTTGTGGAAGATGTCACCCTTGTATATTATTTACTTTTCCGCACTAGGATAGACCCAAAGAGGGGAGCACAAGTAACCGGGTTCTGGAGTCCAGTGGGAGACCAACTCGAGGAGTCGAGTCCGGGTCTCCTAACTCTAGAATTGGTAGGGTTGCTTACCGCTCTCGTAGGGGTCTAGGGGTGTGGGTTTGGCTATTCCTCACGACCGTGGAATCCGTGTTTTATACTGGCTCGTATTGAAAACACGGACGTCCTAGTATATCCAATATTTCATATGATTCTTCTGCTGCGATATCTGTGATGTGATCATGTGATGTTCTGTGATAGATACAGTATATAGTATATATGATATATTATATAGACGTTACTTATGTTTTACACCCGCGCTAGCCCTGCCCCACTCTGCCGTTAGTTACTTAACCTAACGGTGCACGAGGGGACATCGAGGCGAATGCGGATGGCATAAGTGTACGTCGTATTTATCTGTGATGTTTAGGTATTTAAATGATAGGACTTCATTAATATGATTAATGAAATAAAAGAAACCTAAGATGTTGTAGAATCGAATTTCAAAAATAAAACAGGTAGCTACAGTTCTTTCTTTGCACAGCGGTATATGTGATATATCCTGCACCTTATTCGATGAGGAAAGGACCGAGATCCCTTCACCGGGAGTGACTCCTTTAGCAATAACTGGCAGATGCTACACACTCGGTTTGTCTTTTGATTGCTTTTAAGAGTTTTTGCTTTGCACAGTGATATATATGATATATCCTGCACCTCATTCGACGAGGAAAGGACCGACGATCCCTTCACCGGGAGTGACTCCTTTAGCAAAACTAGAAAAGCCTCAAAAGCACTCCATTTTTAAAATCATTTGATTCTACAACGATATCAAGTTCATTACGCAATAGGTTTTCAGAAAAACCTGTCGTAGCCCTCCGTCATTTCAGATAAGTGCTAGTTAGTATTCGTGCTACGTTTGTTGGCCTGCGTCAAGGCGTAGTGTGCGGTAGCTAACTAGTATTTATCTGCTTATGCATATGATGCAGATTGGATTAGGGTAGTCGTGCGACTTTGTTGGCCTGCGTCAAGGGTCGTGCGGGTGGGTTTAATTCAATCAGGAAATGATGGGTTGAACTTGACTAGCGGACTATGGTTTGTTGGCCTGCGTCAAGGTCATAGGACGCTAGGGGCAAAATATTATCGGGAATTTCAAGTGTTGAAATTTGCAATGAGATTGCATACCTTCTATGAGATAGTTGGATCCCGATACCCGCTGCGAGTAAGAGTTACTCCTGGGATAGTTTTATACATTACAATTAGCCGATCAAGTAGGTGTCTAGAAAGGTGTCAGCGGGGTTACGCCTCTGGGAAAACGAGGTTTACATTAATTAGGTTCGTGCGAAAGCACGGGGGACCTCCCTCAAAGTACCGACACTGGCCTGGCTGAAAGATTGGTGAACTTGTAGTGTGTAATTAATCCCGGCTAGTCTTTCCTTTTAGGGTTTGAAGGAAGATTTGATAAAAAGCAGTGGGAGCCATCCTGATTAGATAAAATAATAACCAATCTATTCTTGCAAGAGCGCACGCAGAGTGTTTTCTTCTCTTTCTCTCCAGGTAGCGACCATATCACGCCTTAATCAAGATAATAAAACGGATTATTGACCGAACCCGCTTGTTATACTGAGCTGGGGAACGTTGGTCCCGCTCCAACTTATAAATGTTATAAGACAGAGAAGGAAATTGGGGATTACCAAAATTCCCGTGCCGCCCAAACGAAGAGAGTGCATGATGATGCATCATCTTCGGGTGTGTTCATTACAGAGAACTGTTTCTCAGTGTCCTTTACGTCCTGGGTATATGATACCGGATCAGGATCCCGCATATGTAATATGTTACATAGGCTACAGATAGGTAAAGAACTGAGAACGGGTGATAAGTTTCAAGAGGTAGAAAACGGGGCAAGTGTTGCAGCCAAGTCTGTTGGTCACTGTCACCCTGTATTACGAATACATTGATTCTGAACGAATGTTATTAGATACCGAACCTGATATACAAAATCATATCTGTCTCTTTGCTAGTAAAGAAACAATAAAATTTTATATTGTTGGATAATGTTTTGTACATTTCCTATATCAAAAGTTGATCGGTTCAGGCACGTTATCTAAAAGCATTGATGTTCTAAATCAAACTACAGTTCTTAAGTATACGGAACACACACAAGAGGAAAAGTTCAGAAATGAACGATTCCTTCTTGAGGTATTGTAGACTGGGTCATATCAATGCGACCCGACTAGCTGAAGTTACACATAGATGCATATTTAAATCTGTTTGAATTTACATCTTGTGAAACTTGCCAGTCATGTCACAAAGATTAGATGACCATAGCTCTGTTTATTGGAAACAGAGAAAGAGTTAGTGAACTCTTGGGATGATACATGTTGATGTATGTAAGGTCCCCTGTCTACACATGCCAAGACCGGTTCCTTTTACTTCATTACATTCTCTGATAATCTCTCAAGATTCAGACATACGTTCCTGTTGAAACATAAGTCCGAACCTTTTGAGATATTCACAGAATATAAGTTAGAAGTAGAGAACCAATACGGGTAAAAGTGTTATGTCCTTTGATGTGATCAAGGAGGAGAATACTTGAGCACGGAAATACTGGACTATTCTAAAGGAGAATGAGATTCTCTCTCAGCATTACTCCTCTGTATACACCATTGCACGATGGTATGTCGGGGCGGAGCAGATACACCCTATTTGATAAGGTGTGCTCTATGATGAGTACTACTGAGTTACCTGTTTCCTTTTTGGGAGTTATGCACTTGAGAAGCTGCATACCTATTGAATAGGGTTCAAATCAAATCAGTTGCCTACAACTTCATATTTGATATGATAAGGGAAGAGCCCATATCTTAAGTTGGTTAAGATTTGGGGTTGTCCGGGCTTTGTCTAAAAGCATAATCCGGACAAGCTCGAGGCAAGGTCAGTTATGTACAACTGGAAAGGTTCCAGCTATACAAACTACAGCTGAAGATTTGACAGAACCAAAAGATTCAATAATTACCAATGAACCTCAGCCTCTCCGCCGATCTAGTAGGGTTCCTCACCCACCTGAGAGATACTTCGGTTTCTCTATGACAGTGGGAGCGAGGATTGCATCATGAGATGATGACCCAACTAGTTTCGAGCTGGCCATCAGGAGTAAGACTCTATAAGAATGGCTGGATGCTTAGCGATCTGAGATGGAATCCTTATACACCAACAAAGTATGGACTTTGGTTGCTATATCTGAAGGGTTAAATCCCCATCAGGAGCAAGTATATCTTGAGAAGATTACTTGGTGTACATGGAAAAGTTGAGACTTTCAAAGCTAGACTTGTTAAAGGTTTGCATCATTGACCAGGTATGGATCATGATGAAACTTTTTCTAAGGATCTATGCTTAAGTCCATCCAGATCCTATTTGCCACGGCTACATACCATGACTACGATATCTGGTGGTTGGGTGTCATGACTGCTTTTCTAAATGATGTTTTAGAAGAGTGCGTCTATAAGTACACAGCCAGAGGGCCTCGTAGACAGTGGGAGTGGCGGAAACGTGTGAAAAATGCTTTATAGGATAAAGCAGGCATCGCGGAGTTGGAACATCTGTTTTGATGGATTAGTCAAAGAAGTTGACATCATCAAAATGATAGATGAACCTTGTATAAACAAGAAGGTAGTAGGGAGTATGGTGACGATCCTCGTAAAGTACGTGGATGACATACTCTTGATAGGGAAGGAGTTTCCTATGCTACGCTCGATCAATCTCCGCTTATCACAATGATTCTCCATAAAGGATCAAAGTGATACCTCCTAAATCCTGGATTTGCATCTATGAGATAGATCTAATTGGATGTTAAGATACTCACTAGTTGTAGTGAGATGGTATCAACTGATCCTGGGGAGAATCACTGGAAAGGTTCCAGAGTGATAATGACGACTGAGTGTCAGTCACAGGCATTGTCTTTACCCTCAGTAAAGGGACGGTATGTTGGAAGAGTTCCAAGCTAGATACCGTGACATACTAGACGATAAAGGCAGGATACATCGCTACTTAAGATGCTACCAAAGTGGCTGTCTGGGTGTATATTGGTTCATGAGATGAACTTAGTTCCTCCCATTGTGTGACAATGGAGTTGTGGCTTATGCCATGGAACGTCCGTTCCATCAGTGATCCAGACATATTCTAAGGCGGTATCACCTGATCATGGAGATAGTTGATCTCCAGGGTGATCGAGGTTTGGAGAGTAGACTCAGAGGACAACACAGCGGATCCACTCACAAAGGCCTGTTCCCAGAGAGAGACTTTTATGGGATGGTTGAGTATGAGATACTACAACCACTGCTACAGATGGCCCTAGTGCAAGTGGGAGATTGTTAGTTATATGTATGCCTTAGAGTCCATTACTGTACATTGGATGTATATTGTAGTGGATGCTGGGACATATATAGGGAGGACTTTCTTGCTCGACATGATAGTATGCTATCTGGTTGCTCTTTACCTTAACGTGTACACTGATTGTCTCTCTGTTACATGTTGGTAAAGCCCTTAGGATGTGTGCTTGACTACCTGGACTATGATGCGGATCATACTAGTGGGGACATGGTAGTCCATAAGTACATCCTTGAAAGTCCCTAGTCGTGGGTGTATCGAGACGGGGCATCGATATACCAGAGTAGACTAGCGTATACCTTCTCGACCCATACAGATGGGCGATGGATGATCCCATATCCATTGGTGTTTGACATCGGAGATGATATACGGGTGCTCAGTAGAGACTGGGTACACTGGACGGACTCGCCGAGAACTCCCAGATGGTATTATACCTCACGTCAGATGGCAGTTCTCTGGTGATACTGGTACAGAGTAGTCTGTTGACCCGAGATCGTCATAGAGTCTTGTGTGGTTCCCACTGTGCTTTGATTTCCATCTTACCACGTCCAAGAGGGCGTGCAAAACGGTGGTTTTTGGGTACAGTCCCGAGTCACATGGAGGCAATGAGCGATAGGAGGGGATTCGTCTCTCCCGGTATAGGGGGTTGATGTTGCGCTGTGTTCGATTGGCTATAACAGGAAATCCCTGGCCAGGGTTGCTGAGATTTACTGGTAAGTGTTACCAGTAGTTTCTCGAATTGTTATAGACCTCATATCGACACGACTTATCGAGCTATTGGGGTCTGACGTTTACCACCCCTAGGCGAGATATGCGACATATCAGACGATCAGACCGGACTGTACGGTAGTGTTACTGGTTGGATTCACTGGAGTGTGAGCGGGCTTGCTCGTCGATCTTCTGATCGCTCAATACCCGGGTGGCCGTTACGTTTAGCAGACCGCTTGCGGCTTGTGGATGCTTGATATGATCATCATCTGCTGCCGGCGTATTGACGAGTCTTTAGAGTCCTACACAGAGGTTTCCTGGCTCAAGCGAAACGAAATAGGAGCGCATATGAGATATGTGTGGGACCGAGAATAATGTGTGTATGTGATACCGTATTCTATTCTCGCGATGAATGTATCGAATGGTTGTATGCGATATAACCTAGTTATCGAATCAAGGATTGATTCGATAAATCGATACATTGGATACTAGTCGGTTATATGCGATATGACCGGATCGTTAAATCAAGTGTTGATTTAATGATTTAATGCATAATTATATATTTGATATATTACTTTGCGTTAACTTGTATTGGTTCACTTTAAATGGTTTTTCTCACTCGGTTTGTGCACATTGTATATGTGATATACTTTTGTGCACATGATTGTATCATGTTTGATGATACATGTTTACTTGGTTAAGTGTAAAGAATTAAACTATGGTTATACATATAATTAGGGTTTTATTTTCCATTACTTATTTATTCATTTATTTATTTGTTTATACATTTTGGAAAATGAATGGAAAAGAGAAAAGAATGGTGGCTTTATTTGTTTGTTTGTTGAAGATTCATGAACCTTTGACTTAGTCACCATTCTTGTCTTCATTCTTAACCCTAACCATTTGAGCAAACCATGGTTTATTCTCTACACTTAACTAGGGTTAGATTATGATAAGGATTCCTTTGATTTTCTATTTGGATAATTATCATAATATTCATTATCTTCTTCTTCTTCTTCATCTTCAAAGAAGAAAGCAAGCTCCATCAATGGTGATTGATGGAAATGAGTGAGAAATCCAATTCTAAAGTCTACCCACTTCCTATTTCTTCATTCTCTACCTCTTGCCAAGTAGTAGAGTGTGTTTCCTTCATAAGTTTTCATGACTTGGTGAAGGTGGAGCTTGATTTAGCGATGCCTCGACGTAGATCGTCTTCGGCATGGACATCGACGACCTAGCTCGCCATTTCTCCGTCGAAGTCGACGCTAGAGCCCGGGAATTCATTTGGACAGCAAAGGAACTTCGTTGCGGAGCTATGGAGGTGGAGCACCGGATCTACAAAGGTTGTATTTCCGTATTCTCTTAGTTAAGTGTTAACTAGTTTCTTTTTCCCCTAAACTTCTAGCCAACGATCCGTATTAGGGTTTCTCGGCACCGTTAAAATTTTAAATTGGCATGGTTGATGCCTTGTAAGACCTCTTGGGAGTGCCTAGGAACCCTACACTACGATGTGCTTATCGACTATCCAGGCACCACCAGTATGATCTCCATCATCGTCCTGTTAGCCAGGAAAAATCCTAGGGCTTTACTCATGTTTAAACAATATGTGATAGTGAATAAAACACATCATATGTAAGATAAAGATAAACCAGATAGCATACTATCATCTTGAGTAAGATTGTTCTCTCGTATTGGTCCTCCTTCAGTTACAATAATTGACTTGAGAGCATCTATATCCAACAATAGGAAGAGATATTTCTATACTACAATAGGTCAAACTATGGTTGTCACAGATGTTTCTCCATATAGGATCTGGATAATATATAAAGAATTCTAGTGACTAGATCTATGTAGATAGATCTAGATTTGGGAAGTGTCCCAATACAGATACTTGGGCACCATTCTAAAGGGGTTTAGAATGGAAGACACCTAGCACGGTAGTGTATCTGCATGTGATGGAGGCACCTTCTCTAAAGAGATGTCTTTAGGATTGATGAGTAGAGAGACTCGTGTGAATGCCATTCCACTTGTTTTGGCAATTAGGTCAATCATGTGATGTCATGTACCAGACCAGATGTTGTTTTTACACATGCTGTAGTAAGCAGATATTAATCCAATTCTAAAGAAACAAAGGGAAACAGTGAAGAACATAAGAGGATGTCCTTGGTGTATGATAATGGCAGCCTCCTAAAGGAGGCGATTACTGATTCTGGCTTCCATGGTAACATGGATGACAAAGTATCTATCACGGGTTATACGTTTACCATCTTCTGAAGAGCGGTATGATGGAAAGTGTTCCAAGCATAGATACTGGGTAGACATGGTGCAGGATGCTGACTATGACTCAGCAGAGGATACAACCCAAGAAGTTGTTGGATAAAATTGTTCATTTATGTACTTGGTCCCATCATCTATCCAGACAAATTCTAAAGATGGTATCGCTCAATTCGGGAGATAATAGATCTCCGCGAAATTAAGATATAAAGATATAAAGTTAGAAATATTGTAGAAAATCTACTCACTGAGGCTGTTTCTCGAACACGATTGTTTCTCAAACACACTTTGTGAAACTGTTAGTAGAAAAGTTGGGTATTCGATAGCAGATGAGACGTGTGGGTATGTGATGCCACAATAATTGGCCTTAAGTGCAAGTGGGAGATTGTTGGATATAGTGCCCTCAAGGCAATTATTGTAATTGCAGGAAGAAAATTATGGTAATTGAAGGAGGACATATACAGGTAGAACAATGTTTCTCGAGATGATAGTATACTATCTGGTTTGTCTTTATTATTCATTACATTTTACTTGTTATTACGTGTCGGTAATACATAATGATAAAGCCTATAGGATCCTTACTTGACTACCAGCATTATGACGGCGATCATACTTGTGGGAGCTGTCTATAAGCACATCCTTAAATATTCCTAGCCATGGGAGTTTCAAGACTGTGCATCGATATTCTAAAGTAGACTGGTGCATACGTTTCTTGACCCCGATGAGGGGCGATGACTGGTCTAACAGTCATTAGTGTTTGAAACCAAAGATTGTATACAGGTGCTCATTAGAGAATGAGTACACCGAAAGGTGCTCGTTAGAGAATGAATACACCAAACGGACTCACCAAGAACTCCTAGATGGTATTATACCTATTGTCTGATAGTAGTTCTCTGGTGATATAAGTACATGGTAATCTGTAAACCTGAGATCGTCATTTATCTCGTTTGAGTTCCTACTGTACTTAGATTACTACCCTGCCATGGCTCAAATGAGTCATGCATACGGGTTTTAGTTGGGTACAGTCCCGAGCTACATGGAGACACTGAGCGATCAGAAGAGATTCGTCTCTTCAAGTATAGGGAATTGATGTCACGCTATATTCGGTTGTCCATCACCATAAGTCACGGACCAGGGCGGATGAGATTTACTGATAGGAGATCAGTAGTTTCTCAGTTGGTTATGAGCCTGACATCGACGACTTATTGCGTTATTAGGGATTGGACGATTTCCACCCCTAGACCCAGTATGCGACACTCTCAGACGAAGAGACCGGACTTTATAAAGATTGTCACTTACAAGCAAAATAGGGTACGGACGAATTTAATTGTCGACCTCCCTTTCGACATATACCTGGGTAGACGTTACGTACAGCTAGTGCCGCTGACGTGTTTATGGTTATGAATTTATCCAGTAACTCACTGCCAGCGTATTTTCAAGTTCTTAGAGTCCCACACAATGGGTTTTCCCAGTTCAGGCGAAACGATATAATAGCCGTATGTTGATACATGCAGGAGTCTGATTAAATACGTGTAATGGCTACACGGACTTTAATCGGACGTTTGGTAATACTAGTCGGCTTATGTTTTAAGCCGGATTGTTGAATCAAGTATTGATTTAATTATATATATATATATTCTATTATTATGTTCATTATTCATTTTCTCTCTCAAGACTGTTCATATATTTATACGGATACGCGTATATAATTCGATATATATACTGGGAATATATTTTTGCATTTATACAAGCATACTTCTAGTAGGAGGACATCTCATTTGATGGATTTTCATTTATGAAAATAAGAAATAAGGTGGAGGGTGAGGTGTAAAGAGAGTATGGTAGAGAGGGATGGTGTGAAGGATGGACACATTTATTTATTTCAAAAATGTTTTGTTAAAAAAATTATTGATATGGCTCATTTCTCTCTCAAGCTTCCATTCTCTCATTCCCTCTCTCTCATCTCTTGCCTCCTCCTTCTTCCTCTTGACCTTATGCTATCTTGAGATGATAAAAAAGCAAGAATATTAAAGTGACAAATCTCTACATCTCTCACACTTTATTCCTAGCTTGTCTAGACTGTCAGTTGCTTCCTCAAAGTTCACTTTGGAATGAAACTGGAGCTTGGATCGGTTTCCCTCGGGTGGATCATCTTCTGTAAAGGAGATCGCCTCTCAAGCTCGTTCCCGATGGCGTAGGAGCCTAGAAGGGGTCTTCCACGATTGGATAGACATGCTACAAAGGTTGTATGTTAAGCTAGCTCTATAGTTTTTGACACTGGTATAGGTTAGTCTGTAAACCCGAGATCGTCATAGAGTCTTGTGTGATTCCCACTGTGCTTTGATTTCCTCCTTACCGCGTTCAAGAGAGCGTGCAAACAGGTGGATTTTGGATACAGTCCCGAGTCACATGGAGACAATGAGCGATAGGAGGGGTTTCGTCTCTCCCGGTATTGGGGGTTGATGTTGCGCTATGCTCGATTGGCCATAACAGGAAGTCCCTAGCCAGGGATGATGCTGAGATTTACTGGTAAGTGTTATCAGTCGTTTCTCGACCCGTTATGAGACTCATATCGGCATGACTTATCAATTTATTGGGGTCTGACGTTTACCACCCCCAGACTCGGTATGCGATATATCAGACGAAGAGACCGGACTGTACGATAGTGTTACTTATTGGATTCACGGGAGTATGGAAAAGCTTCCTTGTTGGTCTTCTGATCGCTCAATACCTGGGTAGCCGTTACGTCCAGGTAGTACCGCTGACGGCTTGTGGGTGACTGATATGATCATCACCTACTGCTGGCGTATTGACGAGTCTCTAGAGTCCTACACAGAGGTTTCCTGGCTCAAGCGAAACGAAGTAGGGCACATATGTGATATGTGCGGGATCGAGATTAATGCGTGTATGTGATACATTATTCTAACCTCGCGATATAGGTTATATGAGATATAACCGGATTATTGAATCAAGTGTTGATTCAATAATTTGTTATATGTAAATTTCATATACATCTAAATGATATTAGTCGGTTGTATGTGATATAGCCGGATTATTAAATCAAGTGTTGATTTAATAATTTAATATATAATTATATATTTGATATATTAATATATATTAACTAATATTAGCCCACTTAAGAATCTATTTTCTTTACATACACAAATATATATGTGATATATATATATATATTAATGTGTTTATTATTGTGTCATACTAGATGATACATTGGACTTAGGTGTATGAGACTCATACCTAACTAAAGATAATTTAGGTGATTAATTATTAATGGAAAATCGAAATTAGGCGGAAATTAGCATGGCTAAAGATGCTTGTGGAAGCATGTAGAAGTCTTGACTTAAGTCCACTAATTTTGTTTTACTCTAGATATTTATTAACCCAACCATTATTTTTAGCCATGGTTAAGTCTCTACAAATATCACTTGCGATATTTTCTCACTATGGTTCAACACTTGAGCTTCTTCTCCATTTCATTTTTCTTCTCTTGATTTCTAGTAAGGTGAAAAAGAAAAAGAGAAAAATAATTCTAAAGTGAGAAAAATTCCTACTTCATCAATCTATACCAAACTAACCATTTAGTATATGTTGTTTACTTCACTAATCCATCAATTAGTGAAGAGGTAGCTTGAGTTAGAGATTTTTCGAAGTAGATCATTTTCGGCCTCGAAGATTCTTGAGCAAGCTCGTTCCTTTGGCCTAGTGGAACCTAAGGAGAGTCCGGGACACCACTACTTGGAGCAAAATGACTACTACATGGAGCTTTAGAAGTGAAGGAACGGTCTACAAAGGTTCTATTTCTATTTCACTTAGTGTAAAGTTTGTTTACATGCTATAAAAACCCTAATTCTCTAGTTAGATCCTTGGTTGGGCTCGCTCGCTACCTTAGATTTTTTGAAATAGCATACTTGATGCATGCCGAAACCTAGCGAGGGTGCTAAGCGAACCCAGCAGTGGTATCAGAGCCAAGCTAGAGCATTAGGAGTCGTCTAGGCAAAGTTAAAGTTTTCGATCAACTTTTCGAAACCCAAAAATCCGAGTTTCTGGAAAAATTTTCAAAAGTTGGAATTTTTCTAATTAAAAATATACAGAAAATTGGGCAGGGTTTTCTATGGTTCTCCAAGAAAAACGATGGCCCAACTCGACTAAACGACCGTGGAAGCGCGGCCAAAACATGCTTTTGGTGGCGGTTCCGCGGCGTCGTTGGTGAGGCAGGGAGCGTTCCTTCTTGTGTTGGTCCGTAGGTACTTGGGGCACTCTCTGGGTATTTTTAACTGTGACTCAAGTGTTGAGCTCTCTGGGAATTTTAGGTGTTTGATAAATCGATCGAAATGCTTAACATCGTCTAGATATTTTTGATCTGTGATACAATATTTGGAATCCACAATAATTAGTTTTGTGAAAACTAATTAGTATTTTGTGAATCTAGAAATTTAGTTTCTTTTGATCGGTTGCCGCGGGATTTTGATTTGGATCAAAACTCCGTCGCAATCTCGTATAGTATATAAACGCTCGCCGGGTAATACTAATAGATATCTATGCTCCATCGTCCCGACTGAGTGACTGTAAGAGAACCCCGTTGACAAAAGCATCCGCTCGGGTGCTCGCGGCCACGGTGTTCCGCCTAAGTGCACTTCGTCGACGGCATCGGGGGTGCGGCCGTCTACCAATGTTTCCGACGAGCATTCGATCAAATGTCGGGAATCTTGTTGAATTGCCCGACTGGTTATTGAAAAGTGTTTTCAATTTGAGACTAAAATGCCGGGTTTATAACGTTAGGCATGAAATTCGGAATATGTGATATTCCGGGTTTATGTTGTCTTAAGAATTTATATAGTTAGGCTTGAAATCCGAAGTATATGATATTTCGGATTTATGATGTCTAAGAATGTTGCAGATTCCAATTATTGTAGTTTTTATTTTCTTTTCTGCGACCGTAAGTGTAATATGTGGTGTATCACCGGTTTCGTTGCTATACGTCAACAACAATTGGGATACGCATAATTACTTACGTTGATGACATGTGATGTTATGTGTTGCTGTGATATGTTATATTGGATCATCGTGTTTGAATAGGCATGGGTTTTTGCATGAGATGAGAGTTTTTTCATTTTCATTCATGTAAAAATTTGTATGTAATATTCTTTTATTTGGACACTTCCGGGTTGAGGATGATGTCACCATTGATGTATATTATTTTCTTTTCCGCATTAGAATAGACCCAAAACGGGGAGCACAAGTAACCGGGTTCTAGAGTCCAGTGGGAGACCATCTCGAGGAGTCGAGTCCGGGTCTCCTAACTCTAGAATTGGTAGGGTTGCTTGCCGCTCTGATAGGGGTCTAAGGATGTGGGTTTGGCTATTCATCACGACCGTGGAATCCGTGTTTTTTACTGACTTAATTTAAAACACGGACCTCCTAATATATCAAATATTTCATATGTTGAGTTGTGCTGCAATGTTCTGTTATGAGATCATAAAACTGCGTGAGACGAATGCTTTATATTATATAAATGATATATAATAAACGCTGCTTATGTTTTGCATCCGCGCTAGTCATGCCCCCGCTCTGCCGTTAGTTAACCAACCTAACGGTGCATGACAGGACCCCGTGGCGAAGGCGGATGGCATAAGTGTACGTTGTATTTTCGTTTCTTTATCTGTGATGCTTAGGAAGCATAAATGATGGGACTTCATTAATGAGATTAATGAAAAGGAAAGAAACCTAATGATATTGTGGAATCAAAGTTTCAAAACTGGTAGCTCTAGTTCTTACTTTGCATAGTGGTATTCCTTGATGAATATCCAGCACCTCATTCAATAAGGAAAGAGCCTGGATCCCTTCACCGGGAGTGACCTCTTTAGTAAAAGCTAGCAGATGCTCCCCTACTCGGTTCATTTTGAAAAACTTGATTTTAAAAAGCAGAGCTTGAACCACTCTTTTTCAAAATCACTCGATTCTACAACGATATCAATTTCATTACGCAAAAGGTTTTCTTAAAAACTTGTCGTAACCCTCCGTCATTTCAGATAAGTACTATTTAGTAATCGTGCTGCGTTTGTTGGCCTTTTTCAAGGTGTAGTGTGCGGTAGCTGATTAGTGCTTATCTGCAACCATATGATGCGATTGGATTAGGGTAGTCGTACGACCATGTTGGCCTTTGTCAAGGGTTGTACGGGTGGATTTAATTCAATCAGGAAATGATGGGTTGAACTTGACTAGCGCCCTATGGTTTGTTGGCCTTTGTTAAGGTCATAGGACGTTAGGGGCAAAACATTATTGGGAATTTCAAGTGTTGAAATTCGCAATGAGATTGCATACCTTCTATGAGATAGTTGGATCCCGATACCCACTGCGAGTAAGAGTTACTCCTGGGAGAGTTTTGAACTTTATAATTAGCCGATCAAGTAGGTGACTAGAAAGGTGTCAACAGGGTTATGCCTCCGGGAAAATGAGATTTATTTTTATTAGGTCTGTGCGAAAGCACGGAGAACCTCCCTCAAAGTACTGACACTGGCCTGGCTGAAAGATTGGCGAACTTGTAGGATGTAATTAATCCCGGCTAGTCTTGCATTTTAGGGTTTGAAGGAAGATTTGATAAAAATAGTGGGAGCCATCCTGATTAGATAAGATAATAACCAATATAATCTTGCAAGAGCATACGCTAAGTGTTTTCTTCTCTCTCTCTCTCTCCAGGTAACGACCATGACACGCCTTAATCAAGATAATAATATTGATGTATTGACCGAACCCGCTTGTTATACTGAGCTGGGGAACGTTGGTTCTGCTCTATCTTATAATTGTTATAAGTCCAGGCAGGAAATAGGGGAACATCCGGATTCCCACGCGACCCGAACGAAGAATGAGCATGTTGATGCATCTTCTTCGGGCGTGTTCGTTACCGAGAACTGTTTCTCAGTACACTCTAAATCCTGGGTATTAGATACCGGATCAGGATCCCATACATGTAATATGTTACAAGGGCTTAAGAAAGGTAGAGAACTGGGAAAAGGCAACCATTCTCTACAAGTAGGGAATGGTGCAAGTGTTGCAGCCAAAGCAGTTGGTGAATATCACCTTGTATTACCAAATGGGAATACATTGATCTTGAACAACTGTTATTATGTACCCTCTTTGATATGCAATATAATATCAATTTCTTTATTAGATAAACAAGGATATAACTTTGTAGTAGAGAATAATGTTATGAATATTTTCCTAAATCAAGTGTTGATTGGGTTAGGTACATTGTGTAATGGTTTATATGTTCTGAATCAAAACACAGTTCTTAACGTACAGAACACACACAAGAGGAAAAGTTCAGAAATGAATGAATCCTTCTTGTGGTATTGTAGACTAGGTCATATCAACGCGACACGACTGGCTAAGTTGCATAAAAATGGATATTTGAATCCGTTTGAATTTCATCTTATGAAACTTGCCAGTCATGTCTCAAAGGCAAAATAACCAAAACTCCGTTTACTGGACATGGAGAAGGAGTTATTGAACTTTTAGGACTGATACATAGTGATGTATGCGGTTCTATGTCTACACATGCCAGGAATCGTTCCTCGTACTTTATCACATTCACCGATGAGCTCTCAAGATTCGGACATGTGTTCCTGTTGAAACACAAGTCTGAAGCTTTTGAGAAATTCAAGGAATATAAGTGAGAAGTAAAGAACCAAATGGGTAGAAGTATTAAAATCCTTCGATCAGATCGGGGAGGAGAATACTTAAGCACGAAGTTCCTAGATTATTTAAAAGAGAATAGGATTCTCTCTTAGCTTATTTCTCCGTATACACCACAGTGCAATGGTGTATCGGAGCAGAGAAACCGCACCCTATTAGATATGGAGCGCTCTATGATGAGTACTGTTGAGTTACCTATTTCCTTTTGGGGTTATGCGCTTGAGACAGCCGTATACCTATTGAATAGAGTTCCAACCAAATCAGTGCCTACCACTCCATATGTGATATGGAATGGGAAGAGACCATTTTTTAAACGAGTTAAGATATGGGGTTGTCCGGCCTATGTTAAAAAGCAAAATCCGGACAAGCTCGAGGCAAGGTCTGTTCTATGTAAGTTTGTGGGATATCCAAAGGATTCCTATGGATATATCTTCTACCACAGTGAGGAACAAAATATGTTTGTTGCTCAACATGCCACCTTTTTAGAAAAGGAATTTCTTGTAAAAGAAATTAGTGGTCATGAGGTAGAACTGGAAGAAGTTCCAGCTACACAAACTACAACTGACGATTTGGTGGAACCGAATGATTCAATAGTCCCCGAACAAGCTCAGCTTCTCCGCAGATCTAGTAGGGTTTCTCATCCACCTAAGAGATACTACGGTTTTTCCATTGACGGTGGGAGCGATGATTGCATCATGGAAGATGATGACCCAACTAGTTTCGAGCAGGCCATCACGAGTGGGGAATCTGTGAAATGGCTGGATGCAATGCGATCTGAGATGGAATCCATGTACACTAACAAAGTATGAATTTGGAAGTTGCTCCTGAAGGGGTAAAACCCATCAGGAGTATGTGGATCTTGAGAAGATTCTTGGTGTAGATGGAAAATTTGAGACTTTCAAAGCTAGACTTGTAGCAAAAGGTTTTCGTCAACGACCAGGTGTGGGTTATGAAGAAAACTTTTCTACAGTGGCTATGCTTAAGTCCATCCGGATCCTACTTGCCATCGCTGCATAACATGACTATGAAATCTGGCAGATGGATGTCAAGATCGCTTTTCTAAATGGTGATTTAGAAGAGAGCGCGTACATGACACGGCCAGAGAGCTTCGTAGATAGTGGGAGCAGCGGAAAGTTGTGCAAGCTGCTTAAATCAATCTACGGATTGAATCAGGCATCGCGGAGTTGGAACAACTGTTTTGATGTTGCAGTCAAAGAGTTTGACTTGATAAAAAACGTAGATGAACCTTGTATATACAAAAAGATTGTAGAGAGTAAGATTGTCTTCCTCGTATTGTACGTGGATGACATACTCTTGATCGGAAATGATGTTCCTATACTACACTCGGTCAAGCTCTTCTAATCACAAAGGCTCTCCATGAAGGATTTGGGTGATGCCTCTTACATCCTGGGGAGAATCACTGAACAGCTGTGAAGAACATTCTTAAGTACTTGAGAAGGACTAAAGAAATGTTCTTGGTGTATGGTAACAGTAAACTCCAGATGGAGTCCTTTACCGATTCGAGCTTCCAGAGTGATAAGGTCGACTGTAAGACAGTCTTGGGTTTTGTCTTTACCTTTAGTGGAGAGACGATATGTTGGAAGAGTTCCAAGCTAGATACCGTAGCAGACTCGACGATAAAGGCTGAATACATCGCTACCAACGATGCTGCTAAAGAGGTTGTCTGGATGAACAAGTTCATGAGATGAACTTGGTGAGGTTCATACCATTTAGCATCCAATATTTGTGTATTATGATAATAATAGAGTTGTGGTTTTTGCCTAGGAACCTCGGTCCCATCAGTGATCCAGACATATTCTTAGGCGGTATCACCTGATCAGGAAGATAGTTGATCTCCGGGCGTTCGAGGTCAGAAGAGTCGAGACGAAGAATAACACGGCAGATCCACTCACGAAGGCCATACCCCAGATACAATTTGAGAGATTTTGGGATGTTGGGTATGAGATACTATAACAACTGGCCTTAGTGCAAGTAGGAGATTGTTAGTTGTATGTATGCCCTAAAGGCCATTATTGTACATGATTATATATTATAATGGATGATTGGACATATATAGAGAGTACTTTTTTGCTCGACATGATAGTATTCTATATGGTTTCTCTTTATCTTGACATGTAGACTGGTATTGTTATACTGTCTTTTTCTCACATGTTGATAAAGCCCTTAGGATGTGTACTTGACTACCAGGATTATAATACAGATCATACTAGTGGGGCCAAGGTAGTCCACAAGTTCATCCTTTAATTGTTCCCAGTCGATGGAGTATCGAGACATGGCATCGATATTCCAGAGTAGACTAGTGTGTACGTTTCTTGACCCTGTATGGGGTGATAGATGATCCCATATCCATTGGTGTTTGACATCAAAGATTGTACACAGATGCTCATTGGAGAATGGGTACACCGAACAGGACTCGCCGAGAACTCCAATATGGTATTATACCTAACGTCAGATAGCAGTTCTCTGGTGACACTGGTACAGGTTAGTCTGTAGACCCGAAATCGTCATAGAGTCTTGTGTGATTCCCGCTGTGGTTTGATTTCCTCTCTACCACGTTCAAGAGAGTGTTCAAACAGGTGGATTTTGGGTACATTCCCGAGTCACATAGAGCCAATGAGCGGTAGTGGGGTTTTGTCTCTCCCGGTATTGGGGGTTGATGTTGTGCTATGCTCGATTGGCCATAACAGGAAGTCCGTGGCCAGGGCTGATGCTGTGATTTACTGGTAAGTTTTATCAGTAGTTTCTCGACCCGTTATGAACCTCATATCGGCATGACTTATCAAATTATTGGGGTCTGACGTTTACCACCCCCAGACTCGATATGCGACATATCAAACGAAGAGACCGGAATGTACGGTAGTGTTACTTACTGGATTCAAGGGAGTATGGAAAAGCTTGCTTGTTGATCTTCTGATCACTCAATACCTGGGTAGCCGTTACGTCCATCTAATACCGCTGATGGCTTGTGGGTGACTGATATGATCATCACCTACTACTGGCGTATTGACGAGTCTTTAGAGTCCTACACAGAGGCTTCCTGGCTCAAGTGAAACGAAATAGGGCACATATGTGATATGTGCGGGACCGCGTGTATGTGATATAGTATTCTAATCTCGCGATATAGGTTATATGTGATATAACCGGATTATTGAATCATGTGTTGATTCAATAATTTGGTATATGTATATTTGATATACATGTAAATGATATTAGTCGGTTGTATGTGATATAGCCGGGTTATTAAATCAAGTGTTGATTTAATAATTTAATATATAATTATATATTTGATATATTAATATATATTAACTAATATTAGCTCACTTAAGAATCTATTTTCTCTAAATACATAAATATATATGTGATATATATATTAATGTGTTTATTATTGTGCCATGCTAGATGATACATTGGACTTGGGTGTATGAGACTCATACCTAACTAAAGATAATTTGGGTGATTAATTATTAAGGGAAAAATCGAAATTAGGTGGAAATTAGCATGGCTAAAGATGCTTGTGGAAGCATGTACAAGTCTTGACTTAAGTCCACTAATTTTGTTTTACTCTAAATATTTATTAACCCAACTATTATTTTTAGCCATGGTTATGTCTCTACAAATATCACTTGTGATATTTTCTTACCATGGTTCAACACTTGAGCTTCTTTTTCATCTCATTTTTCTTCTCTTGATTTCTAGTGAGGTGAAAAAGAAAAAGAGAAAAATAATTCTAAAGTGAGCAAAATTCGTACTTCATCAATTTATACCAAACTAGCCATTTAGTATAGCTTGTTTACTTCACTAATCCATCAATTAGTGAAGAGATAGCTTGAGTTAGAGATTCTTCGACGTAGATCATCTTCGGGCTCGAAAATCCATGAGCAAGCTCGTTCCTTTCGTATAGTGGAGCCTAAGGAGAGTCCGAGATACCACTACTTGGAGCAAAGGGACTACTACACAGAGGTTTAGAAGTGAAGGACCGGTCTACAAAGGTTGTATTCCTATTTCACTTAGTATAAAATTTGTTTACATGCAATAAAAACCCTAATTCTCTATTTAGATTCTTGGTCGGGCTCGCTCGACATCCTAGATTCATTGAAATAGCATACTCAATACGTGCCGAAACCTAACGAGGGTGCTAAGCGAACCCAGCAGTTTTGTTGCTAGTTTAGTGTTTAGATCAATTTCTAGGTTGTAGTTCTTAGTGCTTGCATAAAAGTTTCTTTTTCGCTTCCGGCTTGGCTGCGAGTCTAGCGGCGTGAGCACTAAGTCATACTTACAGTACCTTTTTCATTTTCAACTTGTATAGACGCTGCTTGAGATAGTATCGATTTGTTAGAGATTTCTTCATATACAAGGATTTTAACCTGCTCCATAAATCTGCTGCCGTTATCTCTTGCACAACCTCTTATAGAACCTCATCACCCAAGCTCAACTATATCTAACTGAAATCCTTATCTTTCTTATTTTCTTTCTGAATATCTATGGTCGTCGCAGAAATCTTCTCTTTTTCGAAAACCATCTTATGAACTCCTTATTATTTTAGACTCACCGTCATCTTCAATCTCTATACGCTGAAATTGTTCTTTCCGTCAAACTTATCGATCTTAGAATGCGTAGAAGCTATCTTCTCAATAATCCAAAAATACCTTAACAAAACCCAGACACCACTTGTTGTGAAAATAGGCACTAAAATATGCAGCGGATGATCGATACGCGTGAATTGAAACTAATGAAAAAGATCACAACGTAGCAACTACACAAAAGCAATAAATAATAAAGGAAAAAATAAACAAAGTAAAGGACACAAGATATTACCAAGGTTCGTTGCGCACTTGCACTTAATCCTCCAAAACGACGACGAATTGTTTCCACTATTCAATGAAGAATTACAAGAGATAATTTATGTCCTCTCGATCTTATTCAAATAAAAAATCTCTCAATACAAATTTCTCGCTCTCTCTCCCCTTCACTCTCTACGCATAATAAAATAGCCGCAGACAATTTGAACTCTGGGGGCTCTGTGGATTCTATATTAATTGGAGCAACCTTCTCCGTTAATTTTCAAAGATGCAGCCGCCACCTATAGGTATTAATTAAATATATTGAGAGAGAGATATTAAGTTAGAGATGAGCTTAATTATTTAAGAGAGATTAACTTAAATCCTACATCCAATTCATATTGGAATTAGAATTGAACTCACCGTATATAGTATATAGTACAGTACGTGCTCAACTAATGGGCTTCTTTTGGGCACTTGAACTCAAACTCCGAATTTACAATCAATTTCAACAATAAATCTAATAGTCTAATGCGTCGTCACGATAATAGAAAGCTGGTGCTAGAATCTATCATTAACATAACTACGCAATTTTGTTGCAGCTGCATAACTTATAAGATGTATTAGAGAAGTAAAATTTACACTCCACCGAGTGCACTTAAAACAAGCAGTCTAAAACATCTTGTTATACAAAAACCCAGGTTTCGGCTTACAAACGGTCAACCAGTATAAATTTAGGATATAAAATAATATTTCTTAAAGCTCTACCATAACATTTTATTTTATTTGGCTACATAAATATTAAATTAGAGATGGAATTGCACCTGAATCGGAAATAGAAAGAGAACAAATCAAAACTCACCTGTATACTTTTTTGTTCCCTTCTAACTTTGATGCCAAGTCAGCTTTTGCATGCAGTCGGCTAAAAGAATAATTTTACTACTACAAATAAGGGTTGTCCCTACGGATTTATCCGTAGGGGAAAACCACTGCCCCTACGGATATATGCGTAGGGCCGAAAAAATACCCCGTAGGTGCAAAGGCCGCAGGTGCGAGTTGAAGCCCTGAACTTGTCCCTACGGGCAAATTCTTGCCCCTACGGATTTCTGTGTAGGTCCTAGTGTTCCTACACGGACGAAGCCGTAGGGTAAAAAAATTTATATTATTTACGGTTTTTTTAATATATTAAGTGTACCTACGGATATGTCCGTAGGTCCAACTTATATACCCTACGGATAACTGCGTAGGTACCTATCCGTAGGGGCAAAATATCAGGAATCCTGATATTTTGCCCCTACGGATATCTTCGTAGGGGAGAGGCTGTAGCCCCTACGGATATGTCCGTAGGGGCATTTCCAACCCCTGGTACTGAGATCAGGGGGCAAATGTCAGTTACTGCTGACATTTTGCCCCTACGGATATATCCGTAGGGGCAACATGTGTGTCTACGGATTAATCCGTAGGTACATATTGTCTGTATTTTTTTTTAAAAAAGTGCTGCCTGATTTTTTCCCGCCCTGTGCACAATAATATATACATCAATCAAATATAAAAATAATCATCAAACAACATATATCGCAGTATTCATAATCACATCTCACGCATGTAATATACAAAAGAAATCCAAAAACTGAATATGATATAAATATAAACCAATATCGATATCGTTTCAAAATGTAGTACAATGTGTATGATATAAATAAATACATGTTTCAAAAAATAAGAACCAAAAAGCTACCCTAGTTCGGTCCAGCTCCACCTCTGAATAACGATAGAATAACGCGCGCCTGCTCCTCGGTCAATAAACTCTGCAATTCGGCATGAGCGGGAGTCTGAGCGGCCTGTGGAGCTGGCGATGTGGTCTGCGCAGCCGCCGTCGAGATAGTCGCTTGCGGAGCCGTGGCTGCGGGAGTCTGAGTGGGCGGTGGAGCTACAGGAGCTGTCTGCGGAAGCGTAGCCGATGTAGTGGCTTGCGGAGTCGCAGCCGAAGGAGATGCATGTGGAGGCTCGGCCGATATACCCTGTCGCATCTGGACCTAACGTGTGTAATAAGCGTGTAAGAACTGTGTATTATTCGAATTCGTATCATTATTAAGTTATTTCGAAATCCCGTTTGGATATCTAGTTTGTTGTTTATTTTAATTACATCTGTATGTATGATTAATCAAACTTAAGTCTAAAACCAAATAAGCACAAGCTACGTACTAATTATGATATGTTGATATCTATATAATATGACATGATATTTTACTATAAAGCAGTATACATACCAGCATCTCCTTCAACTCCTGAACGGTGGCCCTCAAGCTCTCCAGTTCCTGATGGACACGTCGGTCATCGGAGACGGAGGAAGTAACCGCCGGGGTGGAGTCCAACCTCATATGGGCCCTGCTAGGGCCCAGTCCCAGGCCTCTCTCCCAACCTCCGTGGTGCCCTCCGTGTGCGGCGTCCAGAACTGGGGTCAGCAGTCTCGGATCGCTCTGTCCGGTAAAATCGATCCCCGAGGCCTGGGCCTGCTCAACCACCCGCTCCTACACCCACATTAAGCAGTAAAGTATAAGTATAAGATTTAAACTTGAACCTTCCAAAACTAAAATTTCAAATTTGGGTAGAAAAAATATTAACACTTACGCAGTACTCCTGGGTAGCGACGTCGGGATATCGAACCTCGCCCGTGGCGGGATCAGTCGAGGTGCCGTGGACGGCAAGATATGCGGACAGCACGCTCGGTGTACCACCTGACGCCACGGTCCGAGATGTCTGCAATATTAGAAAGTAACTCTTAATATTAGAAATATTAGAAAATAACTCTTAATATTGCAGAATATCACAAACGTCGGTCTATTGTAATTTACCGATAACTCCATGGCTCGAGTAATGTTCCTCGAGCCACCTGTGTAAGTGGGGCGACCCCTCTTCGCCGACTTCCTGTTCTCTGTATTCTGAGCGGCCTGTTTCTGCACAACGCATTAACATTTAGTTTTCTAATTAAGAAACACAAAGAAATAAATTATATCATAAATAATGAATTACATTTAAAATACATACCTGTTTGCGTTGGGAGTCAAAATAAGCGCACAATAGAGGCCATGTCTCTACGTCGACTCTCGCAAACGCCGGAGTAGATAGGAGGGCCGCTCTCTCTGCCTCGGGGGTCGCCATCCACAGGGAGTAGCAGTCGGCCTTCAGCTCATTCCTGTTGTATCGGATCTTGGCCTGCATGTTCTTCATCAGGCCATTGTACAGAGCATGAAGGTCGAGCACCCTCCCCGGGTGATCAGGGTCGGCTACAGGCTGAAAATCGTAATCCAACTAAAAATACAAAAAAACATTGTTATTAGATTGCAAGTGTTAATAATAAATATATTGGATAGATCAAATGAAAATATATATTAATACATACCCGAGCCTGATCAAAGAAGAGGGCGAATGAGCGCTGGTGCTGCTCGCCCCACTCAACGTGAAGTGGATAGTTCTTCACGAGCCGGCTCTCGTCCCCCAAATACCGGCCGAACCTCTCGGCATGAGGACTGGTATAGCGATAGTCAAGGGTAAAAAAGAGGGGGAATGCTGCCTCCCCCCTAGCTCTGTCAGGCCTCAGCCTATGGGACTGATTCAGGCCTCGAGTCCCCTTCTGGGGATGGGGAGGCCCTGCGTCTGCACGAAATATCAAGACAATCAATAATAAAACAAAGTTGTATTAAGAAATCAAGGTTAAACGAAAATTCAAGTGTGATATATACCTCCGGTGACTATCGCACGAGCCTGGGCCCGGGCAGCAGCACGAGCAGGACGATAGTTCCTCCGGTGAGGAACAACCGGGGTCCCGGATGCGGACGCATCCCCTCCAAATAGAAAATAAATATCGACGCTAAATTTCCATGAAGTTTATATTTATTCTATAGAGCATATGTAAAATGAGTAAATATTTTAAATTTATTCATACTAACCTGCAGACGATGCGGAGGGTATGGAAGCGGCAGGAGTGGCCCCTGCGGAAGGCGTGGACGCACCACCTATAATTAGACAATTAAAAATAGATTATATAAGTAATTGCAAAAATAATGTGTAGATCAATAATACAACGTTCTAAATCAATATGCATGCACTATAGGATATATAAATATACCCGCAGGTGCGGTGGTGTCACCACCTACAGCTAGACAATAATAAAAATTGCTAAGTAAGAGCAAAAGGAATGTGTGTATTTATGATATAGCATTCTAAATCAATATACATACACTATATGATATATAAACATACGTGGAGGAGCGGGGGTGGCCTCTGTCCCAGATGTGGACGCATCACCAACAACTAGTCAATCAAACATTGACAATATAAGTAATTTTGACATAAACAGGCATGAATATCTGTAATATTACATTCAAAATGGATATGCGTGCAGTATACCTGGAGATGTGGCAAAATCCACACGGAAGGAGGCATCCGAAGGGGTCTCCGATCTGGGTGCAAGACCGGCCCTCTGAAGCTTCCTACGGAGCTCTCCGGGCGGCAGAACCGCTCTGCCTCTGCCTCTGCCGCGGCTGGAGCTCCTGCCGCCCCTCGCTGCTCCCGACATCGTCATCAAATCTAGATAAACGGTTTGTGGACGCATTAGACAATCATTAACAGTATTGACTATATATGTATAGAGCGTAAAATATGAAGTAATAATATAACATTACTGATAACCTTTTTCGTTTTGTGGGCGCATCATACATATCTACTTGGATTTCATCGTCGATGTCATTTCTAACCCACATAACTTCATGATCGGTCGAAGACAACCCGTCCTTCGAAACAGACGGTCGGTGCACTTTAAACCTTCTCTCTTCTTCGTCCTCATCGCTGTCCTCATATTCTGGGACATCGTAGACATCTCTGGGTTTCCATCGGCATACAACACTCTACCCCGGATGCTTCAAACACTGTGAATAGTATACTTGGAACGCTTGGTTCGGAAAGATAAACGGATCGTCCTGACCGTAAAATCGAAGTGTGTTCACACTGGTCAATCCATATTCATCTTTTCAAGTCCCAAGACCGCTTCTCCACCTGTCCGTATCGGTTCGCGGATCGTACCAAGTACACTGGAATATATAAAAGGGTTCTGATCGTCCGGGATAGTGGATGCCGAGTATACAATTTATGTACCCATAGTAAATCACACCGTCCGATCCTACCGTCGCAATCCCACTATTCTGAGTGGTTCTAGATGTTTCTATGTCCTTAACTTCGAATTTATATCCAAGGACACCAAATCCTTTGTAATATGCAACCTCCATACTAGGAAATTGAGCTAAACATCTTGAATCACTCTCAAATGATGCTGACAAGTTCGGATCGTGGATCTAACAAAACAAATTTTACGACAAATACATAACGATACAAGTTTAGATTAAAACTGATAGCAATAAAATGTAATTCGAATTACTTACATGCTCTGTGACCCAATCACAAAAATTATCCTGATGGTATTTTTCCAAACGTTCTTCGTTCTAATCAGGATGCCCCTCACGTACCTCGTTAAAATGTGTTCTGTTTTCGACAAATAATTGTGACATTAATATTATGTCATTTCATACACACACAAACACAGATATAACAATTAATCCAAAAGAACTTACTCTCTAATTTGTTCAAGACATGCACAATTAAGCAAGATAAACCGGTATATCTTGTTGATAGATATAGTGTCTACCCTCTTATACTCGGCTTTACCATATGGCCCGTCTTGAATTCTTCGTGGTCGGTTAAGCCTTGTCTCAATGTTCTAGTCCAGATAGCCGGAACAAAATGTGGTTGCTTCATCAAGAAGATAACCTTGCATGATAGAACCCTCTGATCAATTTTTATTGCGTATATACTTCTTAAGAGTGTAAAGGTACCTAATGAGAATATGTTGAATAAATAAATACGGGTATACAGGACAACAATAAATTTATAAATTGCGCGAAACGAAAAATTACACGTACCTCTCGACGGGATACATCCATCGATATTGTACCGGTCCGGCTAGCTTCGCCTCAGTTGCAAGATGAACCGTCAAGTGTATTATGATATCGAAGAATGACGGTGGGAAAATACGCTCAAACTTGCAAAGTATCAACGCAATAGAATTTTCTAGTTTATCCAGCGTCGCAACCTCCAGTGTTTTAGCAAACAACTCCCTGAAAAAACAACATAGGTCATTGATTACTAGACCAACCGAGTCGGGGAGAGAAGTCCTGAGGGCTAATGGAAGAAGGTGTTCCACGATAACATGGTGGTCATGACTTTTCAGCCCATCGATCTTGCCCTTCACAATTTTTATTTTCTTACTGAATGATCCTGAGAAACCTGTGGGGACATTCAAATCATGCAACACCTGCATGAATCTTTTCTTCTCCGGTTGTGACATATGATGAGCGGCATTGGGAAGTACAAACTTGCCCGGTTTACCCGCTACCGGTTTAGGGTGCAGTTCACTTCTTATTCCCCACTCTTGTAGATCCATCCGAGCATTCATGTTGTATTTCGATTTCCCGTCTTTACACAGAAGCAAGTTAAGTATGTGCTCTGATACTCCCTTCTCTATATGCATGACGTCCAGACAATGACGCACTGAATTTGTAGACCAGTACGGAAGCTCGAAAAAAATGCTTAACTTGTTCCAATATTGTGGTTTGACCTGTTTCGTCGGATCCATCCCGAAGGTCACGTTATTGTAACCATCCCATTTAGCAGTCACGTCCTCTCCGGACAATGGGGATGGAGGTCCAAGAAGCTTCTGATGACCATCAAAGTGAACCGTGTCTAACCTATAAGGGTGGTCTGGAGGCAGAAAACGTCGATGGCCGCAATAACAAACCTTCCTGCTAAAATTCAAAAATTTTGATGTTGTGTGTTCAAGGCAATGAGGACATGCTTTGTGACCATGTACGGACCAACCTGATAGCATTCCATACGCAGGAAAGTCATTAATTGTCCACATTAAAGCCGCACGCAGTATGAAGGTTGTATTTGTGTTTGAATCATATGTCTTTACACCATCAATGAACAAAGTTTTCAGCTCCTCGATCAAAGGTCGGATATAGACGTCGATATTGTTCCCCGGTGAGTTTGGTCCGTCGATAAGAAGAGGCATCATAAAGTATGATTGGTCCATAGCCAACCAAGGCGACAGATTATAAATTATCATTACAACGGGCCATGTACTGTGACTTCCAGCCATATAGTTGAATGGGCAGAAGCCATCGGTAGCCAGTCCGAGCAGGACATTGCGAGGATCGCTACTGAATATTGCGTGCCTCCTATCGAAATCCTTCCATTCCGGTGAATCTCTTGGATGGCTCATTTTTCCATTTTCTCTTGGAGGAGCACGGTGATGCCAAATCATTGCCTCGGCTGTTTTCTTGCACCTGAATAGCCTCTGTAGTCTCTGTGTTATGGGAAAGTATCGTTCTATCTTCACAGGTATATCAGGCTTCTTATCAGAATCTTTCGGCTTATACCTGGCCTCTCCGCATGTTGGACACTCTTTCAAATCTGAATTCTCTTTCCGGTACAACACGCAATTTTTAGGACATGTGTTTCCTGATTTAAAATCAGGAAAGCTTCTGGGAAAAGCTTCAAAAGAGGCCACGTGCTTACACGTGACCTATAAAATACAGAAAAAGCGCACTTTGATTCGCTGATCAAGTCAAGGAAAAGAGCTTCAGAAGAGGTCACGTGCTCCCACGTGACCAGGGTCACGTGTCGACACGTGACGTTCAAAGCAGCAAACTCGCTCTCCAATTGAACCAAAGAAAGAAGTGCCAGACAGGGGTCACGTGCTCACACGTGACCAGGCGTCACGTGGTAGCACGTAATGGCTACAACAGCAACCGAAAGATAGCGCAGAAAGGAAGAGGATTCTTCATTCCAAAGAGGGTCACGTGTCTACACGTGACCATGGGTCACGTGGTCACACGTGACCGGCTTTCAAAGCCCATTTTTGATGACAGAATTAAATTCTGAAGGAAATTCGAATCTTTCCAAAGGAAAGTAATTATTTGGGACCAATCAAATTAAAGATCCAGAGATGATTAAATATCATCTATCTATGGAAAATCTCGGGTTTCGAAAGATTTCCCCCTTAAAAATCTAACCAAAATAACAAAGGAAAATCTCTGGATTTAAAATCCAATGGTGAATAAAATTCACCTGATAATCCAAAGGCCCAAAATGAATGATGGACGCAAATCAAATCTCTCAATGAAGATTCACAAAAGACTGATTGATTCGGCTGCTTCTCCTATAAATAGGAGCCAAGGGACACAAAAACGAAGGAGAGACGCAGAGAAGAAAAGAGAAAGGAGAAGAGCTTTGATATTTGGAAAAGACTCAGATCTTCTGCAAAAAACCCTAGGGAAGAAAGGGAAAGCCTTTTGGAAAGAAAAAGAATTTAATTCTCAACAGAGTTTAACTCTGAGGCATAAAACGAGAGAGCATATCTCCTCCCTCTTTGATAGAGGATCTGCAAAGTGCACATCTCCCCTTAAGGTTGAGAATTTAATTCTCAATGGGTCGAGATCCTGCCATGCAGATCCAAAACATAAAGAAGGAATGCAAGCATGAGAATTTAACTCTCATAGAACTATAGGAATTTAATTCCTCCAAAATAAAGTCAGGGTTCGACCCTGTATCATGGGAATTTAATTCCTTCAAAACAAAAAGAAACAGGGTTGAACCCTAATTAAGAACATAGTTCTGTTGAAACGGTGGGAATTTAATTCCTTTAATCATAATCCTCAGAAAAGGGGAGTTTAATTCCTTAAAAGCTTTTGTTAGGGTTTAACCCTATTCGGTTCTTCGCATAAACAAGGAATTTAATTCCCACAGAAAACTCAGATTTAAACTCTATTCCAGAATATAAGCCTTCAAAAGGAAATAGGAATTTAATTCCTCTGAAATTAAAAGTTCGAGGAATTTAATTCCTGAAAGAGGAGTAACAGATCCTCCAAAAAAAAACAAAACATTGAGGCAGGGTCACGTGTCACCACGTGACCCCCCAAAAGCCCTACAGAAAGCCCCTTTGAGGCAGCACCCCACGTGACCCACATGACTTTCAGCAGAAGCCTTAACACATAGGCATTTGAATGCCCGTCACATGCTGACACGTGACGCTATCAAAGACACAGTAATTTCGGCAGAATCATTGAAGGGAAGGCACTCTCACGTGGGGCCACGTGACCGTTCTTGCTGTAGTGTTTAACACTAAGTTAAAACCCTCGAATCCAGTATTGAAATGCTATCGGGCCTTAGTGTTCAACACTAATTAAAGAACTTTGTTCGTAGTGTTCAATACTAATTGTTTTAATATTCGGCACTAATTTGAGATCCCCATTGCCAGTGTTCAACACTGAGCTGTTTTAGTGCTTATGATCATTTCAAGGCCTTGTTGCTGGTGTTTAACACCAATTATTCTTCTAGTGTTAAACACTAACTTGTCAAACTCATTCCCAGTGTTCAACACTGATTGCTTTGAAGTGTTTAACACTAGTCTATAGCCCGATTGGCTAAAGGGATAGAGGCAAAGCTTCTCCCTCGATGGACTCACAAGGAATCAATATTCCAGACATGATGGGACTTAGCCCAAGCTGGCCATAAGTCCTCAATTCATGACTAATTGGGCCAATGGGCTCATAACATAATTAATCAGTCCTGACCTCAAATTGGGCCAGGGACTGCTCAAGCCACTCCGGTTCTAGGGTACATCTCTTCACTCCTTTGATACTTAGCATTGTAATCCCTCAATGTCTTCAAAGAGGTGACGGGTCCCGACGACCACCCATGATATGGACTGTGGGGTCCTTAAACTCATACAAATTCCTGGTCACGCGGAACGTGGATAACGTCACTCTTTGACCCCACGGAAAACGTCCAGAGCGGAGCCTGGTCCTCGCTAAGCACGGCGGTGAACCCGTGTGAAGCATCCAGAGCACATACCGGACTGTGGGGTCCTTAAACCCATGGACTACGACGTCCTTAACCTTGACCGAGATGTCTTAAAACTAACAACGGACCGCAATGTCCTTAAACTACCCACGGACCGCAATGTCCTTAAACTACCCACGGACCGCAACGTCCCTAAACTAGAACAATAGAGCCCTTCATATGCTCTTTTGTCGGACCTAAACGGTCCCGTTTAAGTTGATCTTAGCCTCGAAGATGGCTAACGCGTCCTTAAACCCTCAAACATACTGGACTACGAATCCCCCAAATTAACTCCGGCTCAAGGGTACATCTCTGAACTCCTCTGACATCCGTCGTTGTAATCCTTCAACGTCGTCAGAGAGGTGATGGGTCCCGACAGCCATACAGACGATGGACCACTATGTCCCTAAACTGGAACATTAGAGTCCAAACACTCTTTTGTCGGATCTAAACGATCCCGTTAAGTTGATCTTAGTCACAAAGTTAGACTAACGTATCCTTAACAAACGTTTGAGTTGATCTTAGCCTCAAGTATGGCTGACGTATCCTCAAACCAAACCCCCCCAAACCCAAATCTAAGATAATACGGATTTGGACTAGTCCACGCCCTACGGGCGACGACATAACTCAGTCTCCGTAAACAATCCACGGGCAACAAAATACAAAACAGACACCCACGACACGAAGTGACCATCTGGAGAAGGAGAAAGTTGTTACCGCAATGCGGTAGCGTAATTAACTGCAGGGGCTTGCGCCTGCAGGGAAGAGCGTCCCCACAATCAAAAACCCCTCAAACGAGGGGGAATCTGACGAAGTCTGCTACATCGGACGCATCCGTCTAAACCTTCGATACGTGGTGCCATAAATCAACTTGGCATCTTCGAAGAGGTGGACGGATAGCACCAATTAGCATCTGCCCCGAATCTCAGGCAAGACGCGGTGTCGCGCCGTCTTTCGGAGGGGAACAGATTCTGGCACGCCCGGTGGGACCTTTTCCTCTTTCCACTCCACACTTCGTGTGTCGTGATTCGCGAACCAATCGCGGTTCGCTAATAGTTGCCCTCGGGTTTCAAGGTACTGAGAATTGGCATCTCGCTTATTGCAGAAAGCAAAGGATCGATGGCTTCCACCCCTGCGAAATCCTCCAACTGCTCAGACGGCAATTGCAGCCGACGCTCTGCCTCGCCAGGAGGTATAGCCTATGGACCCCAAGCTGCTTCTCTATTCACAATGCCAGTGGAACAGGTCACCCACGCCACCACAGGATTATTCTTTGGGACTATGATCCCTCCGACAAACTTTACCGCTCCAGTGCTGACAAAGAAAACTCTCGGGAAGTCGGTCTTTGATCGTCTTACCCCTGCCGCGGCTCCTCTCAACGAGTCGCCCAACGTCGATGCCTCGGTCTTCTCTAGATTGGGCCAGGAATCCTGCGAGCTCATCACGGGGCCTACAATCTCAGAGAAGGCTGCTTTTAAGAAAGTGGCCGTTCCCGTTCCCGAAATCGCCAAGGCGACCTCTCCAGCCAAAAAGTCAGTCTTTACAAGATTGACGGCTCCGGCCTTTGCTCCCGCTTCCCAGAGGACATCGGTCTTCGATAGGCTAACGCCAACAACAACCCCCCATCCACACAGGGGGCAAGAAGGAACCATTCTTACTGCTGACCCAACGCCGCCCGCTCGACGCGCTCGACGTCGCCATTGGCGCCGAGTAAGGAAGGCTGGGGGCAACTCTCCCTCCGGGTTGACTCCAGCGGCCCCGGTGGCAGAGGTCAATGCTGCTGTTCCAACTGGGAACAGCTTTGAAATGCTAAATAAGGTGCGAAGGAATTCCCCCACGGCAGTACTGAAGAGGTCTCCTCCCTCATTGAAAAAGGTTGTGGAAACAAAACCCGAACAGCCCCGATCTCCTCAACGGCTGTCTTCCAAAATCTATAAGGCTTGGCGGCAGGCCCGAGACTCGATCATCGATCCAAACTTCTCCCGCCAGCACAAGAAGCTGAAAATCCAACCTGAAGCTGGTCACCAGGCTAAACCCCAAAAAGCTGGTGATCAACTGACTCACAAAAGGAAGAGGCCAGAGAGGACCTCACAGCATGCAGCGACGACTGAAAGCACTAAGCCCAGGCGCCCTAAGTCTGGGGGCATGGTGGTGCACACTGTTTACATGGCCTTTGGGAAAGAGAAAAGCCGCACTTCTACGGGCCACCGACCCCTAACCCGATCCGTGACGAAAGTCCAGGAGCAGCAACAAAAGCTTCAAGAAATGATGAATGCTATGGCCGCGCTCACCGGACCAAAAGAAAACCCAGAAACGTCCTCAGACGCACGCCGGGAGGAAGAAACAGACGCTGAATTCCTTCGCCGAACACTGGAGAGAAGGGACAAAGAGGCTGCTGAACAAGCATCCAACATACAACGGATGGGCCTTCTCTTTCAAGATGTGATAGGAATGATGATCCAGCAGGACCTACCCGCCGAGGATCCCCCGATCGTTCTTGAAGACGACCGATGAGAAACGTCAAATCCAACACCAGCCCTCTCAACGGCCAAGGAGGATGCAATCTCTAAGGCTGACTTGGCTGACTACATAGCCCAGCAAATCCGAGTTCATCATGCGACTGAGGCAGCTGGTCAAGTCGTGAAAACGGGGCGGCCGTATCCGAGCTGGTACGATCAAATCAAATACCCGCAAGGCTATACGATACCGAAATTCCATGTGTATAAGGGGACCGGCAATCCCCATCAACATATTGCCCAGTTCCGGGCCCTCTGCGGTAACACCGGCGGTGACGATAAATTGTTGCTTCGCCAGTTCGTGGGCAGCTTATCAGAAACAGCGTTCGAATGGTATTCAGAACTCCCGAACGATTCCATCAGAACGTTCGCTGAAATGGAGTTGTTGTTCACTCAGCGATTTGCAAGTGCCAGCGAACGCACTCCAATAACCGCACTTATTAACGCCAGGGTAAAACCGGGCGAAACCTGGGTCCAGTACGCTATACGCTGGCGGAACTTGTGGTCGAGATGTGAGCAACGCATCGAGGAAGCACCTGCGGTGGGCATGTTCGTGGGAACCCTAGACCCCCACGCAACTATCTCCCAGTTTATGATGTTCTTTAAGCCAACCACATTCCAGGCTTTAATCGACAAGTTGGCTCAGATGGACCAGATGGGTCATAGACCATCTCCCCCGAAGTCGGAACCGCGGAATGACAAGGGTAAAGGAAGGGCAACCTTCGTCGCGAATGCCCAACAGCAACCTAACGCCCCGAAATCGGCGAATCAACTGGAGGAAAGACGCCGGTACTATAATGAGAAAATGAAGCGTCCCTACTCGTTCCCACGAGACAAGACGAAGCGGTTATTCGAGCTGGCGATACGCAACAGGCTTATAAACCTACCAAATCCAAGGCGACCGCCACAACCCACCGAGGTGAATGACTCCAACTACTGCCCTTACCATCAGACGGTAAGTCATCCGATTGAAGATTGCTTCGTCTTCAAAGGATAGATCGAAGATCAATACCTCCAAGGGAAGTTTGTACTGTCCGAAAAGTGGAAGGTGAACCCACCACAACCACATACTCCTAAAAAGGCCGATACACCGGGGGCAACCTGCTCCTTTATCGAAGAAGCTCCATGGGAGGTCGTGCTATCAACGAAGACCAAAAGAATGCTGAGAGACCTCCATGCATGCCCTGCGATCGAATGGAAGGACCCTCTTGAACCTCAAATTATCGAAGGGATGTTGAAGCCCCGCACCATTGCAAAGACTCGTGATAAGGGCCCAAATACTCATGCCCAACCGTCAAAATCTTCAAAGAAAAAGAAGAAGAAAGCCAAGAAGCCCGCGAAGCTTGGAGACGAGCGAACAAACTTGCAGAAGCAAATCGACGCGCTAGAAGAATACAATCAAAAGGCGCGAACTCCCGTCACACTGCAAGAGTTCCTCCGCCACATCTTTCAAGAGGACGATGATGGAGAGAGCTCGTCGGATGAATCCGAGGGATATATGGCGAGTTGTAACGTGATCTCCCACTCGTTTACTGATGATGGGAAAACTCATGGCACTAAAAAGCTGGAGGCAGAGCCTGTACCAGAGCATGCATGGCCAACAGATGAAATGATCGACGCTTTTCTAGACGAGATTCGTCTAAAATGTAAAGCGGACCAGGAGCGTGAGATGGCCACATCGGAAGGAGCCAAATGCGGGCAACCGAACGAAAGAGTTGAACTACCCCTGCCGGAACATAAGGCATCCGAAGCAGACAAGAAAATATTCAAGACAAGGAAAAGGTTCGCCAAAGCCATGTCAATGGGAATGAAGCTACCACCTTCGGAAGGAAATAGGCACAATGGGGCGGAGGGGCACCCTGACTACTGCACATATCACCGGAAGATCTCACACCCCACGGAGGAGTGCGACGCCTTTAAAATATGGTGGCAAGGATATGTTATTCGTCAGCAACATTTTAAGCGCATGAAACGCAAGAGCCGTCGGGAGCGAAGAAGTACTGTCGGAGGGCACAACAAGACTACTGGCAGCTGTTACATGGCTGACGCCAGAGGGTCACAAGTTCTCACCTTCGGGAGCGACTCTGATGAAGAAATGGCTCTGGGCCCTCTCTTTACAGAATCCGTTCTAGGGAAAGAGGAGGAATCGGAGGCCTGCGAGAACATTCAGCTGCGCAATCGCACACTCCCAGAAAAGAATCTCGGGCCCGTCGGCCGAAAAGATAAGGGAAAGGAAAAGGTCATTGAAGATATCACTTTAGATGACCAGGTCACAAAAGAGCTAACTACCAAAGACCCTCCCAAAAAGGGTAAGGTGGACTATAACATCCTCGCGCACTTAAGGAAGCTACCCTCTCAGCTTAGCATTCTTGATGCCCTTCTATTATCAAAGGAAGCACGAGACTCACTAGTTAAGGCGTTGCAAGAGCCTGAACAATTCCAAGCCTTTCTCGCCACTGAAAGGATGAAGGATGAACTGGAGGAAGTGCACACGGCCGATGTCACTTTCGGTGATGAAGACCTCCTTCTCGGGACGTGCGACCACAACCGCCCCCTATATGTCTCTGGATACTGCCATGACATCAAGATAGGCAAGATCCTGGTGGATAATGGATCCTCCGTCAACCTCCTTAATGTTCGGGTGTTGAAGGAAATCTGCATGAGTGTGCAACACCTCGCTCGTGACAAAATTACTATCTCCGGTTTCGACTCTCAATCGTCACGGACTCTCGGATCTCTAATACTGACGTTACGCTTCGGACTTCTCGTCACAGACATCAAATTCCATGTCATTGACGCCAAGACCTGCTACAACGCCTTGCTCGGTCGTCCTTGGCTACACGAGTACAACATCATCCCTTCTACGCAACATCAGTGTATGAAGTACTTCAAGGATGGTTTCGAGTACACCGTAACAGGCGAGTTGAACCCGTTTTCTGTAAACGAAGTTCGCAAATACGAAGACGCGAAATACTTTTTGCCAGATTTCGAAGATACAGAAAGGTGTCGCGACCCAGAGGACAAAGCCGCCGCCACCATTCCCGTTTTTGGGAGCTATACCGAAGAAGAGGAGGAAATAGTGTATACAGGGCCATCCCAACGCAACAACCTGGGGGCGCCCACCCCCATACCGGTCTTCGGGAGTGATTCGGAGGACGAGGTTAACGCCGTATTCTCCAGTCGGCTGTCAATACAGGCATCCCTTTGCGAGGACCATAGTCTGCAAATCACCATGGTACCGCAAGAACACTATAAGGATCTCGACGCGCTTCAAGCTCACAGCATGCAGGACCTGCAAACATTTTACGTCCCTCCCAGGCGAAGGGTGAGAAGGTGATCCTATTCTACCAATCCTCAGAGTCGAAGGTGGAGAAAGAGATCTGGCATGGCGCGGATGTTACACTTGACAGGCTCTAACCCATCCGTCTGCCTAGATACTATACAAATGGATTGAAGAAGTTATTGAAGCGCCAAGGAGTACCCTTAAAACAGACGGTGCGGCAGGCTCGGTTCTACAACAGGATTTAGGATGTCCCCGGGACTCAGCGCAAATTGCTCAATGGGAAAATGGAAACACTTGGGCTTGGGTACGCGAGAACCGGAAAACGGGAGCGTGCCCACGGCAGCTACGCCATATATACCTCTGATGAAGAAGAAGGCGCCCTGTCAGGAGAGGCCAATCCCTCATCAAAACTAAACCCCGCGATCGAAGCGCCAAACCCGTTGTTTAAAGGACGAATGGGCAAGCCTACCACGAAAGCGGATCAGAAAATTCGGGAAGACCACAACCACGAAGTGGCCATCTATGAGAAGGCCAGGACGCAACGTCTATTCCAACAGACTGCACAGGCTGCAAAAGATAAAGATGTTCACCATTGTCAACCCGTCATACGAAAGGCCCGATGCGGGGACGGAAATAAATTAAGAAACGGGAAAAGAAGCCGACAACAACGACGCAGGATTAGAGGGTTACGGGTACTGCGCGGCTCGGATTCGTCCCTCATGGAAAAGATGAGTCGAGCATACTCCTTCCCCCGAGACAAGACGGAACGGTTGCTTAAGCTCGCCCTAAAACATCAGATGATCACGCTTCCAGATTCTAGGCATCCTGAGCAAGCTAGCAAGGTCTCTCATCCGATTTATTGCTCTTATCACCGAGCCATAGGACATCCTACCGAAGACTGCTTCACCTTCAAGAACTGGGTCGAGGACCAGTACCGACGGGGTAGATTCGCTTTATCCGACGGTTGGAAAGTAACGCCGCCGCAAAAGCACGAGCCCAAAGCCACAAGAGCAGAACCGGATCCACCTCAGTCTTGGGAGCGGGTTCACACCTGTTATATGATTACGATATTAAAAGAAGAGCCCGAGAACGAAGATGACCTTCCCCGGTGCTTCGAGAACAGCGATGATGAGTTGATCTCGGAATTTCCGCCCGCTCCGAAAGAACTGGAAGACGGTATACATACTACCGCAGATAACCTCAAGAAGATCGAGCTGGGATCGGCAGACGACCCGCGACCGACATTTGTCAGCGAGCTGTTATCCGAGGAAAAGGTGGCCGCGTTAAAGAACGTGCTCCTACGGCATAAAGACTGCTTCGCGTGGAACTACTCCGAGATGCCAGGATTGGATCCGGAGATTGCGGTGCATAGATTAGCAATATCCCCAGATATCAAGCCAGTCAAGCAGGCGCCAAGGAGGATGCGACTTGAGCTGGAGATGAGCATCAACGCCGAAGTCAAGAAGTTGATCGATTCCGGATTTATCCAGGAAGTCCAATATCCCGACTGGATTGCCAACATCGTCCCGGTAATGAAGAAGAATGGAAAGGTGCGCATATGCGTGGATTTCAGGGATCTCAATAAAGCATGCCCAAAGGACGATTTCCCGGTGCCGGTAACCGAGCTAATGATAGATAACACATCCACTCACGAGGTCTTCTCCTTTATGGATGGTTCATCAGGATAACAATCAGATAAAGATGCATCCCGAAGACCAGAAGCACACCGCTTTCCGGACTCCTTTGGGCATATTCTGCTACAGGGTTATGCCCTTTGGCCTAAAGAACGCTGGCGCCACCTATCAAAGGGCCATGACAAAAATCTTCGACGATCTCATACACGACATCGTCGAATGCTATATCGATGACCTCGTAGTGAAGAGCATGTCATACGAAGAGCATTTAAAGCATCTCGAAACCGTATTTCAACGCCTTCGGCAATACAATTTGAAAATGAATCCCCTCAAGTGCGCGTTTGGAGTCTCCTCGGGTAAATTCCTGGGATTCATCGTTCGACACCGAGGTATTGAAATAGATCCGTCAAAGATTAAAGCGATTATGGAAATGCCTCCGCCAAGAACCCTCAAGCAGTTGCGGTCTCTCCAAGGGAAGCTCGCATACATCCGGCGGTTTATCGCTAATCTTTCGGGCAAATGCCGTCCTTACAGCCACCTGATGAAAAAGGGAACCCCGTTCGTTTGGAATCACAAATGTCAAGGTGCACTAGACGAGATCAAACAATACTTGCAAAATCCTCCGGTGTTGGCTGCCCCAGTGAAAGGAAAGCCTCTCATTCTTTACACGGCCGCCCTTGAAGGTTCTTTGGGCGCATTATGGGCACAGGAGAACGATCAGGGGAAAGAAAGAGCACTTTACTACTTAAGTCGAGTGCTGCTGGGGGTAGAAAGCAATTACTCGCCCATCGAAAAACATTGCTTGGCATTAATCTTTGCAATAACGAAGCTCAGGCACTATGCGTTAGCGCATGAAGTCCGTCTCATTTCGAAGGTGGACCCCCTTAAATACCTGATGTCAAAGGCTATATTGACGGGACGACTCGCTAAATGGGCCTTGCTCTTGATGGAGTTCTCGATAACATATCAACCCCTCAAGGCAGTGAAAGGCCAGGCCATTGCCGACTTCCTCGCTGAACACCCGATACCGGCCGACTCTCCTCTGAACTGTGATTTGCCGGACGAGCATACATTTGACGCAATTGGCGGTGGAAGCACACGATGGGAACTCTATTTCGATGGAGCGTCCTCCATAAAGAAACAGAAACAGGGTAGCCCGATCATCAAATCGGGGATAGGCCTTATCTTTGCAACTCCACAAGGAGGGATAATGCGCTTCGCCTTCTCCTTAACAGAGTCAAGGACAAACAATGAAGCCGAATACGAAGCCCTGATAGCAGGCCTCGAAATCGCCATCAACATGGGAATTGAAGACCTCCTCATATACGGGGATTCTCAGCTGGTCGTTAGCCAAGTAAATGGTGACTACCAAACGTGCAAACCAGAATTGGTGAAGTACGGTGAAAAGGTGCAACAACTGTTGGCCCAGATCCCCTTCTATATTCTAGAGAACATACCGCGCGCGGAGAACAGCAAAGCAGACGCGTTGGCCAAACTCGCTAAAGAACTGGCCGACGAGAACCTCGATGACGTCAGAATCGTGGTATAAATCCGTCGAGTGCTCGCCCCGGCAGAAATACCTCCGGAATTGTATAAAGAAAAGGGAGCGACTGAGCAAGCGACCCTACAAATAAAAGACCGTGAGAAGGCTGAGGACTGGAGGGAAGTCTTCATAGACTACTTTAAGTCCCACCGAATGCCCGAAGAAGCGTCCTCAAGACATCAGCTTATGAAACGAGCTCTATCCTTCGCTTTCGTCAACGATACCCTGTACAAGAGATCGTTTGATTTTCTATGGCTGAGATGCTTAGGACCTGACGAAGCAGAAAGAGTCGTTCAAGAAGTTCACGACGGGCTTTGCGGTTCTCATCAAGCGGGCCCAAAGATGAAGTTAAAAATTAAACGGATGGGTTACTACTGGCCCACGATGATCCAGGACTGCCTCGAGTATGCGAAGCAATGCCACTCATGCCAGATCCATGGAGACTTCATCCACCAACATCCGAATCCACTGCACCCGACGCTGGCTAGTTGGCCATTCGAAATGTGGGGGACTGACATAGTCGGCCCCATTGAGCCAGCATCATCCCAGGGACACCGCTTTATCCTGGCGACAACTGATTACTTCTCCAAATGGGCAGAAGCAGTACCACTGAAGGAAGTGAAGACGGAGAATATCCTCCATTTCTTCAAGACGCACGTCATCTATCGGTTCGGAACTCCACGACGGATTATCTCCGATAATGGGCCGGCCTACCGAAGCCATAAGATTAGCCGCTTCGCACAGCAGCACAATATAGACTGGAGATATTCTTCAGTTTACAACCCACGAGCTAACGGTCTGGCCGAGGCTTTCAATAAGACCTTGACGAAGATCATAAAAAAGACCGTCTCCAGGAATAAGAGAAACTGGCACGAAAGGCTGCAAGAAGCCCTTTGGGCTTATCGAACTACATTCAAGACGGCCACGAACACAACGCCGTACGCGTTGGTATTTGGGACGGAAGCAGTTCTCCCCCTCGAGATAGAGTTACCCTCTCTACGAGTAGCAGTCCACCACGAGCTGACGAACGAAGAAAATGCTCACCTTCGGCTTGAGGAGCTTGATGCCCTCGACGAAACCCGGCTCATAGCGCAACAACATCTAGAGGCCTACAAAGCAAAGATGACGCGCTCGTACGAAAGATTGACCAGGCCGAGGACATTCCGCCAAGGCGAACTCGTACTAGTGGTCAAAAGACCTATGATCCCCAATCGCGCCAAGCGAGGAAAATTTGAGCCAAACTATGAAGGCCCGTACATCATAGACAAGGTCTACCAGGGTGGAGCCTATCTACTCATGGACATGCACGGTGAAAGGCCTTTCAGGCCAGTAAACGGCCGCTTCTTGAAGAAATACCATGCTTAATAAGCTGCAGCCTAGGTCAATGATAGATGACGACGACTATGTCCGCTCGCTATCTTCCCAGGCTCAGACTTTACAAGCAGCAGCCGGCCTTCCTATAACGACGGACCGAAACGTCCTTAAACTAGCGACGGACCGAAACGTCCTTAAACTATCTACGGACCGAAACGTCCTTAAACTAATGCCGGACCGAAACGTCCTTAAACTAACAACGGACCGAAACGTCCTTAAACTAACGGCGGACCGAAACGTCCTTAAACTAACGACGGACCGAAACGTCCCTAAAACTACTACCGCAGCATCTTTAGGTTGACAAAAAAAAAAAAAAGAAAAGAGAGAAAAGAAAAAAAAATATATGAAAAAGAATAAAAAAAACGGTATGTCCATAAGCAAAATGGGCACGGATGGAAAACCCGAAAGGGCTCCGTGAGTAAAAACAGCAGGGCTGCCGGCAAGTGTTCGTGAAAACCCGAAAGGGCGCGACCTTGTAAAAAAAAAGTGAAAAAGAATAAAAAAAACGGTATGTCCATAAGCAAAATGGGCACGGATGAAAACCCGAAAGGGCTCCGTGAGTAAAAACAGCAGGACTACCGGCGAGTGTTTGTGAAAACCCGAAAGGGCGCAACCTCGTTAAAGGACACTTACAGAGTCCTCTCGACCTTGTAAGGAGAAACCACCTGCGTGAGATCCTTACGACTCACAAAGGAGCAGCACACTTAGGGATCCACACGATTCCTAAGGAGAAAATACACTTACGAGATCCTCACGACTCGTAAGGAGAATTCTCTTATGGGACCCTCCCGGCTCATAAGATTTGAAAGTCTTAAGTTACAGAAACCTGAACCTGTTCTTAAGCAAAATCCTCCACAACCTCCAATACTGCCCTACAAGCGGCTCCATACTGACCCTTGTATACAATCCACATGCGCGAATAAACATTTCCCCAGCAAAGTCCAACCCTTGTAGGTCCTCTCGATCCATAAGGAGAAAGACCTCTTGTAGGATCCTTACGACTTACAGAGGAGCACACACTTAGGAATCCTCACGATCCCTAAGGAGAAAATACACCTGCAAGATCGTCACGACTTGTAGGAAGAAATACCTTTGTGAGACCCTTACGGCTCATGAAGTCAAAAGCCTTGGTCGACAGGACCCTTAACCCTGTTTGCTGAGCCACCTTTGTTCGTCATCGACAAAAGCAAATGATGATTCGCTCCTGGCAACGTTCCAGTTGTAGCGGTGCTGATGCCAAAATCGGTGCCTAAAACCCAGGCTTGTAACGAAAAGCTAGCAAGCCACACATGCCTACAAAATAGCCGAAATGATGGGGCAACTTGCAATAAAAAGCAGCAAGTAAAAATGAAGGCATGAAAAATAGCCGAAATGATGGGGCAACTCGCAATAAAAAGCAGCGAGCAGAAAATAAATAAATAGCCGAAATGATTGGGCACCGCGAAAAATAGCCGAAATGATTGGGCAATCGCGATTTTCGCGATATAAAAGCTGAAATGATAGAGCATCGCGGAAGAAGAAATAAAATAAAAATAAAATTTATGCCCTACAGATGATATTCCATCACACCCTGTACACAATCTAAGGGCGTAAACAAAAAAGGGATCATACTTCTCCCCCAGGTTTCATCAGAAAAAGAAGCCAGGTCTCGACGGGCCACAAGCGACCTAGAGATCATCCAAACACTCGTCTCGTAACAACGGACATGACTTCAAACAAAGCAGAGCAGCGGCAGCTCCCAGTTCCATGGCTCGGTGGTATACACATCGCCAACAGTCAAGCCTCCATCCCGCGAAATGCGGATACAATCAGTACAAACTTCCTGGTCACGTGGAACGCGGATAACGTCACTCTTTGACCCCGTGGAAAACGTCCAGAGCGGATCCTGGTCCTCGCAGAGCATGGCAGTGAACCCGTGCGAAGCATCCAGAGCGGAGCCTAGTCCTCGCCTAACGCGGCAGTGAACCCGTGTGAAGCATCTAGTGCAAACTTCCTGGTCACGTGGAACGCGGATAACGTCACTCTTTGACCCCGTGGAAAACGTCCAGAGCGGATCCTGGTCCTCGCAGAGCATGGCAGTGAACCCGTGCAAAGCATCCAGAGCGGAGCCTAGTCCTCGCCTAACGCGGCAGTGAACCCGTGTGAAGCATCTAGTGCAAACTTCCTGGTCACGTGGAACGCGGATAACGTCACTCTTTGACCCCGTGGAAAACGTCCAGAGCGGATCCTGGTCCTCGCAGAGCATGGCAGTGAACCCGTGCGAAGCATCCAGAGCGGAGCCTAGTCCTCGCCTAACGCGGCAGTGAACCCGTGTGAAGCATCTAGTGCAAACTTCCTGGTTACGTGGAAAGCGGATAACGTCACTCTTTGACCCCGTGGAAAACGTCCAGAGCGGATCCTGGTCCTCGCAGAGCACGGCAGTGAACCCATGCGAAGCATCCAGAGCGGAGCCTAGTCCTCGCCTAACGCGGCAGTGAACCCGTGTGAAGCATCTAGTGCAAACTTCCTGGTTACGTGGAACGCGGATAACGTCACTCTTTGACCCCGTGGAAAACGTCCAGAGCGGAGCCTGGTCCTCGCCAAGCACGGCAGTGAACCCGTGTGAAGCATCCAGAGCAAACACCGGACTGTGGAGTCCTTAAAATCCACGGACTATGACGTCCTTAACCTCGACCGTGATGTCTTAAAACTAACGATCAACCCCCCCGATTCCCTACGGATTTCGCCTTGGTTTAAGGGTACATCTCTTCACTCCTTTGATACCTGGCGTTGTAATTCCTCAACGTCTTCAAAGAGGTGGCGGGTCCCTGCAACCAAACACCGGACTGTGGAGTCCCTAAATCCACGGACTATGAGGTCCTTAACCTTGACCGTGATGTCTTAAAACTAACATCGGACTGTGGAGTCCTTAAATCCACGGACTATGAGGTCCTTAACCTTGACCGCGACGTCTTTAAACTACGATACCTTGAGAGATCCCTAACCCCGTGAAACACGGAAAGAGGTGATCACACCCGGCACTTGCAGGCCCTCACGACCTGTAAGGAAGAAAAACTCTCTTGTGAGATCCTTACGACTCTCAAGGGAAAACCCGCTTAAGGATCCTCACGATCTTTAAGAAGAACTCACACCTATGGGATCCTCTCGACCTATAGGGAGAAAGACTCCTTATGAGACCCTCGTGGCTCATAAGATGCAAAGGCCTCAGGAAACAGATCCTAACCCTGAATCCTAAGCCACGGCCGTCCTGCAAGAAGATTAAGATAGAATATCCGCAGAATGCATTCAATGAAAAGGGGACACATCACTGAGAGGAAAATTGTATCTTTTATTCATAAACCAAAATGGATGCAAAATACAATTCAAAACAAAAAAAAAGGCAGATACTCTTATTCATGAGTATGTACAAAAAAAAAAAAGGGGGTTCTACACTAACGAAAAAGATCACCACACACAGGATCAACGGCACAGGGGTTGATGAAGCAAAGGACAAGATTCTCCATCTCTCTCTCCGCTTTCTCCAGCACATCGAAGCGACGATTCTCGCGAGGAGTCGCTCCCCATCGGTTGGTGCCGTGTTCGTCCGCGAATGCAAACATAATGGCTCGCTGGGCCTTTATCTCGCTCAGTAGATGAATTGAGCAGTCCCTCAGAGCCTGAGTAATCAGGCAGGCTTCATGAAAGCCCTCGAGTTTTTCCTCCGCCGCATCAAGCATCGCCAGGGTCATCTCTGCCGGGTGAGGAGGAACATCGGCAAGCACGGCCGAGAGGATCATCCGGAGCCAGAGAGAACCCATCGGGAGGGGAGACCCCCTACGGATCGAGAGTTCATGCATGGCTAAGTCGCATTCGTCATCAGTAAGAAGTGGATCCACTAGCCGAGCGGCAAAGCGGGGGATCATCTCCTCGATGGGCACTTCCCATGGCCGCCGACGAGCGTGTGGACGGTTGCAGGCCATAACGCTCAGATACTCCTTAAATTAAATCACGTCGATATGGGAATGAATTTCTCTGTAAGGAGAAAATAGGCTATGGCCTCAAGAATATAAAGAGGTGCATTAAGTGCCATACGCGGAAAATCTTGCATGCGAAAGATGTTTCCAAGGCTCAAAAAGGAAAGGCATCGAAAATCAAGGAGAAATAACTATTTCCAAGGCATTTTTTTTTATGCATCCGATACTGCGCGCTCGAAATGCGGCATGCAAAATTTTGTGAACAGTCCCCATCAAATGGTCCCACGTGCGGAACGTGTGAGACCCAAATTTGACGTGCACTAGAAAATAGAATAGCACCATGCATATTAAAGGCATCAGCAACAACAATAGTGAAATGATAAAATTCCAGGAAAAAGGCGTGCAAACATGAGAGAACACAATAAAACTCGCCACTCATACTTCGAGAGGTTCATACAAAATATCGAGGACACATTTACAATGGAAACACTTCAGATGCGGGGCATGGGTTGAGAAACTCAAAATTAACTTTATCCAAAACCTTCCAAACGTTGCGAACTTCCCGAGTATGCTTTCGCTCACGGTCACAAGCATCGGGGTCCCCACGGATGTCCTCTACCCTCCGATAGGCGCCCAGTATGGCTGATTGTTGAAAAAGCTGATGAAGAAGATCAGTGAGATCATCCCGCCTCCTCTTTGAGATCAAGCCCATAAGGTACACCGAATGCACCTTATCCTCGGCAGCATCTAAGTCCCCGAGTGGTATGCCGGCGCAAAAGAGAGGAAGGGCCTCCCGGATCGCCAGCACGATCAGCCTCAGAAGAGAAGAGCGACGGGGAAGTAGTCGATGGTTGTACTCATCAAAGCGGCTCATGATCTCGGCGCACTGGGCATCAGTGAACTCCTGGTCCTGACTGCGGCCCAGCGCACGAATGTTCCCATAGGAAATGATCTCGTCAAGACGATACAGATGGGCGTCCATGATACCTGAAATAAAAGTCACTAGCATCATTACAAAATCCCCATCGCATTAATTGCAGAAGAACAGCCTCGGGCCAAGAGACCCCAGGGAGCCTCTGTGTGAAGAGATTGAGTTCTTCATAGGAATTAAATTCCTTATTAGAAAAAAAGGGAATTAAATTCCCAGAAATAATTTTGATGGAATTAAAGTCCATGGAGTTGAAACGTTGTCATCATCTCCCCAAAAGTCACCTAAAACCTAAGAGATCTACAGTTCGAGGCTCCCTATTCTTATGGAGAAACGTGAAGAAAAATGGGTTCTTGGCGAAACCCTTAATATAGATTTGAAATCCAAAGAGTTCTTTTAAAGACAAAGGCGCTTTGGCCGTTTAACATTCTTACCTGAGGGAAAGGATCCGTCAACAGAGTTAAACTCTGGGAAATGATCAAGACAGAGAACTAAGCTCTGGAAGTGAGAATTAAATTCTCAAAGAAGAAATTCTCAGAGGAAGAAGACGAACAAGGTGAAGGCTCCTATGAAGAGACAGAGCTATTTATAGAAGATAGTGAAAACGTGTCATCTCCCCAGATCCCTAAAGGAATCCAACGGTCGCGAGAGGTGACAGCGTTGCACTCACGTGCTGACACGTGAGAACAACGCTGTGGGGGCATTTGTTTCCTGATTTAAAATCAGGAAAGCTTCTGGGAAAAGCTTCAAAAGAGGCCACGTGCTTACACGTGACAGCAGTCACGTGTTGACACGTGACCTATAAAATACAGAAAAAGCGCACTTTGATTCGCTGATCAAGTCAAGGAAAAGAGCTTCAGAAGAGGTCACGTGCTCCCACGTGACCAGGGTCACGTGTCGACACGTGACGTTCAAAGCAGCAAACTCGCTCTCCAATTGAACCAAAGAAAGAAGTGCCAGACAGGGGTCACGTGCTCACACGTGACCAGGCGTCACGTGGTAGCACGTGATGGCTACAACAGCAACCGGAAGATAGCGCAGAAAGGAAGAGGATTCTTCATTCCAAAGAGGGTCACGTGTCTACACGTGACCATGGGTCACGTGGTCACACGTGACCGGCTTTCAAAGCCCATTTTTGACGACAGAATTAAATTCTGAAGGAAATTCGAATCTTTCCAAAGGAAAGTAATTATTTGGGACCAATCAAATTAAAGATCCAGAGATGATTAAATATCATCTATCTATGGAAAATCTCGGGTTTCGAAAGATTTCCCCCTTAAAAATCTAACCAAAATAACAAAGGAAAATCTCTGGATTTAAAATCCAATGGTGAATAAAATTCACCTGATAATCCAAAGGCCCAAAATGAATGATGGACGCAAATCAAATCTCTCAATGAAGATTCACAAAAGACTGATTGATTCGGCTGCTTCTCCTATAAATAGGAGCCAAGGGACACAAAAACGAGGGAGAGACGCAGAGAAGAAAAGAGAAAGGAGAAGAGCTTTGATATTTGGAAAAGACTCAGATCTTCTGCAAAAAACCCTAGGGAAGAAAGGGAAAGCCTTTTGGAAAGAAAAAGAATTTAATTCTCAACAGAGTTTAACTCTGAGGCATAAAACGAGAGAGCATATCTCCTCCCTCTTTGATAGAGGATCTGCAAAGTGCACATCTCCCCTTAAGGTTGAGAATTTAATTCTCAATGGGTCGAGATCCTGCCATGCAGATCCAAAACATAAAGAAGGAATGCAAGCATGAGAATTTAACTCTCATAGAACTATAGGAATTTAATTCCTCCAAAATAAAGTCAGGGTTCGACCCTGTATCATGGGAATTTAATTCCTTCAAAACAAAAAGAAACAGGGTTGAACCCTAATTAAGAACATAGTTCTGTTGAAACGGTGGGAATTTAATTCCTTTAATCATAATCCTCAGAAAAGGGGAGTTTAATTCCTTAAAAGCTTTTGTTAGGGTTTAACCCTATTCGGTTCTTCGCATAAACAAGGAATTTAATTCCCACAGAAAACTCAGATTTAAACTCTATTCCAGAATATAAGCCTTCAAAAGGAAATAGGAATTTAATTCCTCTGAAATTAAAAGTTCGAGGAATTTAATTCCTGAAAGAGGAGTAACAGATCCTCCAAAAAAAAAAACAACATTGAGGCAGGGTCACGTGTCACCACGTGACCCCCCAAAAGCCCTACAGAAAGCCCCTTTGAGGCAGCACCCCACGTGACCCACGTGACTTTCAGCAGAAGCCTTAACACATAGGCATTTGAATGCCCGTCACGTGCTGACACGTGACGCTATCAAAGACACAGTAATTTCGGCAGAATCATTGAAGGGAAGGCACTCTCACGTGGGGCCACGTGACCGTTCTTGCTGTAGTGTTTAACACTAAGTTAAAACCCTCGAATCCAGTATTGAAATGCTATCGGGCCTTAGTGTTCAACACTAATTAAAGAACTTTGTTCGTAGTGTTCAATACTAATTGTTTTAATATTCGGCACTAATTTGAGATCCCCATTGCCAGTGTTCAACACTGAGCTGTTTTAGTTCTTATGATCATTTCAAGGCCTTGTTGCTGGTGTTTAACACCAATTATTCTTCTAGTGTTAAACACTAACTTGTCAAACTCATTCCCGGTGTTCAACACTGATTGCTTTGAAGTGTTTAACACTAGTCTATAGCCCAATTGGCTAAAGGGATAGAGGCAAAGCTTCTCCCTCGATGGACTCACAAGGAATCAATATTCCAGACATGATGGGACTTAGCCCAAGCTGGCCATAAGTCCTCAATTCGTGACTAATTGGGCCAATGGGCTCATAACATAATTAATCAGTCCTGACCTCAAATTGGGCCAGGGACTGCTCAAGCCACTCCGGTTCTAGGGTACATCTCTTCACTCCTTTGATACTTGGCATTGTAATCCCTCAATGTCTTCAAAGAGGTGACGGGTCCCGACGACCACCCATGATATGGACTGTGGGGTCCTTAAACTCATACAAATTCCTGGTCACGCGGAACGTGGATAACGTCACTCTTTGACCCCACGGAAAACGTCCAGAGCGGAGCCTGGTCCTCGCTAAGCACGGCAGTGAACCCGTGTGAAGCATCCAGAGCACATACCGGACTGTGGGGTCCTTAAACCCATGGACTACGACGTCCTTAACCTTGACCGAGATGTCTTAAAACTAACAACGGACCGCAATGTCCTTAAACTACCCACGGACCGCAATGTCCTTAAACTACCCACGGACCGCAACGTCCCTAAACTAGAACAATAGAGCCCTTCATATGCTCTTTTGTCGGACCTAAACGGTCCCGTTTAAGTTGATCTTAGCCTCGAAGATGGCTAACGCGTCCTTAAACCCTCAAACATACTGGACTACGAATCCCCCAAATTAACTCCGGCTCAAGGGTACATCTCTGAACTCCTCTGACATCTGTCGTTGTAATCCTTCAACGTCGTCAGAGAGGTGATGGGTCCCGACAGCCATACAGACGATGGACCACTATGTCCCTAAACTGGAACATTAGAGTCCAAACACTCTTTTGTCGGATCTAAACGATCCCGTTAAGTTGATCTTAGTCACAAAGTTAGACTAACGTATCCTTAACAAACGTTTGAGTTGATCTTAGCCTCAAGTATGGCTGACGTATCCTCAAACCAAACCCCCCCAAACCCAAATCTAAGATAATACGGATTTGGACTAGTCCACGCCCTACGGGCGACGACATAACTCAGTCTCCGTAAACAATCCACGGGCAACAAAATACAAAACAGACACCCACGACACGAAGTGACCATCTGGAGAAGGAGAAAGTTGTTACCGCAATGCGGTAGCGTAATTAACTGCAGGGGCTTGCGCCTGCAGGGAAGAGCGTCCCCATAATCAAAAACCCCTCAAACGAGGGGGAATCTGACGAAGTCTGCTACATCGGACGCATCCGTCTAAACCTTCGATACGTGGTGCCATAAATCAACTTGGCATCTTCGAAGAGGTGGACGGATAGCACCAATTAGCATCTGCCCCGAATCTCAGGCAAGACGCGGTGTCGCGCCGTCTTTCGGAGGGGAACAACATGCTTGAATCTTCTCGCACTTTAGACCCAAATCAGACATCATCTTCTGGACTTCGTACCAGCTTTCGGGCACATTATTTCCCGGAGGCATAGAATCTTTCAAGAAAGAAAGAAGCATTGTGAATGACTTGTTGCTCCATCCATTTAGGCACTTAATCTGGAAAAGTTGGACGAACCATGAGAGGGTGGAATACTTCGCATTCTCATAAATTGGTTTCCTAGCATCATTCATGAAATTATCATATTTATCCGCACGCGGTCCTTGACCGGAAGGAATGTCATCTTCGGTACGAATTGATTCACCTAGGGCAGCCTCTACCATATCCTCCATTTCTTCTGATGGAAATAAATTTCCGTCTCCTGCCGTATTACCGAATTCTTCTTCTTCTCCTGCCGCATTATCGTGTTCTCCTTCTTCTTCTACCGCAGTACTGCATTTTTCTCCTTCCCCGTGATATTTCCAAGTTGAATAAAGTCTAGTAAACCCATGTTTGACAATATGAAGCTCTGCCAATTCTACCTTCTGCCAGTACTTATTGCCACATCTATCGCACGGACAGAGAATCTTCTCTATTATGATCTTATTATGTGCGCGTGCAAATTCAAGGAAAGCAGCAACTCCTGCGACAAACTTAGGTTGCATACGTTGTTTCTAATCTACATACATCCAGTCCTTAACTCTGACGTACTCATGGGCCATGTTAGACTGAATAACATATAAATTGTAGGTTATGCTGACTATATTGAGAAATATAAGAACGGGATAGTTACTGACAAAGGAGAAAATCCGTGTATATGCTTTGTGTGTGCGTTTGTCGTTGAAAAGAATAAATTATCGCACGTATGTTAACCGATAGACGGGGACTAAATGGCGCTTTTAGTTTCATATATGAGTATCGATGGAAATATGAAGGTTTCATATTATCATATATTGGTTTTAACCCGAACATCTCGAATCGCTCTATAATTATGCGTTTGTATGTGTGTGTTCCGGCTGTCGGGGGTAGGCTTCTATCCCATTAAGAATGTATAGAGCGAACGCCCATCACTTGTGCTTTCAACCGTTTCGAGTAAATTTCGGCAACACCTCCCCGCTGTTCTCCGAGTACACTGTAATAGAATAGATAATCATTTCAAAGCTGTGAAACAACGTTGAAATGAACATCTAATCTATCTTTGTACACGGAGAACCAGCGGAAAGGTACCGACGAAATATCTCGAAACGGATGAAAACACAAGTGAATGAACGCGTTTGCTTTATACATTCTTAACTTGTCCACACGGGACAAATCTATGGGTTACCATACGATTGAATTTTCTCGTCGCGTAGACTATACGACGGTTGTTAGTATCGAGCTATATTGTCCGATATTTAACAACCTTCGTATAGTTCTATGTCACGACGAGCATCGCACGTATGTTAACCGATAGACGGGGACTAAGTGGCGCTTTTAGTTTCATATATGAGTATCGATGGGAATATGAAGGTTTCATATTATCATCGAGTATCATATATTGGTTTCATATTATTTATAGTTTACTTTATTTTATTTAATATTTATAATTAAATATATTGATAAATAATATTTGCAACAGAGAATCAAATTACCGAAATGCCCCATTTCATCTCCAAAGCTATTTATTTCCCCCAAAACCCCTCCAAAATCCCAAAAGAACCTTATCTATCTATATCAAAAAATTGAAGCAGCAAGCAGTGCCATTTCATTCTCTTCTCCCAAAACCCAGCTCGCCTTCAATCTCTCCAACTCATCCTAACCCCAACCCAGCCCCAGCCGAACCCCAACCCAACACCAAACCCTAACCCGGCCTAACCCTAACCCCAACCCAGCCCCAGCCGAACCCCAACCCCAACACCAAACCCCAACCGAACCCTAACCCTAACCCTAACCCCAACACCAGTCGTCGAACCCCAACCGTCGATCGAACCCGTACCCTAACTCTAATCCTAACCCTAACCACAACCGATACCTAATCCTAACCCTAACCACAACCGATACCTAATCCTAACCCTCATCGATCGCTACCCTAACATCATTATAATAATGTTTAACTAATTACCTGTAGGCGACGACAGAGACGCAATCGGCGACGACGAGGGCGGTGGCGACAATGAGAACGGAGCACGGTGGCGACCACGAGATCACTGCGCAGGCGTGGCGACGATGATTCGGCTTGGATTCGGCGACGACGAGATCACTGCAGCGCGGCGGCGACGACGATCTCGATTTGGGAAAATTTGGTTTCGCGCGAGAATAAGAAAAAGAAATAATCAGCGTAGGGATCGATCTCTTAAATCCCTATTTATATGCCCCTACGGATATACCCGTAGGTGCTTGGTTTGTGGCTTCGTAGGGGCAAACAACACTTTAAGATTTAATAAATTTTAAATAAATATTGAAGGACCGTAGGGGCAACCGTTTTGCCCTACGGATTAATCCGTAGGGCCAAACTTTAACTGCCCCTACGGATGTTATTATCCGTAGGGGCAACCTCTTATTTTACTAGTGTTTATATATATGTTGTTCATTTTGAAAACGGTTTCATTTGTATTTTTATATATGCAGGTGTATATTGTTGAAATTGATTGCAAATTTAAAGTCCGAGATCAAAAGCCTAAATGCCTAAGACGTGGAGACATGTGCAGTACACTGCAAAGGCATTTAAGCGGCAGCTAGGACAGAATATGATTGGCATTAGTATTAGTTCTTGAAGGTTTGATTTAATCTAAATCTTAAAAGTTATACTTATCTCTAATAAAGCCTTTAGTTTATATATTATTTAATTAATACCCAAAAAGAGGCTGTGAATTCATCATGGCCTCTGAACAAAGTCTGCGACAAAATTAAGCTATCAAGGGATTAATTGAACAAAGACTTCGAGAAGAAGACAGTGAAAGTAGTCCTAGAGGGGTGAATAGGACTAAACTACCGATATGATCAAATTAAAAAATTTATGAAACTTGCTAACAAGATATCACAATTGCAAAGCTATATGAGAGACAAATCAAGATGATAAGTAGCTAAGCACAATAGCAATCAAGCAACGAGCGTATAGAGTAAGATATCTCCAAACATGCAATTTCTAAGAATCCATACTTGCAAGCAATCGAAACACAAATATAAATGGCATGTAATGGAAAGAGAGAGAGAGATAGAAATGCAAACGCAAATACGAGCCTTTTTAAAGTGGTTCGGGAGATCCCCTAATCCACTTTCTTTAGGCGCACGAGCCCGTTCCACTAAACATGTCTCCACCGAGACAACACGTTACGCACTCGTAACCGGTACAACATGTCTCCATCGAGACAACACTTTGTGCACCCGCAACCTTCCAACACGTCACTCGACACACGAGTGACTCCTCTCCCAATACAATTACACATGCTCACACTTAGCACTTCTCTCAACAAGCTCTACTCTCATACAATGATACTCTTGCACTCAAGAGCCCAAACACAAAGAAAAGAAGAGATTTACAATGAAGCACAATACTTTCAAAAGAGTTTCTCTCAAGCTCACTTCTAATACTATACAAAGTATGGAGAAAATCAAATGAAAACTCTTGATTTTGTGGGCAAGAGTGATTTGGATAAGCAAATGAAAATCTCGTTTGAACTCTCACAAGAAATATGATTTTTTTTCTCTTGATCACTGATCAGTCGAAAATACTGCATCTTTAAACCGGCAATTTCCCTATCATTTGCATTCATATAGAAGTGTTCGGCATTCATATAGCATATATTAGCAAAACAGTCATAAAATATCAGATTACATGTGTTAGACCTTAAAACCGACATTTTTAGGGAAATTGACTGTGTTTCATGGCATTGCATCATTCTTGTGTAGCGCAACATGTGTTCCGAAGTTTGTGCAGGAAATTCCAGAAGAATGGCCAAATCCGTCAGACTGCTGATAAAAAATACGCCAACTCAATGACTTCAGATCTGGAAGTAATCTGGAAAGCATTTTGAGAATCAACACATCAGATAAATATCACAAAGCCAAGAAGAAGCAGTACACAGAATTCCACACGGTGATCCCCTCACGTGACCGCGGATCCGCGGCATAAGGAGGCACGTGCCGCGGATCCGCGGCGCTTCTGCCACGTCATCACTTAAATTTTAGTGCATTATGCTTCTGCCAGTGCCTACACTTCAGAATGATATGTCAAAATTCCAGATGACTCTCGAAGCTTCTGCCAGATCAGCAAAGATCATTAAGCAAGCTAATCTTGATTAAGCTAATTAACCTCCTAACAACCTAGTTCTAGAAGCTCCATCTAACTAACTACTTCTAGAAGCCTCTCTAGCTAACAAACTTTTGGAGAGAAATTCAAATTTTGAATCCTAGATCTTGGGTTTTGGAAGTCTATAAAAGAGAGCCTAGATCTAGGGTTAAGGGTTAATCAATCTTTGGTTCATCATTAGCCATTCATATATCATTAATTAGGGTTAAGTTTCTTCTTCATTCTTCTTCTTCTCTCATCTCCCCCATTTCCCTACAAGTTTAATGACAAAACTTATGCCTGAAACCCTAACCCTAATTCCAATCCAAGATCAAGATCATTGAGTACCATTCAAGCAAGAAGCCTTCAAAGCCTTTAGAAGCGAAGCCGGACTTCATCGGAGCATGTGATCCAAGCCGATCCGCGACTCAAGGAGCCGATGTGACGCTAGATTCGACAATCTTATTCCTTTTCAAATTCTTGTAGTCTCTTGAGCAATGTGTAACAATTTGTTGAATAAATAAAAGTGAGATTCTTTTAACTTGCTTATCTTTTAATTCAAGTATTATGATTCAATCTCAATTTGTGATTATGTTTGTTATGATGATGTTTGAGTAAACTCCGCTCGTAAAGGAGTCGAGACGATCGATAGAATGATGATGATTTAGATCCTTTCATAATTCTTAGATCTATAACGTTTGTAAATTCTTGTAAATCGAATGATCGATAACCTAGTTTCGAGACGATGCTTTCTTGATTGTGTTCGCTCGGAACTAGAGATCAACAATCGATCATTAGATTTTCTTGTAGCTAGTTGTGAATGCGATTCATTGAAAGGATAAAGGATAGGATGAGGAAACCCTAGCTTCTTCGCAAGATCCTTAACCTCGATGAATCATATTCGATCTAGTATCAATTCGTTAAAAATAAGAATATGAAATCATTAGATCTCATCACATCTATAGATCCGATCTACTCCTACGAGCTACACTTCGAATCTTGATTGTTGGTTGGAAATCATCACAAATTATCACTTCTTGATTTTAATGCTTTCTTAGATCTAGGTTTTTCTAATTCTTGAAATGCAATTTTGTAAATCATGAATTGTTTTCTTTTCTTTTCCTTAAAGTTTCGACTCATGTAATTCGAAATACGAACGATTACACTTTCCCTGTGGACGATCCGCACTTACTAACGCGCTACATTCGACACCGTTATTGATTGCGGTCAAATAATTTTTGGTTGTGATTTTTATACAATTTTCCAACATACACAATCCGAAATCGAGAAATTCATTCAATCAAATGGCGCCGTTGCCGGGGATTGTGCGCTAATTGTTCGTATTTTGAAATTTGAGTTGAAAAGTTTACTCCATTACAATTTTTTAGATCAAAATTCGCGCAAACACTAATACGTGTTGTTGTGATTTGATTGCGAGGAAATCTGGAATTATTGGAGCTGGAGAAATTTTTTTCTGAATATTCCAGAGAGTTGGGGAAGTGAACAGAAGCCTCTGTAGGAAATTGTGTGCAGTGATCTCCTCATCAGACCGCGTTTCCGCGGCATAAGGGGACTTAAACCGCGGTTCCGCCACATTCTTGCATCATCTCTGCATCAAAATTCTCAGGTGACTTCTACCCTTTCTTATCTCCTCCTAAATCTGCTCCAATTGACAATTTTCTGCAGGGTTCTTTGCAAATAATCGCAGCACCGCAAAAGCAAAAATTAAATTGTGCGTGTTTTTGATTTTTGGTTGTTTGCATATTAATACGGATATTAAGGGGCACGGCCAAATCCAGATTAGGTGGGGAGTTCATTACCCTTCCTAAGCCCCAAAAATCATAAACTTGCATCCGCATTTACCCTCATTAACTAAAAAAATATCTAGAGATGACTCTAAGGACCGTCGTGCTCACTTAGGACAGAAGAAGGCCGTGGGTAATTCATTGCTTATCCGCGTTTCTTTTGTGGTGTCTAAGGCAAGTGTGTCGAAGGCTAGTGGTTACTTAATTAGGCCCATTACTTACGTAGTGGAGAACCTCCCACTTACTTGGTACTTACCTGGCCACAGGAGAGACAAAGAGGCAGTGGAGGATTTATCCTGCGACTTGTCTTTTGGCAGTTAGGAGCGGTCTAGAGCCTGACCTAGGTGACCACTAGATTTTAGGGTATTGCTTGTTGCATTTGTTGTGATCGCATCATATTTTCAAAAAATCCGTATCATTTTTCAAAACAAACACCAATCACATTCATTCCTTCCCCTAATTATAAATTCACGCTGCCACTTGTACTAACCCTTTTTAGTGCATGATAGGCTGGACAACGGGATTCTAGTGCCTGTTTAGTCCGCGTCCCTTCGATCGACCCTAAAGTCGGTATTTCTACACTTACCTTTTCTTTACCCACCACCACACCCACATCGATGGATCCGTCTCCATCGAATTTCTTTACCACTACTCTGCCGCCGTTCATTGGTGCGTAGAATCCACCTCGCATCTCTCTCCAAGAGAGGTGCTATCCTACACGAGGTCCCCTTTCCACCTGTCTCTCCATTCCACCAGCCAACGGGGACAATTTTCAGATTAAACCCCAATACATCAACCTTCTACCCAAATATCACGGTCTCGAGTCTGAAGACGCATATGTCTTTATCACCAAATTTGAAAATGTATGCGCAATGATGGGTACCTCACAGCTTTCTGTGGATGCTATGCGTCTTCGTCTTCTCCCATTTACCTTATGCGATATAGCCGAGAAGTGGCTGTATAACACTACCACACATTCCATTTCAAACTGGGAAGAATTCATCAAAGCATTCCTTAAGAAATTCTACCCACATCATAAGACATCTCGAGTCCGTAGCGAAATAAATCAATTCACCCAGCTTCCAGATGAAACATTCTCAAAATCTCTTGAACGCTTCAAGGATTTGTTAGTTCAATGTCCTCATCACGGAATCCCCAGATGGGATCTGTGCCGAATCATTTATGAGGGCATTAATCCTAACACAAGACAGACCCTTGAATCCATGTGTCAAGGCAACTTCATGACCAAAGATGATGGGGAAGCCTGGAAATTCCTAGAAGATTTCGCTGAAAAATCTTTACAGTGGGAGGGTGTGAGTCAATCGTCTAGAGGTGGCAATAACCAATCGGATGTTTCCATAGGAGTTATAGCTGAAATTTCAGCTATAAATAAGAAACTCGAGACTATGGAAAACAAATTTTTAGCTGCTGCCTTAAACCAAATGTCACTCTCCAAAACTGTATGTGGATGCTGTTCTGATCCTTCTCATTTGATGGAAGAATGTCCACTAAATTCTTCGTTTCAAGGTCATGAGCATACCAATGCTACTTTTCAAAGACCTCGAAACGATCCATTTTCTTCCACTTATAATCAGGGTTGGAGGAATCACCCTAACTTTGCTTGGAACCAATCACAATCTCAAAATACGGTTCCAACCCAAAACAATTTCTAAAGGGTCCCTCCACCACAACAGCAACCACAATTGAGTCAGCACCCCTTCCAATCACAAAACTTTCAAAATCCGGTCAACACACCTGCACCGTCTAATCTTTTGCAGTTGACCGGTACTGTTGAATCCTCTTCATTCATGAACTTGCTTTTGACAATAAAAACTTCCGTCGATGATAGAAAGAAAAACTCCACGTTCCAAGCGGAGACTATAAAATCGATGGAAGCAGAAATTGCAAGATTAAAAGCCAAAATGAGTGCAAGAGAGAAAGGGAAACTTCCAGCTCAATCTTTACCCAATTCTGGCTATTCACATCATGTGAATGCAATCACGTTGAGATCTGGAAGAGTGCTTGACAATCACGTTGAGGAAGAGATTGATGACACTGAAAAATCTATCAATGATACCCCGGCTGAGACCTTTCCTTTCACTTCCACTTCTAATTCTGACCCCAGTTCTTCTACCCCACCGCCTTCTCGCGAGCCTATTCTCCGTTTCTCATAAGGCTCGACACCTTAGCCCACCTTTTCTATTCCTCCACAGACGATCCCCACTCCTATTCTGGGATCACGTCTACACACACTACCTTCTCCTATGATGGACCCAGCGCTTATTGCTAAAGCACCTTATTCTAATCGGTTAAGGGCTAACAAATCGAGTCCACATATGGAGAAGATTATGGACATGTTTAAGCAAATTAACATCAACATCCCTCTCCTAGATGCTATACAACAAGTTCCGTCCTATGCGAAAACTCTTAAGAACTTGTGCACCAGGAAGAGGAAGACTCAAGTGCCCAAGAAGATATTCATGGCAAAGACGGTAGACACGGCTTTTCCCCAACAATTACCGAGGAAACGTAAGGATCCTGGATATCCTACTATTTCCATTTCGATTGGGGAAAAACACATCAACCGTGCTCTACTTGACCTTGGCGCTAGTGTTAACTTGCTTCCATATTCAGTCTATGAGTAACTAGGTATCGGAGAGTTGAAGCCAACCCATTGCACTCTCCAGATGGCTGACCGATCAATCACCAAACCTAGGGGTGAACTGGAGGATGCGTTAATAAAAATCGGGGAATTTATATTCCCTGTGGACTTTATTGTAATTGATACACAGCCTGTAGCGAACCCACGGAATCAAATTCCGGTGATTTTAGGTCGCCTCTTTTTGGCCACTTCCAACGCTATCATCAGCTGTCGTAATGGTTCTATGACCCTATCTTTCGGGAATAGGTCAATAGAGCTGAACATTTAGAAGTTGGGAAGTGTACCCTCCGAACCTACTGCTCCAGTCTGTTCTGTCGACTTAATGGATGTCGACAGCAGCGAATTTGACGATCCTCCTGATACTGATCTTGACTCTTTTCATACGTTATTGTTTGACCCAATTATGTATCATACACATGCGGACTCTTCCACCGAGATGTCTGGGTCAACAATTAACACTGATTATGAACTGTTCTTAGAGTCTGAAGATCACCCCGCACTTTGTGATGACATTATTCTTCGGGGTATTGATGAGACTTTTGAGGAGATCTTCGCTGATGAACTCGCATTTTTGAATGACACGGGTGTTGAGATGAATCATGTCCATATCAATGAAATTGAACCTCCACCCCCTCTTCTTCTGAGCTGTAAAAAGAATGCGAGTAATCCATCACATTCACTGCACCGTCTCTCCAAAATGAGACGAACACACATTCTATTCCACCACTTACCTTTTCCCCACTTATTCTTCCACCAACCAGAGCACTGCATTGATAAAATTTTTGAATGGTTGGTGTTAACTTTCGGTCTTTGCAAAGCTTGGCATCGACCACTGATTTTTGACCACCTCATGTGATTTTCAAAGGTTAACATTGCATAACTCAAGTTTAGGGGGTACATAATCGGGCTCTTGAAAAGAAAATTTTTACAAAATTTTGAGCCAAAAATATGTTTGGGGGAGGATCTTCACTTAAATATTTTGCCCCCATTAATAAATTTCCTCCCAAGCTTACAGGTTTTTCGAGATTTAGCTGATGGCAACAGTGAGGACACTGTTGAAAACAAGTTTGGGGGAGCTTTGTGCTTATTTTCGCATCATTTGCATCATACTTTGCATAAGCACAAAACATTTTTTTCAAAACCTATAAAAATTTAAAAATTTTCAAAAATAAAAATATTTTTTTACATAAATAAGATAATAAAAGATTAGATAGTGAAAAATTACATCCATGAGATGTGAAAAATTTAAGAAAACCAAGAAAATTAGAAGTTTTCTTATACGAACTAGTAATAAGTAGTTATGAGCCGTTGTCCCAAGGGTTAGTAAGATAAAAGAAGTCATTAATCTGAGGATAAAAATAAGTCTGAAAAATAGTTCCTATTCTGGAAACCAAACATTTTGAACGTTGATACCCTGCTATTCGCACTTACACACGTCTTGAAATTCGGGATAGTAGAGGATACCTTGAAATGCTCTTGTCTTAAAGCCGATGTATGAAGGAAATAAAAAAAAGTGAATAAAAAAATATAAAGTGGTGAGAAAAAAATGGACACTGGTTTTGTTATCGCCGAGAGCAATAAAAAATATATAGCGAGGGTGCTTCTTCACCTAGTGCCCTAAGGCCAACTGGTCTAGGAGTCACTGCTATGCCTTAGGTGGTGCAAGACGAGGAAAATACACCCAATAAGTAAGCACATGAGTAATCGGTCGTTTAGTACCTCAAGAAGTATTAACGGTCGCATGAAAGTGTGTGAGCAAATTCTGCTAAATATTCATTAATTAAAAAAAAAAAGTACTGAGGCTGATTGGCAAGAGTATGATAGCTTGAATTGAATTCTCCGGGTGTAGGGATGTCCTTTACACACAAGCAGGGTTATATGATCGATGTTTGGAATAAAGATAGGAATGGAGAATAAGACGATGTTTTATTGACGGAGGACGTGATTTCTGACATCTTTTCATGACCATTAAGATAGGGATCATGACAACCGAAAAGCTAGCATAGTGGGAAACCCTAATTTTCAAGGCTTTTCTTTTACAATTCTTTTCTTTAAATGTAATATTCATGATGTTCCTTTTATTATTGGATTTTGTGGGTGCAATCCGCTGAAAACCCTCAGGAGACAACACTCCTCCTACTAGGGACACCTAGAGGTTTAAAGGCTTGTTGCACATGCTCAGTACAATCGTGTTGCCTACGAAAGTGTGCTAGTTAGTTTTTCTCTTTCTTTATTTTCTCCTTCTCTTTTTAATAAAACATTCGCTCGAGACGACCGAAAATAAGTTTGGGGGAATTTGATCAGTCGAAAATACTGCATCTTTAAACCGGCAATTTCCCTATCATTTGCATTCATATAGAAGTGTTCGGCATTCATATAGCACATATTAGCAAAGCAGTCATAAAATATCAGATTACATGTGTTAGACCTTAAAACCGGCATTTTTAGGGAAATTGACTGTGTTTCATGGTATTGCATCATTCTTGTGGAGCGCAACATGTGTTCCGAAGTTTGTGCAGGAAATTCCAGAAGAATGGCCAAATTTGTCAGACTGCTGATAATAAAATACACCAACTCAATGACTTCAGATCTGGAAGTAATCTGGGAAGCATTTTAAGAATCAACACATCAGATAAATACCACAAAGCCAAGAAGAAGCAGTACACAGAATTCCACACAGTGATCCCCTCACGTGACCGCGGATCCGCGGCATAAGGAGGCACGTGCCGCGGATCCGCGGCGCTTCTGCCACGTCATCACTTAAATTTTAGTGCATTATGCTTCTGCCAGTGCCTACACTTCAGAATGATATGTCAAAATTCTAGATGACTCTCGAAGCTTCTGCCAGATCAGCAAAGATCATTAAATTAAGCAAGCTAATCTTGATTAAGCTAATTAACCTCCTAACAACCTAGTTCTAGAAGCTCCCTCTAACTAACTACTTCTAGAAGCCTCTCTAGCTAACAAAATTTTGGAGAGAAATTCAATTTTTGAATCCTAGATCTAGGGTTTTGGAAGTCTATAAAAGAGAGCCTAGATCTAGGGTTAAGGGTTAATCAATCTTTGGTTCATCATTAGCCATTCATAAATCATTAATTAGGGTTAAAGTTCTTCTTCATTCTTCTTCTTCTCTCATCTCCCCCATTTCCCTACAAGTTTAATGACAAAACTTGTGCCTCAAACCCTAACCCTAATTCCAATCCAAGATCAAGATCATTGAGTACCATTCAAGCAAGAAGCCTTCAAAGCCTTTAGAAGCGAAGCCGGACTTCATCGGAGCATGTGATCTAAGCCGATCCGCGACTCAAGGAGTCGATGCGACGCTAGATTCGACAATCTTGTTCCTTCTCAAATTCTTGTAGTCTCTTGAGCAATGTGTAACAATTTGTTGAATAAATAAAGGTGAGATTCTTTTAACTTGCTTATCTTTTAATTCAAGCATTATGATTCAATCTCAATTTGTGATTGTGTTTGTTATGATGATGTTTGAGTAAACTCCGCTCGTAAAAGAGTCGAGACGATCGATAGAATGATGATGATTTAGATCCTTTCACAATTCTTAAATCTATAACGTTTGTAAATTCTTGTAAATCGAATGATCGATAACTTAGTTTCGAGACGATGCTTTCTTGATTGTGTTCGCTCGGAACTAGAGATCAACAATCGATCATTAGATTTTCTTGAAGCTAGTTGTGAATGCGATTCATTGAAAGGATAAAGGATAGGACGAGGAAACCCTAAATTCTTCGCAAGATCCTTAATCTCGATGAATCATATTCGATCTAGTATCAATTCGTTAAAAGATAAGAATATGAAATCATTAGATCTCATCACATCTATAGATCCGATCTACTCCTACGAGCTACACTTCGAATCTTGATTGTTGGTTGGAAATCATCACAAATTATCACTTCTTGATTTTAATGCTTTTTTAGATCTAGGTTTTTCTAATTCTTGAAATGCAATTTTATAAATCATGAATTGTTTTCTTTTCTTTTCCTTAAAGTTTCGACTCATCTAATTCGAAACACGAACGATTACACTTTCCCTGTGGACGATCCGCACTTACTAACGCGTTACATCCGACACCGTTATTGATTGCGGTCAAATAATTTTTGGTTGTGATTTCTATACAATTTTCCAACATACACAATCCGGAATCGAGAAATTCATTCAATCAATCACTTAGGAATAATGTCGAGCTTAAAAAACCAACCAAAAACCTTTTAATAGCCCTACAAAAAAAACTAGCCGTTATGTCATGACCCAAATTTGGCACGTGACCGACATTTAGATTGTGTGATGTCTAAAGATATCAACGTAATCCAAGTAAACCAGAAACCAAGATCTAAACCCTTTGTAAAGAATTAAGAAGGTAAAGTTTAAAAAGAAGTAATTGATATGAAATCTAAATTTTTGTTTACAATGATAGTTTAAATTGAAGAACATGTCGAATGGTTTTGAAAGTGAGTAAAAATTGTTTTCGCATTTAAAATTTTCAACAACACCTTCTTTGTAAATTTTGGGGAAAATAAGTACAAATAAATATTATAATGGCATCCCCTACTTGGGAGCAAAATCAACGCCAATCGGCGGAACAACCCACGCAATGTATATACGATACTCAAAAGCGAAAAATCACAAGCATACTAAGCGAAAGAATACACAAACAATATAACTAGTCAATTTTACTCAAATCGACCCAAAATATACATAAGCCTCCACTCGTTCTCGTTCAAATAATATACACGGTCTGATAGAGTGACACTAGATACAAAATATAGAATTTACAATGGAAGATTACTAAACGTGTAGCCCACATAGCAAAATATGCGACGAAATCCAAGATACGTGTCCGCAACGTTGCTATGCGTCCTTGCGATATCTCCTGCAAGGAACTAAGGCACAAAAGGGGTGAGTTGCCAACTCAGTAAATAAAACTAATATCAAATAGTGAAAATCGTATGCATAATCGAAATAGCGACTAAACCTATGTATCGGGTAGTCATGATATGTAATAACATGTGAAACATGAATATGTCACAATAGTACCTATATAGAAGAAAACGGAAATCTCATCAAGTAGTCCAAAAATCTTGATCATATTCATAAACTATCATCAAATCCAATATCAAATATCGACACAAATTTTCAGTTCTTGCGGGCATCGTTCCCCGAATGATGATGACATCCAACAATATCGGTCGGTATCCTCCAGATATCCGCCGTGTTTCTCAAACTATCTCTGATATCGAGTGTTCTTGCTAGGCTCCCCGCCTCAAATGCCGCTTTCCTGCCCCTCGGTCTTAACCGGGTCCACCATGTATCTAACTGTATACTCTCTCACTCAGTCCGGATAACGTAAAAATCCGCAACCGTATGGGTCCCCCACTCGGTTCGGAATAAAACCAAATAAAAAAAATATCAACTCATGGTGGACATACCATATAAATCACGAGAACCCGTAAAGTTATAAACAATTTAATTCGTATCAACTATATCACGCAGTGAATTAAAACTCAAAACAACAGAATTCTCATAATTCAATATTGCATAATAAAAGTAATAATAATGACAATGAGATACAATATATATTTCAGACAATAGCTAATGATGCGTGACAACAGTTATTAATGATACTAGCAGTGCGCAATAGAATATAGATAACATGGCAAGTTCTACGTGTGGACGTGGCATGTTAATTACCGATGGGGTGTGGTGTAACATGTAGGCATGTGCAAGTGCAACATAAAATCATTGGTAATAGTGTAAGTGTCTAAGCAAGTGTCAAACAATAGTATTTAAAATGTAAGAATGCATACGATGCCAATCTAGGTTTAGTTATGCGAACAAAATGAATAGAAAGCAAATATCACAAGTTTTTAGGTTTCGGGCGCTATACACCATCCATACAATGTCCCCGGTAGATGTTTAGTCTACTCACCGAAATAAGTCGCGATCTACCCAGATCCAATCACTTCCTTCCCCTTCCTCGCTGCTTCCGAAGTCCCCGCAGTCGATCCCAACATCGAAATACAACTTTCGCATATAAGTGGCTAATTTCCGATACGATGAATATACAAAAACTAAGTGAACTAACTTACGTAACGTAACAAGTATGATTATCATGTGCTATAAAGACCTAAAACTACCTAGAGCTATCCTGAATCGTCGTAATTTGAGAAAACTCCAAAACGTGATACGCACTATCCATATCAAACGCTAAAATATCACAAAAACTATAGTTAAAAGCTTTTAGATTTTTATATACACAATCTAGGTAAAAACTAAGTATAGCAGAGATCTTAGATAACACACAGTGAGATACCCAAAAAAATTCAACCCCCAAGTCCACCTAAAAACTGGCGGTAGCGGGAAAAATCGAATTTCCGGCGGTCGAACTATGGGGACTGGGGTCTGGGTTTCAAGGGTGCACTCTAGGTTCTAACACCATCCAACTATACTATTAGATTTATTTTGTGAGTAATATAATTATAACAGATTCAATTTGAGGATAAAATTCTAAACTAAACAAAAATTCAGATATTGTATATACTCTATTTGACACCAAAACCCCTAAGAAAATATGCAAAGCTTGGTTTTTACCAATATGGAAGAATTCCACAGAACTCTAAGCATCAAGATGTGCAATAAGGAGTTGAGGAGGCCTAGCTTGAGTGATTTGAACCATCCTTCATGAAAACTCTAACTTTTCTCTTTGTGAGGATGGAGAGCTATATGATTTTGGTGTTAAAGTGTTGGGAATAACTTAGTTCAGTTTGATAAATTAAAATAAAAGAATGAGTGTTGTGTTGAAAAGAAAGGAGGAGGTGTCACATGGGAAAGGTGAAGTTTGTATGTGTAACGAGGAGGTGTAACTCTATGGTTTACCTCATAGTATAGTGTAAGGTTACGACAGCGTCCCGACTATCAATCCGTGGCCAAATGCGGAACAAAAACTTTTAAAAACCGGCGCTAACGGAACCTTAATTGACTGATCGTACCATTAACCCTATACTAGTTCTACAGAAAGATTTTAGAGAGGTTATACCGATCGATCCGTGTCCTTCGGTCTTCAACCTATGTACTTAGCTCGTTGCGGCTTCCTCGATCAAGTTCGCTCTCCGGTCTCCGTCATCGAAGAGGATTCACATCGAGAATTAGTAATACGGGCTCCCCCTTCAAAACCGAAGCAACTCGGGCATCCAGTTTGCTAGCCTAGATACCCAAGGTGAAGTAGAAAGAGTGTGTGATCATTTTGTCTCAATACACCTAATAATTCTCAACACAGGAGATAGAATGGGTAGATGTTGAAGAAGAAGCCATATGTGAAGAAGTGAGTTCAAGACTTGGCCAAAAGAAAAACAAGCAAGTGAAGAATGAGTTCTCTGTTGTTTTCTTGTGTTGCTTTTGCTTAAACTTTTGTTTGTGATATTATATGGAGCACTTAAAGAAAAACCCTCTCAAAAAATGAGCACCCACACACCAAAATATCTCACACAAAATATCCTAACAAAAACAAAAACATTCATGTCACAATGAATGCCAAAGCCAAGACTTGCACTCACCATTTCCATCAAAACAATATTTAAACATTAAGATAAATGTTTAAATCCAAGGAAAAAGAAATGGCAACCCTAAAGTAAACTCGTAACGAATTACAATAATACCCTTCAACCGTATATACATACCTGCATCTGTATTCCGACTTAATACGAATACAATGAAATGAAAATAATCCAATAATATAATACTAGGATCCGGCTTAAACCAAATCCCATTAGTATTATCCGCCCGAGCATGATCCGTGCACAAGTGCACGTATATGATCGAACTCTGCCATAAAACCATATGGCTTTTACAACTTTTCGCCCGAAACAGGGAAACTCTCTATGTGGGACTCCAAAGACCCGTCAATACGCTGGCAGTGGGTTTAACCACAAGCACGTCAGTGGCACTAGCTGTACATAATGTCCGCCCAGGTATTGAGCAAAAGGGAGGCCGACAAACAAACTCATCCTGAAACCCTACTGAGCCTGACAGTGGCAATATCCATACAGTTCGGTCCGTTCGTCTATGAGTATCGCATATCGAGTCTAGGGGGTGGATAAAGTCAGACCCCTAATAACTTGACATTTAGTGTAACCCTTCGAAAATCGTTTAGGCAGTTTTTCGGTAATCGGCTAATTTTTCGGATTTTTCCGTAAAAAGTCAAATTAGGTATTTTTCATTGTAGACCTAATTATATAAAATTTAGATAAGATATTACTATAATTTTGTCACTAAAATGTCACTTATAATTATCTAGTTAAATAAAAAAAATTTCGTAATTAATTATTTTTTATATTATTTTAAGCCTTTTTAAATACATTAAATTAGGGATAAATACAAATTTAATTGGGTAAATTTCATAATTAGGAGTCTTTATAAGCTAAAATATGGTGTTAATAAAATTATATCATGTCTTGCAAACTTTTGGTATTATGGTGGGAAAATTATGAAAAAAAATGATGAAAAAAGGGTTTTTTTGGAAAAAGTTGATTTGAAATGCATTAAATGATAACATATGATGTTGTATTGAACTAGAAACTTCTCCAAAAATCCACAAACTCCCTCCTCAAGCTGCAGCCGACCCCTTTGCTGCTGGAAATCCTCTCACTTCTCTTGCTTTCTTGCTTCTTTTCTTGCTAAAATCCATTAAAAATCAACAAATTTTATTAACCATTCAAAGCCTAACCCTAATCCATTCTCTCTTCAACCCAAATTAGTTCAAAAACATGATGAAAGGAGGCTTTCTTGGTGACTTGATCATGCTAGGATTCAATTGGTGAGGTAAAATCCTAAACTAGTTGCTAATTTGTAGTTTGTTTATGCTAAATTAGATGTTTAAAGTGTTAATTTCATTATAATGGGTTGTCTTGAAAAATCAAGAATGGGTTTTGATGTTGAGTTAGGGTTTGAAACATGGTTGTAAAAATTAAGTTAGGGTTTTGGTTATATAATTGATTAGAATGGTTAATTGTGTAATGATACGCTTGCTAAATCGACAAATTGCGATGTTTGTATCGAATCGGCTAGAAAATTGCTTGCTAGATTTTTACGAAAATTAGAATGTGATCAAATTGCGTTATGTTAGCGATATAATTAGCTTCGTATAGGACTATTAGAGTGCGCGAACGCGGGGTTTCGTCTAGTCGGGTTGTAGTTTTGTCGATTTCCCCGAAATGACGATTCTAGTTAAAGGTTAGCGATTTTCGTGCGTTTTCCCGCGCACCGAGTGCATGCTATGAGCAATTCGAGAGCGTTGATAATTTTATATTGTGACTTGCATCGTCTTAGGTTTTGTAATCTTATGCTTGATATTGTGCAAATATAGGATCGATCGGGGAAACATCGGACAGGCGCGAAAAGGCAAGGCGGTGGCCGGATCGGATTAGCGGAGATTTCAGGTGAGTAGATGTATTCATCTATGGGGGAATCGTCTGGATGGAGCGATGCGCCCCCCTAGTTAGGATTACCCTACTTTATGCAAGATTTATATTGTTAGCTAGCTTACCCCTTCATTGACATTGCATACCCTTATAGCGAACAGTATATTAGATTGCATGGACATTCATCCATACTTATGCGATATCACTTTGTAGGACATGAACACCATTACCATTGGCATCTGTTGTACGCGCACTATTCATGTGACACACACGCCTTGGTAATTGCCATACCACGTGCACTATAGAACCTGTTTATCATAATATCGCCACTTGCATTCATACTTGATATATGAAATTGCATAGCATACGTATACCTCGCATCATCATCATATTTATATAGATTTCTAGAAAAATTCACATCGTATGCATTGATATCATAGACATTTATCATATATAACATGAGAACATTATGATTTTCTTGAGGATTTCAGTATTGCTGCGATTTCTGGATTTTTTGGGAAAACCGCAAGAATTTAACAAAAGCTCGTATTTATCATTTTAAAAACAAAGTTGCGGTTTTCTCGTGATGTATGTGTCGTCCACCATGAGTTTTCATGTTTTCTGTTGGATTTCGAGACCCGATTCGAGGAGTGGATGAACCGTCTCGGGAACATGGTGGGCCCGGTATGGTACCCCGGGGCAAGAAGATCGAGTTGTAGACGATGAGGCTGGCAGGGGAAGACTACCTACCGGTGATGTCTGGCACGGCGGATATCCGGAGGATACCGACCGTTGTCGTGAGATTTATGATATGGGCCGATCCGGACTGACGGAACCCGATATTGAGACAGATATGATTCCTATTTGGTGTCGATACTTGACACGGGTTTTCAGATGATTTCTTGATGGTACTTATCTATTATACAGATATTCATTTTCTAAAGATATGAACGCAGTACGCTTAGCATTTTAAACACTTAAAGAGTTAGAAATGGCATTGTATACATGTGCATGCATATTAGAGATATTATATCACATATGGACATGCATGTTGTGGTGCATTGCGTGCATTCTTACGATTGCCTTATTAGATGTTATATTTACTCACGAGCTGGCAACCCACCCCCGTTGTGCCACAGTGTCTTGCAGGTCGGACCCGTCACCCTTGTAGCGGCGGGCTATCTTATCATCAGCTTCTTTTGCTCAGACTCGCGACATCGCCCGTAGGTGGGTTGCGAGTATACTTTATTTCCTTTTGCTTTATCATTGTATCTAGTATTCTCCATCTACCACTTTATATTGTATATGCGACCTAGTGATGAGACTGAGAGATTTGTATATTTGTGGTTCTTTTGGGTCGAGCTCACTTGAGCCGGCGTTGTGTTTTCGGATATTTTGCGTTTCTTTCATGCTCTTTTCTTGATATTGCTATTATATTGCATGTGGTTGTGATCCGCCTTGGGCGAAGAGCTAGCTCCTGCTTGGGGATGCCATTTTATGATTACAGGTTTATTATCTTGTTGTACCCATTTTGGGGGATAGAAAATACAGGGGAGACTCTGCCGAAATTTTCAGAAATTTATGATGTTTTTAAAAAGGGATTCTATGCAACTTAATTGATTTGAAAAATCGTTTTCATTAAAGGTTTTCCTTCACTCGCTTTTGATTTTGGTTTAGATTTTTCTGGGCTTTGGCTGACTTAGGTTACGGTACGCCTTTAGACGTCTCGTAATCTAAGTGCCAGTCACGTTCCGTACTTTCGGGTCGTGACAAAGTTGGTATCAGAGCGTAGGTTTTACCTTTCTGAGTGTAGGACGACCTTGGTAGATGGAGTAGGTGACTTAAGCAGAGTGGCGTAGCGTAGGTATGATCCGCGGCATACTTACGATACGGTACTCCGCCTAAGTGACCTTAGGACATAATTGCTTGTATTTCCTTTCTTGATTCCTTGCATTCCTTGATTCAATTGCAATGATTTTATCAGTCCTGTTTCTTATTCCAGCTTCGATGCCGCCAAAGACTACGAGAGCTCAGCGGGCTTCCGCTAGGGATGAGATTCGAGCGGGCTCGTCTGAGGCGAGGATCGAGCGGGATGATACGCCTGTCCCTCAGGGTCATACTGATCCGCCTTATCCTGGCCGATTAGAGGCCGGCATGCAAGAGTTGCGGCAGATGATGGGATCTTTAGTTGAGTCCAGCCGGGCACAGAGATTCGAGGACGTTCCTTCCACCGCACAGACCACGATCGTACCTGCTGCATAGATGGTCACTCCTGCTGCTACTACGGAGGCTATCCCTGTTTCACTACAGGAGTTCATGAGATTGAGACCTCCAGCTTTTACCGGTACAGATGCGACAGAGGACCCACAGGCATTTCTTGATAGGATGGCTCGGATTTGCCGTTCGTTGAGGTGTTCTGATGATAGATTGGTGGAGTTTGCGAGTTTTCGTCTGGAGGGTCTTGCCCAGACATGGTACGACTCAGTAGAGAGAGGCCGAGCTGCAGGTCTGCCTTCTATGACCTGGGATGAGTTTACAGCTGCATTTCTTGCCCGTTTTCTTCCGGAGAGTGTCCGAGATGCTCGAGCCCGTAGTTTTGAGTCTTTGCGCAAGACTCCTGGGATGACAGTGTCGGAGTATGATATACAGTTTACCCAGTTGTCTCGATATGCTCCGTACCTAGTTGACACAGAAGAGAAGAGAATAAAGAGGTTTGTACGAGGGCTTGATACACAACTATTCCTTACCATCGGCACCCAGCACTTTGATACATACGCAGCCGCGATGGATGCAGCCTTACTTCTGGAGGAGCGTATTTCTGAGACTCCGGTCGTTTCTGGGCCGAAGAGGATCCGTACTGATACGCCAGCTCAGCGGCAGATGGGCAGACATCGTGATAGATTATTTCCGGGAGATGGTGGAGGCAGAGGATTGAGACGAGGTCAGTTATTTGGTTCATATCCACAGACCCAGCAGTCGTCTCCAGGATGTTTTCGGTGTGGGAGTCAGTACCACCGTGTCAGAGACTGTACCATGGGACGTCAGGGCGCGGCGACAGTCCCGCATGTGACCTTACCACCCTCACCACCTTCTCAGAGAGCTTTACTTCCTACTCCTGATGATGCTCCACGTCAGTCAGATGCTTCTAGAGGCCGTGGGCGTGGCGGTCCAGTTCCGAGAGGACGAGGCGACAGAGGCAGAGGCAGAGGCCGAGGTAGAGGTATAGCACAGCCAGCTATTAGTGGTGGACAGGCCAGAGTGTTCGCATTGACTCCTCAGGATGCACAGGCATCCAATGCCGTCGTGACAGGTACTCTGCCAGTATGTTCTTTTGATGCACGGGTATTATTTGATCCAGGCTCCACACATTCCTATGTTTCCACGTATTTTGCACCGAGGTTGGGCCGAGAGTCTTCTCCGTTAGATCAGCCGCTTGTCGTTATTACCCCGGTAGGCGAGTCTTTTGTTGCCCGTTTTGTGTACCGATCGTGTTCCGTTCGTATCGGGGAGAGAGATTCTTCAGTAGATTTGATTCTCCTCGATATGCTAGACTTTGACGTTCTTCTTGGTATGGACTGGCTAGCCACCTGTTATGCATCCGTGGACTGCCGTGAAAAAGCAGTCAGATTCAGTTTTCCTGGTGAGCCGGTTCTTATTATTCAGGGAGATCGTAGTGCTACCCTTCCCAGCTTGATTTCTTCTCTTCGCGCTGGTCAGCTCTTAAGGAAAGGGTGTCAGGGATTCTTAGCCTATATTTGTGATACTAGCTCCACAGAGGTTCCATTGGACCAGGTCCCTGTGGTGAGAGAGTTTCCTGATGTATTCCCTGACGAGCTGCCTGGTCTGCCACCAGAGCGCGAGATTGAGTTCTGTATTGACTTGATCCCTGGCACGGGGCCTATCTCTATACCGCCTTATCGGATGGCCCCGGCGGAGCTGAGAGAGCTAAATGATCAGTTACAGGACTTGCTGGACAAAGGGCTTATCCGACCGAGTGTGTCACCTTGGGGTGCTCCCGTCCTGTTTGTTAAGAAGAAGGACGGAAGTATGCGCTTATGCATTGATTATCGTCAGCTGAACCGGGTTACTGTGCGGAACAGGTATCCCCTACCCCGCATTGATGACTTATTTGATCAGCTCCAGGGTGCAGGGTTTTTCTCGAAGGTTGATTTACGGTCAGGTTATCACCAGTTGCGAGTTCGGAAGGAGGATATTCCGAAGACCGCCTTCCGTACTCGATATGGTCATTATGAGTTCTTGGTGATGTCGTTCGGGCTCACCAATGCCCCGGCAGCATTTATGGATTTGATGAACCGTGTATTCAGGCCGTATCTCGATCAGTTCATCATTGTGTTCATTGACGACATCTTGGTTTATTCTCGGAGCCGGGAGGAGCATGAGCAGCACTTACGTATCACATTGCAGACTTTGAGGGAGCATCAGCTGTTCGCCAAATTCTCCAAGTGCGCATTCTGGTTAGATAGTGTCGATTTCTTGGGTCATGTGGTGACGAGAGACGGTATTTGTGTGGACCCGAAGAAGATCGAGGCAGTTCAGCGTTGGCCTAGACCAGTATCAGTTACAGAGGTTCGCAGCTTTCTAGGTCTGGCCGGCTATTATCGACGTTTCGTCCAGGATTTCTCCCGCATTGCTGCACCTTTGACCGGGTTGACCCGGAAGGGGGTTCCTTTTGATTGGACCCAGGCATGTGAGGATAGCTTCCAGCAGTTGAAGACTCGTCTGACTACTGCACCAGTGTTAGCATTGCCTTCAGGATCAGGCGGGTTTGTGGTATATTGTGATGCTTCTGGAGTGGGGCTGGGATGTGTATTGATGCAGCACGACAGAGTTATCGCGTATGCTTCTCGGTAGCTGAGGAAACACGAACAGAACTACCCCACCCATGATTTAGAGATGGCTGCAGTGGTATTTGCACTTAAGATCTGGAGACATTACCTATACGGTGAGTCGTGCCAGATATTCACTGACCACAAGAGTTTGAAGTATATCTTCCAGCAGCGAGATCTGAACCTGAGACAGCGCCGTTGGATGGAGCTGGTGAAGGATTATGACTGCGAGATTCTATACCATCCGGGCAAGGCGAATGTGGTGGCAGATGCTCTGAGTAGGAGGCCCGGAGGTAGCTTATCTTGTTTGAGCGCAGTACAGATGCAGTCGACGGCGGATTGGCAGGTTTTACGTGATAGCAGAGTGCAGTTCGAGTTTACTCCTACTGGGGGACAGCTGGCCCATTTCAGAGCACGCCCACAGTTACTTGACCGTATCCGCGAGGCACAGTCCGGCGATGCCCGTATCTTAGAGATTATTGAGCAGATTCGGCAGGGCAGAGTTTCTGAGTTCGTGATTGATGATCAGGGGATACTTCGATTTGGGACTCGACTGTGCGTGCCAGATTCAGAGGGACTGAGGCGTGATATTCTCGAGGAGGCACATAGATCAGTATACAGTGTTCACCCAGGTTCCACCAAGATGTACCGTGATTTGAGAGAAGTTTACTGGTGGGACGGGATGAAGAAGGATGTTACAGACTTTGTGTCGAGATGCCTGACTTGTCAGCAAGTCGAGGCCGAGCACCAGAGGCCAGCCGGCGAGTTACAGCCTTTGCCCATCCCTGAGTGGAAGTGGGAGCAGGTCTCCATGGACTTCATTGTCGGTCTACCCAGGACTAGTCGAGGGTATGACTCTATATGGGTGATTGTTGATCGACTGACGAAAGCGGCTCACTTCCTGCCAGTGAAGACCACTTTTGGATTTTCTCAGTACGCCCAGGTTTATATTGATGAGATAGTGCGACTGCATGGTGTTCTGACTTGCATCGTGTCCGACCGTAGCACCCAGTTTACCAGCCGATTGTGGCAGAAACTCCAGGAAGCCTTGGGCACCCGATTGAGTTTTAGCACAGCCTTTCATCCGCAGACTGACGGTCAGTCGGAGCGTACGATTCAGACTCTTGAGAACATGCACAGAGCTTGTGTTTTAGATTTCGGTGGTAGCTGGGATCGTCATTTGCCTTTGATCGAGTTTTCCTACAATAATAGCTTCCAGGAGACGATTCAGATGGCACCTTTTGAGGCTTTATATGGGAGGAGATGTCGATCGCCGGTATGTTGGACAGAGCTCAGGGAGAGCAGTATTTTGGGGCCGCAGATCGTACAGGAGACGACCGAGAAGATACAGCTGATTCGGGACAGGATGAGAGCGGCACAGAGCAGGCAGAAATCATATGCTGACAGGCGCCGTCGCCGACTCGAGTTCGCTGTTGGCGATCATGTTTTCCTGAAGGTCTCTCCGATGAAGGGTGTGATGAGATTTGGGCGGAAAGGGAAACTGAGTCCTAGATATGTTGGTCCTTTCGAGATCCTAGAGCGTGTTGGTCCAGTCACTTATCGGTTAGCTCTTCCGCCCAGCTTCCCCGATGTTCACCCCGTATTCCATGTCTCGATGCTCCGCAAGTACCTTCATGATCATTCCCAGGCGATTCAGCTCCAGACGATCCAGCTAGAGCGTGATCTTTCTTTCACCGAGCAGCCGGTGGTCATTTTGGATCGGCAGGTGAAGAAATTGAGGTCGAAGGTTATACCGTCCGTCAAGGTTCTTTGGCGCGGCCCGAACAGCGAGGAGGTCACCTGGGAGACCGAGGTCGAGATGAGGAAGAGATATCCCCATCTTTTTGAAGGTACGCGTAGTTAAATTCTAAATTCGGGGACAGAATTTCTTTAAGGGGGGAAGATTGTAACCCTTCGAAAATCGTTTAGGCAGTTTTTCGGTAATCGGCTAATTTTTCGGCTTTTTCCGTAAAAAGTCAAATTAGGTATTTTTCATTGTAGACCTAATTATACAAAATTTAGAAAAGATATTACTATAATTTTTTCACTAAAATGTCACTTATAATTATCTAGTTAAATAAAAAAAATTTCGTAATTAATTATTTTTTTTATTATTTTAAGCCTTTTTAAATACATTAAATTAGGGATAAATACAAATTTAATTGGGTAAATTTCATAATTAGGAGTCTTTATAAGCTAAAATATGGTGTTAATAAAATTATATCATGTCTTGCAAACTTTTGGTATTATGGTGGGAAAATTATGAAAAAAAATGATGAAAAAAGGGTTTTTTTGGAAAAAGTTGATTTGAAATGCATTAAATGATAACATATGATGTTGTATTGAACTAGAAACTTCTCCAAAAATCCACAAACTCCCTCCTCAAGCTGCAGCCGACCCTTTTGCTACTGGAAATCCTCTCACTTCTCTTGCTTTCTTGCTTCTTTTCTTGCTAAAATCCATTAAAAATCAACAAATTTCATTAACCATTCAAAGCCTAACCCTAATCCATTCTCTCTTCAACCCAAATTAGTTCAAAAACATGATGAAAGGAGGCTTTCTTGGTGACTTGATCATGCTAGGATTCAATTGGTGAGGTAAAATCCTAAACTAGTTGCTAATTTGTAGTTTGTTTATGCTAAATTAGATGTTTAAAGTGTTAATTTCATTATAATGGGTTGTCTTGAAAAATCAAGAATGGGTTTTGATGTTGAGTTAGGGTTTGAAACATGGTTGTAAAAATTAAGTTAGGGTTTTTGTTATATAATTGATTAGAATGGTTAATTGTGTAATGATACGCTTGCTAAATCGCCAAATTGCGATGTTTGTATCGAATCGGCTAGAAAATTGCTTGCTAGATTTTTACGAAAATTAGAATGCGATCAAATTGCGTTATGTTAGCGATATAATTAGCTTTGTATAGGACTATTAGAGTGCGCGAACGCGGGGTTTCGTCTAGTCGGGTTGTAGTTTTGTCGATTTCCCCGAAATGCTGATTCTAGTTAAAGGTTAGCGATTTTCGTGCGTTTTCCCGCGCACCGAGTGCATGCTATGAGTAATTCGAGAGCGTTGATAATTGTATATTGTGACTTGCATCGTCTTAGGTTTTGTAATCTTATGCTTGATATTGTGCAAATATAGGATCGATCGGGGAAACATCGGACACGGCGCGAAAAGGCAAGGCGGTGGCCGGATCGGATTAGCGGAGATTTCAGGTGAGTAGATGTATTCATCTATGGGGGAATCGTCTGGATGGAGCGATGCGCCCCCTAGTTAGGATTACCTTACTTTATGCAAGATTTATATTGTTAGCTAGCTTACCCCTTCATTGACATTGCATACCCTTATAGCGAACAGTATATTAGATTGCATGGACATTCATCCATACTTATGCGATATCACTTTGTAGGACACGAACACCATTACCATTGGCATCTGTTGCATGTGCACTATTCATGTGACACACACGCCTTTGGTAATTGCCATGCCACGTGCACTATAGAACCTGTTTATCATAATATCGCCACTTGCATTCATACTTGATATATGAAATTGCATAGCATACGTATACCTCGCATCATCATCATATTTATATAGATTTCTAGCAAAATTCACATCGTATGCATTGATATCATAGACATTTATCATATATAACATGAGAACATTATGATTTTCTTGAGGATTTCAGTATTGCTGCGATTTCTGGATTTTTGGGGAAAACCGCAAGAATTTAACAAAAGCTCATATTTATCATTTTTAAAACAAAGTTGCGGTTTTCTCGTGATGTATGTGTCTTCCACCATGAGTTTTCATGTTTTCTGTTGGATTTCGAGACCCGATTCGAGGAGTGGGTGAACCGTCTCGGGTACATGGTGGGCCCGGTATGGTACCCCGGGGCAAGAAGATCGAGTTGTAGACGATGAGCCTGGCAGGGGAAGACTACCTACCGGTGATGTCTGGCACGGCGGATATCCGGAGGATACCGACCGTTGTCGTGAGATTTATGATATGGGCCGATCCGGACTGACGGAACCCGATATTGAGACAGATATGATTCCTATTTAGTGTCGATGCTTGACACGGGTTTTCAGATGATTTCTTGATGGTACTTAGCTATTATACAGATATTCATTTTCTAAAGATATGAACGCAGTACCCTTAGCATTTTAAACACTTAAAGAGTTAGAAATGGCATTGTATACATGTGCATGCATATTAGAGATATTATATCACATATGGACATGCATGTTGTGGTGCATTGCGTGCATTCTTACGATTGCCTTATTAGATGTTATATTTACTCACGAGCTGGCAACCCACCCCCGTTGTGCCACAGTGTCTTGCAGGTCGGACCCGTCACCCTTGTAGCGGCGGGCTATCTTATCATCGGCTTCTTTTACTCAGACTCGCGACATCGCCCGTAGGTGGGTTGCGAGTATACTTTATTTCTTTTTGCTTTATCATTGTATCTAGTATTCTCCATCTACCACTTTATATTATATATGCGACCTAGTGATGAGACTGAGAGATTTGTATATTTGTGGTTCTTTTGGGTCGAGCTCACTTGAGTCGGCGTTGTGTTTTCGGATATTTTGCGTTTCTTTCATGCTCTTTTCTTGATATTGCTATTATATTGCATGTGGTTGTGATCCGCCTTGGGCGAAGAGCTAGCTCCCACTTGGGGATGCCATTTTATGATTACAGGTTTATTATCTCGTTGTACCCATTTTGGGGGATAGAAAATACAGGGGAGACTCTGCCGAAATTTTCAGAAATTTATGATGTTTTTAAAAAGGGATTCTATGCAACTTAATTGATTTGAAAAATCGTTTTCATTAAAGGTTTTCCTTCACTCGCTTTTGATTTTGGTTTAGATTTTTCTGGGCTTTGGCTGACTTAGGGTACGGTACGCCTTTAGACGTCTCGTAATCTAAGTACCAGTCACGTTCCGTACTTTCGGGTCGTGACATTTAGTGTCGGTATGAAACCTATCACCAACTGAGAAACTACTAATCCGAATCAGTAATTCTCGTCTACCCTGGCCGGGGATTTCTGGTGATAGCTACCCGTGCACTCCATGGCATCAACCCCTAATATACCGGGAGAGAAGAATCCCCTGACGATCTGCTCACTGCCTCCATGTGGCTCGGAACTGTACCCAACTAAAACCAGTTTGCACGACTCCTTTGAGCCGTGGTAGGGTAGTAATCAAAGCACAGTGGGAACTCACGCGAGACAAATGACGATCTCAGGTCGATAGACTAACCTGCACCTATGTCACCAGGGAACTGCTATCTGACAATAGGTATAATACTAACTAGCATGGTCCCGGCGAGTCCGTCCGGTGAACTCATTACTCAATGAGCACCTGTATACATCTTAGGTGAACCAACTGACACCAATGGCTTGTGAGACCAGCCACCGCCCCTCGTCGGGGTCTCGATCCGTATACACTAGTCTACTCTCGGAGTATCGATGCCCAGTCTCGAAACTCCCATGACTAGGGACACTTTAAGGATGTGCTTATAGACCACCCAACTCTCACGTATATGATCGCCATCATACTGCTGGTAGTCAAGCATGAATCCTATGGGCTCTATCAACTTGTAATAGTGATCTGTAATGTCACTTGAAGAATGTACACGATGATAAAGACAAACCAGATAGCATACTATCATCTCGAGTAAGATTGTCCTACCGGTATAGATCCTCCCTCAATCATTGCAATCACGTGCATGCGATCCAATAATTGACTTGAGGGCACTATAGCCAACAATCTCCCTCTTGCACTTAAGGCTAATTATTGTGGTGTCGCATACTTACAGCCCGTGTGATACCAAACACCCAACTTCTCTACTAATCATTTTTACAAAGCTCGTTTGTAAAACTATTGCGTTCGAGAAATACCCTTAGTGAGTGGATCTGCTACAATGTTTCTTTCTATGTCTCTCTCTATCTCAAGTTTGCGGAGAAATCCATCTCCCGAAATGAGCAATACCTGTCTTAGAATAGGCCTGGATATCTGATGAGACCCAGTTCACAAATGAACTCCAAATCCAGTAAACTTCTTAGACTGTATCGTCAACTGAATTGAATCAGTATCCTGCGCCATGCCCCCCTTCAGTATCCGCTTGGACCACCTAAGCAAACAACTGCCCCTCTTTAAGAGGGAAAACAATAACTCTGACAGTCACTCTGTCATCCAGGTCACTTTGGAAGCATGGAATGACAACCATCTCCCGAAGGAGGCTGTCATTACCAAATCCCTAGCGCATCCACTTATGTTCAAAAACTACTTCTGAACGTTTCTCCAGGATTGGATCAATATATCAACTTATTGCATCTAGTGCAAAAACAACATCTGGTGTGGTACTTAACATCTCATGATTGGCTCAATTGCCTAAGTAATATGCTAATCATGCACATCCCTCTCCCCTTTAGTCTGTAAGACACCTTCAGAGATGGTGACTCCATCAGCTGCAGGTACACCACCATGCCAGGAGTCGACTATTCTAAAACACCTTTAGAATACTGTCAAAGTACCCAGATTGAGAAACTACCCAAATATAGATCTAAAACCATAGATCTAGTAACCAGAATGCCTGATATAATATCCAAATCATATGTGGAGAAACCACTGTGTGACAACCACAGTATAACCGATTGTAGTATAGGAATTTCACTTCCTACAAAGTGTATGTCATCCAAATACCAGGACATACTACCCTACTACCTTCTTAACAGATTTATCTCCTATTCCGATGAAGTCAAAGCCTATGACTGTCACATCAAAAATAGATGATTTATCTCCGCTATACCTGCTTTAGTCTATAAATAGACATAACCAACTTGTCCACTATGCTTCCGCTGCTCCCACTGACTACAATAACCCTCTGGCAGAGTCATATACCTATGCGCTTCTAAAGCTAGTTTATAACGATGCTATACTCATCCTCCTGCCGGGTCTTATAGTCTAAAACAGTAGTAATGGCAAGTCTGGGTAAACAAGAACCTCCCTGTCACCGTCTTTGAGGATACCAAAGTACTTCTCATGCGGCTGAGGTTACCCACCATATCCGCGGAGTGGCTAATGGAATGTCAAACCTGATTGAATCTTTAGGTTCTATTTAAATTTTCAGTAATCGTTTATGGTTATGGAATCACTTCCAGTTCTACCATACCCCCACTACTGTTTTCTGAAAAAGTCCATTTTGCTAAAACTGTGGCGAGTCAAGAACAATATCACTATTGATCTTCCAGATGGTAAAAAGTTACCCCTCGTCATAGCCCGGGATAACCCACAAACTGCCATTACAGAAACGTGCCTTGAGTTATCCAGAGTCTGGTTTTAAGCATAAGCCTGACAACTCCATATACCTTAATATTGTTAAGATATGAAACATTCTATATACAATATAGAAACAGAGGCACTGATTTAATTGGAACCAGATTCAAATCATGCAGCTGTCTCCAGTGCATGTTAACTAAATGGAAGGAGGCCGATCAACATTACTTAACTAGGATTGCATCCAGATATGAGTAACCTGAAAGAGAAACAAGTTTCTCAAAACCATTACTATCAATTGAATACCAAACCCAAGTATCTACATTTTTTATCACCTTGAAGAATCCTGATACTTGCATCACGCGGTTCTCTACTTTATTCTTGTACCTATAACTTCTTAAAACTTAGACCTTGTATTTCTATGAAATACTTGTCTAAAACTGGAGAAGTCACAAGTAAACAAAATATAGTACGAAGACCAACCCCTTTGTCCTAATGGACACTGGACAAAATACGATACTTTGTATAAGCCCCCTGAGTTCAATAACTCAAACCCTGTGCGTCGTAGGTTAAAAACTGCACTTATGGTTAAGAAGAATTACACCGCTGTTAAATGCTCCTTACCCAATCATCAACTGATATAGGTAAATCTCATGGACATAATTTCAAAAAGTTATATCTCACTTTATAAAATAAACTTACAGATATATCGATTTGAAATTGGTGCATAACAATGGATATTCAAAACCAAATATTCGCCATCAGGCAAAATGCCAGGTGATTTCCTCAAATATCACCAATTACAACGAATTCCGATATAATGAGGATTTAATCACCTAATTCCCAATATCTTACTCCCACTCATCATATGTAAAACTATACAGATGTGAGAATCAAACCTGGTAAATACATGCCTTGGAGTAAGGATCTAATTGGGAAATCAGTTTTCAATTAACAACGAACAGTGAAATTGAAACATGAAAATGTTTCGAAGGGGTAGCCGGGTATTCTTAGTAATGCCTCTTCCATTAACCAAATTCATGACTGTAATCGTATATTTCTTTGCCATCTCTCCAAATCCCTTTATTTGTCTTTACTCATTACTTTCTGTACACTATCCTTAGGCTAAATGGTTTTCTTCCTTCCTTACCGTTCGGTACCAGCCTATGGTTTGGAAGAAGACTATCCAATACGCGTAATAGGTGTACTCTCCTAATCCTAGGAGTACTCGTAACTTGAGAGAAGGTAAAGATAAAAGACAACTGAATAAACCTTATTCTATTTCTCCTGAACCGGAGAAATGCAAAGGTGAAGTAGGAGTGGCGATGAAATACGCGGTTTGGTCGTGAATGATAGCTGTCGCAATTTACTTTGCTCTCTTTCTAATCCCGTTATTTTGTCTTTACTTATTACCTTCTGTATACCATACTTAGGCAAATTGGTTTTCTTCCTTCCCTACCTTTCGGGACCTGCCTATGGTTTGGAAGAAGACTATCCAATAAGCGCAATAGGTATACCCTCTCTTAATCCTAGGAGCCCTCATAACCTGAGAGAAGGTAAAAGGAAAAGACAACTGAATAGTCCTATTCAATTTCTCCAGAACTGGAAACCATTCTCGAATCTGAAACAAGTTTCTTCGAGTTCGTATGTAACTATACGATGGTCATATCCAATAAATGTGGATCTTCGTAGTGATACGGAATGTTCCGGAGAAAATCAAAGGGTAAAAGTAGGAGTGGCAATGAAGTATGCAACTCTGACAATCAAAAAGTCAATGTGTTTTAAGAAGGTTCGGTTAACTTGGTTTACCGAGTTATAGTCTAGGGTCGGGACATGGTCGCTGCCAAAGAGAGAGAGAAAAGAAACACTCAGCGTGCACTCTAACCTAGATCAGAATGGTCAATCACTTTATCTAATCAGGATGTCTCCCACTGTATCCTCAATTTCTCCTCCAAACCTGAAAGAAGAATTAGTCGGGATCATCTAAAATCATCCGAGGAGTAAACCAACTCATCAGTGGGTATTGGGATCCAACTATCATCGCATGATAAGCTGATGGAATCCACTCAAGTTATCACACTCCAGAAGGTATGCATATGCCTGGCAAGTTTCCTGTATGTTTGAAACTCGTTATATGATTTTTACCCCTATGCTCTTATGACCTTGACGAAGGTCAACATATCATAAGTCATATGTCAAGATCTATCCGTCATTGTCCAGGTTAATTTGAACCCACCCGTACATTGCCTTGACGAATGCCAAAATAGTAGTACGACTGTCCTAAACCAACGCATCTATCTATGCAACAGAAAAGTAACAAATAGCTACCATACACTATGCCATGACGAATGCCAACAAACATAGCATGAATATTAAGTGCTACCCGTTTGAAATAACGGAGGGCTATGAATGGTTTTTGGCGAAAAACCTTTAACGTAATGAATTTGATATCGTTAAAGAAACCTGATAGCTTTTTACAAATATATAGTGGCGAAAACCTTTGCTAAAAAGGTTATTCTCGGTGAAGGGATCTCGGCTCTTTCCTCGTCGAATGAGGTGCAGGATATTCCCACTGATTACCACGATGCAAAGCAAAAATTAATCGACTATAGTGAAGTTATTACCCTGACGCAAACTTCTGCCCAAGAGGTCACTCCCGGTGAGGGGATCTCGGCTCTTGCCTCATGGAATGAGGTGCTGCATATTCATAAATAAATACCACTGTGCAAAACAAAAGAAAACGCTCTTGTAATAACAGCTTTTTAAAAATTGTTCCAACAACATCGAATAGGTCTGTTTTCCTTGCATTGATCTGAATCAACGCAGTCCCATCAATTAATTACACCACAAAAGAAGGAAAATATAATGTACGTATATGCTATCCGCATTCGCTACTGGGTCCTGTCATCACCCGTTAGGTTACTTAACAAACGACAGAGCGGGGTCTGGACTAGCACGGGTGTAAAACATAAACAACATCTACTAGTATATATATAACAATATATAATAATCGCTCCAGGCGTGATAAATGCAACATCACAAATAAGCAATAAGCATCACAAAACAATACAGATAATCTGGGAGCCCCAGGTTTCCTTTGAGCCGCAAGTGAAACCCGACGTTCCCCTGGTCGTGTGAATAGCCTGTGCAATGAAAACCTAGACCCCTACGAGTACGGCAAGTTACCCTCCAAGACCAGAAGCGAGGCAGCCCCCTTCATCAAAATGAATGGGCCACCCAGCACTTCACGGAATCCGGTAACTTGAGCACCCCTTCTTGGGTCAACCTGTACCCCCTATGAGTGCGGCGAATAGCCCGCCAATTCTAGAATGAGGCCCCTTCCTTCTCAACGCCATGAGATGCGGACCCGTTGCCCTCCAGAACCCGACTATCCGTGCACTCCATCGCGGGGTAATCCTAGTACAGAAAAGAAAATATGTACAACGGTGATATCGACCTCAACCCGGTCGTGCCCCAAACAAAAAATATACAAGCAGGCAGTGGCGGCAGTCCACATGTCGGACGCTCGCACTGTGATATCAAATGTACAAATAAAACTAAACTGTACTATCATTGCACCCAAGCCATCCACCATGACAAATCCGCAACAAATACAGCACAACACAGAATATCAACGTGAATGTCACGTTCGCAAACCCGTATAAAAGAACTATAGCAATTAGACAAGGTGTACCGATCTAATGACATTCACGGTCGCAGATAGAAATGTATGTACTGTAATACTTTTAATGATGTTAGAAATATCGACTTTGAAATAACCCCGAATAGCCCTAAACAACTAGATAAAACTATATCAAAACCGGGCTAAACTAGCAATACCACTGAACTAATATTCCAGAGACAAGACCACACCCAAAATACGAAACCCAAACTCAGAATAATGCCCGGCCTGCTCGAATTTTGTGGCAATGTGCTCGGCCCAAAACAGGTGGAAGCGGTTCGTATTTGGGGTGCAGTCTAGTGGTCACCTAAGTAGTCTTCTACAGTTGTTAAAAAAATTTTAGAAGACTAATTAAAATTCGACAGAAACTAGAATACATCAAGTGATATTTCGGAGTTGTTTTGGTTTCGATACTTTAACATTGTCTGAACCAACTAGTAAGTGGTTAATGGTTTGGCTCTGATACTATGTAAGGTTACGGCAGCGCCCCGGCCATCAATCTGTGGCCAAACGCGGAACAAAAACTTTTAAAAACCAGCGCTAACGGAACCCTAATCGACGGATCATACCATTAACCCTATACTAGTTCTATAGAAATATTTTAGAGAGGTTATACTGATCGATCCGTGTCCTTCGGTCTTCAACCTCTGTCCTTAGCTCGTTGCGGCTGCCTCGATCAAGTTTGCTCTCCGGTCTCCATCATCGAAGAGGATCCACGTCGAGGATTAGTAATATGGGCTCCCGCTTCAAAACCGAAGCAACTCAAGCATCCAGTTTGCTAGCCTACATACCCAAGGTGAAGTAGAGAGAGTGTGTGATCATTTTGTCTCAATACACCCAATGATTCTCAACACATGAGATGGAATGGGTGGAGGTTGAAGAAGAAGCCATATGTGAAGAAGTGAGCTCAAGACTTGGCCAAAAGAAAAACAAGCAAGTGAAGAATGAGTTCTCTGTTGTTTTCTTGTGTTGCTTTTGCTTAAACTTTTGTGTGTGATATTATATGGAGCACTTAAAGAAAAACCCTCTCAAAAAATGAGCATCCACACACCAAAATATCTCACACAAAATATCCTAACAAAAACAAAAACATTCATGCCATAATGAATGCCAAAGCCAAGACTTGCACTCACCATTTCCATCACAACAATATTTAAACATTAAGCTAAATGTTTAAATCCAAGGAAAAAGAAATGGCAACCCTAAAGTAAACTCGTAACGAATTACAAGAATACCCCTCAGCCGTATATACATACCTGGATCCGTATTCCCACTGAATACGAATACAATGAGACAAAAATAATCCAACAATATAATACTAGGATCCGGCTTAAACCAAAGCCCACTAGTATTATCCGTCCGATCATGATCCGTGCACAAGTGCACGTATATGATCGAATCCTACCATAAAACCATACGGCCTCTACAACGTTTCGTTCAAACCAGAGAAACCCTCTGTGTGGGACTCTAAAGACTCTTCAATATGCCGGCAGTGGGTTTAACCACAAGCACGTCAGTGACACTAGCTGTACATAACGGCTGCCAAGGTATTGAGCGAAAGGGAGGCCGACGAGCAAACTCATCCTGAAACCCTACTGAGCCTGATAGTGACAATATCTGTACAGTTCGGTCCATTCGTCTATGAGTATCGCATATCAAGTCAAGGGGGGTGGATAAAGTCAGACCTCTAATAATTTGACATTTAGTGTCGGTATGAAGCCTATCACCAACTAGAAACTACTGATCCCAATTAGTAATTCTCGTCTACCCCGGTCGATGATTTCTCATGATGGCCACCCGTGCACTCCGTGACATCAACCCCCAATATATCGGGAGAGATGAATCCCCTGACGATCCGCTCACTTCCTCCATATGGCTCAAGACTGTACCCAACTAAAACCAGTTTGCACGACTCCTTTGAGCCGTGGTAGGATAGTAATCAAAGCACAGTGGGAACTCACATGAGACAAATGACGATCTCAGGTCGATAGACTAACCTGTACACATGTCACTGTTAGTTATATGCATGCCCTAGAGGCCATTACTGTACATGTGATGTATATTGTAGTGGATGCTTGGACATATATAGGGATGGCTTTCTTGCTCGATATGATAGTATGCTATCTGGCTGCACTTTATCTTAACATGTACACTTATTGTCTCTCTATTACATGTTGATAAAGCCCTTAGGATGAGTACTTGACTACCAGGTTTATGTTGCAGATCATGCTAGTGGGGCAGAAGTAGTTAGTAAGTACATCCTTCAAATGTTCCTAGTCATGGGAGTATCGAGACAGGGCATCGATACTCCAGAGTAGACTAGCGTATGCGCTTCTTGACCCATATGATGGGCGATGGATGATCTCATATCCATTGGTGCTTGACATCAGAGAAGGTATACAGGTGCTCAGTGGAGACTGGGTACACTGAACGGACTCGCCGAGAACTCCAAGGTGGTATTATACCTATCGTCAGATAGCAGTTCTCTGGTGACACTGGTACAGGTTAGTCTGTCGACCCGAGATCGTCATAGAGTCTTGTGTGATTCCCACCGTGTTTCGATGTCCGCCTTACCACGTTCAAGAGATCGTGCAAAACAGTAGTTTTTGGGTACAGTCCCGAGTCACATAGAGGCAATGAGCGATAGGAGGGGATTTCGTCTCTCCCGGTGTTGGAGGTTGATGTTATGCTATGCTTGATTGGCCATAACAGGAAATCCCTGGCCAGGGTTGCTGAGATCTTCTGGTAAGTGTTATCAGTAGTTTCTCAAACTGTTATGGACCTTGCATCGGCATGACTTATCAGGCTATTGGGGTCTGAGATTATACCACCCCAGGCTGTGATATGCGACATATCAGACGAAGAGACCGGACTGTACGGTAGTGTTACTGATTGGATTCGCAGGAGTATGAGCAGGCTTGCCTGTTGATCTTCCGATCGCTCAATACCCGGGTGGCCGTTACGTTTAGCAGGCCGCTTGCGGCTTATGGGTGTTTGATATGATCATCACCTTCTGCCGGGGTATTGACGAGTCTTCAGAGTCCTACACAGAGGTTTCCTGGTTCATGCGAAATGAAGTAGGAGCACATATGTCATATGTGCGGGACCGAGATTAATGCGTGTTTGTGATACCACATTCTATTCTCGTGATATGTGACATCGGTCGGTTATATGTGATATAGCCTGGTTATCGGATCAACTGTCGATTCGATAAGTTGATTCATATGATATTACTCGGTTGTATGTAATATAGTCGGATTATTAAATCAAGTGTTGGTTTGATAATTTAATGTATAATTATATATCTGATATATTAACTTACATTAACTAATATTTGCTTACTAAGTATTCTTTTTTCACTTGTGTGCATATAGTATATATGTGATATATATTAATGTACATTTTATTGTGTCACGCTTGACGCCACATGCTTCATGGGTGTATGAGACTTACATTATAGTTATTATAATCCTAGGGTTTTTATTTATCAAAGTAAATCACAAATTGGTGAAATTTTGTCATGGCTAGAAGCTTGGAGAAGCTTGTTGATAACCATTGACTAAGTCCACTAGTTTTGTTTTGTTTGAGATATTTATTAACCTAACCATTATCCTTACCATGGTTGATTCTCTACATGAGTTAGTGTATGACACTAACTCACCTATGGTTGCTATTCTCACCTCATGAGTTCATTCTCATTCTTCACTTCATATTCTTCTTCCTCAAGAAAAAAGCTTCCTAGGGTTTGGAGAGATGAAGAAATATTGTGAGAAAAATAAATCTAAAGTGAGCCCATTTCCTACTTCATCATGCTCTACTATATTATCCATTTAGTTTAGGATGTTTGCTTCACTAATCTACCATTAGTGAAGAGGTAGCATGAGCTTGAGTCTCCTCAACGTAGATCATCTTCGGCCTCAAAGACTTCGAGTAAGCTTATTCATTTCTTCATGTGAACCCTCACTAGAGTCCGGGAGTTCACTACTTGGAGCGAAGGGACTACTACATGGAGCTTTAGAAGTGAAGGACAAGTCTATAAAGGTTGTATTCCTCATTCATTTGGATGTAAAGTTGTTTGTATTGCTAGTTCGTCTAAATCTGTAGTTAAGATTTTAGAGTTAGGGTTCTTTAGTACGGCAAAAATTTGAAAACGGCATGGACGATGCCTCCCGAAACCTTGCTTCCATGCTATGAAACCTTACAATGGTATCAGAGCCAAGCTAGTGATTTAAACGATGTTTGTTAGATTACGAAACCGAAACTACTCTGAAACTTGAAACCCTAAAATCCAGATTCTGTCGAATTTCAAATGGCATTTAAAATTTTTTTTAGCAACTTCAGAATGTTGTATGTGATATAACATGAACACTATGAAAAGCTGAAGCAATTTGGCCGAGCACATGACCGAAAATTTCGAAAAGGCCGGCCCTGTATCATTGTTCTGGCTTCAAATTTTCAGGGTGTTCTAGTATCTAGGTTTTGGTGTTTCAGGTGATGCTAGTTTTTTTTCTAAATTTGTATGTGATGTTAACTTTCTGCAAAGGAAATTTGGAGTGTTTCGTAATCATAATTCTAACATCTATTCGGGTTATTTAGACGACGTTAAAAAGTTCGAACGGATATCAATAACCCAATTTTTTCCTCACTGGAAATTTTCCAAGAGCTGGATTTTTTTTTCAAGTTTAAATCTTTAGAAAATCATGCAAGCGATTCTGTGGACCCTCTAGAAGAACGATACCCAAACTCGACCTTTTGGATCGCGGAACCGCTGTCATACCCTAGGGTTTGCGGCAGTTCCGTGGCGACATGAGTGAGGCATGGGTCGGCCCTTCTACGGATGGTTCATAGGAGCTGTGGCGTGTTCTGGGTACTTTTTGAACTCCGCTCAAGTGTTGATCTTGTTGGGAAATTTTAGGTGTTTGTTTATTCAATCGAAAAGTTTAATATCGTCTAGTTATCTGTGATTGTGATACAATACTTGGAATCCATAATAATTGGTTATGTGATAACTAATTTGAATTTTATAAATCTAGCAGTTTAGTCTCATTTGATCGGTTGCCACGGAATTTTGATGTGGATCAAAAGTCCGTCGCAATCACGTAGCGTACGCGGATACTCGCCGGGTAACCTTACTAGATAGCTATGCCCCATAGCCCCGACCAAGTGACTATATTAGAACCCTGTCGCCAAAAGCATCCGTTCGGATGCTCGCGGCCACGGTGTTCTTCCTTAGTGCACTTCGTTGATGGCATCGGGGGTGCGGCCAACTATTAAAGTTTCCGACGAGCATTCGATCAGGTTATCGGGAATCTTGTTGAATTACCCAACTGGTTATTGGAAAGTGTTTTCAATATCGAGACTAAAATGCGGGGTTTATAATCGTTAGGCATGTGATGTCTAAGATATTCAATGGGTAGGCATGAAATCCAAAGTATGAGATGCATTGGGTTTATGATGTCTAAGATGGTTGCGGATTCCAATTGTTGTAGTTTTTCACATTTTCTTCTACGATCGTAAGTGTAATATGTGGTGTATCACCAGTTTCGTTGCTATACGTCAACGACAATTGAGATACGCATATTTACTTACGTTTATGACATGTGATGTTATGTGTTGCTGTGATATGTTATATTGGATCGTCGTGTTTTGAATAACCGGGTTTTTTATGTGAGATGAGAGTTTTTCATTTTCATTCATGTAATATTCATTATATGTAATATTCTTTTATTAGGGCACTTCCGGGTTGAGGATGATATCACCATTGTATATTATTTACTTTTCCACATTATGATAGACCTAAGGCGGGGTGTTTCATAGTCGTAATTCTAACATGTATTCGGGTATATTTAGACGATGTTAAAAAGTTTCAACGGATATCAATAACCCATTTTTTCCCTGCTGGAAATTTTCCAAGTGTTGTACTTTTTCCGAGTTTAAAATTTTCAGAAAATCTTGCAAGCGATTCTGTGGACCCTCTAGAAGAACGAAACCTTAACTCGATTATATGACCATCAGAACCGCCACCAAAGCCTAGGGTTTGTGGTAGTTCAGCGGTGTCACATGTGAGGCATTGGTTGACCCTTCTACGGCTAGTTCATATGAGCTGTGGCAGTTTCTGGGTACTTTTTGGACTCCGCTCAAGTGTTGAGCTTATTGGGAAATTTTGGGTTCTTGTTTATTCGATTAAAAAGTTTAACTTCGTCTAGCTATCTGTGATTGTGATACAATATTTGGAATCCACAATTAGTTATGAGATAACTAGTTTGAATTTTATAAATCTAGGAATTTAGTCTCAATTGATCGGTTGCCACGGGATTTTGATGTGATCAAAAGTCTGTCGCAATTACGTAGTGTACGCGGATACTCGCCGGCTAACCTTACTAGATAGCCACGCTCCATAGCCCCGACCAAGTGACTGTAGGAGAACCCCGTCGCCAAAAGCATCCGTTCGATTGCTCGCGGCAGCGGTGTTCTGCCTTGGTGCACTTCGTCGACGGCATCGGGATGTGTGGCCGTCTATTAAAGTTTCCGACGAGCATTCGATCATGTTGTCGGGAATCTTGTTGAATTCCCGACAGGTTATTAAAAAGTGTTTTCAATATCGAGACTAAAATCCGGGATTTATAATAGTTAGGCATGTGATGTCTAAGGAATTCATTTGTTGGGCATGAGATCCAAAGTATGTGATACATTGGGTTTATGATGTCTAAGGTGGTTGCGGATTCCAACTGTTGTAGTTTTTCACTTTCTATTCTGCGACCGTAAGTGTAATATGTGGTGTATCGCCGGTTTCGGTACTATATGTCAACGACAACTGGGATACGCATATTTACTTATGTTGATGACATGTGATGTTATGTGTTGCTGTGATATGATATATTGGATCGTCGTGTTTTGAATAGCCGGGTTTTTTTTTATGTAAGATGAGAGTTTTTCATTTTCATTCATGTAAAAGCTTGTATATAATATTCTTTTATTGGGGCACTTCCGGGTTAAGGATGATGTCACCATTGATGTATATTATTTACTTTTCCGCATTAGGATAGACCTAAGGAGGGGAGCACAAGTAACCGGGTTCTAGGGTCCAGTGGGAGACATCTCGAGGAGTCAAGACCGGGTCTCCTAACTCTAGAATTGGTAGGGTTGCTTGCCGCTCTCGTAGGGGTCTAGAGATGTGGGTTTGGCTATTCATCGCCACCGTGGAATCCGTGTTTTATACTGGCTTAATTTAAAACACGGAATTCCTAGTATATCCAATATTTCATATGTGTTCTTCTGCTGCTGATATTCTGTGATGTGATCACTTGATATTCTGAGTTGAATGCTTATATTATATATATGATATATAATAAATATTATTGCTTTCATTTATTCTGTGATGCTTAGGAAGCATAAAAATTGATGGGACTTCATTAATAAGATTAATGAAATAAAAGAAAGCTAAACATGTTGTAGAAACTTGTTTAAAAACTGGTAGCTCTAGTTTTTTCTTTGCATATCGGTATTTCTTGTAGAATATCCAGCACCTTATTCGATAAGGAAAGAGCCGAGATCCCTTCATCGGGAGTGACCTCTTTAGCGAAACTGGCAGATACTACAACCCACTCGGTTTGTCTTTTGATTGCTTCTATAGTTTTTGCTTTGCATAGTGGTATTTGTGAAATATCCTGCACCTCATTCGATGAGGAAAGAGCCAAGATCCCTTCTCCGGGAGTGACCTCTTTAGCAAAACTAGTAAAAGCCTAAAAAACACTCCTTTTTCAAAATCACTCGATTCTACAACGATATCAAGTTCATTACGCAAAGGGTTTTCTTAAAAACCTGCCGTAGCCCTACGTCATTTCAAATAAGTAATTTTTAGTATTCGTGCTGCGTTTGTGGACCTCTGTCAAGGCGTAGTGTGCGGTAGCTGATTAGTGCTTATCTTCTAAGCATATGATGCGATTGGATTAGGGTAGTCGTACGATCTTGTTGACCTCTGTCAAGGGTCGTGCGGGTGGGTTTAATTCAATCATGAAATGGCGGGTGGAACTTGACTAGCAGCCTATGGTTTGTTAACCCCTGTCAAGGTCATAGGTTGCTTGGGGAAAAAGATTATCGGGAATCTCAAGTGTTGCAATTTGCAATGAGATTGCATACCTTCTATGAGATAGTTGGATCCCGATACCCACTGCGAGTAAGAGTTACTCCAGGGAGAGTTTTACACATTACAAATAGCCGATCAAGTAGGTGTCTAGAAAGGTGTTAACGGGGTTCCGTCCCTGGGAAAATGAGATTTATTTTAATTTGGTCCATGCGAAAGCACGGGGAACCTCCCTCAAAGTACCGACACTGGCCTGCCCAAAAGATTGGCGAACTTGTAGGGTGTAATTAATCTCGACTAGTCTCACCTTTTAGAATTTGAAGGAAGATTTGATAAAAACAGTGGGAGCCATCCTGATTAGATAAAATAATAACCAATCTGATCTTGTAAGAGCGCACGCAGAGTGTTTTCTTCTCTATTTCTCCTGGTAGCGACCATATCACGCCTTAATCAAGATAATAATATGGATGCATTGACTAAATCTGCTTATTATACTGAGTTAGGGAACGTTGGTTCCGCTCTATCTTATAATTGTTATAAGTCCGAGTAGGAAATAGGGGAATATCCGAATTCCTATGCCGCCCATTCGAGGAATGTGCATGTTGATGCATTTTCTTCGGGTGTGTTCATTACCAAGAACTGTTTCTCAGTATCCTCTATGTCCTAGGCATGAGATACCGGATTAGGATTCCATATATGTAATCTGTTACATGGGCTATAGACAGGTAGAGAACTGAGAATAGGTGATTGTTCTCTAGTGTAGAGAATGGTGCAAATGTTGCAGCCAAATGAGTTGGCAGATATCACCTTGTATTACCAAATGGTAAATACATTGATTCTGAACAAATGTTATTAGATACCGAATCTGAAATACAACATTACATCAAATTATTTATTAAGTTAAAGAAGGATATAATTATGTATTGCAGGATAATGTTGTGAACATTTTCCTGAATCAAGAGTTGATTGGATCAGGCACGTTATATAATGGCATATAAGTTCTAAATCAAACCACAGTTCAAAGTATGTAGAACACACACAAGAGGAGTAGTTCAGAAATGAAGGAATCCTTCTTGTGGCTTTGTAAACTAAGTCATATCAATGCGACACGACTAGCTAAGTTACATAAGGATGAATATAAGAATCTATTCGAATTTTCATCTTTTGATACTTGCCAGTCTTGTCTCAAAGATAAAATGACCAATACTCCGTTTACTAGAAATAGAGAAAGAGTTACTGAACTCTTAGGACAGATACATGATGATGTATACCGTCCTATGTCTACAAATGCCAAGATTGGTTCTTCGTACTTCATTATATTCACTGATCTTCTCTCATGATTCGGACATATGTTCCTGTTGAAACACAAGTCTGAAACTTTTGAGAAATTCAAGTAATATAAGCTGAAGTTAAGAACTAGACGGGTAGAAGTATGATAGTCCTGCGATATGATCGAGGAGGAGAATACTTGGGCATGGAGTTCCAAGATTATTTAAAGGAGAATGCGATTCTCTCTCAGCTTACTCCTTCGAGTACACCACATCACAACGGTGTATCGGGATAGTGGTATCGCTCCCTATGAGATATGGTGCGCTCTATGATGAGTATTGCTGAGTTTCCTGTTTCCTTTTGAAGTTATGCGCTTGAGAAGCTGTTTACCTATTGAATGGGGTTCCATCCAAATTAGTGCCTACCACTCCATATGAGATATGGTATGGGAAGAGACCATGTCTAAAACGAGTTAAGATATGGGGTTGTCGGCCTATGTTGAAAAGCAAAATCCGTATAAGCTCGAGACAAGGTCAGTTCTATAAGTTTGTTAGGATAACCCATATATTTGCAAGGGTATATCTTCTACCTAACTGAGGAGCAAAAGGTGTTTTGTTTCTCAGCATGCCACCTTTTTAGAAAAGGAATTTCTTGCGAAGAAATTAGTGGTCATGAGGTAGAACTGGAAGGGGTTCCAGCTGGACAAACTAACAGCTAATAATTTGGTAAAACCAAAAGATTCAATAGTCTCCAACGAACCTCAGCCTCTCTGCGAATCTGGTAGGGTTCCTAATCCACTTGAGAGATACTACGGTCTTCTCGGTGACAGTGGGAGTGAGAAATGCATCATGGTAGATGATGGCCCAACTAGGTTCAGACAGGCCATCACGAGTGGGGACTCTGTGAAATGGCTGGATGTTATGCGATCAAAGATGGAATCCATGTGCACCAACAAAGTATGACTTTGAATGTTGCACCTGAAGGGGTAAAACCCATTAGGAGCAAATGGATCTTGAGAAGATTCTTGGTGTAGATGTATAAGTTGAGACTTTCAAAGCTATGCTTGAGTCCATTAGGATTAAAACAGGCATCGCGGAGTTGTAACATCTGTTTTGATGTGGCAGTCAAAGTGTTTGACTTCATCAAAAAGGTAGATGGACCTTGTATATATAAAAAGGTTGTAGAGAGTAAGATTGTCTTATACGTATTGTACTTATATGACATACTCTTGATAGGAAATGGTTTCCTACGCTACACTCGGTCAAGCTCCTCTTATCACGAGGATTCTCCATGGAAGATCTGGATGATACCTACTACATTTTGTGGATTATGATCTATGGTGATAGATCTAAGTGGATGTTGGGGGTGTCCTAAATCCAGGTACATTAACACCATACTAAAAGGGTTTAGTATGGAAGATTCTAAGCGTGGTGGTTCGCCCACTTACTAAGAAATCACTCTCTCCAAAAAGGTGTCTTCCAAGACTGATTTGGAGAGAGCTCGCGTGCAAGGGGTACACTATGCTTCGGCAGTAGGCTCTATCATGTACGCGATGTTATGTACCAGACCAGATGTAGATGACTCACTAGGTGTAGTGATCAGGAATCAATCGGATCTTGGGAAAATCACTGGACAACTGTGGAGGACATTCTTAAGTACTTGAGAAGCACTAAAAGAATGTTCTTGATTCGAGTTTCCAGAGTGATAAGGACAACTGAAAGTCAGTCACAGGATTTTTCTTTACCCTCAGTGGAGGGACGGTATGTTGGAAGAGTTTCAAGCTAGATACCATGAAAAACTAGACGATAAAGGTTGAATACATTGCTACCAACGATACTACCAAAGTGGTTGTCTGGACATTTCTTGTTCATGAGATGAACAAGGTTCCTACCAATGAGCGTCCAATAACTGTTATTGTGACAACAATGGAGTTATGGCTTTGGCCTAGGAACGCAGGTCCCATCAGCGTTCCAGATATATTCTGAGGCAAGTATCACCTGATCAGGGAGATAGTTGATCTCCAAGGGATCGAGGTCAGAAGAGTTGACGCGAAGGATAGCACGGCTGATCCATTCACAAAGGCTTTACTCTAGAGAGACTTCTATAGGACGTTGAGTATGAGATACTGCAACAAATGGTCTTAGTGCAAGTAGGAGTTGTTAGTTATATGAATGCCCTAGAGGCCATTAATATACATGTGATGTATATTGTAGTGGATGCTTGGACATATATAGGGAGGAATTTCTTGCTCGACATGATAGTATGCTATCTGGCTGCACTTTATCTTAACATGTACACTTATTGTCACTCTATTACATGCTGATAAAGCCCTTAGGATGAGTACTTGACTACCAGGATTATGATGCAGATCATACTAGTGGGGCAGAGGTAGTCGGTAAGTATATCCTTCAAATGTTCCTAGTCGTGGGAGTATCGAGACAGGGCATCGATACTCCAGAGTAGACTAGCGTATGCGCTTCTTGACCCAAATGATGGATGATGGATAATCCCTGATCTCACGCTTTTGGCGTGTCGGGAGTTTGAAGTTCTAAAGTTTAACTGCGATCAGGACGGTGTCGCTTTCCAGCTAGCCGTGATGACCACGGGTTGATCCACAGGGAGACAGAGCGTTTTAAGTTCTTGTTTTGATGAGTTAATGCGCATGGGCGGAAAGTTCTTATCTATCCTATGTGTTATATGCAAAGTATAAAACTTGTTAGAAAAAGATACAATAGTGTAAGCTAGTGAATTCGTACTCAAACCATTGAGCCGAGTCTTGACCAATTCAAGCTAGAGCAATCGGCAACAACGTGGATTAGGGTATTTAAACACGGTATTCATGGAATCCGGTTTATTGACCCTTGTCCATCCGTTCTTGTCGCTTGACTTTCACCTCCGGCGAAACCGAACGCAACCGGTTGCGGTTATGGATCACCGATATCTTGGTAGGGTAGGGTGCCTAATGGAGCGCTTGTGTAAGGTTTGGACGGAGTTCAATGGAAAATAACGGGAAAAGGAATGGGAAATGAAATCCTTAACTTACAATATCGTATTCTTTTACTAACAACACATATTTACAACCATCTCAAGAACAAAACAAAAAAGAGTTAAAGAAAAGATAAACAAAGAAAAGAAAAGAGCATTATAAGTAAGTGCAAAGAATTTAAAGAGCAAGTAAGTAAAGGGCATGGAAATAAATTGCAAGAAAGTAAAAGAGCAAGAAATGAAGGAGCAAGTAATGAAAAGAGCAAGAAAGTAACACTAAGAACCGTAGAACCCAATACAAGCCATGGGTTCAATAACCCAATCTTAAACTTGCAAGCTCAATGAAGAGGTTGCAAGATCAAGAGGAGGCAAAGAACTCATGTGAAATGAAGGCAAAAATGAGCTTTATTAAACTTCAAGAATGATACAACCCTTGAATGCAATAACCAAAGCTTAACCTTGCAAGCTCAATGAAGAGGTTGCAAGATCATGTTAAGGCAAAGAACTTAAGGGGTTATCTATGTACAAGAGAACAAAATGAAAAACAAAAGAGTAGAAGTGTAAAATGAAAGAAAAAATTGGACAATGTTGGACCACCTATCCTTGCTCACTGGTTCTGTATTTATAGGCTCAAAAGGAAATTAAACAAACAATAAAAATTAGCTGACGTGGAAGCAAGGGAGAGACAGAAGAAAGATGGGGCCCATCTAGCACTGTAGGGCCGGCCACACCGGTTTTGGGGAGCAAGTGCTCGGGTCAAATCCGAGCTCTTGGGCTCGTGCTTGTTGTGATGGCTTGTGTTGTCCCCAATATCACTTTGGTGCTGCTAGTTTTCTTTAATTTGACCTGGTCTGCACTCTAGGTTTGGAGAGAAACATTGTAGCTTTGCATCACATCACATCTTGTAGCATTTAATGCATGTCCCCCTACTTGTGTGCCTTGGGCAGCCCCCTCTAGGTCCATGCCAAAAAGTCTTGTGTACACACTTGTATGTGTTGGACCATTTAGATAAAAAGTGTGTACACAAGCATGTTGTACAAAGAAACTCTTGGAATATCGGTCGGTTTCCAGTTCCGGTTGCAGTGTCGGCTCACAAATGATATATCCGTGATTTTAAGTGTATTTCCAGTATTTTGTCACGGATACCTGTAATCTGTATTACTGAGCAGTCACTGGTTAATAGTACCGATATATAACAAAATAGATAACGAATGAGCGGTATTAAAATGCAGTTTTCTGATATGAACAAATACCCCCAAACTTATCTTTTGCTCGTCCCGAGAAAAACAAAATTCTAGCCTCACTTTCACAGGGAACGCAATTGCACTGAGCTCGTGCAACAAGCCGTTAAACCTCTAAGTGTCCCTAGTAGGAGGAGTGTTGTCTCCTGAGGGTTTTCAGCCGATACTACCCACAAAATCCCGTCAAGCTAGTTTCACAAGTTAACGTTGATTCTACTCCTACAGTTTAGTATCTAGGTTAGAAACTCTATTATCCTAAGTTAGAAATATCCAACCCTTATGCTTCACACCTCCTATTTATTCAACCCCAGATCCTATACATTTTACAGTTTAGAAAGATCTCGGTATCTCCTGAGTTTTCCTTCTAAAGTGCGGTCTCCACTCAGGGATTTTTATCAACTTTACGGAAAACATAAGTCGTATTCTTTATTTCTATCTTTCCTCCAAATATCGATTGTATACCCCTACGTGTGTGTAATTTTTCACCCCTACACTTGAGAATTCAATTCAAGCTATAGTACCCTTGCCCTAATACCTAATACTATTTCTTTTCATTAATGATGGACGGTGTTGCTTACACACCTTTCATGCGACTATTAATGCTTCTTGAGGCACTAACGGCCGATTACTGAATGTGTGAGCTTAAACCGTAGCTAGCAGTTTCCAGGTCTTGACTATATTTATTTATTTTTCTTTTCTTTATTTTTCTTTTTCAAGACCGGATATATTTTTCAATGATGCTCTTTGGTGTTTAGCTTTAAATACCGTTTTTTCTTTCATACTAGGTTTTCAGGCAAGAGTATTTCTAGGTATCCTTTACTATCCCAAGTTTCAAGGTGCGTGTAAGTGCAGTTTGTAGGGTATATACTTTCTAAAATTGGACTCAAGAATATGAACTATTTTTCAGACATATCTTTCAGTAAAGCTTCAATACTTTCCCTTCATCTTGACTTAACTCAAGAACTGAACTCAAGATTACCTACTTCTATAAAAAAAACTGTAAGGACGTATAATTACCAAGGTTTAAACAAAATGAGGGTTATTTTTAGGGTTTTCAATTCCTAAGCCTAGGATTTAGTTATTTCTAACGTATCAACTAAACTTTCGGAATAAAAATCTAAGTTACCCTATTAGCTAATTTGACGACAAAGTTTTTATATTTTTGTGAAAATTTTCGATTTTTATGGGTTTTTAAATGAGTATGCAAATGCAAAATATACAAATGAATGCGAAGGTAGAAAGCTTACTGAGCACACCCCCAAACTTAAACTTGACAGTGCCCTCACGTCAGGCTACACTGAGAGGGTCAAAATTGCCGGCGCTCCCTAAAGATTTATACAAAACAAAAAGCAAAGAAAAAATATATACACAAAAAAGGTTCCCCCCAAACTTAAGTGAAACCGTGTTTCCATTGTTTAAGTGTTGAAGTTCAGGATTGGGGGAAAAGAGAACAGTATTAAGCTATACAAGGCCTTACATAGGCCAAAAGTGAGCACCAACCATTCAAAAATTTTATCGTTATAATGTGCAGGTTGGTGAAAGAATACGGTGAGGAAAGCAATGGAGAATACGCGAGACCGTATCGGAATAGAAGTGGTATACGGTCCGGTATATGAGGAGAAGAATGGCGGAAGGGAAAACAAAATGGTGTACGAACTTGAGGGTGAAAATGGAGTGAATAAATTAGCACAATTTGTAATGACCGATGTGTAAAAATTGATTGTGCTAATCTATCAATCCGTCGAGAGATGGGGTCAAATCCCTCAATATTCGTGAGAAAACATGGGTATGCCGAACTTGGTAAACCAGACAGTGGAAGTGTAAGTGATACGGTGTCTTGCAAGGTCAGAACGATGGAAAGGATGGAGGAAAGTGATCGAGGAAGGTTATCGGTTAAAGGTTCAGGAGGGTGTACACAGTCAATGAAAGGGATAGGATGAATTGGACAATCCAACTCATCAACTAGAACTATTTCATCCTCAAAGCTATCCTCAAAAGTCTCCTCAAAATTCAGCTTTTCCATACATTCATCATCAAAATCAAGACACAAATGAAGTTCGGGAAAAATGGTTAATGACTCGGGATGATGAATTGGAGAGAAAAACTCATCCAAAATTGCGGGTTCATTATTCGAAATATTCCCAGCGTCGATATCATCAATCAAGTGAAAATCAATATTCTGAGACACCTCATCAAAAGCATGGATCTCAATGAATTGTGGTTCTAAGATGGAGGTGTAGAGGTCAAAAGGTTTGGCTGTGGTTTCACTCGAAAGGGACCCTTCACAATCGGGTAAATCAAACACTACAAAGTCGCATAACTCATTAAACATTCTATCTTCAATTGGTAATTCATTTGGGACACTTGATAGACATTCAAAAATGGAGTTGTGGGTTTCAATTTGGGACGGCTAGATTTGACTTAGAAGGGTGTACAGCTCACTCTCACTACTCAAATTCTCAGCCTGTCCTACCGCCTCTTCATACATTTGAAAATTTGGAGCTAGTTGGAAACTATCTACCGGGTCACTAGGTTGTATGAGGGCGGCCATGGACGCATTCAAATCCATCATCTGTTGGTATGACGCTACCCGAAAGCCTTCTAATGACTGTTCCAGACTAGACATGAGTTGTGAAAGAGTTTCAGTAAAAGATTCAAAGTTTTTTGGATAATGAAAACTCCCAAATGGCGGTTCAGATGCAATGTCTAGGGAAGGTGTAAAAATCGGTTAGGATTGATAGGAATTGAATGATTGGACAGGGTTAAGATCAACGTTATGATAAGAAGGTGAATGGAATTGTTGATCAAAAGAATTTGAAGTGGTGAAAGGATTGAAAGATCGGTTACGGGATTCTTCAATACGTTCAGCAATAGACATGGGTTTCGGAGTTACAACAGGAATCTCAAAAGGGGTATCAACGTAAGAAGGTGGGGAAAGTTGAAACGGTTGATACAAAGTGGATTGTGGAGTCTAGATGTTCGTCCTAGACACGTCTATCTGATCTGTCAAAGAAAGTTTAGGCATGGAGGGATCGTTCGAAGTTTTACCAAAGCAAGAACCGTAAGAAGTAATGTTTAGTTGTGGGTACCAAAGTTCGGCAAGTGTTTTTCTGGGTGGGGTACCCATGATATGAAGAGAGGAAGAAGAAGAAGAGAAAAGGAGGGGAAAAAGAATGTGGTTTTTTTTATTTTATTTTTATTTTTTAGTTAGTTATTAAAAAAAATATGAAATACACATAAAGAATCTGGACAAAAACAATCACGACACAAAAATACCAAGCACCTAATCGGTCTAGGGTTCACCTAGGTCAACTAGACCTGCTCAAGAACTTGATTGTTGAAGTAAAACTGTGTCGAGAAACAGGCTTAAGATATACTGATCACGAGGCCAGGTAAGTGCAGAGATAAGGGGTGGTTTTCGGCGCTTTCGCGAAGGTCCTTAATTAAATAATCCTTTCTCATTTGGCGATTTCGCCGTGAACACTTTCCTAGACACCCCGTGAACGATATACCGTTAAGCGGTGTTCTAAAAACAGTTAACTTCTCCTAGTGAACGCGAATTCCTTAAAGGCTTAAAGTCTAGTTTCTTTTAAAACTTTTGCGGGTAACCGTTATGCTCAATTTCATGATTTGTGGGCCACGGAAAATGTGATGAAATCTTTTACCGTATGTTGTGGGGTTCGCTTACCCTTAAGTCCGTATAAATTGATGCAATGCGCAATTCAATAAAAAAATTATTCAATGAATCAAACAATCATTTTTTGTTAAGCTTGGCACTGCAACAAATACGGGTTAGTCAAGTTTAGCGTTTGCTAGCGAACTTGCAAAGATTTTATATTGGATGCGTCGGATTTGAGAAGACGGTGTTGGAAATACGTACCGATAAGTTTTTGGTTAAGAAACCCCCGTTGAAGTGAATCCGGTTTGCTTGAAAGTTCGCTTGCGCGGGTCTAGCTACCCGGATCTTTGGCACTGTACTTTACAATCACCTTAACCTTGAATGCACACTTTTCTCCCCACGATCGCAGTTCGCAAATCCGCAAAAATCTGAAATATCGGAAAAACGGATATTAGTGCGGAAAAAGCGATACGAATGCCCAAACACCTGCACACTAAAAATTATAAAAAACAAGCAATAAAAATGGGACAAAAAACAGAAAAATGGAGCACAGAGAGAAAATTGGATGCAAAAGGAGGTGAAGAGGTCAGCGAGCTCGGATTTAGAGGGTGTGTCGCCGGTCTTGCTTTGGTGTTTGGGCTCCAAACATCTTCAATGATCCAAGTGTTGTACTAGTGTCTCACTGGTATTGTTTATCATTTTAGTTCAGATCCAGAGTGCTAGCAGGTAAGAAATCCAGAGAACAAAAATGTTAGTTTGTTAGTTTTTGTTTTGGTTTTTGAAAATTTTGAAATTTTTATGTTGTTTTTAGAAAAGTGTTAGATGGATATTAACAAGATTAACCCGAAATAACAAGAATAAAAATATTACCGTCTCCCCAGCAATGGTGTCATTTGATCGCACGCTTTTGGTGTGTTGGGAGTTTGAAGTTCTAAAGTTTAACCGCGATTAGGATAGTGTCGCTTTGCAGCTAGCCGCGATGAGCATGGGTCGATCCACAGGGAGACAGAGCATTTTAAGTTCTTATTTTGATGATTTAATGCGCGTGGGCGGAAAGTTCTTATCTATCCTATGTGTTATATGCAAAGCATAAAGCTTGTTAGGAAAAGATACAATAGTGTAAGCTAGTGAATTCGTACTCAAACCATTGGGCCGAGTCTTGACCAATTGAAGCTAGAGCAATCGGCAATAACGTGGATTAGGGTATTTAAGCACGATATTCGTGGAATCCGGCTTATTGACCCCTGTCCGTCCGTTCTTGTCGTGTGACTTTCGCGTCCAGCGAAACCGAACGGAACCGGTCGTGGTTAGAGATCACCGATACCTTGGTAAGGTAGGGTGCCTAACGGAGCGCTTGCGTAAGGTTTGGACGGAGTTCAATAGAAAATAACGGGAAAAGGAATAGGAAACGAAATCCATAACTTATAATATCGTATTCTTTTACTAACAACACATATTTACAACCATTTCAAGAACAAAACAAAAAAGAGTTAAAGAAAAGATAAACAAAGAAAAGAAAAGAGCATTATAAGTAAGTGCAAGGAATTTAAAGAGCAAGTAAGTAAAGGGCATGGAAATAAATTGCAAGAAAGTAAAAGAGCAAGAAATAAAGGAGAAAGTAATGAAAAGAGCAAGATAGTAACATTAAGAACTATAGAACCCAATACAAGCCATGGGTTCAATAACCCAATCTTAAACTTGCAAACTCAATTAAGAGGTTGCAAGATCAAGAGGAGGAAAAGAACTCATGTGAAATGAAGGCAAAAATGAGCTTTATTAAACTTCAAGAATGATACAACCCTTGAGTGCAATAACCAAAGTTTAACCTTGCAAGCTCAATGAATAGGTTGCAAGATCATGTTAAGGCAAAGAACTCAAGGGGTTAGCTATGTACAAGAGAACAAAATGAAAAAAAAGAGTAGAAGTGTAAAATGAAAGAAAAAAATGGATAATGTTGGACCCCCTCTCCTTGGTCACTGGTTCTGTATTTATAGGCTTAAAAGGAAATTAAACAAACAACAAAAATGAGTGACGTGGAAGTAAGGGAGAGACAGAAGAAAGATGGGGCCCATCTGGCACTGTAGGGCCGGCCACACTGGTTTTGGGGAGTAAGTGCTCAGATCAAATCCGAGCTCTTGGGCTCGTGCTTGTTGTGAAGGCTTGTGTTGTCCTCAATATCACTTTGGTGCTGCTAGTTTTCTTTAATTTGACCTGGTCTGCACTCTGGGTTTAGAGGGAAACATTGTACCTTGCATCACATCACATCTTGTAGCATTTAATGCATGTCCCCCCATTTGTGTGCCTTGGGCAGCCTCCCTCTAGGTCCATGCCAAAAAGTCTTGTGTACACACTTATATGTGTTGGACCATTTAGATAAAAAGCGTGTACACAAGCATCTTGTACAAAGAAACTCTTAGAATATCGGTCGGTTTCCAGTTCCGGTTGCAGTGTAGGCTCACAAATGATATATCCGTGATTTTAAGTATATTTCCAGTATTTTGTCACGGATACCTGTAATCTGTATTACTGAGAAGGCACTGGTTAATAGTACCGATATATAACAAAATAGATAATGAATGAGCGGTATTAAAATGCAGTTTTCTGATTTGAACAATCCTATATCCATTGGTGTTTGACATCAGAGAAGGTATACGGTTGCTCCGTGGAGATTGGGTACACTGAACGGACTCGCCGAGAACTCCAAGTTGGTATTATACCTATCGTCAGATAGCAGTTCTCTGGTGACACTGATACAGGTTAGTCCGTCGACCCAAAATCGTGATAGAGTCTTGTGTGAGTCCCACTCTGCTTTGATTTCCACCTTACCACGTTCAAGAGATCGTGCAAAATGGTAGTTTTTGGGTGCAGTCCCGAGTCACATGGAGGCAATGAGCGATAGGAGGGGATTTCGTCTCTCCCGGTATTGGGGGTTGATGTTGCGCTATGCTTGATTGGCCATAACAGGAAATCCCTGGCCAGGGTTGCTGAGATCTACTGGTAAGTGTTATTAGTAGTTTCTCAAACCGTTATGGACCTTGCATCGACATGACGTATCAGGCTATTAGGGTCTGGCGTTATACCACCCTCAGGCTGTGATATACGACATATCAGACGTAGAGACCGTACTGTATGGTAGTGTTACTGATTGGATTCGCAGGAGTATGAGCAGGCTTGCTTGTTGATCTTCTTATCGCTCTGTTAGTTATATGTATGCCCTAGAAGCCATTATTGTACATGTGATATATATTATAGTGGATGCTTGGATATATATAGAGAGGACTTTCTTGCTCGACATGATAGTATGCTATCTGGTTGCTCTTTATCTTAACATGTTGACTTATATATATGATGCTGTCTTGCTCTGACATGTTGATAAAGCCTTTAGGATGTGTACTTGACTACCAGGACTATGATGGAGATCATACTAGTGGGGGGCCAAAGGTAGTCCACAAGTACACCATAAAAATTTTCCTAGTCGATGGTGTATCGAGACAGGGAATCGATATTCCAGAGTAGACTAGCGTATACGCATCTTGACCCATATGATGGGCGATGGATGATCCCACATCCATTGGTTTTTGACATCAAAGATGGTGTACGGGTGCTCAGTGGAGACTAGGTATACTGAACGGACTCGCCGAGAACTCCTAGTTGGTATTATACCTATCTTCAGATAGTAGTTCTCTGGTGACACTGGTACAGGTTAGTCTATAGACCCGAGATTGTCATAGAGTCTTGTGTGATTCTCACTGTGCTTTGATTTCCACCTTACCACGTTCAACAGAACGTGCAAAACAGTGGCTTTTGGGTACAGTCTCGAATCACATGGAGGCAAAGAGCGATAGGAGGGGATTCGTCTTTCCCAGTATTGGGGGTTGATGTTGTGTTGTGATCGATTGGCCATAACAATAAGTCCCTGGCAAGGGCTGCTACAGAGATTTACTGATATATGTTATCAGTAGTTTCTCGACCCGTTATGAGCCTCACATCGTCATGACTTATCGGTTATTGGGGTTTGACGTTTACCACCCCTATACTGGATATGCGACATATCAGACGAAGAGACCGGACTGTACGGTAGTGTTACAGACAGGCTTTTGCAGGAGTTAGAGTGGACTTGCTTGCTGATCTTCTGATCGTTCAATACCCGAGTAGCCGTTACGTCCAGCTAGTACCGCTGACGGGTTATAGGTACTTGATGAGATCATCACCTACTGCCGACGTATTGACGGGTTTTTAGAGTCCTACACAGAGGTTTCACCGGCTAAGGCAAAACGAAGTAGAAGAACATATGTGATATGTGAGGGACCGAGATTAATACGAGTATATGATGTAGGGTTCCTAGGCACTCTTGTGAGGGTTCATAAGGCATCAACCATGCCTGAATAAAATTTTAGACATGCCGAACAACCCAAAGCCGGGATCTTTGCTAGATTATTAAGGTTTAACATGCAAGTAATCATCTTTACTACTAAGTGTGAGGGATTACAACCTTTGTAGTCCGCTCCTTCGCTTCATAAGCTCCGAGTAGAAGTCCCTTCGCCGCGATCCACGATCTCCCGGACTCAAGAGAGGCTCCACGACTCGAACGATCCATGCTAGCTTGTAGTGTTCCGTTTCTCCTATGATCTACGTCGAAGTTGCTATAACTCAAGCTCTCTCACTCTAATGAGGTGAACACCCTAATCTAATGGGCTAGATTAGATGAGGATGATGGAGTAGTATTTATTCTATCTTTTTATATCAAATTCTCACATGAAAACATCACAAAAGGAAAATCTAGTGAGCTTTCTCAAAGCTTAAGAGAGAAGAAGATGATGAATAAAAGAGATAATCCTTTTGTGATGAATAATGATAAGAGTATATCAATAATAATGCAACCATGGTTAATGATGATAAGGATAACCCTTGTAGAGAGTTAAATAAGGCTAGGGTTTGGTTGGGTTAAGAAATGAGTCATAAGAAAATATCTATCATAATATCTTCTTCATGACAAAAGGAAAGCTTCTAGATGGTGCAAGAAGGAGCTAACCCTAATCAAACCCTAACCTCATTTAATCATCACTAAACATGTTTCATTATTAATCATATCATGTTACTATAATATATATCACATATATATTATATATTTGTAACAAAAGAAAATAATACAATATATATATCGCATATATATCAATGTATTATCCGGTGAGAAAATGAAATAATAAAGCGAGCCAATATTAGATAATGTAATACAATATATCATATATATTATTATACATTAAATCATCGAATCAACACTTGATCCGACAATCCGGCTATATCGAATATAACCGACTAATATATCATGTACCGATTCATCGAATCAACACTTGATCCGATTACCCGGTTCATATCTAAATATCGCGAGAATATAATGCGGTATCTCATATCGCATTATCCTCGGTCCTGTACATATCACATATGTGCCTCTACTCCGTTTTGCCTGAGCCAAGAAACCTCTGTGTAGGACTCTAAAGAATCGTCAATACGCCGGTAGCAGGTGATGATCATATCAAACACCCACAAGTTGCAAGCGGTCAGCTAAACGTAACAGCCACCCAGGTATTGAGCGATCTGATAATCAACAAGCTAGCCTGTACGTTCTCCTGTGAATCCAATCAGTAACACTCCCATACAGTCCGGTCTCTTCGTCTGATATGTCGCATATCAAGTCTAGGGGTGGTATACGTCAGACCCCAGTAACCAATAAGTCGTGTCGATGTGAGGCTCATAACAAGTCGAGAAACTACTGGTAACACTTACCAGTAAATCTCTATATCAGCCCTGGCCAGGGACTTCCAGTTATAGCCAATCGAACACAGCACAATATCAACTCCCTATACCGGGAGAGACGAATCCCCTCTTATCACTCATTGCCTCCTTGTGATTCGGGACTGTACCCAAAAGCCACCGTTTTGCACGCCCTCTTGGACGTGGTAAGGTGGAAATCAAAGCACAGTGGGAATCACACAAGACTCTATGACGATCTCGGGTCTACAGACTACCCTGTACCAGTGTCACCGGAGAACTGCCATCTGACGTGTGGTATATCACCATCTGGAAGTTCTCGGCGTGTCCGTCCAGTGTACCCAGTCTCCACTGAGCACCCGCATACCATCCTTGATGTCCAACACCGATGGATATGGGATCATCCATCGCCCATCATATGGGTCAAGATGCGTATACGCTAGTCTACTCTGGTGTATCGATGCCCTGTCTCGATATACCCTCAACTAGGAACAGTTATAGGATGTACTCATCGACTACCATGGCCCCACTAGTACGATCTCATCATAGTCCCAGTAGTCGAGTACAGATCCTAAGGGCTTTATCAACATGTGAGAGAAAGACAGTAAACCAATACAAGTCAACATGTTAAGATAAAGTAAAACCAAATAGCATACTATTATGACTAGCAAGAAAGTCCTCTCTATATATATCCAAGCATCCATTATAATATACATCATATGTACAACAATGGCCTCTAGGGCATATACATAACTAACAATCTCCCACTTGCACTAAGGCCAGCTGCTGCAGTATCTCATACCTAGCATCCCAAATAATCTCTCAAACTGTATCTGGGGAATGCCCTTCGTGAGTGGATCCGCAGTGTTGTCCTTCGTATCTACTCTCCTGACCTCGATCTCCCGGTGATCAATTATCTCCCTGATCAGGTGATACCGCCTCAGAATATGTCTGGACTTCTGATGGGACCTGGGTTCCTTGGCCAAAGCCACAGCTCCATTGTTATCGCAATACAGAGGTATTGGATGCTCAATGGATGGAACCACACCAAGTTCACTAATGAACTTCTTTATCCAGACAGCCTCTTTGGCAGCATCGTTGGCAGCGATGTATTCAGCCTCCATCGTCGAGTCTGCAACGGTATCCTGTTTGGAATTCTTCCAACATACCGCCCCTCCATTGAGGGTAAAGAAAAATCCCGAGTGCGACTTAGAGTCGTCCTTATCACTTTGGAAGCTGGAATCGGTAAAGGACTCCACCTGGAGTTCTCCGTTACCATACACCAAGAACATCTCTTTAGTCCTTCGTAAGTACTTGAGAATGTTCTTCACAGCTGTCCAGTGACTCTCTCCAGGATCTGCTTGAAACCGACTCACTACACTTAGTGAGTATGATACATCGGGTCTGGTACATAGCATCGCATACATGATAGAGCCTACTGCCGAAGCATAGGGTATCCCTTGCATGTGAGCTCTCTCCAAATCAGTCTTGGGAGACATCTCTTTGGAGAGAGTGAGTCCAGAGATCGTGGGTTGGTTTCCACGTTTGGATTCTTCCATACTAAACCTCTTTAGTATGGTGTCAATGTACCTGGAATTGGGACAATCCCAGTATCCGTTTAGATCTATCTCTATAGATCATGATTCCCAATATGCAGGAGGCATCATCTAGATCTTTCATTGAGAATCTTTGTGATAAGAAGAGCTTGACTGATTGCAGCATAGGAATATCATTTCCTATCAAGAGTATGCCATCCACGTACAATACGAGGAAGACAATCTTACTCTTTGCTACCTTCTTATAGATACAAGGTTCATCTATATTTTTGATGAAGTCAAACTCTTTGACTGCAACATCAAAATAGATGTTCCAACTCCGCGATGCTTGCTTTAACCCATAAATGGATTTAAGCAGCTTGCACACCTTTCCGCTGCTCCCACTATCTACGAAGCCCACTGGCAGAGTCATGTACACGCACTCTTCTAAATCACCGTTTAGAAAGGCGGTCTTAACATCTATTTTCCAGATTTCGTAGTCATGGTATGCAGCAATGGCAAGTAAGATCCGGATGGACTTAAGCATAGCCACTGGAGAAAAGGTTTCATCATAATCCACACCTGGTCGTTGACGAAAACCCTTTGCAACAAGTCTAGTTTTGAAAGTCTCAATTTTTTCATCTACACCAAATTTCTTTTTAAAGATCCACTTGCTCTCAATGGGTTTTACCCCTTCAGGAGCATTTTCCAAAGTCCATACTTTGTTGGTGTACATAGATTCCATCTCAGATCGCATTGCATCCAGCCATTTCATAGAGTCACCACTTGTGATGGCCTGCTTGAAACTAGTCGGGTCATCATCTTCCATGATGCAATCCTCGCTTCCACCATCAATGAGAAAACCGCAGTATCTCTCAGGTGGATGAGAAACCCTTCTAGATCGGCGGAGAAGTTGGGGTTCGTCGGGTACTACTTAATCCTCTAGTTCCACTAAATCTTCAGTTGTACTTTGTGTTGCTGGAACCTCTTCCAGCTCTACCTCATCGCCACTAATTTCTTTTGCAAGAAATTCCTTTTCTAAAAAGGTGGCATGTTGAGCAACAAACACCTTTTGTTGTTCACTATGGTAGAATAGATATCCATACGAATTGCTTGGATATCCTACAAACTTACAAAGAGCTGATCGTGCCTCGAGTTTGTCCGGATTTTGCTTTTTAACATAGGCCAGACAACCCCATATCTTAACTCTTTTAAGAGATGGTCTCTTTCCATTCCATATCTCATATGGAGTGGTAGGCACAGATTTAGTTGGAACTCTATTCAATAGGTATATGGCTGTCTCCAGCGCATACCCCAAGAAGGAAATAGGTAGCTCAGCTGTACTCATCATAGAGCGTACCATATCTAATAGGGTGCGATTCCTCCGCTCCGATACACTGTTGTGTTGTGGTGTATAAGGAGAAGTAAGCTGAGAGAGAATCCCATTCTCTTTTAGATAATCTAGGAACTCATTGCTTAAGTATTCCCCTCCTCGATCAGATCGAAGAATCTTAATACTTTTTCCCGTTTGGTTCTCTACTTCATGCTTATATTCTCTGAATTTCTCAAAAGCTTCAGACTTGTGTTTCATCAGGAACACATATCCGAATCTTGAGAGATCGTCAGTGAATATAATGAAGTAGGAAGAACCGTTCCTGGTATGTGTAGAAAAAGGACCGCATACATCACTATGCACCGGTCCTAAGAGTTCCGTAACTTTTTCTCCATGTCCACTAAACGGAGCTTTGGTCATTTTTCCTTTGAGACATGAATGGCAAGTATCATAAGATGATAATTCGAACGGATTCAAATATCCATCCTTATGTAACTTAGCCAGTCGTGTCGCATTGATATGACCAAGTCTACAATGCCACAAGAAGGATTCGTTCATTTCTGAACTCTTCCTCTTGTGTGTGTTTTGTATATTGAGGACTGTATTTTGATTTAGAATGAATATGCCATTATGTAACGAGCCTGATGCAATCAACTTTTGATCTAGGAATATGTTCATAACATTATCCTTTACTACAAAATTATATCCTTCTTTACTTAATAAAGAAACTGATATAATGTTGCACATCATGTTCGGTATATAATAGCACTCATTTAGAATCAGTGTATTACGACTTGGTAATAATAGGTGATATTCGCCAACTGCTTTGGCTACAATATTTACACCATTCCCTACTTGAACGGAATGATCACCTTTTCCCAGTTCTCTACCTTTACGTAGCCCATATAACAATTTATATATGTGGGATCCTGATCCGGTATCTAATACCCAGGACGTAGGGTGAACTGAGAAACAGTTCTCAATAACTAACATACCTGAAGAAGATGCATCAACATGCATGTTCTTTTGGGCGGCGTGAGAATCCACATATACTACTATTCCCTGTTCAGTCTTATAACTCTTATAAGAAAGAACGGGTCCAACGTTCCCCTGCTCAGTATAATAAGCGGGTTCAGTCAATACATCCATATTATTATCTTGATTATGGCCTGACATGGTCGCTACCTGGAGAGAGAGAGAAGAAAACACTTTAGCGTATGCTCTTGCAAGATTAGATTGGTTATTATCTTATCTAATCAGGATGTCTCCCACTGTTTTTATCAAATCTTCCTCCAAACCCTAAAAGGTAAGATTAGCCGGGATTAATTACACCCTACAATTTCGTCAATCTTTCAGCTAGATCAGTGTCGGTACTTGAGGGAGGTTCCCCGTGCTTTCGCACGGACCTAATTAAAGTAAACCTCATTTTCCCAGAGGCGTAACCCCGTTAACACTTTTCTAGACACCTATTTGATCGGCTAATTGTCCTGTGTAAAACTCTCCCAGGAGTAACACTTACTCACAGTGGGTATCGGGATCCAACTATCTCATAGGAGGTATGCAATCTCATTGCAAATTTCAACACTTGAAATTCCCGATAATGCTTTTACCCCTAACAACTTATGACCTTGGCTAAGGTCAACAAATCATAAGTGCTAGTCAAGTTCAACCCGTCATTTCCTAATTGAATTAAACCTACCCGTACGACCCTTGGCTAAGGTCAACAAAGTCGTATGACTACCCTAACTCAATCACATCTCATGTTTTAACAGATAAATGCTAATTAGCTACCGTACACCACGCCTTGGCTAAGGTCAACAAACGCAGCACGAATACTAACTAATCCCTATCTGAAATGACGGAGGGCTACGCAGGTTTTTCAGAAAACCCTAAGCGTAATGAACTTGATATCGTCGTAGAATTTAGTAGCTTTTGAAAAAGGAGTGTTTTTGAGGTTTTTCTAGTTTCGCTAAAGAGGTCACTCCCGGTGAAGGGATCTTGGCTCTTTCTCCATCGAATAAGGTGCAGGGTATATCATATATACCGCTGTGCAAAGCAAAAACTATATAAGCTGTCAAAAACTAAACCGCGAGTTTGTAGCATCTGCCAGTTTTGCTAATGAGGTCACTCCCGGTGAAGGGATCTCGGCTCTTTCCTTATCGAATAAGGTGCAGAATATATCATATATACCTCTATGCAAAGCAAAATTGTAGCTATCCTTTTTTATAAAGTTTTGATTCTACAACTTCTTTTAGGTTTCTTTTATTTTTACTAATCTCATTAATAAATCCCATCAGCTTATGCTTCCTAAGTATCACAGAAGAAACAAAAACAGTAATATTTATATATCAGCATATATATATAGTATAAGCATTCGTCTCAGGCAGTAATATGATTTCATCACAGAACATTGCAGAAGAAGAACATATATGAAATATTGGATATACTAGGAGGTCCGTGTTTTCAATATGAGCCTGTATAAAACACGGATTCCACGGTCGCGATGAATAGCCAAACCCACATCCCTAGACCCCTACGAGAGCGGCAAGTAACACTGCCAATTCTAGGGTTAGGAGACCCGGTCTCGACTCCTCGAGATGGCCTCCCACTGGACCTTAGAACCCGGTTACTTGTGCTCCCCTCCTTAGTTCTACCTAATGCGGAAAAGTAAATAATATACACTAGTGACATCAACCTCATCCTGAAAGTGCCCCAATAAAAGAATATTACATACAAATGAATTTTACATGAATGAAAATAAAAACCCTCATCTTACATAAAACCCCCGGCTATTCAGAACACGACGATCCAATATAACATATCACAGCAACACATAATATCACATATCATCGACGTAAGTAAGTATGCATACACCGATCGTCGTTGACGTATAGCAACGAAAACCGGCAATATAACTACATACTACACTTACGGTCACAGAAAAGAAATCGTAAAACTACAATATTTGGAATCCACAATCACTTTAGACATCGTAAATCCGAAATATCACATACTTCGCATTTCATGCCTAACATTATGAATTCCACATATTGTATCACATTCCAGATAAATAGACAGTATTAAACTTTCCGAACAGATAATCAAATACCCAAAATTTCCTAAATAGCTCAACACTTGAGCGGAGTTCAAATAATCCCAGAATATGTCACAGTACCGGTGATCCAGCCGTAGAAGGGTCAAACCAACGCCTCACATGTGGCACGCCGTACTGCCCCAAACCCTAACGTTTAGAGGCAGTTCAAGACGGTCACATAATCGAGTTAAGCTTTGTTGTCTTCTAGAGGGTCCACCGCGTTACTTGCACATTATTCTGAAAGATTTAAACCCGATAAAAATTCAACACTTGAAAGTTTTTCGTGCCGGGAAAAAATGAGTCTAATGATATTCGTTCGAACATTTTAACAGTTTCTAAATATCCGGAAATAATAACGAATTTAAATTTTCTGATTGAATCAACGATTACAAAATAAACCCCAGAATACTCAACACTTGAGTCATATTAAAAATACCCAGAAAATATAAAATACAGATACTGATATTACTGTTGAAAACCTAAGACCCAATTCCATAGTCCCACCGCGGATCCCCGGCCCAAGGGTGGTACGGCCGCGGTTCCGCGGTGGTATGTAAGGATTGATGACACGTTTTTCACAGTAATATTTATATTTCCCTGCTGGTATTTTAAAGAATTTTTAATTCTGAAAAATCACTGTTTTTAAAAAATATCCAGAGAGGGGTTCAAAATTGCGTTTCGGTGTTCGATCGGAATTTTAACTTCGTATACACGTCGCCTAATGCTCTAGCTAGGCTCTGATACCACTGTAAGGTTCCTAGGCACTCTTGTGAGGGTTCATAAGGTATCAACCATGCCCGAATAAAATTTTAGACATGCCGAACAACCCAAAGCCGGGATCTTTGCTAGATTATTAGGGTTTAACATGCATGTAATCATCTTTATTACTAAGTGTGAGGGATTACAACCTTTGTAGTCTGCTCCTTCGCTTCATAAGCTCCGAGTAGAAGTCCCTTCGCCACGATCCACGATCTCCCGGACTCAAGAGAGGCTCCACGACTCGAACGATCCATACTAGCTTGAAGTGTTCCATTTCTCCGATAATCTACGTCGAAGTTGCTATAACTCAAGCTCTCTCACTCTAATGAGATGAACGCCCTAATCTAATGGGCTAGATTAGATGAGGATGATGGAGTAGTATTTATTCTATCTTTTTATATCAAATTCTTACATGAAAACATCACAAAAGGAAAATCTAGTGAGCTTTCTCAAAGCTTAAGAGAGAAGAAGATGATGAATAAAAGAGATAATCCTTTTGTGATGAATAATGATAAGAGTATATCAATAATAATGCAACCATGGTTAATGATGACAAGGATAACCCTTGTAGAGAGTTAACTGAGGCTAGGGTTTGGTTGGGTTAAGAAATGAGTCATAAGAAAATATCTATCATAATATCTTCTTCATGACAAAAGGAAAGCTTCTAGATGGTGCAAGAAGGAGCTAACCCTAATCAAACCCTAAGCTCATTTAACCATCACTAAACATGTTTCATTATTAATCATATCATGTTACTATAATATATATCATATATATATTATATATTTGTAACAAAAGAAAATAATACAATATATATATCGCATATATATCAATGTATTATCCGGTGAGAAAATGAAATAATAAAGTGAGCCAATATTAGATAATGTAATACAATATATCATATATATTATTATACATTAAATAATCGAATCAACACTTGATCCGACAATCCGGCTATATCGAATATAACCGACTAATATATTATGTACCGATTCATCGAATCAACACTTGATCCGATGACCCGGTTCATATCTAAATATCGCGAGAATATAATACGGTATCTCATATCGCATTATCCTCGGTCCTGCACATATCACATATGTGCCTCTACTCCATTTTGCCTGAGCTAAGAAACCTCTGTGTAGGACTCTAAAGAATCGTCAATACGCCGGTAGCAGGTGATGATCATATCAAACACCCACAAGCTGCAAGCGGTCAGCTAAACGTAACAGCCACCCAGGTATTGAGCGATCAGAAGATCAACAAGCTAGCATGTACGTTCTCCTGTGAATCCAATCAGTAACACTCCCGTACAGTCCGGTCTCTTCGTCTGATATGTCGCATATCAAGTCTAGGGGTGGTATACGTCAGACCCCAGTAACCGATAAGTCATGTCGATGCGAGGCTCATAACAGGTCGAGAAACTACTGGTAACACTTACCGGTAAATCTCTATATCAACCCTGACCAGGGACTTCCAGTTATAGCCAATCGAACACAGCACAACATCAACTCCCTATACCGGGAGAGACGAATCCCCTCTTATCGCTTATTGCCTCCATGTGATTCGGGACTGTAACCAAAAGCCATCGTTTTGCACGCCCTCTTGGACGTGGTAAGGTGGAAATCAAAGCACAGTGGGAATCACATAAGACTCTATGACTATCTCGGGTCTACAGACTACCCTGTACCAATGTCACCGGAGAACTTCCATCTGACATGTGGTATATCACCATCTGGGAGTTCTCGGCGAGTCTGTCCAGTGTACCCAGTCTCCATTGAGCACCCGTATACCATCCTTGATGTCCAACACCGATGGATATGGGATCATCCATCGCCCATCATATGGGTCAAGATGCGTATACGCTAGTCTACTCTGGTATATCGATGCCCTGTCTCGATATACCCTCGACTAGGAACAGTTATAGGATGTACTCTTCGACTACTTTCTTGCCTGAGGAAACCTAGACGTTCGTGGCCCCACTAGTATGATCTCATCATAATCCCAGTAGTCGAGTATAGATCCTAAGGGATTTATCAACATGTGAAAGAAAGACAGTAAACCAATACAAGTCAACATGTTAAGATAAAGGAAAACCAAATAGCATACTATCATGACGAGCAAGAAAGTCCTCTTTATATATATCCAAGTATCCATTATAATATACATCGTATGTACAACAATGGCCTCTAGGGCATATACATAACTAACATATGATACCGTATTCTATTCTCGCGATATAAGGTATCGATCGGTTATATGAGATATAACCGGGTTATAGAATCAAGTGTTGATTCGATAAGATGATACAAATAATATTAGTCGGTCATATGAGGTATAACCGGATTATTAAATCAAGTGTTGATTTAATGTATAATTATATATTTGATATATTAATTTACATTAACTAATATTAGCTCACTTAAACATTTCTTTTTCTCACTTATGTGCATAAAGTATATATGTGATATATATTAATGTACATTTTGTGTCATGCTTGATGATACACACTACATGGGTGTATGAGACTTACACCATACGTATGATAATTGTGAGGATTATTTATTTTAATTAAATCCAAATTAGATGGATATTATTCACATGCATGAAGCTTGTGGATGCTTTGACTTGGTCCACTAATTTTGTTTTACCTAAGATATTTATTAACCTAACCATTATCACTTAGCCATGGCTATGTATCTACATGAGTTAGTATATGATACAAACTCACCCATGGTTATCATTCACTCTCTCATCTTTCATTTGCTTCATCTTCATCATGAGCAAGAAAGAGCTCTCTAGGATTTTGAGAGAAGAAGAAAAAGATTGAGAAAAGTAATTCTAAAGTGAGCAAAAATCCTACTTCATCATCCTCTACTAGATTAGCACTTTAGTATAGGGTGTTAGCTTCACTAATCCCACATTAGTAAAGTAGCTTGGGTTAGTGACTCCTCGACGTAGATCATTTTCGGCCTCGAAGACTTCGTGCAAGGTCGTTGCTTTCTTCTTATGGAGCCGTTTAAGAGTCCGCAAGATCACTTCATCGTAGCGAAGGGAACACTACAAGGAGCTATAGAAGTGAAGGACCGGACTACAATGGTTGTAATCCCTACTCACTTAGATGTAATGTAGTTTACATGATGTATTGTCTAAATCACTAGTTAAGATTCTAAGGTTAGGATTGTTTTGTACGGCAAATTTTTGAAAATAGCATTGACGATACCTCCCGAAACCTTGCTGTCGTGCCGAACATTCCTATAGTGGTATCAGAGCCAAGCTAGAGATTTAAACGATGTATGTAGAATTATGAAACCGAAACAACTCCGAAACACCCGATACATAAATCTAGTTTCTGTCGAAATTTTAAAGTCGTCGAATTTTTTTTTAAACAACTGCAGAATGTTGTATATGATATAACATGAACACAGTAGAAATTTCACCCTCCCTCACTGGATTTTAGCCGGCCACAGGCATAAAAAAACCGGTGTGCTTTGTTTTTGGGTGGAGTTAAGGGTTGAAATTTTTACAGTGTTCCAGGCTCCGGGTTTTGGTGTTTCAGGTGTTTGTTTTTGCTAAATTTGCATGTGATGTTAACTTTCTGCAAAGGCAACTCGGAGTGTTTTGTAGTCGTAATTCTAACAGTTTTTCGGGTTATTTTAGACGGTGTTAAAAAGTTCGAACGGATATCAAATACCCACTTTAACCCTTGCCGGAAATTTTTTTAAGAATTGGATTTTTTCCGAGTTAAAGAACATTCAAATAATCATGCAAGTAATGCGGTGGACCCTCTAGAAGAACAAAAACCCTAACTCGATTCTATGACTGTAAGAACCGCCGCTAAACCCTAGGGTTTGCGGTAGTTCCGCGGCGCCATAGGTGAGGCAAGGGTTGACCCTTCTACGGTTGGTCCATTGGTACCGTGGCATGTGATGAGTATTTTTAAACTGTGCTCAAGTGTTGAGATTTTTAGGAAATTTTGGGTGTTTGTTGATTCGATCGGAATGTTTAACGTCGTCTAGCTTTTTCTGGAATGTGATAGAATATGTGGAATTCATATAGTTAGGCATGAAATCCAAAATATGTGATATTTTGGGTTTATGATGTCTAAGCTGATTGTGGATTCCAAATGTTGTAGTTTGACATTTTCTTTTCTGGGACCGTAAGTATAATATGTGGGGTATCACCGTTTTCGTTGCAATATGTCAACGACAATTGTGATACGCATATTTACTTACGTTGATGACATGTGATGTTATGTGTTGCTGTGATATATGATATTGGATCGTCGTGTTTAGAATAAACGGAGGTTTTATGTGAGATGAGAGTTTTTATTTTCATTCATGTAAAATTCAATGTATGTAATATTCTTTTATTGGGGCACTTCCGGGTTGAGGATGCTGTCACCATTGTTGTATATTATTTACTTTTCCGCATTAGGATATACCCAAGGAGGGGAGCACAAGTAACCGGGTTCTAGAGTCCAGTGGGAGACCATCTCAAGGAGTCGAGTCCGGGTCTCCTAACTCTAGAATTGGTAGGGTTTCTTGCCGCTCTCGTAGGGGTCTAGGGATGTGGGTTTGGATATTCATCGCGACCGTGGAATTTGTGTTTTATATTGGCTTAAATTAAAACATGAAATTCCTAGTATATCCAATATTTCGTATGTTATCTTCTGCTGCTGATATTCTGTGATGTGATCACTTTATATGCGTGAGATGAATGCTTTATTATTGTATATATGATATATAATAAACGTTGCTTATATTTTACACCCGTGCTAGTCCCGCCCCGCTATGCCGTTACCACTACAAATAAGGGTTGCCCCTACGGATTTATCGGTAGGGGCAACCCACTGCCCCTACGGATATGTGCGTAGGGGCGAAAAAAGACCCCGTAGGTGCAAAGGCCGCAGGTGAAAGTTGAGGCCCTGAACTTGCCCCTACGGGCAAATTCTTGCCCCTACGGCTATATCTGTAGGTGTTCGAGCCCCTACGGAGTACTCCGTAGGGGTAATCAAATCATATATGTATTTTTTTTTTAAATATATTGTATATACCTACGGATAAATCCGTAGGTCCTTTTTCTACCCCTACGGATATGTCCGTAGGGGATAGAAAGTGGCCCCTACGGAGATGTCCGTAGGGGCACTCCCAACACCCTGCACTGAGATCAGGGGGGAAAATATCAGGAAACCTGATATTTTGCCCCTACGGATAAATTCGTAGGGGATAAACAGTGGCCCCTACGGGCATATCCGTAGGAGCACTCCCAACACCCTGCACTGATATCAGGTGGGAAAATATCAGGTTTCCTGATAGTTTGCCCCTACGGATTTATCGGTAGGGGCAACATATATACCTACGGATTAATCCGTAGGTACATATTGTCTGTATTTTTTTTTTTAAAATGGGCTGCTAGATTTTTTCCCGCCCTGTGCACAATACTATATACATGAATCAAATCATATATTGCAGTATTCATAATCACATCTCACGCATATATAAAATATACAAAAGAAACCCAAAAACTGAATATGATATAAATACAAACCAATATCAATATCGTTTCAAAATGTAGTACAATGTGTATGATATAAATACAAGTTTGAAAAAATAAGAACCAAAAAGCTACCCTAGTTCGGTCCAGCTCCACCTCTGAATAACGTTAGAATAACGCGCGCCTGCTCCTCGGTCAATACACTCTGCAATGCTACATATAAGGGAGTCTGAGCGGCATGTGGAGCTGGCGATGTGGCCTGCGCAGCCGCCGTCGAGGTAGTCGCTTGCGGAGCCGCGGCTACGGGAGTCTGAGTGGGCGGTGGAGCTACAGGAGCTGTCTGCGGAACCGCAGCCGATGTAGTGGCTTGCGGAGCCGCAGCCGAAGGAGATGCATGTGGAGGCTCGGCCGATCTACCCTGTCACGTCTGGACATAACGTGTGTAAGAAGCGTGTAAGAACTGTGTATTATTCGAATTCGTTTCATTATTAAGTTATTTCGAAACCCTGTTTGGATATCTAGTTTGGAAAAGCGTTGTTTATTTTAATTACATATGTATGTATGATTAATCAAACTTAAGTCTAAAACCAAATAAGCTCAAGCTACGTACTAATTATGGATATGTTGATATGTATATAATATGAAATGATATTTTACTATAAAGTAGTATACATACCAGCATCTCCTTCAACTCCTGAACGGTGGCCCTCAAGCTATCCAGTTCCTGATGGACATGCCGGTCACTGGAGACGGAGGAAGTAACCGCCGGGGTGGAGTCCAACCTCATATGGGCCCTGCTAGGGCCCAATCCCCGGCCTCTCTCCCAACCTCCATGGTGCCCTCCGTGTGCGGCGTCCAGAACTGGGGTCAGCAGCCTCGGATCGTTCTGTCCGGTAAAATCGATCCCCGAGGCCTGGGCCTGCTCAACCACCCGCTCCTACACCCACATTAAGCAGTAAAGTATAAGTATAAAATTTAAACTTGAACCTTCCAAAACTAAAATTTCAAATTTGGGTAGAAAAAATATTAACACTTACGCAGTACTCCTGGGTAGCGACGTCGGGACATCGAAGCTCGCCCGTGGCGGGATCTGTCGAGGTGCCGTGGACGGCAAGATATGCGGACAGCACGCTCGGTGTACCACCTGACGCCACGGTCCGAGATGTCTGCAATATTAGAAAGTAACTCTTAATATTAGAAATATTAGAGAATAACTCTTAATATTGCAGAATATTAGAGAATAACTCTTAATTTACCGATAACTCCATGGCTCGAGTAATGTTCCTCGAGCCACCTGTGTAAGTAGGGCGACCCCTCTTCGCCGACTTCCTGTTCTCCGTATTCTGAGCGGCCTGTTTCTGCACAACGCATTAACATTTAGTTTTCTAATTAAGAAACACAAAGAAATAAATTATATCATAAATAATGAATTAAATTTAAAATACATACCTGTTTGCGTTGGGAGTCGAAATAAGCGCACAATAGAGGCCATGTCTCTACGTCGACTCTCGCAAACGCCGGAGTAGATAGGAGGGCCGCTCTCTCTGCCTCGGGGGTCGCTATCCACAGGGAGTAGCAGTCGGCCTTCAGCTCATTCCTGTTGTATCGGACCTTGGCCTGCATGTTCTTCATCAGGCCATTGTACAGAGCATGAAGGTCGAGCACCCTCCCCGGATGATCAGGGTCGGCTACAGGCTGAAAATCGTAATCCAACTGAAAATACAAAAAAAAAACATTGTTATTAGATTGCAAGTGTTAATAATAAATATATTGGATAGATCAAATGAAAATATATATTAATACATACCCGAGCCTGATCAAAGAAGAGGGCGAATGAGCGCTGGTGCTGTTCGCCCCACTCAACGTGAAGTGGATAGTTCTTCACGATCCGGCTCTTGTCCCCCAAATACCGGCCGAACCTCTCGGCATGAGGACCGGTATAGCGTTAGGCAAGGGTAAAAAATAGGGGGAATGCTGCCTCCCCCCTAGCTCTATCAGGCCTCAGCCTATGGGACTGATTCGGGCCTCGAGTCCCCCTCTGGGGATGGAGAGGCCCTGCGTCTGCACGAAATATCAAGACAATCAATAATAAGACAAAGTTGTATTAAGAAATCAAGGTTAAACAAAAATTCAAGTGTGATATATACCTCCGGTGATTAGCGCACGAGCCTGGGCCCGAGCAGCAGCACGAGCGGGACGATAGTTCCTCCGGTGAGGAACAACCGGGGTCCCGGACCCGGACGCATCCCCTCCAACTATAAAATAAACATCGACGCTAAATCTCCATGAAGTTCATATTTATTCTATAGAGCATATGTAAAATAAATAAATATTTTAAATTTATTCATACTAACCTGCAGACGATGCGGAGGGTATAGAAGCGGCACGAGTGGCCCCTGTGGAAGGTGTGGACGCACCACCTATAATTAGACAATTAAAAATAGATTATATAAGTAATTGCAAAAAGAATGTGTAGATCAATAATATAACGTTCTAAATCAATATGCATGCACTATAGGACATATGAACATACCCGCAGGTGCGGTGGTGTCACCACCTACAGCTAGACAATAATAAAAATTGCTAAGTAAGAGCAAAAGGAATGTGTATATTTATGATATAGCATTCTAAATCAATATACATACACTATATGATATATAAACATACATGGAGGAGCGGGGGTGGCCTCTGTCCCAGATGTGGACGCATCACCAACAACTAGACAATCAAACATTGACAATATAAGTAATTTTGACATAAACATGCATGAATATCTGTAATATTACATTGAAAATGGATATGCGTGCAGTATACCTGGAGGTGTGGCAAAATCCACATGGAAGGAGGCATCCGAAGGGGTCTCCGATCTGGGTGCAAGACCGGCCCTCTTAAGCTCCCTACGGAGCTCTCCGGGCGGCAGAACCACTCTGCCTCTGCCTCTGCCTCTGCCGCGGCTGGAGCTCCTGCCGCCCCTCGCTGCTCCCGACATCGTCATCAAAGCTAGATAAATGGTTCGTGGACGCATTAGACAATCATTAAAAGTATTGACTATATATGATCTAGAGCGTAAAATGTGAAGTAATAATATAACATTACTGATAACCTTTTTCGTTTCGTGGGCGCATCATACATATCTACTTGGATTTCATCGTCGATGTCATTTCTAACCCACGTAACTTCATGATCGGTCGAAGACAACCCGTCCTTCGAAACATACGGTCAGAGCACTTTAAGCCTTCTCTCTTCTTCGTCCTCATCGCTATCCTCGTATTCTGGGACATCGTAGACATCTCTAGGTTTCCATCGGCATACAACACTCCACCCCGGATGCTTCAAACACTGTGAGTAGTATACTTGGAACGCTTGGTTCGAAAAGATAAACGGATCGTCCTGACCATAAAATCGAAGTGTGTTCACACTGGTCAATCCATATTCATCTTTCCAAGTCCCAAGACTGCTTCTCCACCTGTCTGTATTGGTTCGCGGATCGTACCAAGTACAGTGGAATATATAAAAGGGTTCTGATCGTCCGGGATAGTGGATGCCGAATATACAATTTAAGTACCCATAGTAAATCACACCGTCCGATCCTACCATCGCAATCCCACTATTCTGAGTGGTTCTAGATGTTTCTATGTCCTTAACTTCGAATTTGTATCCAAGGACACCAAATCCTTTGTAATATGCAACTTCCATACTAGGAAATTGAGCTAAACATCTTGAATCACTCTCAAATGATACAGACAAGTTCGGATCGTGGATCTAACAAAACAAATTTTACGATAAATACATAACGATACAAGTTTAGATTAAAACTGATAGCAATAAAATGTAATTCGAATAACTTACATGCTCTGTGACCCAATCACAAAAATTATCCTGATGGTATTTTTCCAAACGCTCTTCGTTCCAATCAGGATGCCCCTCACGTACCTCGTTAAAATGAGTTCTGTTTTCGACAAATAATTGTGACATTAATATTATGTCATTTCATACACACACAAACACAGATATAACAATTAATCCAAAAGAACTTACTCTCTAATTTGTTCAAGACATGCGCAATTAAGCAAGATAAACCGGTATATCTTGTTGATAAACATAGTGTCTACCCTCTTATACTCGGCTTTACCATATGGCCCATCTTGAATTCTTCGTGGTCGGTTAAGCCTTGTCTCAATGTTCTCGTCCAGATAGTGGGAACAAAATGTGGTTGCTTCATCAAGAAGATAACCTTGCATGATAGAACCCTCTGGTCGATTTTTATTGCGTATATACTTCTTAAGAGTGTAAAGGTACCTAATGAGAATATGTTGAATAAATAAACACGGGCATACAGGACAAAAATAAATTTATAAATTGCGCGAAACGAAAAATTACACGTACCTCTCGACGGGATACATCCATCGATATTGTACCGGTCCGGCTAACTTCGCCTCAGTTGCAAGATGAACCGTCAAGTGTATTATGATATCGAAGAATGACGGTGGGAAAATACGCTCAAACTTGCAAAGTATCAACGCAATAGAATTTTCTAGTTTATCCAGCGTCGCAACCTCCAGCGTTTTAGCACACAACTCCCTGAAAAAACAACATAGGTCGTTGATTACTAGACCAACCGTGTCGGGGAGAGAAGTCCTGAGGGCTAATGGAAGAAGGTGCTCCACGATAACATGGTGATCATGACTTTTCAGCCCATCGATCTTGCCCTTCACAATTTTTATTTTCTTGCTGAATGATCCTGAGAAACCTGTGGGGACTTTCAAATCATGCAACACCTGCAGGAATCTTTTCTTCTCCGGTTGTGACATATGATAAGCGGCATTGGGAAGTACAAACTTGCCCGATTTACCCGCTACCGGTTTAGGGTGCAGTTCACTTCTTATTCCCCACTCTTGTAGATCCATCCGGGCATTCATGTTGTCTTTCGATTTCACGTCTTTACACAGAAGCAAGTTAAGTATGTGCTCTGATACTCCCTTCTCTATATGCATGACGTCCAGACAATGACGCACTGAATTTGTAGACCAGCACGGAAGCTCGAAGAAAATGCTTAACTTTTTCCAATATTGTGGTTTGACCTGTCTCGTCGGATCCATCCCGAAGCTCACGTTATTGTAACCATCCCATTTAGCAGTCACGTCCTCTCCGGACAATGGGGATGGAGGCCCAAGAAGCTCCTGATGACCATCAAAATGAACCGTGTCTAACCTATAGGGTGGTCTGGAGGCAGAAAACGTCGATGGCCGCAATAACAAACCTTCCTGCTAAAATTCAAAAATTTTGATGTTGTGTGTTCATGGCAATGAGGACATGCTTTGTGACCATGTACGGACCAACCTGATAGCATTCCATACGCAGGAAAGTCATTAATTGTCCACATTAAAGCCGCACGCAGTATGAAGGTTGTATTTGTGTTTGAATCATATGTCTCTACACCATCAATGAACAAAGTTTTCAGCTCCTCGATCAGAGGTCGGAGATAGACGTCGATATTGTTCCCCGGTGAGTTTGGTCCGTCGATAAGAAGAGGCATCATAAAGTATGATTGGTCTATAGCCAACCAAGGCGACAGATTATAAATTATCATTACAACGGCCCATGTACTATGACTTCCAGCCATATAGTTGAATGGGCAGAAGCCATCGGCAGCCAGTCCGAGCCGGACATTGCGAGGATCGCTACTGAATATTGCGTGCCTCCTATCGAAATCCTTCCATGCCGGTGAATCTCTTGGATGGCTCATTTTTCCATTTTCGCTTGGAGGAGCACGGTGATGCCAAATCATTGCCTCGGCTGTTTTCTTGCACCTGAATAGCCTCTGTAGCCACTATGTTATGGGAAAATATCGTGCTATCTTCACAGGTATATCAGGCTTCTTATTAGAATCTTTCGGCTTATACCTGGCCTCTCCGCATGTTGGACACTCTTTCAAATCTGAATTCTCTTTCCGGTACAACACGCAATTTTTAGGACATGCTTGAATCTTCTCGCACTTTAGACCCAAATCAGACATCATTTTCTGGGCTTCGTACCAGCTTTCGGGCACATTATTTCCCGGAGGCATAGAATCTTTCAAGAACGAAAGAAGCATTGTGAATGACTTGTTGCTCCATCCATTTAGGCACTTAATTTGGAAAAGTTGGACGAACCATGAGAGGGTGGAATACTTCGCATTCTCATAAATTGGTTTCCTAGCATCATTCATGAAATTTTCATATTTATCCGCATGCGTTCCTTGACCGGAAGGAATGTCATCTTCGGTACGAATAGATTCACCTAGGGCAGCCTCTACCATATCCTCCATTTCTTCTGATGGAAATAAATTTCCGTATCCTGCCGTATTACCGAATTCTTCTTCTTCTCCTGCCGCATTATCGTGTTCTCCTTCTTCTTCTACCGCAGTACTGCATTCTTCTCCTTCCCCGTGATATTTCCAAGTTGAATAAAGTCTAGTAAACCCATGTTTTACAATATGAAGCTCTGCCAATTCTACCTTCTGCCAGTACTTATTGCCACATCTATCGCACGGACAGAGAATCTTCTCTATTATGATCTTATTATGTGCTCGTGCAAATTCAAGGAAAGCAGCAACTCCTGCGACAAACTTAGGTTGCATACGTTGTTTCCAATCCACATACATCCAGTCCTTAACTCTGACGCACTCATGGGCCATGTTAGACTGAATAACATATAAATTGTAGGTTATGCTGACTATATTGAGAAATATAAGAACGGGATAGTTACTGACAAAGGAGAAAATCCGTGTATATGCTTTGTATGTGCGTTTGTCGTTGAAAAGAATAAATTATCGCACGTTATGTTGACCGATAGACGGGGACTAAGTGGCGCTTTTAGTTTCATATATGGGTATCGATGGGAATATGAAGGTTTCATATTATCATATATTGGTTTTAACCCGAACATCTCGAATCGCTCTCTGATTATGCATTTGTATGTATGTATTCCGGCTGTCGGGGGTAGGCTTCTATCCCATTAAGAATGTATAGAGCGAACGCCCATCACTTGTGCTTTCAACCGTTTCGAGTAAATTTTGGCAGCACCTCCCCGCTGTTCTCCGAGTACACTGTAATAGAATAGATAATCATTTCAAAGCTGTGAAACAACGTTGAAATGAACATCTAATCTATCTTTGTACATGGAGAACCAGCGGAAAGATACCGACGAAATATCTCGAAACGGATGAAAACACAAGTGAATGAAGGCGTTTGCTTTATACATTCTTAACTTGTCCACACGGGACAAATCTATGGGTTACCATACGATTGAATTTTCTCGTCGCGTAGACTATACGACGGTTGTTAGTATCGAGCTATACTGTCCGATATTTAACAACCTTCGTATAGTTCTAGGTCACGACGAGCATCGCACGTATGTTAACCGATAGACAGGGACTAAGTGGCGCTTTTAGTTTCATATATGGGTATCGATGGGAATATGAAGGTTTCATATTATCATCGAGTATCATATATTGGTTTTAACCCGAACATCTCGAATCGCTCTCTGATTATGCGTTTGTATGTATGTGTTCCGGCTGTCGGGGGTAGGCTTCTATCCCATTAAGAATGTATAGAGCGAACGCCCATCACTTGTGCTTTCAACCGTTTCGAGTAAATTTCGGCAGCACCTCCCCGCTGTTCTCCGAGTACACTGTAATAGAATAGATAATCATTTCAAAGCTCTGAAACAACGTTGAAATGAACATCTAATCTATCTTTGTACACGGAGAACCAGCGGAAAGATACCGACGAAATATCTCAAAACGGATGAAAACACAAGTGAATGGAGGCGTTTGCTTTATACATTCTTAACTTGTCCACACGGGACAAATCTATGGGTTACCATACGATTGAATTTTCTCGTCGTATAGACTATACGACGGTTGTTAGTATCGAGCTATACTGTCCGATATTTAACAACCTTCGTATAGTTCTAGGTCACGACGAGCATCGCACGTATGTTAACCGATAGACGGGGACTAAGTGACGCTTTTAGTTTCATATATGGGTATCGATGGGAATATGAAGGTTTCATATTATCATCGAGTATCATATATTGGTTTTAATCTGAATATCTCGAGTCGCTCTCTAATTATGCGTTTGTTGTGCATTCGTGTTGTATGTGTAATATGATTTTAAACCATTAAGATCAAGATTGATAGAACTGATCATCCTACATTGCAATAGCATTCATCAACCAAAAACTATTATTGCAATGGTATACATCTATAACAATCAACAATTAAAACTACAAATACAGGATACTGATATCATAAAGCGTTATGAGACACGTCATCTGCCACGTGTCGTGATCATGGAAATCGCTAATATTGAGCATCATCAAGATTAGATTATGGTTTTGAAGCAAGTTATTGAGCATCTTGGATTGATTGTCAAGTGTTGATTTTTATTTCAACACTTGACAGAATGAAAATCATAAATACAGTTGCAAAATGTGTTCCTCACCCCCATAAAGTGGATCTTAACAATCCAGACAAGACCATCATTGTTCAAATTGCCAAGGTAGACATGATCTCAGCAGTTATTTACGGTTGCTAGCTTGTATTGCTTGTTGCTATTCTTTTTTTTTCCTTGCCCTTTCTTTCTTTCTTTTTTTGGGGGGGGGGTTGTGTTTGAAAAGTTTTAACCAACTCACTGCTATTTCTAGGCAATGCAGGAATATAACTAGTTTTATCCCCCAAAAGAAAGAGCTTCAGGCTTCATGTGTCAAGCGATGTGTACGTATAATTATAGGATTTTCTTGCTAGCGGTTCATTTACAACTATTCTTTAGTCTATATACCTAGCATCTGCTACTAGATATTACATCTTGCATCAACACCCTGCATGTTAAAATCAAAATCGATTATTTTTTTCTTGATCTTTTTCTGATTTTCTACCATCTGTGTCGAGTAAATTATGATTAACATTGTATTTGTCAACTAATCAGAAGAGCCATTCAACCAGCCCCACCGTAACCCTAACCCCAGCCCCACTACCGTAACCCTAACCCCAGCCCCACCGTAACCCTAACCCCAGCCCCACCGTAACCCTAACCCCAGCCCCACCCCAGCAGCAGCCGAACCCCAACCATAACCCTACCCCGACCCTGACCCCGACCGCCACCGCGACCCCTGCCCAACCCTAACTCTCGCGCGCGCAACCCAGACCCAGCCATGAACCCTAAGCCCAAAATAATCAAAAAATGCTTTAATTTACCTCGATTTATACCTGAACGGCTGCTGGTGGGCTGGAGCGACGACGGTGGCGACGACGGTGGCGACGAAACAGGCGCTGGCGACGACGGTGGCGACGAAACCGGCGGTGGCGACGACGGAGGCGACGACGGAGGCGATTTGGGGTTTTTTCTCGCGCGCGATTGAGAGAGAGAGAGAAAGTGAGCGTAGGCGATCGATCTGGGATTTTGTTAAATAGATATTTACTTGCCCCTACGGATATACCCGTAGGTCCTTTGTTTGCGGCTCCGTAGGGGCAAACACCAAATTAAGAATTAATATTTTTATTCTTGGACGTCTGTGCCCGTAGGGGCAACCGTTTAACCCTACGGATTAATCCGTAGGGCCAAGTAAAATCTGCCCCTACGGATATTTCCATCCGTAGGGGCAACCCCCTATTTTACTAGTGAATTTAAGTAACCTAACGGTGCATAACGGAACACTGTGATGAATGCGGATGGCATATGCATACGTTGTATTTTCGTTTCTTCTGTGATGCTTAAGAAGCATAAAAGATGGGAATTCATTAATGAGATTAATGAAAAGAAAAGAAACCTAAAAGATGTTGTAGAATCATATTTTCAAAGGGTAACTCTAGTTTTTTCTTTGCATAGCGGTATTCCTTGTAGAATATCCAGCACCTCATTCGATGAGGAAAGAGCTGAGATCCCTTCACCGGGAGTGACCTCTTTAGCGAAACTAGCAGATGCTACAACCCACTCGGTTTTGTCTTTTGATTGCTTATTTTAGTTCTTGTTTTGCATAGCGGTATTTATGAAATATCCTACACCTTATTCAATAAGGAAAGGGCCGAGATCCCTTTACCGGGAGTGACCTCTTTAGCAAAACTAGTAAAAAGCCTAAAAAACACTTCTTTTCAAAAATCACTTGTTTCTACAAATACATCAAGTTCATTACGCTCATGGTTTTCTTAAAAACCTGCATAGCCCTCCGTCATTTCAGATAAGTGCTATTTTAGTATTCGTGCTACGGTAGTTTGACCTGCGTCAAGACGTAGTGTACGGTAGCTGACTAGTACTTATCTGCATCATGAGATGCGTTTGGATTAGGGTATTCGTACGGCGTTGTTTGGCCTGCGTCAAGGGTCGTACGGGTAGGTTTAATTCAATCAGAAAATGTACGGGTTGAACTTGACTAGCGGACTATGGGTTGTTTGACCTGCGTCAAGGTCATAGGACGCTAGGGGTAAAAGTATTATCGGGAATTTCAAGTGTTGAAATTTGCAATGAGATTGCATACCTTCTATGTGATAGTAGGATCCCGATCCCACTGTGAGCAAAAGTTGCTCCCGGGAGAGTTTTGCACTTTACGATTACCTAACTCATTAGGTGTCTAAAAAGGTGTCAACGGGGCTATGCCTCTGGGAAAATGAGGTTTATTTTAATTAAGTCCGTGCGAAAGCATGAGGAACCTCCCTCAGAAGTACCGGCACTGGCCTGGCTGAACGGTTAGCGAAGTTGTAAAATGCAATTAATCCTGGCTGAATTTTCTTTTTAAGGTTTGAAGGAAATTTAGAGAATAGCAGTGGGAGACATCGATTAGATAAGATAAATAACCAATCTAATCTTTGCAAGAGCATATGCTAAGTGTTTTCTTCTCTCTCTCTCTCTCCAGGTAGCAACCATGTAAGGCCTTAATTAAGATAATAATATGGATGTATTGACCGAACCCGCTTTTTATGCTAAGCAGGGGAACGTTGGTTCCGCTCCAACTTATAATTGTTATAAGTCTGAGCAGGAAATAGGAATATATCTGGATTTTCACGCCACCCAAACGAAGAATGAGCATGTTGATGCATCTTCTTCAGGTGTGTTAGTCACCCAGAATTATTTCTCAGTATACTCTACGTCCTGGGTATTAGATACTGGATCAGGATCCAATATATGTAATATGTTACATAGGATAAGGAAAGGTAGAGAACTGGGAGTAGGTGATCATTTCGTACTAATAGGGAATGGTGCAAATGTTGCAGCCAAAGCAGTTGGCGAATATCACATTGTATTACCAAATGTAATACATTGATTCTGAATGAATGCTATTACATACCGACCCTGATATGCAATCTTATATCAGTTTCTTTATTAAGTAAAGAAGGATATAATTTCGTAGTACAGGATAATGTTATGAACATTTTCCTGAATCAAAAGTTGATTGGATCAGGCTCGTTAAATAATGGCATATACATTCTAATCAAACCATAGTTCTTAATTTACAAAACACACACATGAGGAAGAGTTCAGAAATGAACGAATCCTTCTTGTGGTATTGTAGACTAGGTCATATCAATGCAACACGACTAGCTAAGTTACATAAAGATGGATATTTGAAACCATTCGAATTTTCATCTTATGACACTTGCCAGTCATGTCTCAAAGGTAAAATGACCAAAACTCCGTTTAGTGGACACGGAGAAAGAGTTACGGAACTCTTGGGACTGATACATAGTGATGTATGCGGTCCCATGTCTACACATGTCAGGAATGGTTCTTCATACTTCATTACATTCACTGACGATCTCTCAAGATACGGACATGTATTCCTGTTGAAACACAAGTCTGAAACTTTTAAGAAATTCAAAGAATATAAGCATGAAGTTGAGAACCAGAAGGGCAAAAGTATTAAAATCCTGCGATCCGATCGGGGAGGAGAATAATTGAGCACGGAATTTCGTGACTATCTAAAAGAGAATGGGATTCTCTCTCAGCTCCTTCGTATACACCACAACACAACGGTGTATCGGAGCGGAGGAATCGCACCCTATTAGATATGGTGCGCTCTATGATGAGCACTGCTGAGTTACCTATTTCCTTTTGGGGTTATGCACTGGAGACAGCTGCAGACCTATTGAATATAGTTCCCACCAAATCTGTGCCAACCACTCCATATGAGATATGGAAAGGGAAGAGACCATATTTTAATTATATTAAGATATGGGGTTGTTCGGCATATGTGAAAACACGAAATCCTGACAAGTTCGAGGCAAGGTCAGTTTTGTGCAAATTTATAGGATATCCTAAACATTCGCGAGGGTATATCTTCTACCACTCCGAGGAACAAAAGCTGTTTGTTTCTCGACATGCCACCTTTTCAGAAAAGGGTTTTCTTATGAAAGAAATTAGTGGCAATGAGGTAGAACAGGAAGAAGTTCCAGCAGCACAGACTACAACTGACGATTTGGTAAAACCAGAGGATTCGATAGCTCCCAACGAACCTCAGCCTCTCCGCCGATCTAGTAGGGTTCTTCATCCACCTGAGAGATACTACGATTTTCTCGTTGATGGTGGGAACGAGGATTGCATCATGGTAGATGATCACCCAACTAGCTTCGAGCAGGCCATCACGAGTGGGGACTCTGTGAAATGGCTGGATGCAATGCAATCTGAGATAAAATCCATGTACACCAACAAAATATGGACTTTGGAAGTTGCTCCTGAAGGGGTAAAACCCATCGGGAGCAAATGGATCTTTAAGAAGAAACTTGGTGTAGATGGAAAAGTTGAGACTTTCAAAGCTAGACTTGTTGCAAAAGGTTGTCGTCAAAGACCAGGTGTGGACTATGATGAAACATTTTCTCCAGTGGCTATGCTTAAGTCCATTCGAATCCTACTTTCCATTGCTGCATACCATGACAACGAAATCTGGCAAATGGATGTTAAGACCGCCTTTCTAAATGGTGATTTAGAAGAGTGCGTGTACATGACTCAGCCAGAGGGCTTCGTGGACAGTGGGAGCAGCGGGAATGTGTGCAAGCTGCTTAAATCCATCTACGGATTAAAGCAGGCATCGCGGAGTTGGAACATCTGTTTTGATGTGGTAGTCAAAGAGTTTGACTTCATCAAAAATATAGATGAACCTTGTATATACAAGAAGGTGGCAGAAAGTATGGTTGTCTTTCTCGTATTGTACGTGGATGACATACTCTTGATAGGAAATGATGTTCCTATGCTGCACTCAGTCAAGCTCTTCTTATCACATAGATTCTCAATGAAAGATCTAGGTGATGCCTCCTACATCTTGGGGATTAAGATCTATAGAGAAAGATCTAAATGGATACTAGGATTGTCCCAATCCAGGTACATTGACACCATACTAAAGAGATTTAGTATGGAAGAATCCAAGCGTGGGGATTTACCCACGATCACAGAACTCACTCTCTCCAAAGAGATGTCTCCCAAGGCTGATTTGGAGAGAGTTCGCATGCAAGGGATACCCTATGCTTCGATAGTAGGCTCTATCATGTATGCGATGTTATGTACCAGACCCGATGTAGCATACTCACTAAGTGTAGTGAGTAGGTATCAAGCAGATCCAGGAGAGAGTCACTGGACAGCTGTGAAGAACATTCTCAAGTACTTGAGAAGGACTAAAGAGATGTTCTTGGTGTATGGTAACGGAGAATTCTAAGTGGAGTCCTTTACCGATTCGAGCTTCCAAAGTGATAAGGACGACTCTAAGTCGGTCTCGGGATTTGTCTTTACCCTTAATGGGGGTGGTTTGTTGGAAGAGTTCCAAACAGGAAACCGTGGCAGACTCGACGATGGAGGCTGAATACATCGCTGCCAACGATGTTGCCAAAGAGGCTGTCTGGATGAAGAAGTTCATAACTGAACTTGGAATGGTTCCATCCATTGAGCGTCCAATACCTTTGTATTGCGATAACAATGGAGTAGTGGCCTTGGCCAAGGAACCCAGGTCCTATCAGCGATCCAGGTATATTCTGAGGCGGTATCACCTGATCCGGGAGATAGTTGATCGCCGGAAAATCGAGGTCAACAGAGTTGACACGAAGAACAACACGGCGGATCCACTCAGCGATACAGGCATATGCTGCTAGTTTTCTTTAATTTGACCTGGTCTGCACTCTGGGTTTGGAGGGAAATATTGTAGCTTTGCATCACATCACATCTTGTAGCACTTAATGCATGTCCTCCCACTTGTGTGCCTTGGGCAGCCCCCCTCTAGGTCCATGCTAAAAAGTCTTGTGTACACACTTGTATGTGTTGGACCATTTAGATAAAACGTGTGTACACAAGCATGTTGCACAAAGAAACTGTTGGAATATCGGTCGGTTTCTAGTTCCGATTGCAGTGTCGGCTCACAAATGATATATTCGTGATTTTAAGTGTATTTCCAGTATTTTGTCACGGATACCTGTAATCTGTATTACTGAAAAGACACTGGTTAATAGTACCGATATATAACAAAATAGATAACGAATGAGCGGTATTAAAATACAGTTTTCTGATATGAACAATCCCATATCCATTGGTGTTTGACATCAGAGAAGGTTTACGGGTGCTCCGTGGAGATTGGGTACATTGAACGGACTCGCCGAGAACTCCAAGATGGTATTATACCTATCGTCAGATAGAAGTTCTCTGGTGACACTGGTACAGGTTAGTCTGTCGACCCGAGATCGTCATAGAGTTTTGTGTGATTCCCACTCTGCTTTGATTTCCACCTTACCACGTTGAAGAGATCCTGCAAAACGGTGGTTTTTGGGTACAGTCCCGAGTCACATGGAAGCAATGAGCGATAGGAGGGGATTTCGTCTCTCCCGGTATTGGGGGTTGATGTTGTGCTATGCTTGATTGGCCATAACAGGAAATCCCTGGCCAGAGTTGCTGAGATCTACTGGTAAGTGTTATCAGTAGTTTCTCAAACCATTATGGACCTTGCATCGGCATGACATATCAGGCTATTGGGGTCTGATGTTCTACCACCCCCAGGCTGTGATATGCGACATATCAGACGTAGAGACCAGAATGTATGGTAGTGTTATTGATGGATTCACAAGAGTATGAGCATACTTGCTTGTTGATCTTCAGATCGCTCTGTTAGTTATATGTATGCCCTAGAGGCCATTATTGTACATGTGATGTATATTATAGTGGATGCTTAGATATATATATGGAGGACTTTCTTGCTCGACATGATAGTATGATATCTGGTGTTTGACATCAGAGATGGTATACAGGTGCTTAGTGGAGACTGGGTACACTGAACGGACTCGCCGAGAACTCCTAGATGGTATTATACCTATCGTCAGATAGCAGTTCTCTGGTGACACTGGTACAGGTTAGTCTGTCGACCTGAGATTGTTATAGAGTCTTGTGTGATTCCCACTGTGCTTTGATTTCCACCATACCACATTCAAGAAATCATGCAAAAAGGTGGTTTTCAGGTACAGTCTCGAGTCATATGGAAGAAATGAGCGATGGGAGGGGATTTCGTCTCTCCCGGTATTGGGGGTTGATATTGCGCTATGCTTGATTGGCCATAACAGGAAATCCCTGGTCAGGGTTGCTGAGATCTACTGGTAACTGTTATCAATAGTTTCTCGAACCGTTGTGGACCTTGCATCAGCATGACTTATCAGGCTATTGGGGTGTGACGTTATACCACCCCCAGGCTGTGATATGCGACATATCAGACAAAGAGACCGGACTTTACGGTAGTGTTACCGATTGGATTCGCAGGAGTATGAGCAGGATTGCTTGTTGATCTTCTGATCGCTCAATACCCGGGTGGCCGTTACGTATAGCAGACCACTTGCGGCTTGTGGGTGTTTGATATGATCATCACTTACTGCCGGCGTATTGACGAGTCTTTAGAGTCCTACACAGAGGTTTCCTGGTTCATGCGAAATGAAGTAGGAGCACATATGTGATATGTGCGGGACCAAGATTGATACGAGTATTCTATTCTCGCGATATATGATATTGGTCGGTTTTATGTGATATAGCCGGGTTATCGGATCAAGTGTTGATCCGATAAGTTGATTCTTATGATATTAGTCGGTTGTATGTGATGTAGCCGGATTATTAAATCAAGTGTTGATTTGATAATTTAATGTATAATTATATATTTGATATATTAACTAATATTTGCTCACTAAGTATTCTTTTTCTCACTTGTGTGCATATAGTATATATGTGATATATATTAATGTATATTTTATTTGTGTCATGTTTGATGCCGTATGCTTCATGGGTGTGTGAGACTCACACCATGCTTGATGTAATGAGGGGTTTTTACTTATCAAAGTAATTCAAAATTGGATGGAAATTTTTCATGGCTACTTGCTTGTAGAAGTTTGTGGGACCATTGACCAAGTCCACCAATTTTATTTCACTTGTAGATATTTATAAACCTAACCTTTATACTAGCCATAGTTAAGTATCAACATGAGTTATTTTATGACACTAACTTACCCATGGTTGCAATTCTCACCCTTATATGAGATTCATTCTCTTCTTCACTTCATCTTCTTCTTCCTCATGGAAAAGCTTTCTAGATTTTGAAAAGGTGATGAAATATTATGAGAAAAATTAATCTAAAGTGAGCCCATTTCCTACTTCATCATCCTCTACTATATTATTCATTTAGTTTAGGGTGTTTGCTTCACTAATCTACCATTAGTGAAAAGATAGCATGAGCTTGAGTCTTCTCGGCGTAGATCATCTTTGGCCTCGAAGACTTCGAGCAAGCTTGTTCATTTCTTCATATGAACCCTTACTAGAGTTTGGGTGTTCACTACTTGGAGCGAAGGGACTGCTACACGGAGCTTTACAAGTGAAGGACCGGTCTACAAAGGTTGTATTTCTCATTAACATAGATGTAAAGTTGTTTGCATTACTTGTTCGTCTAAATCTCTAGTTAAGATTCTAGAGTTAGGCTTCTTTAGTACGACAAAAATTTGAAAACGGCATGGATGATGCCTCCCGAAACCTTGCTGCCGCGCTGTAGGGAACCCTGCAGTGGTATCAGAGCCAAGCTAGAGAATTAAACGTTGTTTGTTAGATTACGAAACCGAAACTATTCCGAAACATGCAACACTAAATTCTTGTTTCTGTCGTTTTTTAAAACGGTCTCTAAATTTTTTTTAAGCAATTGCAGAATGTTGTATGAGATGTAACATGATTAGAAAATTCAACCCCCCTCGCTGGATTTTGGCCGGCCACAACTCAAGAAAAACCAGCCTGCTCGGTTTTTTGATGCTGTTATGGGTTGAAATTTCTAGGGTGTTCCAGTCTCTGGGTTTTGGTGTTTCAGGTGTTGCTTGTTTTTGCTAAATTTTCATGTGATGTTATCTTTGTGCAAAGGAAATTCGGAGTGTTTCGTAGTCATAATTCTAACATCTATTCGAGTTATTTAGACGACGTTAAAAAGTTCGAACGGATATCAATAACCCAATTTTTCTGTCGCTGGAAATTTTCCAAGAGTTAGTTTTTTTCCAAGTTTAAAATCTTCAGAAAATCATGCAAGCGATTCTATGGACCCTCTAGAAGAACGATACCCAAACTCGACTTTTTGGATCGCGGAACCGCGGTCATACCCTAGGGTTTGCGGCAGTTCTGCGGAGACATGAGTGAGGCATGGGTCGGCCCTTCTACGGATGGTTCATAGGTGATGTGGCATGTTCTGGGTACTTTTTGAACTCCGCTCAAGTGTTGAGCTCTTCGGGAAATTTTGGGTGTTTGATTATTCGATCGAAAACTTTAACATCGTCTAGCTATTTGTGATTGTAATACAATATTTGGAATCCACAATAATTAGTTATGTGATAACTAGTTTGAATTTTATAAATCTAACACTTTAGTCTCATTTGATCGGTTGCCATAGAATTTTGATGAGGATCAAAAGTCTGTCGCAATTACGTAGTGTACGCGGATACTCGCCAGATAACCTTACTAGATAGCTACGCCCCATAGCCCCGACCAAGTGACTGTAGGAGAACCCCGTCGCCAAAAGAATCCCTTCAGGTGCTCGCGACCGCGGTGTTCCGCTTTAGTGCACTTCGTCGACGGTATCGGGGGTGCGGCCGTCTACTAAAGTTTCCGACGAGCATTCGATCAGGTTATCGGGAATCTTGTTGAATTACTCGACTGGTTATTGAAAAGTGTTTTCAATATCGAGACTAAAATGCGGGGTTTATAATTGTTAGGCATGTGATGTCTAAGGAATTCATGGTAAAGCATGAAATTCAAAGTATGTGATGCATTGGGCTTATGATGTCTAAGGTGGTTGTGGATTCCAATTGTTGTAGTTTTTCACTTTCATTTCTGCGACCGTAAGTGTAATATGTGGTGTATCGCCGGTTTCGGTGCTATATGTCAACGACAATTGAGATACGCATATTTACTTATGTTGATGACATGTGATGTTATGTGTTGCTGTGATATATTATATTAGATCGTCGTGTTTTGAATAGCCGGGGTTTTTTAATATGAGATGAGAGCTTTTCATTTTCATTCATGAAAAAGATTGTATGTAATATTCTTTTATTGGGGCACTTCCAGGTTGAGGATGCGATCACCATTGATGTATATTATTTACTTTTCCATATTAGGATAGACCCAAGGAGGAGAGCACAAGTAACCGGGTTGTAGGGTCCAGTGGGAGACCATCTAGAGGAGTCGAGACCGGGTCTCATAACTCTAGAATTGGTAGGGTTGCTTGCCACTCTCGTAGGGGTCTAGGGATGTGGGTTTGGCTATTCATCGCGACCGTGGAATCCGTGTTTTTTATTTAGATTAATTAAAACACAGTATTCCTATTATATCCAATATTTCATATGTGTTCTTCTGCTGCTGATTTTCTGTGATGTGATCACTTGATATTCTGAGACAAATGCCTATATTATATACATGATATATAATAACTATTGCTGTTTTCGGTTCTTCCATGATGCTTAGGAAGCATAATTGATGGGACTTTATTAATGAGATTAATGAAATAAAAGAAACCTAAAGCTGTTGAAGAAACTTGTTTTAAAACTGGTAGCTCTAGTTCTTGCTTTGCATAGTGGCATTCCTTATAGAATATCCAGCACCTTATTCGATAAGGAAAGAGCCGAGAACCCTTCACCAGGAGTGACCTCTTTAGCGAAACTGGTAGATGCTACAACCCACTCGGTTTGTCTTTTGATTGCTTCTATAGTTTTTGCTTTGCATAGTGGTATTTGTGAAATATCTTGCACCTCATTCGATGAGGAAAGAGTCGAGATCCCTTCACCGGGAGTGACCTCTTTAGCAAAACTAGTAAAAGCCTAAAAAACATTCCTTTTCAAAATCACTCGATTCTACAACGATATCAAGTTCATTACGTAAAGGGTTTTCTCAAAAACCTGTCGTAGCCCTCCGTCATTTCAGATAAGTAGTATTTAGTATTCGTGCTGCGTTTGTAGATCTTGTCAAGGCGTAGTGTGCTGTAGCTGATTAGTGCTTATCTGCTAGCTTATGATGTGATTGGATTGGGGTAGTCGTGCGACCTTGTTGACCTTGTCAAGGGTCGTACGGGTGGGTTTAATTCAATCAGGAAATGATGGGTTGAACTTGACTTGCTATCTATGGTTTGTTGACCTTTTCTAGGTCATAGATCGCTTGGGGAAAATATTATCGGGAATTTCAAGTGTTGAAATTTGCAATGAGATTGCATACCTTCTATGAGATAGTTAGATCCCGATACCCACTGCGAGTAAGAGTTACTCCTGGGAGAGTTTTACACATTACAATTAGCCGATCAAGTAGGTGTCTAGAAAAGTGTTAACGGGGTTACGCCCCTGGGAAAACGAGGTTTATTTTAATTAGGTCTGTGCGAAAGCACGGGGAACCTTGGGGCAAAAGATTATCGGGAATAGGACGCTTGGGGCAAAAGATTATTGAGAATTTCAAGTGTTGAAATTTGCAATGAGATTGCATACCTTCTATAAGATAGTTGGATCCCGATACCCACTGCGAGTAAGAGTTACTCTTGGGAGAGTTTTATACATTACAATTAGTCGATCAAGTAGGTGTCTAGAAAGGTGTTAACGGGGTTACGCCCCTAGAAAAACGAGGTTTATTTTAATTAGGTCCGTGCGAAAGCACGGGGAACCTCCCTCAAAGTACCGACACTGGCCTGGCCGAAAGATTGGCGAACTTGTAGGGTGTAATTAATCCCGGCTAGTCTTACTATTTAAGGTTTGAAGGAAGATTTGATAAAAACAGTTGGAGCCATCCTGATTAGATAAAATAATAACCAATCTAATTTTGCAAGAGCGCACGCAGAGTGTTTTCTTCTCTCTATCTCTCCTGATAGCAATCATGTCACGCCTTAATCAAGATAATAATATGGATGCATTGTCCGAACCTGCTTATTATACTGAGCTGGGGAACATTGGTTCCGCTCTATCTTATAATTGTTATAAGTCCGAGTAGGAAATAGGGGAATATCCGGAAGTCCACGCGACCCAATCGAGGAATAAGTATGTTAATGCATATTCTTCGGGTGTGTTCGTTACCAAGAACTGTTTCTCAGTATCCTCTACGTCCTAGGTATGAGATACCGGATCAGGATCCCATATACGTAATCTGTTACATGGGCTAAAGAAAGGTAGAGAACTGAGATTGGGTGATATGTCTCTAAGTGTTAGAGAATGGTGCAATTGTTGCAGCCAAATCAGTTGGCAGATATCACCTTGTATCACCAAATGGTAAATATATTGATTCTGAACAGATGTTATTACATGCCGAAGCTGATATACAACATTACATCAGTTTTTTTATTCAGTTAAAGAAGGATATAATTTTTATTGGAGGATAATGTTGTGAACATTTTCCTTAATCAAGAGTTTATTAGATCAGGCACGTTATGTAATAGCATATACGCTCTAAATCAAAGCACAGTTCAAAATATGTAGAACACACACAAGAGGAATAGTTCAGAAATGAACGAATCCTTCTTGTGTCATTGTAGACAAGGTCATATCAATGCAACACAAACAGCCAAGTTACATAAGGATGAATATGAGAATCTGTTCGAATTTTCATCTTATGATACTTGTCAGTCTTGTCTCAAAGATAAAATTACCAATACTCCGTTTACTGGAAATAAAGAAAGAGTTATTGAACTCTTTGGACGGATACATGATGATGTATACGGTCCTATGTCTACAAATGCCAGGGTTGGTTCTTTGTACTTCATTACATTCATCGACGATCTTTTAAGATTCGGACATATGTTCCTGTTGAAACACAAGTCTGAAACTTTTGAGAAATTCAAGGAATATAAGCTAGAAGTTGAGAAGCAGAGGGGTAGAAGTATTACAGTCCTACGATGTGATCGAGGAGGCTAATACTTGTGCATGGAGTTCATGGAGTTTCTAAAAGGAGAATGAGATTCTCTCTCAGCTTACTCCTTTGTATACACCATAGCACAGCAGTGTATCAGGGCCAAGGTATCGCACCCTATAAGATATGACACGCTCTATGATGAGTATTGCTGAGTTACCTATTTCCTTTTGGAGTTATGTACTTGAGAAGCTGCATACCTATTGAATGGGGTTCCATCCAAATCAGTGCCTACCACTACATATGAGATATGCAATGGGAAGAGACCATGTCTTAAACGAGTTAAGATATAGGGTTTCCCGGTCTATGTTAAAAAGAAAAATCCGGACAAGCTCGAGGCAAGGTCAGTTCTATATAAGTTTGTTGGATATCCCAAATATTTGCGAGGGAATATCTTCTACCACATCGAGGAGCAAAAGGTGTTTTGTTTCTCAGCATGCCACCTTTTTAGAAAAGAAATTTCTTGTGAAGAAATTAGTGGTCATGAGGTAGAACTGGAAGGAGTTCCAGCTAGACAAACTAACAGTTGATGATTTGGTGAAACCAAAGGATTCAATAGTCTCCAACGAACCTTAGCCTCTCCGCAAATTTGGTAGGGTTCCTCGTCCACTTGAGAGATACTACGGTCTTCTCGGTAACAGTGGGAGCGAGGATTGCATCATGGTAGATGATGGCCCAACTAAGTTCATACAGGCCATCACAAGTGGAAACTTTGTGAAATGGTTGGATGCTATGCAATCAAAGATGGAATCCATGTACACCAGCAAAGTATGACTTTGATTATTGCACCTGAAGGGGTAAAACCCATTGGGAGAAAATGGATCTTGAGAAGATTCTGGGTGTAGATGGAAAAGTTGAGACATTCAAAGCTATGCTTAAGTCTATCAGGATTAAAGCAAGAATCGTGGAGTTGGAACATCTGTTTTGATGTGGCAGTTAAAGAGTTTGACTTCATCAAAATAGTAGACGAACCTAGTATATACAAGAAGGTTGTAGAGAGTGAGGTTGTCTTCCACGTATTGTACGTAGATAACATACTCTTGATAGGAAATGGTTTCCTATGCTACACTCAGTCAAGCTCCTCTTATCATGAGGATTCTCCATAGAAGATATGGATGATACCTACTACATCTTGTGGATTATGATCTATGGTGATAGATCTAAGTGGATGTTGGGAGTGTCCCAAATCCAGATACATTAACACCGTACTAAAGGGGTTTAGTATGGAAGATTCTAAGCGTGGTGGTTCGTCCACTTAACTTGGGAATCACTCTCTCCAAAAAGATGTCTTCTAAGACTGATTTGGAGAGAGCTCACGTGCAAGGAATACCCTATGCTCCGGCAGTAGGCTCTATCATGTATGCGATGTTATGTACCAGACCAGATGTAGCTGACTCACTAGGAGTAGTGATCGGGAATCAATCGGATCTTGGAGAATCACTGGACAGTTATGGAGGACATTCTTAAGTACTTGAGAAGTACTAAAAGAATGTTCTTGGTTCAAGCTTCCAAGTGATAAGGTCGACTGAAAGTCAGTCACGGGCATTGTCTTTACCCTCAGTGGAGGGACGTTATGTTGGAACAGTTTCAAGCTAGATACCGTGGCAAACTAAACGATAAAGGCTAGAAACATCGCTACCAACGATGTTACCAAAGTAGATGTCTGGATAATTCTTGTTCATGAGATGAACATGGTTCCTACCATTGAGCGTAACTGTTATTGTGACAACAATGGAGTAGTGGTTTTGTCCTAGAAACACTGGTCTCATCAATGATCCAGACATATTCTGAGGAAAGTATCACCTGATCAGGGAGATAGTTGATCTCCAAGGGATCGAGGTGAGGAGAGTTAATGCTAAGGATAACACGGAGGATCCACTCACAAAGGCCTTTCCCCAGATAGACTTCTATAGGACGTTGAGTATTAGATACTGCAACAAATGGTCTTAGTGCAAGTGGGAGATTGTTAGTTATATGTATGCCCTAAAGGACATTACTGTACATGTGATATATATTGTAGTGGATGCTTGGACATATATAGGGAGGACTTTCTTGCTCGACATGATAGTATGCTATCCGGTTGCTCTATATCTTAACATGTACACTTATTGTCTCTCTATTACATGTTGATAAAGCCCTTAGGATGAGTACTTACTACCAGGATTATGATGCAGATCATATTAGTGGGGACAAGGGTAGTTGGTAAGTACATCCTTCAAATGTTCCTAGTCGTGGGAGTATCGAGACGGGGCATCGATATTCCAGAGTAGACTAGCGTATACGCTTCTCGACCCATATGATGGGCGATGGATGATCCCATATCCATTGGTGTTTGACATCTGAGATGGTATACGGGTGCTCAGTGGAGACTGTGTACATTGAACGGACTCGCCGAGAACTCCTAGATGGTATTATACCTATCGTCGGATAGCAATTCTCTGGTGACACTGGTACAGGTTAGTCTGTCGACCCGAGATCGTCATAGAGTCTTGTGTGATTCCTACTGTGCTTTGATTTCCACCATACCACGTTCAAGAGATCATGCAAAAAGGTGGTTTTTAGTTACAGTCCCGAGTCATATGGAGGCAATGAGCGATAGGAGGGGATTTCGTCTCTCCCGGTATTGGGGGTTGATGTTGCGCTATGTTTGATTGACCATAACTGGAAATGCCTGGCCAGGGTTGCTGAGATCTACTGGTAAGTGTTATCAGTAGTTTCTCGAACCCTTATGGACCTCACATCGGCATGACTTATCAGGCTATTGGGGTCTGGCGTTCTACCACCCCCAGGCTGTGATATGCGACATATCAGACGAAAAGACCGGACTGTACGGTAGTGTTACTGATTGGATTCGCAGGAGTATGAGCAGGTTTGCTTATTGATCTTCTGATCGCTCAATACCGGGGTGGCCGTTACGTTTAGCAGACCGCTTGCGGCTTGTGGGTGTTTGATATGATCATCACCTACTACCGGCGTATTGACGAGTCTTTAGAGTCCTACACAGAGCTTTCCTGGTTCATGCAAAACGAAGTAGGAGAACATATATGATATGTGCGGGACCGAGATTGATACGAGTATGTGATATCGTATTCTATTCTCACAATATGTGATATCGGTCGGTTATATGTGATATAGCCGGGTTATCGGATCAAGTGTTGATTTGATAAGTTGATTCATATGATATTAGTCGGTTGTATGTGATGTAGCCGGATTATTAAATCAAGTGTTGATTTGATAATCTAATGTATAATTATATATTTTATATATTAACTTACATTAACTAATATTTGCTCACTAAGTATTCTTTTTCTCACTTGTGTGCATATAGTATATATGTGATATATATTAATGTACATTTTATTTGTGTCATGCTTGATGCCACATGCTTCATGGGTGTATGAGACTCACACCATGCTTGATATAATGAGAGGTTTTTATTTATCAAAGTAATTCAAAATTGGATGGAAATTTGTCATGGCTACAAGCTTGTGGAAGCTTGTGGAACCATTGACCAAGTCTACCAATTTTGTTTCACTTGTAGATATTTATTAACCTAACCATTATACTAGCCATAGTTAAGTCTCTACATGAGTTAGTGTATGACACTAACTCATCCATGGTTGCAATTCTCACCTCATATGAGATTAATTCTCTTCTTCACTTCATCTTCTTCTTCTTCATGGAAAAGCTTTCTAGCTTTTGAAAAGGTGATGAAAAATTAATCTAAAGTGATCCCATTTCCTACTTCATCATCCTCTACTATATTAGCCAATTAGTTTAAGATGTTTGCTTCACTAATCTACCATTAGTGAAGAGGTAGCATGAGCTTGAGTATTCTCGACGTAGATCATATTCGGCCTCGATGACTTCGAGCAAGTTTGTTCATTTCTTCATGTGAACCCTTACTAAAGTTCGGGTGTTCACTACTTAGAGCGAAGGGACTGCTACACGGAGCTTTAGAACTGAAGGACCAGTCTACAAAGGTTGTATTCCTCATTCACTTAGATGTAAAGTTGTTTGCATTGTTAGTTCGTCTAAATCTCTAGTTAAGATTCTAGGGTTAGGGCTCTTTAGTATGGCAAAAATTTGAAAACGGCATGGACGATACCTCCCGAAACCTTGCTGCCGTGCTAGGGAACCCTACACTTAAACCCTCACACAACCTAAAACCCCTCTTGCAAATAAAACTTTTTCATTTTAAAAGAAACTCTTACAAACCAAATGTCACTTATAACTAATTACTATAACACTTAAATACCATAATCTTTTATAAAAGTCTTAGTCTTTTATCAAATTTTTAAAGAAAATTTAAAATAACATTTAAAATTTAAATAATTATTTAAAAAATTCCAAAAAGTTACACGTTATAATTTAAATCAGCCTTTTTTCAGTGTCGACAGATGTTTGAAGAACAATCGGACAAACGTCTGAAGGTTTACCAAAATAAATCCCAACGGCTATATTTTCAAAAACTTTTCTTCTTCAGATGCCTTCCGTGCCTTTCTTCAGACGTTTGTACCACTACCAAAGTTCACAGAAATATCTTTACTTAAATATCGAGTAGTCATATACCTATATAAAATAGACGTCTGAAGTACAAACCAACAGACGTCTGAAGAACAAAAAAAAAGCAACCCAGGGCTTTCAGCCAGACGTTTGTCAAAGCAGAAGACGTCTTTCTGTTTGTGTTTCAGAAGTTTTCTAGTACAAATTGACAGACGTCTAAAGTACGAAAACATGCAGAAATATCCTTACTTAAAGAAAATGGGGTTTATCATAAAACCAATAAGAGGACTGACTTCTGAAAAACAAATGGACGGACATCTGAAATTCAAAAATCTAGCTTTTCAGATATTTCTGATTTTTAAAAACTAACAGTAGACAGAAATCTGTTGTTATTTTGGGCAAACATCTGTCCTAGCACAAAAACTGAAATTTGGGTTTTTAAGAAATAGAAAACTTCGAAATCGAGAAACCCGATGTTTGTAAAACGTTTGTGTATGCGTTGCTGAGTGTTTCAAGAGCTCTAATCGATATAACCATAATCTATAAAGTAATTACAAGGATTCCTATGTCCGTTCCGCAAATCTTCGAATTCTTGAATCTTTGTCGTCTCTTCATCTTGAGCTCTTGAAACTTTGGTGCATGATCTTCATTTATCTTCAATTAAACTTCCATTGATCATCACCACTCACAAGCGTCTTGAAGTCATTCTATTGATCTTCAAACTTGGACTATCAGACTTCGACGCTTCAATCTTGGACTTCGGCTTCTTTAGCTTTCCTTAGCTTGAATTTGACCAATTGAGAAGCATTCGTCCGTATCCTCTAACCTCTATTAGATTTGCCGTTTAAGCTCTTTTTCCGTCATCCTCCTTTATATGCTTGTTTCATGAGATATCCTGAATATCCTGAAAAGTAATCTCAAAACGACCAAGCACATCATATACTATGTTATGAAATAAGCAAGATAATAAACACAGTATATAAAAATTAATTGTCTCGATATCACAAAGCTATGAATAGTATATCAATATCAAGATATCAATCAGGTGCAAAACATGAGATATTGATATACTATATATGTATACACGCTATATAAAAAACAATATGTGGAACACATGTATACATATATGTATTTACAATGTCAAACAAGTAGGCAAGGTTACGAAATACGACATCATAATACCTATTCATAATTTGAACATCGAAACAACGAAAAGGAATACTATTTCTATATCCAAGTATATAACAAGATAAAGTATGAGATATTGAAATATTATTCAATATATACATGTTATATGATATTCAAGCTAATAAATATGTGTATACAAGTTTAGTGTCGGTAAAGAAGGCAAGATAAAGCAAGTGACACTAAATGACTATTCATATTTTGAAACCATCATCAAAACCAATAAAATCATAAGCCATCAATCTCCCTATTTTTGATGATTTCAAAACATGAATAACACACCCTATTATTCTCCCCCCTTTTGACAAAATAAAAAATGGTGTTTAAGGAAATTAGTACGTTTGAACTACTCCTCCTAAACATATGCGTATACTTAGAGTGAATCAAACGTTTGAATTACTCTCCTTAAATGTATGCATAGGAAACTAATAGGACACGGATATGAACTCAAGTAAAAATGCAAAATTTTGAAAATGAAGTGAAAGTTCCTAGTGCCCTTGACGCTACAACTGCGGCCAATGCAGAATCAAAAAACAAAATTTTTACGGGAGCACTAGAAACTAATCCACAGCGATCATTCCAAACACTAAACTAGAAAACTAAATATGCAAGGGGTAGAGATTACAACTTTTGATACGTGTCCACCCAATTGTAGAAGATCCCTCCAAGTTCCTCGTAAGCCGTCGGGAACAAGCTTGAGAGGTGACCCACCTTGCAGAAGATGATCTACTAGAGGGAACCGATCCAAGTTTCGGCTTCATCTATTGAAGCAACCGACGCTCCAAGCTGCTAGAAATGGAGAGTGGGGATATATGAATTTTCCAATATCGTTTTCTCTATAAAACTAAGCTCAAGAGAGCAAAGAGCGAGAAGGAGGAGGAGGATGAAGAGGTAGCTATGACAAAAATGAGCTATGGGTTATGAAATGAGAGAATGGATTCACAATAATTTTTTCACCATCAAATAAAATATCATAACCATTTTTCTTTTAAACAAATGAAGCGCATCCCTCTCTACATGCCATCAACCACCCCAAAGCCACCTCATCCTCCACCTCATTTCCATTTGGTTTTCTAAAAAGAAAATCAATAATGAGATGTCCTTCTTCTAGAATTATTCCATATAAATACGGAATACAAGCCAGTATACATATCGAAATACATATACGCGTATCCTATAAAAATATGAATAGCCAAGAAAGAGAAAATGAATAGTAAGAAATAATACTATAATATATATTATTAAATCAAAACTTGATTTAATAATCTGGCTTAATCCTAAGCCGGCTAATATTATTAACCGTCCGATTAAAGTCCATGTAGTAAGTACACGTATATAATCAGACCCCTGCATGTATCAATATACATTCTCTACATCATATTCTATGAACCGGGAAAACCCTCTGTGTGGGACTCTAAATACTCGACAATAAGCTGGCAGTGATTTACTGGATAAATCCAAAACTACAAGCACATCAGCGACACTAGCTGTATGTAATAGCTACCCGGGTATCTGCCGAAAGGGATGTCAACAATCAAGTCCATCCGTATCCTACTGAGCCTAAATATGAAAATTTTTGTACATTCCGGCCTCTTCGTCTAAGAGTATCACATACCGGGTCTTGGGGTGGAAAATGTAACACCTAATAATCCGATAAGTCGTGTCGGAGTCAAGCTCATCATCAACCAAGAAACTAATAAACTCCTATCAGTAAATCCCATCCACTGTGGCCATGGATTTAGGGTGATGGCTAACCGAACATAGCACGACATCGAATCCTAATATCAAGAGAGACAATCCTCGACAATCACTCACTGCCTCCATGTGGCTCGGGATTGTACCTAACTAAAACCTATTTGCACGAATCCTTTGAGCCGTGATAGGGTAGTAATCTAAGTACAGCGAGAACTCACACTAGATAAATGACGATCTCAGGTCAAAAGACTAACCTATACTCATGCCACTAGATAACTTCTATCTAACGACAGATATAATACCATCTAGAAATTCTCGATGAGTCTGTCCAATGTACTCACCTCCAGTCAGCACCTGTATACTATCATAAGTGACATAACACCAATGGCTTATGAGACCGGCCACCGCCTCTCGTCGAGGTCTAGAAACATATACACTAGTCTACTCCTGAATATCGATGCATAGTCTCTATACTCTCTCGACTATGGACATTTAAGGATGTGCTTATGGACTACCCAGCTCTCATGTATATGATCTCCATCATAATGCTGGTTGTCAAGCAAGAATCCTATGGGCTTCATCATTATGTATTAGAGACACATAATAATAAGTAAAAGATATACACATCAATTACAAAGAAAAACCAAATAACATATTATCATTTTGGGTAAGACTATTCTACCTATATAGGTCCACCCTTAATTATCATAATCGTGTACCTATAATTACAATAATTGACTTGAGGACACTATATCCAACAATCTCCAACTTGCACTTAAGGCTAATTAATGCGGTATCGCATACCCAAATCCCGTGTGCTACCGAATACCCAACTTCTCTACTAATCAGTTTCGCAAATATGTTTGTGAAACATCTATGTTCGAGAAATAGCTTCAGTGAGTGGATCCGCTACAATGTTCCAACTTCCTCTCCCTATATCCCAATTTCGCGGAGATCAACAATCTCCCGAACTAAGTGATACCCCGCCTCAAGAATTTGTCTGGATACATGATAGGACCAAGTTTAAATGAACAACTTTATCCAACAAACTTCCTGGGTTGTATCCTTCGTTGAGTCATAACCAACATCCTACACCATACCACCTCAGTATCCCTATTGGAACCCTATCCAATATACTGCTCCTCAGAAAAAAGTAAACTCAAAACTCTGACAGCATCTTTGTCATCCAGATCACCATGGAAGCCTAGAACTGGTAACCGCCTCCTTGAGGAGGCTATCGTTACCATAAACAAATAACATCGTCTTATGTTCTTAATTGCTTCCCTTTGTCCCTTCAAGATTGGATTAATATCTGCTTTCTACAATAAGTATGAAAGCAACAGCTGGTTTGGTACAAGATATTGTATGATTGACCCAATTGCCTAAGCAAATTATATGTCATTTATGCATGTCCCTCTCCTTATCAGTCTAAAATACATCTCTTTAAAGAGGGTGACTCCATTACCTGTGAGTAGACTACCACACCAGGGGTCATCCATTCTAAATTACTTTAGAATAGTGTTCAAGTACCCAAATTGGAAAGCTTCCCAAATCTAGATCTATCGATATAGATCTAGTCACCAGAATCCCTGATATCTCAACAAGTGCAAAAGCAACTTCTGGTTTGGTACATGATTGATTCAATTGCCTAACCAAGTGATATGTCATTCACGCAAGTTCCACTCCTCATCAGTCTACAAGACATCTCTTTAGAGAGGGTGACTCCATCACCTACGGATATACTACCACGCCAGGAGTCATCCATTCTAAAACACTTTTAGAATGGTGTCTAAGTACCCGGATTGGGACAATTCCCAAATCTAGATAAAAAAAATCATAGATCTTGTCACCAGAATTCCTGATCTTATCCAGAACCTATGTGGAGAAATATCTGTGACAACCAAGGTTTGACTGATTGTAGTGTAATAACATCACTTCCTATCAAGAGTATATCATCCAAATATTAGGACATAACTCCCTACATCTTTCTTACAAGGTTCATCTGTTGTTTTGATGAAGTCAATCATCTTGACCGTCACATCAAAATAGATGATTCATTTCCGCTATACTTTCTTTAGTTTATGAATAGACATAAGCAACTTGCATACCTTCCGCTGCTCCAAATGACTACGATAACCCTCTGACAGAGTCATATACACGTGCACTTCTAAATTCCCATTTAGAAAGACGTTGTAGTCATCCACCTGCCAAATATCATAGTCAAGAATAGCAGCGGTGCCAAGTCATATCCGTATGGATTTTAGCATACACATTGAAGTAAAAGTTTCATCATAATCCAAGTGGGGTATTTGATGAAAACCATCGCTACAAGTATAGCCTTATTAGGTTAATACATTTCTAAATGTATAGATCTCGAAAAATCTATTTGCTCCTAATGGGTTTTACCCCTTCAGGAGCACCCTGCAAATTCCATAATTTTCTGAAGTGAGTGGAGTCCAACTTGGATATAAAACATCCAGCCATCATCCGGAAATCACCACTTCTCATGGCATGCTGACAACTAGTAGAGCCATCATCACAATAATGCTGACCTTCCTGTCACCGTCTACAAGAAAACCGAAGTATCTTTCGGGTGGCTGAGGTCACCTACTAAATATTCGGAGTGGCTAAGGTTGGTCGAATCCAATTGAATCTCCATATTCTACTAAATTTTCAATAACCATTTGTGGTTCTGGAATCATTTTGAGTTCTACCATACCCCCACTAGTTTCGTTTATAAAAAGATTCTTTTTATAAAAAGATGGAGAGTCAAGAACAATGTAACTATTTATCTTGAAAATGGTAGAAGCAAAACCCTAGAAATTGCTTGGGATAAACCACAAACTACAATTACCGAAGCATGCCTTGAGTTTGTCCGGATTCTGCTTTTAAACAAAAACCGAATAACTCCATATATTAACAACCTCAAGATATCCAATTAATCTATGTCCATATAGAATCAAAGGCACAAATTTAGATGGAACCAAATTCAAATATCATGCAGCTGTTTCCAGTGCATATCACCTAAATGGGAAAAGCCAATAAAGTATTACTCATCAAGGTTCGCACACACGGATGAGTAACCTGTGATAGAATTAAGTTCTCAATATTATTATGATGGAATACCTAGCATAAGTATCTATATCTTTAATCACTTCGAAGAATTCTGATACTTCCAACATATGGTTCTCTACTTTATTTTTATGCCTATAAATTTCTTAAAATATTCGGACCTTGCATTTCAACGAATGCGTGTCTAAAACCAGAGAAATGATAGGTAAATCTAAATGAAGTAAGAGTACCAACCCCATGTCCTTAAGAACACCGGACAACAAGCATTACCATGTATAAGTCGCAAGAGTATACTAACTCAAACTCCGTGTGTCGTAAGATGAAAACTGTATTTCGGTTAAGAATGTTTATACCGTTATTTAATATACCTTACCCCATCCACAACTGATAAAGGTAAATATTTGGAATGCAATTTTCAAAATTTATATCATACTTTATAAAATAAGGATACGGATATTCAATTTTAAAAATTGGTGCATAACAACGGTTATTCAAAACCAAATACTTGTCGTTAGGCAAAGCCAGGAGATTTAATTCAATATCACTAATTCCTATGAATTCCGATATTGATGATCAAATTACCCATTTCCCAATATTCTACTCCTTCTCAGTATCTGTAATGTCATACAGATGTGAGGTCCAAATATGGTACATATGTACCCTAGAGTCAGAATTAATTAGAAAAACAGTTCTCATTTACAAGTACAAAGAAATTCTGAAACATGAAAATGTTTCAAGGGGGTGGCCGGGTATTTCTTATAATGCCTCTTCCATTATCCAGATTCATAGCAGTAGTCGCAATTTCTTTTGTCCTCACTTCAATCCCTTTATATGTCTTTACATCTTACCTTCTGTACACCGCATTTAGGTTAATTGATTTTCTTCCTTCCCTACCTTTCGGCGCCAGCCTAAGGTTTGGAAGAAGACTATCTAATAAGCGTAATAAGTGTACTCTCCTAATACAAAGAGATCTCACAACCTGAGAAAAGATAAAGGGAAGATACGACCGAATAATCCTATTCAATTTCTCCAGAACTAGTGGCCATCCTCGACTGAAATAACTTCTTCGAGTTCGTATATAACTATACGATGGCCTTTCCAAACAATATGGATTATCGTGGTGATACAGAGTGTTCTAGAGAAAAGCAAAGGGAAAGTAGTAGCGGGGAAATATGCGACTTTATCGTGAATCATGACAATCCAAAACCAAAGTGTGTAAGAAGGTTCGGTTAACTTGGTTAATGAGTTTTAGTTTAATGTAAGTCATGGTCGCATAACCAGAGAGAGAAAAGAAACACTCAGCATGCACTCTATCAAGATTAAATTGGTTAACCATTTTATCTAATCAAGATGAATCCCACTGTATTTTCAAATTTTCCTTCAAAGCCTAAAAGGAGAACTAGTCGGGATCATGTACACCTTACAAGTTCGCTAATCGTTCAGCCAGGTTGGTTTTGGTTCTCCGAGGGAGGTCTCTCATACTTTTGCACGGACCTAATTTAATAACCCCGTTTCCGTAGAGGCGTAACTCGTCAACACTTTCTAGACACCTAATATGTTAGCTAATTATGAAGTGAAAATTTTCTGAGGAGTAATACATAATCGGGACCAAACTACCATTGTGTGATAATTTTGACGGAATCCAACCAAAATTACCACACTCCAAAAGTTATACTCAAACTTGGTAAGTTTCCATTATATTTGAAACTCTCGATATGGTTTTTACCCCTAGGACCCAAGTGACCTCGACACAGTCAACAAATCAAAAGGTCCTAGTCAAGTTCAACACATCATTATCTTGATTACATTAAACACACCCGCACGAGCCCTTGACACGGTCAACAAGTTCGCACGACTGTCCTAACTAATTGCATCGCATGCAACAAATAAGCACCACTTAGCTACCGCACACTACGCCTCGACAAAGACAACAAAAGTAGCACGAATACTAAGTACTGCTTGTAAGAAATGACGGAGGGCTATGGCCGGTTTTTGGTGAAAAACCTTTAACGTAATGAACTTAATATCGTTGAAGGAACTCGAGTGGCTTTGAAAAAGGAGTGGTTTAGGCTCCGCTTTTAAAAATAGTAACATAAACTTTTGCTTAAGAGCGAACTCTCTGTGAAGGAATCAAGGCTCTTTCCACATAGAATGAGGTGCAGGATATTCCTAACCGAATATCTCGATGCAAAGTAAAAGAATATGATTATGGTTTTGAAGAAAACCGAGTAGTTTTAAAAAATTGGTTCCGACAACATCATTTAGGTTTGTTTTTCTTGCATTAAATATATAACTGATGGAACTTGTGCACTTTAAATAGCAAATTTAAAAGTTGATAATATAGGGTTTTCAAAATTTAAGAGAGCAATTAGTCCCAAATCATAGGATCTTGCTAAAGTAACAACTTGAAACAAGATAAAGAGAGCAAACTAGCTACTAGGTTGAAACTACAACCTTTGTAATATCTTCAAGTGCTTCCAAATTGTATTGGACTCCATTGTAGGACCATAGAAGCTCCTTGGAACAAGCTTGCAAGTCCATCTCCTCCATCAAAGATGATCCACCTTGAAGGCTCAAGTGCAATGGATCCAAATTCAAACTAGAATTTACCTAAGTAGTTAGATTGTTAAGCTAACTAGCTAGGAGTTGTAGTTCAAGCTCACTACTAATTTTATCTCTTTGTTTTTGTTTTTGTATTCTTTTTCTAAAGTGTAAAGAAAGGAGGAAGAAGGGGATGAGAGTGTGAATGAAAATAAATCCTTAACCATTTCAAAAGAAAATGTTACAAATATATTTTTCTCCAAAACAATCCAAGCCCTTGGATCAAAACAACTATTCAAGTGTCCATCTCCTCCTCTTGATTACACATGTCACGATACTACAATATGGTGAGGGTATGATGTGCCCTAAGTATAACATAAGCATTAGAAAAAGAAACAAAAAGAAAAGAATTAAATTAATCACAATTTATACATATATATAAATGTAACAATACAAGTACATATATATACACTTGTAATTAATTTCTAATGTATTTAAAATACATAAAGAGACAAAATTAAATCAGTGAAAAAATATAAGTAAATACATACTACAAAAATATGTATTAATATATTAAATCGACACCCGATTTAATATACGTCTTTCCAAAAAGATCGGCTAGTATTTCAACCGTCTGATTACCGTCAGTGTATCCAATACACTAGTTTTAATCGAACCCAAACGCGTACCAATGTACCGCAACTACAATATTTAGCCAAAGCCGGAAACCCTCTCCGTGGGACTCTAAAGACTCGACAATACGCTGGCAGTGGGTTTAACTAGAAGCACATCAGTGACCCTAGCTATATGTAACGGCTACCCAGGTATTGTCGAAAAGGAGATCGACAACCAAGCTCATCCAAAACCCTACTAATCTTATCAACGACATGTACCATACAGTCTGGTCTGTTCATCTGAGAGTATCACATATCCGGTCTAGGGATGGATAGTGTCGGATCCCTAATAACTTGATAAGTCATGCTGGTGTCAAGCCTTATCACCAATCAAGAAACTACTGATCGCAATCTGTACATTCCATCCGCTTAGGCCTAGGTCTTATGGTGACGGCCAACCGTACACTACGCGACATCAACTCCCAATACCGGGAGAGACGGATCCCCTCAATTGCTTACTGCCTCCAAGTGCTTCGGGACTTCACCCAAAAGCTACTTGTTTGTATGACTTTTTAATGCCGTGGTAGGGTAGCAATCAATGTACAGTAGGAACGCACTCAAGATAAATGAAAATTTCAAGTCAACAAACTGCGTTGTAATAATGCCACCTGAGAAGTGCTATCTGATAATAGGTATAATACCATCGAGCATGTTCTCGGCTGGTCCATGCAGTGTAACTCATAACCCAATGGGCACCTGTATACAACCTTTGGTGAATGAATAACACCAATGGTTGCAAGACCAGCCATCGCCCTTCATCGGGGTCAAGAAACGTATACACTAGTCTACTCTGGAATATCGATGCCCAGTCTCGATATTCTCACTACTAGGGACATTTAAGGATGTGCTTATTGATTGACACGAAAGAGTATGTTTGTAGTTAACCGCAATCAGAACGGTGTCGTGTGTAGCTAGACCGAGATGAGTACGGGTCGTCCTCTGGGAAACGTGGAACCTTTTACTCTTAATTTAGATGTGTTGAGAAAGAGAGGAGGAATAAAGAATGTTGTGGAATGGTTTCTAGATCTACGTTAAACATGAATATAAAATATAAATCTAGATTATTTTAAGGATGTAGTTAATATAATAAGAGGGCTTGTAGGGTTCGTTAGGATTTAGTAGTTATGGACGATTAATTAAAAGTTACCCTTTTTATCCATTAATAGATTTAGAACTAGAACGACGGTGATGTGTGTAGATTAGGGTTTCTGGAGGGAAAATGAATCCCACTCTTAACCCTTATCTCGACACGGAACTCCGTTCATATCTAGCCTTTACCAAAACAATCATTAATCTAATCTCTAATCGCGGTCGGAACTAGCAAAGAATTGCTAGCGCGCCCGATTAGGATGTTAATGATTCTTTTGATAAAGTTCCTAAACTTTATAGGACTTAAAAAGGGTTTAGTTATTTTCATCGTCCATTAGCCTACCCTAATCCTACGAACCCTAACAAGCGGAGAATTACTCGCGCATGTTGGGAAAAGAAGATGAAAAGACAGAGAGGGAAAACATAATGTAAAATGCAAAAGAATTAAATAAAATAACTACCTTTATTAATCAACTTGAACAATCTACACTTTATTCCGTAGAAAATGATTACAAACTAGTTGCTTCTCGATCTTTCCTAAGGAGGTAGACGGACAGTTGATGATCAGCCTGGATGCGTGAGCCGTCTTGGACTTCGTGATCTCGTCGGCTTGATAACTTTTTCAAGAGGCTCTCGGTGCCCTTTTATAGTGCAAAGCCAGAATCTTTAGATTGGAAACTTGGTAAAATTCAGCAGAGATTGATCTCCCAAAATTGTAGCAAATGATCCTTCTAGAAGGCCGCGGATCCGCGGCCAACAGGGGGGTTTGGCCGCGGTTCCTCGGCCAATGGAGGAGATCAATTGATCAATTTTTTAGGGCTTTCTCATTGTGACATTTGGCAATCCTAGGCACCTTCAGAATATGAAAATCTTTTCTCGGTTGCTTCCAAACTTGGTCTCCAAGTTTTGCTTCTTAATTTGGCAAGTTTTCTTCAACAACTTGATTTGCTTGATAAATTCTGCATAACAACTTGGAAAATTCTGCACAATAATCTCAAATAATATTTAGTAGTCTTAGTTCTACTAGGATTTGGTCAATAGATTTATTTGCATACATTTTCCTACCAAATGATAATTAAAATATATTAACACATGGAAAATAATGTTTTTACACATAAACCCTCATATGTATAATATATTATAATAAAGTCCTTTTTTAATATGAAAATGGTAAGAAAAATGTAATACTAATGTGCAGTTTTATCAACTGAACAAATACCCCCAAACTTATCTTTGATCGTCCCGAGCAAACTAGTTTATTAAAGAGGAGAAAAAGAAAGGAGAAAACTAAGCACACTTTCGTAGGCAAACACGATTGCACTGAGCACGTGCAACAAGCCGTTAAACCTCTAGGTGTCCCTAGTAGGAGGAGTGTTGTCTCCTGAGAGTTTTGCAGCGGATTACACCCACAAAATCCTATAACAAAAGAGTGGGGGTGAAATTTACATATAAAGATAAGAACCATAAAAGAAAGACTTTGAAAAGAAGGGTTTCCAACTATACTAGCTTTTCAGTTGTCATGAGCCCTATCTTAATAGTCATGAAAAAATGTTAGAAATCACATTATCCCTCAATAAAACATCGTCTTTATTCTTCATTCCTACCTTTCATCCAAACATTGATCATATAACCCCACGTGTGTGAAATGGACATCCCTACACTCGGAAAATTCAATTCAAGCTATCATACTCTTGTCCATCTACCTCAGTACTTTTTAACTTGATAAATATTTAGATTTGCTCACACATTTTCATACGACCGTTAATACTTCTTGAGGTACTAACCAACCGATTACTCATGTACTTGCTAATTAGGTGATAATATTTTCCTCGTCTTGCACCACCTAAGGCTTAGCAGTGACTCCCAGACCAGTTGGCCTTAGGGCACTAGGTGAAGAGGCACCCTCGCTATATTTTTTTATTGCTGCCTTGGCGATAACAAAACCAGTGTTCATTTTTTTCTTTTCACCATTTTTATATTTTCTTCAATTTTTTTTTCATTTCCTTCATACTTTGGCTTTTAGACAAGAGCATTTCAAGGTATCCTCTACTATCCCAAGTTTCAAGACGTGTGTAAGTGCATATAGTAGGGTATCAACTTTCAAATGTTTGGCTTCCAGAATAGAAACTATTTTTCAGACTTATTTTTATCCTCAGATTAGTGACTTCCTTCATCTTACTAACCCTTGAGACAACAGCTCATAACTACTTATTACTAGTTCGTTTAAGAAAACTTCTAATTTTCTTGGTTTTCTTAAACTATTCCTATCTTTTGGATGTAATTTTTCACTTTCTACTCCTTTGTTATATAAAAAAAAATTTAATCTTTAAAATGCTTGAAAATTTGTGCTTATGCAAAATATGATGCAACTTGATATGTAAATAAGCACAAACCTCCCCCAAACCTGTTTACAGCAGTGTCCTCACTGATGTCATCCGTTAAGCTCAAAAACCTGTAGACTTGGGAGGAAATTATTAATGGGGGAAAGAATATATGAAAGTGAAAATCCTCCCCTAAACTTATTTTAGGCTCACAAATTTGTAAAAATCATTTTCTTTTCAAGAGCCAAAATATACCACACCCCCCAAACTTGAGTTAAACAATTTTAATCTTTTAAAATAACACGAGGGGGTCAAGGTTATTGGTCAATGCCAAGCTTTGCAAAGACCGAAGGTCAACACCAACCATTCAAAAATTTTATCGATGAAGCACCAAGGTTGGTGGAAGAACATGTCACCTTTTGACAAGAAGAAGTGGGGAGGTGATAAGAGGTGTAATGGAAAAGAATTGCGTCTCAATTTGGAGAGACGACACAGTGATAGTAATGATGGATTACTCACATTATCATGATTGTCCAAAAGAAGGGGTGGATGTCTAATTTCTTCATCTTGGAGTTGATTCATCTCAACACCCGTGTCTTGTAAAAATACGAGTTCATCAGTGAAAATTTCCTCAAAGCTTTTATCGATACCCCGAAGAATAATGTCATCAGAAAAAATGGGTTGATCGTCAGACTCTATAAAAAGTTCCTCATCGGTGTTAGATGTTGATCCGGACAACTCGGTCGAAGAGTCCGTATCAAGTAACAACATATGAAAAGAGTCAGTATCATGAGGTTGATCAAATTCGCTGCTGTCGATATCCATTAATTCGACAGAACACACATGAGCATAGGGTTCGGAGGGTTCACTTCCCAACTTGTAAATGTTAAGCTCAATTGACTTCTTTCCAAAGGATAGGGTCATAGAGCCGTTTCTACAATTGATTACTGCGTTGGAAGTGGCCAAAAAGGGTCGACCGAGTATCACCAGGATTTGATTGCATGGGTTTGCCACAGGTTGTGTATCAATAACGATAAAGTCCACAGGGAATATGAATTCCCCGACTTTGATTAACACATTCTCTAGCTCACCCCTAGGTTGGGTGATAGATCGATCGGCCATCTGAAGAGTGCAATGCGCTGGTTTTAACTCTCCGATCCCTAATTGCTCATAAACAGAGTACGGAAGCAAGTTAACACTAGCACCTAGATCAAGTAGAGCACGATTGATATTTTTACCCCTAATGGAAATAGAAATTGTAGGACTTCCGGGGTCCTTTCGTTTTCTGGATAGTTGTTGTGTAAAAGCAGTGCTCACATTACTCGCAAGGAAAACTTTTTTAGGTACTTGAACTTTTCTCTTCCTGGTGCACAAGTCCTTTAAGATTTTTGCATATGACGGAACTTGTTGAATAGCATCTAGGAGAGGAATGTTTATGTTAACTTGCTTAAAAATTTCCACAATCTTCTCCATTTGTGAACTTGGTCTGTTGCCCCTTAACCTGTTTGGATAAGGTGCTTTATCAATAAGGGTTTGGTCCAACATTGGAGAGGATTGTGGGGACGGATTCGATCCCAAAACTGGAGTGGGAATCGACTTAGATAGTTTTGGCGAAATGGGCGAAGGGTTCGAGCCTTGGGAAAAACGGAGAATAGGCTCGGGTGAAGGTGGGAGACTAGACGAATTAGGGGAAGAAGAAGAAGCCGGGGTATCATTGGTGTCACTATCATCACACTGCTCACCTACTCGGTTATTCAGCACTTTTCCCGATCTCAACGTGGTAACAACACTCACATTATAACTTTGTGAGTGGCCAGGATTAGGTATGGGTTGAGATGGGAGTTTCCCTTCCTCTCTTGCACTCATTGCGGCGTTTAATTGTGCGATTTGGTTTTCTATTGATTTAATACTCTCACCATGGGAGGCGGAGTTTTTCGTTAGGGTATCAATAGAAGACGTCATCTCAGTCGACAATTTCATGGATTGTTTCATGAACATATCCAAAGTTTGTGCGAGTGAAGAGTTATCAGTACCGGCCATTTGTGGTGTAGAAATGTTGGCCTGATTTTGGAAATTCTGTGACTGAAAGGGGGGCTGATTCTGTGGTTTTGGTTGCTGTGGAGGAGGACTTTGATAATTGCTTTGTTGGTTTTGATTCCAAGCAAAGTTTGGATGATTCCTCCATCCTTGATTGTACGTGGAAGAATAAGGGTCGTTTCTAGGTCGCTGCTGAAAAGCAGCATTAGCTTGGAACGAAGCATTCATAGGACATTCTTCCGTTAAGTGTGAAGGATCCGAACAGCAACTACAGACGGTCTTAGGAAGCGTGACTTGATTTAGGGAGAATGATGAGAACTTGTTTTCAATAGCGTCGAGTTTCTTCTGTATTGCTGCCATTTCGGCTTTTACTGCGATAGAAACATCGAGCTAGTGAATACCTCCCTTAGTTGAAGGTGGTCTTACGCTTTCCCACTGCAACGTGTGTCCAGCAAGGTCTTCCAGATATTTCCAAGCTTCACCGTCATTTTTAGACATAAAATTGCATTGACACATTATTTCAAGCATCTGCTTTGTCGCTGGATTAATGCCCTCATATATAATCCGACATAAATCCCATCTTTGTATTCCGTGATAGGGGCATTGGACAAGCAGATCTTTGAAACGTTCAAAGCACTTCCAAAATGGTTCATTGGGAAGCTGGGTGAACTGGTTGATCTCGCTCCTAATGTGGGCAGTCTTATGATTTGGGTAAAACTTCTTAAGAAATGCTATGACAAATTCATCCCAATTAGTGATAGAGTGTGTGGCAGTATTATAAAGCCATTTTTCTGTCAAGTCGCACAGTGTGAATGGGAGAAGACGTAAGCGCATAGCATCTAAAGTCAATTGTGAAGTACCCATCATTGCGCATACGTTTTCGAATTTGGTGATGAAAACGTACGCGTCTTCCGACTCAAGCCCGTGAAATTTGGGCAGCAGATTGATGTAGTGGGGTTTAATTTCGAAATTATCCCCGTTAGGTGGTGGAAGAGATAGACAAGTGGGAAGAGGACCACGGATAGGATAGCATCTCTCTTGGAGAGAGATGCGCGGTGGATTCTGCGCACCTACGGGCGGCGGCGGCGTGGTGTTATAATCTGATGGAGTGCCGTCCATCTCAGTCGTGGTGTGTGGTGGGGGCCAAGAAGATGAAGAAGTACCGACTTCGGCGTCGATAGCAGGAATGCGGACAAGACGGGCACTAGGATCCCGTGTCCAGCCGAGCATGCACTAAGCGGGTTTAGTGCAAGTGGCAGCGTGTGTGTGATTTTAAAATTGGCTTGTTTTGAAAAAGTGGGACTCAAGACAAATCACCCTAAGATGCACAAGCAACCCTAGAACTAAGGTCACCTAGGTCCAGTCTCTAGACCGCTCCTAGACTTCCAAAGGACAAGCCGCAGGATCAATCCTCTACCGCCTCCGTACTACCCTTGTAGCCAGGTAAGTGCCAGGCAGGTGGGAAGGAACCATGTCGTGGGCCTAATTAAAAACCACTAGCCTTTGTCACACTTGCCTAGGCACTACAAAAATAATGCGGATAAACGAAAGATTACCCACGACCTTCCTCTGTCCTTATTGAGCGCGACAGTCCTTAGAGTCTGGTCTAGATATTTTTTTAAATTAATGAAGGGTTGATCTATATGCTTAGTTTGTGATTTGTGGGGCTTAGGAAGGGTGATGAAATCCCCACCTAATCTTGATTTGGTCTTTGCCCCTTAAAGTCCGTATTAAAATATGCAAAACAAAACCAATCACAAAACTTTTGCAAAAAGAATTTTTTTTTGAACGGCGCGATTTTGTAAAGAATCCTGCAGAAAATAGATTTTATTGGATTTGAGAGGAGAGAGAAAGAGTTGAGAAAGATACCAGAGAAGTTCGGAACCCTAGATCTCCTGTTTCCTCAAGTTCGTGACTCCAGATTCCCTCGCAAAATTCACATACAAATCGTTAAATATGCAATTTGCAGTTTTGTTTTAATAATGATATGACTCGTCTAAGAATTCAACACAAATAGCAAGAATAAAAAAATTATGCACGTTTCCCCGGCAACGGCGCCATTTGATTGACACGAAAGAGTGTGTTTGTAGTGAACTGCAATCAGAACGGTGTCGCGTGTAGCTAGACCGAGATGAGTACTGGTCGTCCTCTGGGAAATGTGGAACCTTTTACTCTTACTTTAGATGTGTTGAGAAAGAGAGGAGGAATAAAGAATGTTGTGGAATGGTTTCTAGATCTACGTTAAACATGAATGTAAAATATAGATCTAGATTATTTTAAGGATGTAGTTAATATAATAAGAGGGCTTGTAGGGTTCGTTAGGATTTAGTAGTTATGGACGATTAATTAAAAGTTACCCTTTTTATCCATTAATAGATTTAGAACTAGAACGACGGTGATGCGTGTAGATTAGGGTTTTTGGAGGAAAAAGGAATCCCACTCTTAACCCTTATCTCGACACGGAACTCCGATCATATCTAGCCTTTACCAAAACAATAATTAATCTAATCTCTAATCGCGGTCGGAACTAGCAAAGAATTGCTAGCGCGCCCGATTAGGATGTTAATGATTCTTTTGATAAAGTTCATAAACTTTATAGGACTTAAAAAGGGTTTAGTTATTTTCATCGTCCATTAGCCTACCCTAATCCTACGAACCCTAACAAGCGGAGAATTACTCGCGCATGTTGGGAAAAGAAGATGAAAAGACAGAGAGGGAAAACATAATGTAAAATGCAAAAGAATTAAATAAAATAACTACCTTTATTAATCAACTTGAACAATCTACACTTTATTCCATAGAAAATGATTATAAACTAGTTGCTTCTTGATCTTTCCTAAGGAGGTAGACGAACAGTTAATGATCAGCCTGGATGCGTGAGTCGTCTTGGACTTCGTGATCTCGTCGGCTTGATAATTTTTCCAAGAGACTCTCGGTGCCCTTTTATAGTGCAAAACCAGAATCTTTAGATTGGAAACTTGGTAAAATTCAGCAGAGATTGATCTCCCAAAATTGTAGCAAATGATCCTTCTAGAAGGCCGCGGATCCGCGGCCAACAGGGGGGTTTGGCCGCGGTTCCGCGGCCAATGGAGGAGATCAATTGATCAATTTTTTAGGGCTTTCTCATTGTGACATTTGGCAATCCTAGACAACTTCAGAATCTGAAAATCTTTTCTCGGTTGCTTCCAGACTTGGTCTCCAAGTTTTGCTTCATAATTTGGCAAGTTTTCTTCAACAACTTGATTTGCTTGATAAATTCTGCATAACAACTTGGAAAATTCTACACAATAATCTCAAATAATATTTAGTAGGCTTAGTTCTACTAGGATTTGGTCAATAGATTTATTTGCATACATTTTCCTACCAAATGATAATTAAAATATATTAACACATGGAAAATAATGTTTTTACACATAAACCCTCATATGTATAATATATTATAATAAAATCCTTTTTTAATATGAAAATGGTAGGAAAAATGTAATACAAATGTACAGTTTTATCAACTGAACACTTATAGACTACCCAGTTCTCACAAGTGTGATCACCATCATAACCCTAGCAGTCAAGCATGATTCCCATGGTCTCTATCAATATGTAATTATGATATGGTATACCACACAAGACATGTACATAATGATAAAGTCAAACCAGATAGCATACTATCATCTCGAGTAAGACTGTTCTAACCATATAGATTCTCTCTCATTCATCATAATCGCCTGCTTGCGATTATAATAATTGCCTTAAGGGCACTATATCCAACAATCCCCCACTTGCACTTAAGGCTAATTATTGCGGTATCGCATACCCACAAAGCTACTGAATACCCAACTTCTCTACTAAACTGTTTTTGTGAAACATTCTTGTTCGGGAAATAGCCTCAGTGAGTGGATTCACTCCAATGTTTATATATTTATCTCTCTATATCTCAATTTTGCGGATAATGACTATCTTCTGAAATGAGCCATACCGTCTTAAAACTTGTCTGGATATCTAATAGAACCAAGCTCATGATATAAACACCAAATCCAACAAACTTCTTAGACTGTACCTTCTACTGAATTTAATCAGCATCCCGCACCATGCTTATCTCAGTATCTGCTTGGATCCCTAACCAACACACTGCCCCTCAGATGAGGGTAAACTGATAACTCTGACAGTCATTCTGTCACCCATGTCACCTTGGAAGCCTAAAACGATAACCTCCTCCCACAGGATGCTGCCGTTATTATATACCAAGAACATCCTCTTATGTTCAAATCTGCTTCCCATTGTTTCTGTAGGATTGGATTATACTTGCTAACTACATTAAAAGCAAGAGGAACCTTATCCTAATCCTGTGTGGAGAAACTTCTTTGACAACCACGGTTTAGTATAGGAACCTCACTTGCTATCCGGAGTATATCATCCAAATCCATAGACAGTACTCCTTACTACCTTTTTACCACGTTCATCTGTTTTTTTGATTAAGTCAATTACTGTGACTGTCACATCAAAATAGATGATCCATCTCTACTATACCTACTTTAGTCTATAAATAGATATAAGCAACCTGCCCACCACGCTTCCGCTACTCCCAATGACTACAACAACCCTCCGGCAAAGTTATATACAAGTGCACTTCTAAAACCCCATTTAGAATTACGATATAGTCATCCACCTTCCAGGACTCATAGTCAAGGGCAGCAGTAGTGGAAAGCTTAGGTCATCATACCATGATGCAAGCCTTCCTGCCACTGTCTATGAGGAAACTGAAATACCTCTCGGGTGGCTGAGATTACCCACTAAATCTGCGGAGTGACTTACGGATCGTCGAATCCAATTGAATTATTAGGTTCTACTAAATTTTCAGTAACCGTTTGTTGTTCTAGAATCACTTTCAGTTCTACCGTACTCCCACTATTGTTTTCTGAAAAGAATTCATTTTTCTAAAATTGTGGAGAGTCAAGAACAAAACAATGTTTGATCTTGCAAATGGTAGAATGTTAACCCTCGTCTATGCCTGGGATAACCCACAAACTGCCATTACTGAAACGTGCATTGAGTTTATCCGGATTCTGGTTTTAAGCATAAGCCGGATAGCTCCATATATCTTAACATCGTTAAGATATGAATCCATTCTATGTCCAATATAGAAACAAAGGCATTGATTTAGATAAAACAAGATTCAAATAGTTTGCAGCTGTTTCCAGTTCACATCACCTGAATTGAAGAAGGCTATGCAGCATTACTCATCAAAGAGCGCACCCGTGGATGAGTAACCTAACATAGAATACTATCACGGAATACCTAGCATAAGTATCTATATCTTCGATCAGCTCGAAGAATCCTGATACTTACAACGTATGGTCTCTACTTTATTTTTATACCTATAAACTTCTCACAATTTTGGACCTTGCATTTTAACAAAAATGCGTGTCTAGAATAAGAGATGTTATTGGCATTTGGAATGTAGTAAGAGTACCAACCCTTTGTCAAAATGGACACTGGACAACATACAATACTTTGTATAAGTCCTCTGAGTTTTCTAACTCAAACTCTGTATGTTGTAAGTTGAAAACTGTATTTTGGTTAAGAAGAATTACACCGTTATTGAATGCACCTTACCTAATCATCAACCGATAAAGGTAAATGTTGTAAACATAATTTCAAAAAGCTATATCTCACTTTATGAAATAAACGTATAGATATATCAGTTTGAAATTGGTGCATAACAACAGATATTCAAAACCAACAAATCGTCAATAGGCAAACCCAGGTGATTTCCTAAAACATCAACAATTACAACGAACTCTGATATTGAGGATCTATTCACCCAATACCCAATATTCTACTCCCACTAATCATATGTAACGCTATACAGATGTGAGAATATAAACCGGTATATACATACCCAAGAGTCAGAATGTAATTGGGAAAGAAATTTTCAATAACTACTGCACAGAATAACTGAAACATGGGAATGTTTAGAGGGGTGGATGGGTATTCTTAGTAATGCCTCTTCCATTATTTAGATCCATGACACTAGTTGCAATTTCCATTGCCCTCACTTCAATCCCTTTATATGTCTCTACAACTTACCTTCTGTACACCAAATTTAGGCTAGTTGGTTTTCTTCCTTCCTTACCTTTCGGCACCTGCCTAAGCTTTGGAAGAAGACAATCTATGAAGCGTAACTGGTGTACTTCCTAATAAAAGGAGATCACAACTTGAGAGAAGGTAAAGGAAATAAACAACGGAATAATCCTATTCAATTTCCCCAGAACTGAAATCCATTCTTGAACTGAAATAAATTTCTGCGAGTTCGTATGTAAATATAAGTGATGGTTTTATCCATTTTATATGGATCTTCGTAGTGATACGGAATGTTCTGGAAAAAGAAAAGGGTAAAGTAAGAGTGGCATGGATATCTGCGAATTTTCGTGAATCGAGAAAAGCCAAAGCTGAATGGTAAAAAGTTCGGTTAACTTGGTTATGAGTTTAAGTTTAAGGTGGGTCAAGGACATAGCCAAAGAGAGAAAAGAAACACTCTGCGTACATTCTAATCTAGATCAAAATGGCTAATTAATAATTTATCTGATCTGGATGGGTCCCACTATTTTCTCAAATTCTCTTTTAAACTCTAAAATAAGAACTAGTCGGGATAACCTGAGGAGCATTGCCTACTCATTAGTGGGAATCGGGATCCAACTATCACCGCGTAGTAACTTGATGGAATCCACTCAAGTCACTACACTCCAGAAGGTATGTGCATACTTAGCACGTTTCCTTTATATTTAAAACTTCCGATATGGTTTTTACCCCTAGGACCCAAGTGACCTTAATTGAGTCAATAAGTCAAAAGGTCCTAGTCAAGTTCTACCCGTCATTATCTTGATTGCATTAAACCCACCCGTACAAGTCCTTAACTGAGTCAACAAGGCCGTATGACTGTCCTAACCAATCACATCTAATACTACAAACAAGCAATATTCAGCTACCGCACACTACGCCTTAACTTAGTCAACAAACATAGCACGAATACTAACCATTACTCGTAGGAAATGACGGAGGGCTACAACTAGTTTTTGGTGAAAAACCTTAAACGTAATGAACTTAATCTCGTTGTAGGAACTATGTAGTTTTAAAAAGGAGTGATTTAGGTTCCGCATTTAAAACACTGGTTTTGAAGAAAATGGAGTGGGTAATTGATTAGTCTAAAATATTGCACATTTGAATGATTATTTTCCCCACTATTATTAAGTTCTAAAAGGTGTTTATTGTAATTATAGAACATATGAGAGTTTATGTGTAAAAGTTTATTATCATATATTTCTACATTATAATTAACATAATGAGGGAAAATACATGCATATAATATTTATATAAAATATTAGTAATTAAAATATGCATATCATATCAAATATTTCTAATCAATATTCTTAACATATAATATTATATAAAATGGTTAGGATAATATCTCAAAAATACTAAATATTACTAACACCATGGCTTGAGATATTGCACAGATATTAGATTAGGACTGGAATCCAAGAGATCCGAGATGTCGGGATCAAATCAGCCGAAATATGGAAGCAAATCGTAAGATTTAGCAACGGCAGAGACTCAGTGCATTATTTTCAGAATCCAGACATCGAGGAGATCTGCAAATGTCAACAGAAGAGAGAAGAAAAAAATCCCAGATGATGAGCCCACCAATGATTCGCAGTTAGGCGGCCAAAAGCATGTATTTGCGGCGGTTCTGCGGCTTAATTGGGGCCGTAGGATGTGATATTTTGGTTATTTGATCGTATCAGTGTATATTCACATATGGTATCTAGGGTTTCTAGTTTATGTGACTATAAATAGGACCGAGATCTTCACATCAAAAAGGATCAAACCGAAGAGATCAAGAGGTCCAAAGCGATCCACGCATTCAGATGATCATCAGCTAGTCATCTACCTCCAACTAGAGAGAGAGCGAGAGCAAGAACTAGGATTCTTTGTAATCTACTTTCTACGAAGAGTTGTATGAAATAGTTGATTAATAAAGGTAGATCTTAGTTTATTTCTTTTTGCATTTACTTTCTGCATTTTATTTCTGCATCTTAATCATGTTTTCTTCTTCATCCTTTCTTCTATCTCAAACCATGAGTGAGTAATTCCTAGCTTGCTAGGGTTCGTAGGCTAAGGTAGATCAATGGATGATAAAATCATTTAACTTCTTTATACATTTTAAAGTCTATAAACTTTAGCAAAACAAATGTTAACATCCTTATCAGGCACGCTACCAATCTATTGCTGGTCACGACCACAATTCGAGATCGGTTTAACACTTGTTTTGGTAAAGGATAGACATGATAGAGATCAATGCAAGGACAAGGGTTAGTAGTGGAGAAACCCTAGTTTCTTCCAAAAGAGAACCCAAATCTACATTCATCACTATCGATCTAGTTTTAAACAATTAAAAGATAAAAGGAGTCATTTTTTAGTCATCCATTACTACTAAGTCCTATAAACCCTACGAGCCTTTTCTTTATAAATCTTATATCCGTAACAACAAACAATCACCCCTTCTTCAATCAACTCGTCTAAAGTAAGAAGAAGGTTCATGTTTTCCTACGGATGACCCGTACTCACTGCAGCTAGCTACTAGCGACACCGTCTTGATTGCGGTTACTTTACGAACACACTTTTTAACGATCAATCAAATGGCACCGTTGCCAGGGAAACGGCTGTAATTTTTTCTTGTTATTGGGGTTGATTTCTTATTAAATCCAGTAAACATATTATAAACGAGAACCAAAACCGCATCTTGTGTATTTAACGATTATTGTGCGAGTTTTGCAAGGGAATCTGGAGTAACTGGAGCAAGGAAACAGAGATTCAGAGACTTTCATCGTATCCCAGAGGAGCATAGGGGTACTCTGAAGAAAACTCGGCAAGAGAACCCTCCATTGTGCGGCGGAACCGCGGCAAAAGTGGGCTATTGGCGGCAGAACTGCGGCTCTCTGGTGGAGTTGGGCCCCCAAAATCCTCAGGTAACTTCTTCATATCTTTATCTCTCCTCTAAAGCTCCAATAATCTGATTTCGACTACAGAATTCTTTGCAAAAAGCGTCACTAAAAAATCTTTTTGCGTGTTTTGATATCGGTTTGTTTGTGCATATCAAAACCGAAAATTAAGGGGCAATAACCCAAATCCAGATTAGGTGGGGATTTCATCACCCTTCCTAGGCCCTACAAATCACAAAACGAGCATACTTTCACCCTACATTAATTAAAAAATATCTAGACCAAGCTTCTAAGGACTGTTGCACTCAATTAGGACAGAGGAGGGTCGTGGGTAATCTATCACTTATCCGCATTTCTCTTAAGGTATCTAGGAAAGTGTGACTAAGGAAAGTATTTTCTTAATTAGGCCCGCTATTTGATTCGTATAGTGGATACCTCCCACTTACCTGGCACTTACCTGGCCACAAGAGCGATAAAGAAGTGGTAGAGGATTGATCCTACGACTTGTCCTTTGGAAGTCTAGGAGCGGTCTAGTGACTTGACCTAGGTGACCCTAGTTCTAGGGCTTGATTTTGCATGTTTGTGATTTGTTGAGTAAAGCCTTAAGTCCGACTTTTTTCAAAACAAACCTTTTTAAAAATCATTCTCACACACACTGCCACATACACTAAACCCGTTAGTGCATGATCGGCTGGACACGGAATTCTAGTACCCGTCTTGTCCGCGTCTTTGCTATCGACTCCGAAGTTGGTACTTCTTCATCCTCTATTTCCCCTCCTCCCACCACATCTCCCGAAATGGACAGCTCTCTATCGGGATTTCAACACACCACCCTGCCACCACCCGTAGGTGCATAGAATCCACCACACATCTCTCTCCAAGAAAGATGCTACCCCGTGCGTGGACCCCTTCCTACTTATCTGTCTATTCCAACGGCCAATGGGGATAATTTCGAAATTAAATCCCACTTCATCAACTTGTTGCCCAAATTTCACGAGCTTGAATCCGAAGACCCATACATTTTTATAACCAAAATCGAAAACGTATGTACAATGATAGGCACAACCCAACTTTCTGGGGATGCTATGCGATTACATCTTCTCCTTTTTACGTTGTGCGACCTAGCAGAAAAATGGCTTTATAGCACTACCACACATTCTATTGCCAAATGGGATGAATTCGTTATAGCATTCTTTAAGAAATTTTATCCCAATCACAAAACCTCCCGTGTTCGAAGTGAGATAAACCAGTTTACCCAACTTTCCAACGAACCATTCTGGAAATGCTTTGAGCAGTTTAAGGATCTTCTTCTACAATGCCCCCATCACGGAATTGATAGATGGAAACTTTACTGAATTATATATGAGGGTGTTAATCCTGCCACGACACAAATGCTTGAAACCATTTGTCAATGCCATTTTATGTCTAAAGACGATAGCGAAGCTTGGAAATTCCTGAAAGATCTCGCCGAACAAACATTACAGTGGGAAAGCGTTGGACTAACTTCATCTTCATCTAGGGAAGGTCTTCATCAGCTTGATATTTCCATCGCAGTAAAAGCCAAAATGGTAGCGATACAAAAGAAACTCGAAACTATAGAAAACAAATTTTCGTTAGCCTCTCTAAACCAAGTTACGCCCCCTCCAAAACCGTGTGTAGTTGATATTCTGACCCATCACATTTAACGGAAGAATGTCCTTTAAATCCTCCGTTTCAAGGTCAAGAACAAACTAATGCTGTTTTTCAGCAACGATCTAGAAATGATCCTTATTCTTCCACATAAATCAGGGATGGAGGAATCATCCTAATTTTGTTTGGAACCAAAACCAAACTCAAAATCAAAACAAGTTCCAAAGCAACTATTAAAGGCCTCCCCCACAGCAACAGTAGCCACCACAACAAAGTCAGCACCCTTTTCAACCGCAATCTTTTCAAAACCCGGCCAACAACTTTGCACCTTATAATAATTCTTTCCCAATGGCCGGTACCGACAAAACCTATACACTTGAACGTAACTTAGAAACGTTTATTAAACAAACTACACAAACGATGGCTAATTTAACGTTTTCTATCTAAACGTTAGTGCAACACACGGGTTCCCATGGTGAAAGCATTAAATCGATAGAAGCACAACTTGCACAGTTAAATGCCGCTATGAGTGAAAGAGAGAAAGGGATGCTTCCATCTCAACCCCTACCAAATACCGGCCATTCACTAAGCGCAAACATCGTTTTTAACCAACAAAATCTTAACGTGAATGCCTTAACTACTTTGAGATCGGGAAGAGTGCTGTACAACCAAGTTGGGGAACAAGTTAAAGTGGATAACGATGAAACCCTGGCTACTACTTTTAACCCTAATCCGTCCAGTCTACCACCTTCTAAGCCTATTCTCCGTTCTTCACTAGGCTCAAACCCTCAGCCCACTTCCTTGGATAAACCTTAAACGATCCCCAATCCAATTTTGGGATCCATTCCATCCCCACAAACTTCTCCACAAATGTTAGACCCAACCCTTATTAATAAAGCTCCCTTTCCAAACAGGTTGAGGGCCAACAAACCAAATGCACAAATAGAGAAGATTATGGAAATTTTTAAGAAACTTAACATAAATATTCCTCTCCTAGATGCTATTCAACAAGTTCTGTCTTATGCGAAAATTCTTAAGGACTTATGCACTAGGAAGAGGAAAACTCAAGTGCCTAAAAAGGTTTTCTTAACGAGTAATGTGAGCACCGCTTTTACCCAACAGTTGCCGAAGAAACGTAAGGACCCCGGTTATCCTACAATATCTATAACTATTGGGGGCAAAATCATCAATCGCGCTCTACTCGATCTAGGTGCTAGTGTTAATTTGCTCCCGTATTCTGTGCATGAGCAGTTAGGTATAGGAGAGTTGAAACCTGCGCACTGCACTCTCCAGATGGTCGATCGATCTATCACCCACCCTAGAGGTGAGCTAGAGGACGTGTTAATCAAAGTCGGGGAATTTATATTCCCTGTGGACTTTATAGTTCTAGATACACAGCCTGTGGCAAACCCATAGAACCAAAACCCGGTGATTCTCGGTCAGACATTTCTAGCAACTTCTAATGCCGTAATAAATTGTCGTAACGGTTCCATGAACCTATTCTTCAGGAAGATGAAAATTAAGCTTAACATTTACAGGCTAGGAAGTCAACCCTCTGAACTTTTTGCTCATCTAATCGATATATGTTCTGTCAACGAGATAGCTTCCGACAGCTGCAAAGTTGATGAACTTTACGTTAATGATCTCGACGACACTAGTTCGTCATTGTTTGATCCTACAAATTACTATACTAGTAAGGAACCTTGTGACAAGTCCAACCATGAGTTCGAATCCTTTGTCTTGTCGCAAAAGTTAGTCGAGCCTTCTGAGTCTATATCCTACGCTAGCTATGAACCTCTTAACGAGTCCGTGTATAATTCCACTACCTTACCTTCTATTGTCTCTCCGCCAACAATAGATCTCAAGCCACTACCTTCTCATCTTAAATATGCATATTTAGGTGAGAATGAGTCTTTGCCCGTCATCATATCAGATTCTCTAGCTTTAGAGCAAGAGAGCGCTCTTTTGTCGGTCTTGAGATCAAAAGCTTTTGGTTTGACAATGACAGACATCAAAGGGATTAGTCCCTTGATTGTTGAAAATCATATACATTTGATAGATGAAGCCAAATCAGCCCGAGACCTACAAATACGGTTGAACCCGTCATGAATGAGGCGGTAAAGAAAGAAATCTTCAAATGCCTAGATAATGACATAATTTACCCAATATTTGATATCTAATGGGTAAGTCATATTCATGTGGTCCCTAAAAAGTTTGGCATCATGGTCATAACTAATGAAGCTAATGAGTTGATCCAAACACACACCTAAACTGGATGGCGGGTATGTACTGATTATAGAAAACTCAATGCCGCAACGAGAAAAGATCACTTCCCTCTATCTTTCATTAACCAGATGTTAGAACGATTAGCCGGGCATCAATACTACTGTTTCTTGGACGGAAACTCCTTTTATAACCAGATCCCCATCACCGAAAAGGATCAAGATAAGACAACATTTATTTGTCCTTTCGGTACTTTTGCTTATAGACGCATGCCTTTTGGGTTATGCAATGCTCCCGCTATATTTCAGCGGTGTATGATAGGGATATTCTCGGACATGGTCGAGAATTTTCTGGAGATATTTATGGACGATTTATCCATATTTGGGGACTCCTTTAAGGAATTCCTTCATCATCTTGACGATATTCTTACCCGCTGTAAGGATAAGAATTTAACTTTGAATTAGGAAAAATGCCACTTCATGGTTCAAGAAGATATTGTCCGTGGGAATATCATTTCACGAAAATGCATGGAGGTAGAAAAAGCTAAAATAGATGTCATCCATAACCTTCCTCCTCCCAAATGCATCAAAGATGTACGATCCTTCCTTGGTCATGCAGGATTTTATAGGAGATTCATTTATGACTTTAGTAAAATTGCTAGACCCTTAACTCTTAACTTGGCCAAGGATACAACATTTCACTTCGATTCGGATTGCGCAGATACTTTTGAATCACTTAAAAGCTCCCTCACTACAGCCCCTTTTCTGTCATCTCCGAACCGGAATCACCCGTTTGAGCTTATGTGTAATGCATCCGATTTTGCTATTGGTGCAGTCTTAGGACAGCACATTGATAATATGCCAAATGTAATTTACTATGTAAGTAGGACCTTGAACGAAACCCAAATGAAAAAACAATTACCGAGAAAGAACTTTTGGCAGTTGTATTTGCATTAGAAAAATTCAGGCCCTACTTGATTGGCTCTCCAGTTGTAGTTTACACCGATCACTCCGCCCTAAGATATCTTTTATCGAAGAAGAATGATAAAGCCCGGCTAATACATCGGATCCTATTGTTACAAGAATTCGATCTTGTCATACTAGACAAGAGTGGATGTGAAAACGTAGTAGCCAACCATCTTTCACGCCTTTCTTCTTCACCAACGTTGACCTTGCCAATAAACGATTCCTTTCCTGACGAACAGCTCTTGACCTTATCCTGCGAACCTTGGTTCGAGGATATTGTAAATTATTTAGCAACGAGACTTCTACCCAACGAATGGTCAAAACAAGACAATCACCGATTTCTATCCCAAGTAAAGCACTTTTACTGGGATGAACCTTATTTGTTTAAGTATTGTCCTGATCAACTCATTCGCCGATGTGTCCTTAATGAAGAATTCAAGAGTGTATTGTCTTTCTGCCATGATCAAGCATGTGGCGGTCACTTTGGTCCATGAAAAACGGCGGAGAAATTTTTGCAATGTGTCTTTTATTTGCCAACTTTATTCAAAGATGCATATGATCATTGCAAAACTTATTCATGGTGTCAACACATAAGTCGGATTTCACGTAGAAATGAGATGCCACTCCAACCTATCTTGGTTGTGGAGATATTTGATATTTGTAGAATTGATTTTATGGGCCTATTTTGTTGGATATATGTATGCCCTAGAGGCCATTATGATGCTTGAACATGTATATATAGAGGACTTTCTTTCTCGGCATGATAGTATGCTATCTGGTTGTACTTTATCATAACATGTTCACTTGATTAAGTTTACTGTTTATTTCATATATATTGATAAAGCCCTTAGGATATCAGCTTGACTACCATGACTATGATGCAGATCATACTAGTAGGGCATGTAGTCCACAAGCATATCCTTAAATGTTCCTAGTCGAGGGAGTATCGAGACAGAGCATCGATGTTCCAGAGTAGACTAGTGTATACGTTTCTTTACCCAGTATAGGGGAAATGGATGATCCCATATCCATTGGTGTTTGATATCAAAGATTGTAAACTTGTGCTCATTAGAGACATAGTACACTGAACGGACTCGCCGAGAACTCCTATATGGTATTATACTTATTGTCGAATAGCAGTTCTCAAGTGACACTTGTACAGGTTAGTCTGTAGACCCGAGATTGTCATAGTGTCTTGTGTGTTTCCTACCGTGCTTTGATTTCCACCCTACCACGGCTCTATTGAGTCGTGCAAACAGGTGGATTTTGGGTACAGTCCCGAGACACATGGAGGCGATAAGCGATAGGAGGGGTTTCGTCTCTCCCGGTATTGGGAGTTGATGTTGTACTATGTGCGATTGTCTATAACCGCAAGTCCCTGGCCAGGGTCGATGAGATTTACTAATAAGTGTTATCAATAGTTTCTCGACTTGTTATAGGCCACACATCGACATGACTTATTGAGGCATTAGGGCTTGACGATTGCAACCCCAGACTTAATATGCAACATATCAGACGACGTGACCGGACTGTATGGTAAGTGTTGCTTGTTGGCTCTGCAGGAGTTTGAACAAGTTTGCTTGTTGTTCATCTGTTCGTACAATACCTGGGTAGCCGTTACGTCCAGCTAGTACCGCTGACGGCTTGTGGGTATCTAATATGATCATTACCTACTGCTAGCGTATTGAAGAGTCTTAAGATTCCCACATAGGGGTGAAACGAAGTGGGGCACATATGGAGATATGTGCGAGAGTTTGATTAAATACGAGTATCTGATACCATATTTTAATCTAGCGATTTTTGTTAGTCGGATTATATGTGATATGACCGGATTAATAAATCAAGTGTTGATTTAATAAAATGACTAATTGTTCATTTATAATTCCTTTCTTTATGTGTGTATATGTGTGTGTGTGTGTGTGTGTGTGTGTCATGGTGGATGATACATAGGACATGGCTATGCTAGAATCACATGGAAATATTTTGGATATTTATATGATTTAAATGAAAATGGAAATTGCTAAGTAATGAGTAATGGTTTCTACACTCTTCTAAAAATATCTTGAATCTTGGCTCATTATTTAATTTCCACTCACATCTTAAATATCTAAGATATTTTTTCTAAGGTTTATTCTTAACCTAAGCCATTGATCTTCTTCCTCTTAGCTCTCTAGCCTTTTATATGATAGAAAAAGAAAAAAAAGGTTTTTTAGTGAGAAAAATCCAACTTCATCAAACTATATCGGTTTGGTAAACTTGTGTAGGTTGTTAGCTTCACTTTTTCTTAGTTTAGTGAAGCAAGAGTTTTAGTGTTAGAAACTTCATGGTGGATCATTGTAGACATCGAAGACTTCTAGCGGAGTCGTTCCAACTTCAAGTGGAACCAAAAGGAGCTCAAGGACTTCTACACAGAGCCATTGAAGAGAAGGAGTGGTCTATAAAGGTTGTAGTTCTCTTTCACTTTAGTTTACACACTCTTAGCTTAGGTAGTAATCCTAATTTCTAGTTCGATGCGTGTGTAGTATGCTTTAGCTCTCTAAATTTTTAAAATTCTTCACATAATGATGTTTAAACTCATGAAGAGGTGCTAAGAAATACTTACATGGTATCATAGCCAAGCTAGAGCATTAGGGAAGTCTAGACGACGTTAAAAGTGTTCAATCGAAATTAAAACACTGATTTTTTACAAGTTTCTGTACATTTGTCCAAAAGTTGGTATTTTGCAGATTAAAAATATTCAAAAAATCGTGCAGGTAAATGTATGGAGCCCCAAAAAATACGACCACCCAATTCAGTCAAATGGCCGCGGAACCGCGGCAGAACCTTGAGTTTAGCCGTGGTTCCGCCGCCTATTTGGTGAGTTAGGGTGTCTTGTTTCTTGTGCTGCTCCATTGAAACATTTGTGACTTTCTAGATATTTTTGTTGAGGTTCAAGGTGTTGAGGTCTCTGTGGTTTGAAGAAATTTGTGAAGTCGATCGAAATGTTCAATATCATCTAGACAGTTGCTATATATGATACAATATTTGGACTCCATAGTTTTATGAAAATTAATTTTTGGTTTGTAAATCTAACATTTCAGTCTCATTAATATAATCGGGAATCCTGTTGAATTACCCGACTTCTTTTTGAAAAGGTGTTTTCTATTCGAGACTTAAATGTAAGATTTATTGGGATTAGGCATGAAATCCGAAATATGAGATAATCCGGGTTTGTGATGTCTAAGGATTGTGCGGATTCCAATTATTATAGTTTTTCATTTCTTTTCTACGACTGTAAGTTTAATATGTATATTCCTAATTTCGTTGCTATACGTCGACAACATTAGGAATACACATATTTACTTACGTTGATGATCTGTGATGATTATTCTGTTCCTGTATTGATATGTTTTATAGGATCGTCGTGATTGAATAGCCGGGGGTTTTATGGGAGATGAGAGATTTTCTTTTTCATTCATGTAAATCAATGTATGTAATATTCTTTTATTGGGACACTTACGGGTTGAGATTGTTGTCTCCATTTGATATATATTATTTACTTTTCCGCATTAGGATAGACCCAAGATGGGGAGCACAAGTAATCGGGTTCTAGGGTCCAGTGGGAGACCATCTCGAGGAGTCGAGACCAGGTCTCCTAACTCTAGAATTGGCAGGGTTACTTGCCGCTCTCGTAGGGGTCTAAGGGTGTGGGCTTAGCTATTCATCACGACCATGGAATCCGTGTTTTTTTTATTATTGGCTTAATCTAAAACACGGACCTCCTAGTATATCCTATATTTTCATATATCTGCTTCTGCTGCTGTTATTCTGTGATGTAATCAATATAACTGCCTGAGACGAATGCAATATATATATATATATATATATATATATATATAATAAACGTTACTTATGTTTTGCACCCGCGCTAGTCCTGCCCCCGCTCTGCCATTTGTTAAGTAACCTAACGGTGCATGACGAGACCCCATGGCGAATGCGGATAACATAAGCGTACGTTCTATTTTCGTTTCTTCTATGATGTTTAGGAAACATAAATAATGGGACTACATTAATAATATTAATGTTAAGAAAAGAAACCTAAAGATATTGTAGAATCAAATTAGAAACCTACTCGGCCTTTTTACGAAAAAGCAAAAATTTCAAAATGCGGAGCTTAAACCACTTCTTTTCAAATTATTCGGTTCTACAGCGATATCAAGTTCAAAACGTTAAAGTTTTTCATCAAAACCATTCGTAACCCTCCGCCATTTTAGGAAGTAGAGTACTTAGTATTCGTGCTACGTTTGTTGACTATAGTTAAGGCGTAGTGTACGGTAGCTAAGTGATGTCTTCCTATAGTACAAATGATGTGATTGATTAGGACATTCATATGACTTTGTTGACCATAGTTAAGGGTCATATGAATGGGTCTAAATCAATCACGAAATGACGGGTAGAACTTGACTAGCGCTTATGATTTGTTGACCATAGTTAAGGTCATAAGACGCTAGGGTTAAAAACCATATCGGGAATTTCAAGAGTTGAAATTTGTAATGAGATTGCATACCTTCTATATTGATAGTTGGATCCCGATCCCACTATGAGTAAAAGTTACTCCCGGGAGAATTTTACACTTTACAGTTAGCTAATCCAGTAGGTGTATAGAAAGGTGTCAACAGGGGTAAGCCTCTAGGGAAATGAGATTTATTTTAATTCAGTCCGTGCGACAGCACGGGGAACCTCTCTCGAAGTACCGACACTGGCCTGGCTGACCAGTTAGCGAACTTGTAGAATGTAATTAATCTTGACTAATTTTCTTTTCAAGGTTTGAAGGAAAATTTGATAAAAGCAGTGTGAGACATCGATTAGATAAGATAAATAACCAATCTAATTTTGTAAGAGCTTTTGTTGAGTGTTTTCTTTTTCTCTCCTAATGGCAGATACCAATGACAGGACTTAAGCTTCTACTAGAGAAAAATAAACTGACGGGACCCAATTATAAAGACTGGCTGAGGAACGTGAACATTGCGCTTACATACGATAAGGTTGCATACGTCCTCACTACTCCAGCCCCTCCCCTCCCCTCCCCTCCCAGGCCCTGATTCTTCTATTGCGGATAAGGAGATCCGCAAGACATAGGATATCGATCGTGCCACAGCTAAATGCCTCACGTTAGCTTCGATGGACAATGAACATCAAAAGCAACATGAGAAGATTGTAGGGTTACTAGGCACTCTCATAAGGGTCTATAAGGCATCAACCATGCCCAATTTAAATTTTAGACGTGCCGAAAAACCCTAACCAAGATCTTTAAACTAGAGATTATGCGAAACAAAGCATGTTAAACACTTTAACACTAAGAGTTTGGGATTACAACCTTTGTAGTCCAGTCCTACACTTCTAAAGCTCCGTGTTGAGATCCCTTCGCTGCGATCATCAAGTTCCGGACTCTCGAGAGGCTCCACGAAGAGAAAGATGCAAGCTTGCTTCCGATCTTCGATAACAAAGATGATCTACCTTGAAGTTTCATTAACACAATCTCTCACTCACTAAATGAAGTGAACACCCTAATCTAAATGGCTAGGATAGATTAGGATGATGAAGTAGAATTTTAGCTCTCATTTGTTTTCTATTTCTCACTCATTTTCATCACCATTGAAAAAGCTAGAAAGCTTTTCCATTAAAGAAGAAGAAGGAAGAAGAAGATCATTTTCTTTTCTGATGAATAATGAAAACCATGGTGAGGTTAGAAATGCAACCATGGGTTAAGAATGAAGTCTTAATACATGTAGAGAGTTAACTATGGTGAAGAGTTGGGTTGAGTTAAGTAAATGTCTACACAAAATATCTAAAGTCAAAGTCAAAACTTCAAGAAGCTTCTTGAAAGCTTTATGCTTGCTTAACCCTAATCCAAACCCTAACCACAATTAAACTCCACAAAACATGTTGCATTTACAATCATAACACGTTACAATATTATATATCACATATACAATATTTCTTGTAACAAAATAAAATAATACAATTAACATACATCGTATATATATCAATGTATTACCCGAGTGAGAAAAAGAATCTTTTAGTGAGCTTATATCAGTTAATGTAATTTAATATATCAAATATATAATTATACATTAAATCATCGAATCAACACTTGATCCGATAATCCGGCTATTTCATAAATAACTGACTAATATAATCTGTATCAGTACATCGAATCAACAATTGACCCGATGACCCGGCTATATCACATATACCCGGCCGATATCTCATATCTTGAGAATCTAATACTGTATCACATACACGTATTGTTCTCGGTCCCGCACATATCACATATGTGCCCCTACTCCATTTTGCCTGAGCCAAGAAACCTCTGTGTAGGACTCTAAAGAATCGTCAATACGCCGGTAGTAGGTGATGATCATATCAAACACCCACAAGCTGTAAGCGGTCAGCTAAACATAACAGCCACCCAGGTATTGAGTGCTCAGAAGATCAACAAGCAAGCCTGTACATTCTCTTGTGAATCCAGTCAGTAACACTCCCGTACAGTCCAGTCTCTCCGTCTGATATGTCGCATATCTCGCCTAGGGGTGGTAAACGTCAGACCCCAGTAGTTTCATAAGTCGTGTCGATATGAGGTCTATAACAGTTTAAGAAAATACTGATAACACTTACCAGTAAATCTCAGCGACCCTGGCCAGGGATTTCCAGTTATAGCCAATCGAACACAGCGCAACATCAACTCCCTATACCGGGAGAGACGAATCCCCTCCTATCGCTCATTGCATCCATGTGATTCGGGACTGTACCCAAAAGCCACCTTTTTGCACGCCCAATTGGACGTGGTATGATGGAAATCAAAGCACATTGGGAATCACACAAGACTGTACGATGATCTCGGGTCTACAGACTAACATGTACCAGTGTCACCAGAGAACTGTCATCTGACATGAGGTATAATACCATCTGGGAGTTCTCGGCGAGTCCGTCCAGTGTACCCAGTCTCCACTGAGCACCCATATACCTTCTCTGACGTCAGACACCAATGGATATGAGATCATCCATTGCCCATCATATGGGTCAAGAAGCGCATACGCTAGTCTACTCTGGAGTATCGATGCCCTATCTCGGTACTCCCACGACTAGGAACATCTGAAGGATGTACTTAACGACTACACTGTCCTCACTAGTATGATCCGCATCATAGTCCTGGTAGTCAAGTACTCATCCTAAGGGCTTTATCAACATGTAACATAGAGACAATCAGAGTACATGTTAAGATAAAGTACAACCAGATAGCATACTATCATGTCGAGCAAGAAATTCCTCCCTATATATGTCCAAGCATCCATTACAATATACATCGTATGTATAGTAATGGCCTCTAGGGCATACATATAACTAACAATTTTTTACTTGTACTAGGGCCATCGGTTGTAGTATCGCATACCCAACAATTAGTTGCGGTTGAAGTATCTCATACTCAACCATCCCATTGTAGGGTTCCTAGGCACTCTAATGAGGTCTCACAAGGCATCAACCATGCCAATTTATGATTTTACAAGTGCCGAGAAAGCCTAGACTAGATCGTTACCTAGAATTTTAGGCGACAAATAAAACTAGTTAACAACTTAACTACAAGAACGGAAATACAACCTTTGTAGATCTGGTCCTCCGCCTCCATAGCTCCGCAATGAAGTCTCCTCGCTGTCCAAATTGAATCCCGGGCTCTAGCGTCGGCTTCATCGGAGAAATGGACGGGCTAGGTCATCGACTACGATGCCGAAGATGATCTACGTCGAGGCATCACAAGATCAAGCTCCCACTTCACCAAGTCATGAAACTTGTGAAGAAAACACCCTATACTACTTGGCAAGAGGTAGAGGATGAAGAAATAGGAGGTGGGTTCACTTTAGAATTGGATTTCTCACTCTTTTCATCAAATCACCATTGATGAAAGCTAGGTTTTCTTCTTGAAGAAGAAGAAGAAGAAGAAGATAATATTATGATAAGTTATTTAAAATTAAAAATGAAATTGAATACTTATCATAATATGAACTATGGTTATGTGTAGAGAGTTGACTAAGGTTAGATGAATGGTTAGGGTTAAGGATGAAGACAAAGTGGTCACTTTGGTCAAAACTTCATGAAGCTTCAATATCAAAACAAAGAAAGCCACCATTTTCTCTTCATGCTTTATATTTTCCAAAAAGAATAAATAAATAAAAAAATGAATAAGAAAATGAAAAACCTAACCATTATACAACCATGGTTTAATCTTTACACAAACCCAAGTTAGCATGCATCATCAAACATGATACAAACTTGTGCACAAAAATATATCACATATTCAATGTGCACAAACAAGTGAGAAAATCCATTTAAAATGAACCAATACTAGTTAATGTAAATTAATATATCATATATATAATTATACATTAAATCATTAAATCAACACTTGATTTAACGATCCGGTCATATCGCATATAACCGACTAGTATCCAATGTATCGGCTTATCGAATCAATCCTCGATTCGATAACAAGGTTATATCGCATACAACCTTTCGACACATTCATCGCGAGAATGGAATACGGTATCGCATACACGCATTATTCTCGGTCCCGCACATATCTCATATGCGCTCCTATTTCGTTTCGCTTGAGCCAGGAAACCTCTGTGTAGGACTCTAAAGACTCGTCAATACGCCGGCAGCAGGTGATGATCATATCAAGCACCCACAAGCCGCAAGCGGTCTGCTAAACGTAACGGCCACCCGAGTATTGAGCGATCAGAAGATCGACGAGCAAGCCCGCTCACACTCCTGTGAATCCAACCAGTAACACTTACCGTACAGTCCGGTCTCGTCGTCTGATATGTCGCATATCTTGCCTAGGGGTGGTAAACGTCAGACCCCAATAGCTCGATAAGTCGTGTCGATATGAGGTCTATAACAATTCGAGAAACTACTGGCAATACTTACCAGTAAATCTCAGCAACCCTGGCCAGGGATTTCCGGTTATAGCCAATCGAACACAGCGCAACATCAACTCCCTATACCGGGAAAGACGAATCCCCTCCTATCGCTCATTGCCTCCATGTGATTCGGGACTGTACCCAAAAACCACCGTTTTGCACGCCCTCTTGGACGTGGTAAGGTGGAAATCAAAGCACAGTAGGAACCACACAAGACTCTATGACGATCTCGGGTCAACAGACTACTCTGTACCAGTGTCACCAGAGAACTGCCATCTGACGTAAGGTATAATACCATCTGGGAGTTCTCGGCGAGTCCGTCCAGTGTACCCAGTCTCCACTGAGCACCCGTATATCATCTCTGATGTCAAACACCAATGGATATGAGATCATCCATCACCCATCTGTATGGGTCGAGAAGGTATACGCTAGTCTACTCTGGTATATCGATGCCCCGTCTCGATACACCCACGACTAGGGACTTTGAAGGATGTACTTATAGACTATCTGTCCCCACTAGTATGATCTGCATCATAGTCCAGGTAGTCAAGTACACATCCTAAGAGCTTTACCAACATGTAACAGAGAGACAAGTAGTGTACACGTTAAGGTAAAGAGTAACCAGATAGCATACTATCATGTCGAGCAAGAAAGTCCTCCCTATATATGTCCCAGCATCCACTACAATATACATCCTATGTATAGCAATGGCCTCTAGGGCATACATATAACTAACAATCTCCCACTTGCACTAGGGCCATCTGTAGCAGTGGTTGTAGTATCTCATACTCAACCATCCTATAAAAGTCTCTCTCTGGGAATAGGCCTTCGTGAGTGGATCCGCCGTGTTGTCCTCTGAGTCAACTCTCCTTACCTCGATCCCTTAGAGATCAACTATCTCCATGATCAGGTGATACTGCCTTAGAATATGTCTGGATCACTGATGGGATGGACGTTCCTTGGCATAAGCCACAACTCCATTGTCACACAATGGGAGGAACTAAGTTCATCTCATGAACAAATATACATCCAGACTGCCTCTTTGGTAGCATCTTAAGTAGCGATGTATCGAGCCTTTATCGTCTAGTATGCCACGGTATCTAGCTTGGAACTCTTCCAACATACCGTCCCTTTACTGAGGGTAAAGACAATGCCTGTGACTGACATTCAGTCGTCTTTATCACCCTGGAACCCTTCCAGTGATTCTCCCCAGGATCGATTGATACCATCTCACTACAACTAGTGAGAATCCTAACATCCAATTAGATCTATTTCATAGATCCAAAAGCCAGGATTTACGAGGTATCACTTTGATCCTATATGGAGAATCATTGTGATAAGCGGAGATTGACCGAGCGTAGCATAGGAAACTCCTTTCTTATCAAGAGTATGTCATCCACGTACTCTACGAGGATCATTACCATACTCCCTACTACCTTTTTGTATATACAAGGTTCATCTACCATTTTGATGATGTCAAACTGTTTGACTACTACATCAAAACAGATGTTCCAACTCCGCGATACCTGCTTTATCTTATAAAGCATCTTTTACACGTTTCCGCTGCTCCCACTGTCTACGAAGCCCTCTGGCTGTGTACTTATAGACTCTCTCTTCTAAAACATCATTTAGAAAAGCAGTCATGACACCCAACCGCCAGATATCGTAGTCATGGTATGTAGCCGTGGCAAGTAGGATCTGGATGGACTTAAGCATAGCCACTTGAAAAGGTTTCATCATAATCCTCGCCTGGTCGATGACGAAAAAGCTTTAACAAGTCTAGCTTTGAAAGTCTCAACTTTTTCATCTACACCAAGTAATCTTCTCAAGATATACTTGCTCCTGATGGGGATTTAACCCTTCAGATATAGCAACCAAAGTCCATACTTTGTTGGTGTACATGGATTCCATCTCAGATCGCTAAGCATCCAGCCATTCTTACAGAGTCCCACTCCTGATGGCCAGCTCGAAACTAGTTGGGTCATCATCTCATGATGCAATTCTCGCTCCCACTGTCATAGAGAAACAGAAGTATCTCTCAGGTGGGTGAGAAACCCTACTAGATCGGCGGAGAGGCTGAGGTTCGTTGGTAACTATCGAATCCTTTGGTTTTATCAAATCATCTACTGTAGTTTGTATAGCTGGAACCTTTCCAGTTCTACATTACAGACCTTGTCTCGAGCTTGTCCGGATTTTGCTTTTAGACATAGGCCGGACAACCCCGAATCTTAACTAGCTTAAGACATGGGCTCTTCCCATACCATATCTCATATGGAGTGGTAGGCAACTGATTTGATTGGAACCCTATTCAATAGGTATGCAGCTTCTCAAGTGCATAACTCCCAAAAGGAAACAGGAAACTCAGTAGTACTCATCATAGAGCACACCATATCACATAGGGTGCTATTGCTCCGCCCCGATATACCATCGTGCTATGGTGTATACGGAGGAGTAATGCTGAGTGAGAATCTCATTCTCCTTTAGAACAGTCCAGGAATTCCGTGCTCAAGTATTCTCCTCCTTGATCTCATCATAGGACATAATACTTATACCCGTATTTTGGTTCTCTACTTCTAGCTTATATTCTGTGAATATCTCAAAAGGTTCGGACTTGTGTTTCAACAGGAACATATGTCTGAATCTTGAGAGTTTATCAGAGAATGTAACGAAGTACAAAGAACCGGTCCTGGCATATGTAGACAGGGGACCTTACATACATCATCATGTATCAGTCCCAAGAGTTCATTAACTCTTTCTCTGTTTCCAATAAACAGAGCTGGTGTCATTATATCTTTGTGACATGACTGGCAAGTTTCACAAGATGTAAATTCAAACTGATTTAAATATGCATCTATATGTGACTTCAGCTAGTCTGGTCACATTGATATGACCTAGTCTACAATACCTCAAGAAGGATTCGTTCAGTTCTGAACACTTCCTCTTGTCTGTGTTCTGTATACTAAGAACTGTAGTTTGATTTAGAACATCAATGCTTTTAGATAACGTGCCTGAACCGATCAACTTTTGATATAGGAAATGTTCAAAACATTATCCAACAATACAAAATTTTATCATTTCTTTACTGATAAAGAGACTGATATGATTTTGTATATCAGGTTCGGTATCCAATAACATTCGTTCAGAATCAATGTATTGGTAATACAGGGTGATAGTGACCAACAGACTTGGCTGCAACTCTTGCCCCGTTTTCTGCCTCATGAAACTTATCACCCGTTCTCAGTTCTTTACCTATCTGTAGCCCATGTAACATATTACATATGCGGGATCCTGATCCGGTATCATATACCCAGGACGTAAAGGACACTGAGAAACAGTTCTATATAATGAACACACCCGAAGATGATGCATCAGCATGCACTTACTTCGTTTGGGCGGCACGGGAATTCTTGTAATCCCCTATTTCCTGCTCTGTCTTATAACAATTATAAGTTGGAGCGGGACCAACGTTCCCCAGCTCAGTATAACAAGCGGGTTCGGTCAATATTCCGTATTATTATCTTGATTAAGGCCTGGTATGGTCGCTACCTGGAGAGAGAGAGAAGAAAACACTCAGCCTGCGCTCTTGCAAGAATAGATTGGTTAATATTTTATCTAATCAGGATGGCTCCCATTGTTTTTATCAAATCTTCCTTCAAACCCTAAAAGGAAAGACTAGCCGGGATTAATTACACACTACAAGTTCGCCAATCTTTCAGCCAGGCCAGTGTCGGTACTTTGAGGGAGGTCCCCCGTGCTTTCGCACGAACCTAATTAATGTAAACCTCGTTTTCCCAGAGGCGTAACCTCGTTGACACCTTTCTAGACACCTACTTGATCGGCTAATTGTAATGTGTAAAACTCTCCCAGGAGTAACAATTACTCGCAGCCCGTATCGGGATCCAACTATCTCATAGAAGGTATGCAATCTCATTGCAAATTTCAACACTTGAAATTCCCGATAATATTTTGCCCCGAACGATCTATGACCTTGACAAGGTCAACAAACCATAGACCGCAAGTCAAGTTCAACCCGTCATTTCTTGATTGAATCAAACCCACCCGCACGACCCTTGACAAGGTCAACAAGGCCGCACGACTACCCTAACTCAATCTGTATCATATGCATAAGCAGATACATACTGGTTATCTACCGCACACTGCGCCTTGACAAGGTCAACAAACGCAGCACGAATACTAAACAGGACTTATCTGAAATGACGGAGGGCCACGACAGGTTTTTATGAAAACCTATTGCGTAATGAACTTGATATCGTTGTAGAATCAAATGATTTTAAAATGCAGTGTTTTTTAGGCTTTTCTAGTTTTGCTAAAGGAGTCACTCCCAGTGAAGGGATCGTCGGTCCTTTCCTCGTCGAATGAGGTGCGGGATATATCATATATATCACTGTGCAAAGCAAAAACTCTTAAAAGCAATCAAAAGACAAACCGAGTGTGTAGCATCTGCCAGTTATTGCTAAAGGAGTCACTCCCGGTGAAGGGATCTCGGTCCTTTCCTCATCGAATAAGGTGCAGGATATATCACATATACCGCTGTGCAAAGCAAGAACTGTAGCTACCTGTTTTATTTTTGAAATTCGATTCTACAACATCTTAGGTTTCTTTTATTTCATTAATCACATTAATGAAGTCCCATCATTTAAATACCTAAACATCACAGATAAATACGACGTACACTTATGCCATCCGCATTCGCCTCGATGTCCCCTCGTGCACCGTTAGGTTAGGTAACTAACGGCAGAGCGGGGCAGGGCTAGCGCGGGTGTAAAACATAAGTAACGTCTATATAATATATCATATATACTATATACAGTATCCATCACAGAACATCACATGATTACATCACAGATATCGCAGCAGAAGAATCATATAAAACATTGGATATACTAGGACGTCCGTGTTTTCAATACGAGCCAGTATAAAACACGGATTCCACGGTCGCGATGAATAGCCAAACCCACACCCCTAGACCCCTACGAGAGCGGCAAGCAACCCTACCAATTCTAGAGTTAGAAGACCCGGACTCGACTCCTCGAGTTGGTCTCCCACTGGACTCCAGAAGCCGGTTACTTGTGCTCCCCTCCTTGGGTCTATCCTAGTGCGGAAAAGTAAATAATATACAAAAGGTGATAACTTCCGCAACCTGGAAGTGCCCCAATAAAAGAATATTACATACAATTTTTTATATGAATGAAAATGAAAAACACTCATCTCACATAAAACCCCCCGGCTATTCAAACACGACGATCCAATATAACATATCCAGCAACACATAACATCACATGTCATCAACGTAAGTAAATATGCACATCCCAATTGTCGTTGACATATAGCAACGAAACCGGCGATATCACATATTACACTTACGGTCACAGAAAAGAAAGTGTAAAACTACAACAGTTGGAATCCGCAGCCTCTTTAGACATCGCATGCCTAATCAAATGAAATACTTAGACATCGCATGCCTAACAATTATAAACCCCGCATTTTAGTCTCATTATCGAAAACTCTTTTCAATATCAAGTCGGGCAATTCAACAAGATTCCCGACATCCTGATCGAATGCTCGTCGCAAACTTCAGTAGGCGGCCGCACCCCCGATACCGTCGACGAAGTGCACCAAGACGGAACACCGCTACCGCGAGCACCCGAACGGATGCTTTCGGCGACGGGGTTCTCCTACAGTCACTTGGTCGGGGCTAAGGGGTGTAGCTGTCTATTAAGTTTACCCGGCGAGTATCCGCGTACGCTACGTGATTGCGACGGACTTTTGATCACATCAAAATTCCGTGGCAACCGATCAAGTGAGACTAAAGTGCTATGTTTATAACATTCATTCAGTTATCTCATAACTCTTTGTGAATTCCAATTATTGTATCACATTCCGGATAAATAGAAAATGTTAAACTTTCCGATCGAACAATCGAACACCCAAGTTTTCCCAAAACAGCTCAACACATGAAATAAGTTCAAAGACATTCACTTCATGCCTCAGTACCAACGGTCCAGCCGTAGAAGGGTCAAGCCAACGCCTCACATGTGGCACGCCGTACTGCCCCAAACCCTAAGGTTCAAAGGGCAGTTCAAGACGGTCACATAATCGAGTTAAGGTTTGTTGTCTTCTAGAGGGACCATCGCGTTACTTGCACTACTTAGAACGTTATTAAACCACGGAAAAATCCAACACTTGGAAACTTTCCGGCAGGGGAAAAATTGGGTATTTATATCCGGTCGAACTTTTTAACATATTCTAAAATATCCGGAAAGCCACAAAGACAAAATCTGATAATCCGATCGAATCTACGAACCCCCAATATAACCCAGAATATTCAACTCTTGAATAAATATTAAAAAATTCCCAGAAAACTCAGCTGCTGAAAACATGAATTACTGTGCAAAGTTTGGAGGCAAAACTTATCAAGTGCCCGCGGAACCGCCGCAGAAGCCAGGCTTCTGCCGCGGTTCCGCCGCTCATTAGAGGGATCATGAGATAATTTTTGCATCGTAATTCTTAGAATTCCCTGCTGAATTTTTTAAGCATTTTTAATCTGGAAAAATCCCAGTTTTTGAAAAAAGTCCAGAGAGCATGTTTTGAATTAGGGTTTCGGTTCGATCGGGTTTCAAACGTCGTCTAGGCATCGCCTAAGGCTCTAGCTAGGCTCTGATACCACTGTAGGGTTCCTAGGCACTCTAATGAGGTCTCACAAGGCATCAACCATGCCAATTTAAGATTTTACAAGTGCCGAGAAACCCTAGACTAGATCGTTAACTAGAATTTTAGGCGACAAATAAAACTAGTTAACAACTTAACTACAAGAACGGAAATACAACCTTTGTAGATCCGGTCCTCCACCTCCATAGCTCCGCAATGAAGTCTCCTCGCTGTCCAAATCGAATCCCGGGCTCTAGCGTCGGCTTCATCGGAGAAATGGGCGGGCTAGGTCATCGACTACGATGCCGAAAATGATCTACGTCGAGGCATCACAAGATCAAGCTCCCACTTCACCAAGTCATGAAACTTGTGAAGAAAACACCCTATACTACTTGGCAAGAGGTAGAGGATGAAGAAATAGGAGGTGGGTTCACTTTAGAATTGGATTTCTCACACTTTTCATCAAATCACCATTGATGAAAGCTAGGTTTTCTTCTTGAAAAAGAAGAAGAAGAAGATAATATTATGATAAGTTATTTAAAATTAAAAATGAAATCGAATACTTATCATAATATGAACCATGGTTATGTGTAGAGAGTTGACTAAGGTTAGATGAATGGTTAGGGTTAAGGATGAAGACAAAGTGGTCACTTTGGTCAAAGCTTCATGAAGCTTCAATATCAAAACAAAGAAAGCCACCATTTTCTCTTCATGCTTTATATTTTCCAAAAAGAATAAATAAATAAATAAATGAATAAGAAAATGAAAATCCTAACCATTATACAACCATGGTTTAATCTTTACACAAACCCAAGTTAGTATGCATCATCAAACATGATACAAACTTGTGCACAAAAATATATCACATATACAATGTGCACAAACAAGTGAGAAAATCCATTTAAAATGAACCAATACTAGTTAATGTAAATTAATATATCATATATATAATTATACATTAAATTATTAAATCAACACTTGATTTAACGATCCGGTCATATCGCATATAACCGACTAGTATCCAATGTATCGGCTTATCGAATCAATCCTCGATTCGATAACTAGGTTATATCGCATACAACCTTTCGACACATTCATCGCGAGAATGGAATACGGTATCACATACACGCATTATTCTCGGTCCCGCACATATCTCATATGCGCTCCTATTTCGTTTCGTTTGAGCCAGGAAACCTCTGTGTAGGACTCTAAAGACTCGTCAATACGCCGGCAGCAGGTGATGATCATATCAAGCACCCACAAGCCGCAAGCGGTCTGCTAAACGTAACGGCCACCCGGGTATTGAGCGATCAGAAGATCGACGAGCAAGCCCGCTCACACTCCTGTGAATCCAACCAGTAACACTTACCGTACAGTCCGGTCTCGTCGTCTGATATGTCGCATATCTTGCCTAGGGGTGGTAAACGTCGGACCCCAATAGCTCGATAAGTCGTGTCGATATGAGGTCTATAACAATTCGAGAAACTACTGGTAACACTTACCAGTAAATCTCAGCAACCCTGGCCAGGGATTTCCGGTAATAGCCAATCGAACACAGCGCAACATCAACTCCCTATACCGGGAGAGACGAATCCCCTCCTATCGCTCATTGCCTCCATGTGATACGGGACTGTACCCAAAAACCACCGTTTTGCATGCCCTCTTGGACGTGGTAAGGTGGAAATCAAAGCACAGTGGGAACCACACAAGACTCTATGACGATCTCGGGTCAACAGACTACTCTGTACCAGTGTCACCAGAGAACTGCCATCTGACGTAAGGTATAATACCATCTGGGAGTTCTCGGCGAGTCCGTCCAGTGTACCCAGTCTCCACTGAGCACCCGTATATCATCTCTGATGTCAAACACCAATGGATATGGGATCATCCATCGCCCATCTGTATGGGTCGAGAAGGTATACGCTAGTCTACTCTGGTATATCGATGCCCCGTCTCGATACACCCACAACTAGGGACTTTGAAGGATGTACTTATAGACTATCTGTCCCCACTAGTATGATCTGCATCATAGTCCAGGTAGTCAAGTACACATCCTAAGGGCTTTACCAACATGTAACAGAGAGACAAGTAGTGTACACGTTAAGGTAAAGAGTAACCAGATAGCATACTATCATGTCGAGCAAGAAAATCCTCCCTATATATATCCCAGCATCCACTACAATATACATCCTATGTATAGCAATGGCCTCTAGGCATACATATAACTAACACCCATAAAAGTCCCTACTGGGAAAAAGGCCTTTGTGAGTGGATCAGCGCTGTTGTCCTCTGTGTCTACTCTCCTAATCTCGATCTCTCTGGAGATCAACCATCTCCATGATCAGGTGATACTGCCTAAGACGAATATCTGGATTTCTGATGGGATGGGGGTTCCTTGGCAAAAGCCACAACTCCATTGTCACACAATGGTAGGAACGAAGTTCATCTCATGAACTTATATATATCCAGACTGCCTCTTTGGTAGCATGCTTGGTAACGATGTATCTTGCCTTTAATCGTCTAGTAAGTCACGGTATCTAGCTTGGAACTCTTCCAACATACCGTCCCTCCACTGAGGGTAAAGACAATGCCTGCGACTGATATTCAGTCGTCCTTATCACCCTGGAACCTTTCCAGTGATTCTCCCCAGGATCGTTTGATACCATCTCACTATAACTAGTGAGAATCCTAACATCCAATTAGATCTATCTCATAGATCCAAAACCCAGGATTTAGGAGGTATCACCTTGATCCTATATGGAGAATCCTTGTGATAAGCGGAGATTGACCGAGCGTAGCATAGGAAACTCCTTTCCTATCAAGAGTATGTCATCCACGTACTCTACGAGGATCACCACCATACTCTCTACTACCTTTTTGTATATACAAGGTTCATCTACCATTTTGATGAAGTCAAACTCATTGACTGTCACATCAAAATAGACGTTCCAACTCCGCGATGCCTGTTTTATCGCATAAAACATCTTGCTCATGTTTCCGCTGCTCCCACTGTCTACGAAGCCCTCTGGCTGTGTACTTATAGACGCTCTCTTCTAAATCATCATTTAGAAAAACAGTCATGACACCCAACCGCCAGATATCGTAGTCATGGTATGTAGCCGTGGCAAGTAGGATCTGGATGGACTTATGCATAGCTTTAAAAGTCTCAACTTTTCCATGTACACCAAGTAATCTTCTCAAGACATATTTGCTCCTGATGGGGATTTAACCCTTCAGATAATGCAACCAAAGTCCATACTTTGTTGGTGTATAAGGATTCCATCTCAGATCGCTAAGCATCCAGCCATTCTTACAGAGTCACACTCTTGATGGCCTGCTCGAAATAAGTTGGGTCATCATCTCATGATGCAATCCTCGCTCCCACTGTCATAGAGAAACCGAAGTATCTCTCAGGTGGGTGAGGAACCCTACTAGATCGGCGGAGAGGCTGAGGTTCGTTGGAAACTATTGAATCCTTTAGTTCTACCAAATCATCAGCTGCAGTTTGTATAGCTGGAACTTTTCCAGTTCAACCTCATGACCAATAATTTCTTCACAAGAAATCCCCTTTCACATAGGTGGCATGCTGAGAAACAAAACATCTTTTGTTCCTCGGTTTGGTAGAAGATATTCCCTTACGAATGCTTGGGATATCCAATAAACTTCCACAGAACTGACTTTGCCTCGAGCTTGTCTGGATTATGCCTTTAAACATAGGCTGGACAACCCCAAATCTTAACAAACTTAAGATATGGGCTCTTCCCATTCCATATCACATATGAAGTGGTAGGTAACTGATTGGATTTGAACCCTATTCAATAGGTATGCAGCTTCTTAAGTGCATAACTCCCAAAAGGAAATAGGAAACTCAGTAGTACTCATCATAGAGCACACCATATCACATAGGGTGCTATTGCTCTGCCCCGATACACCTACGTGCTGTGGTGTATGTGGAGGAGTAATGCTGAGAGAGAATCTCATTCTTCTTTAGAACAGTCCAGGAATCCCGTGCTCAAGTATTCTCCTCCTTAATCACATCAAAGGACATAATACTTATACCCGGTTTTTGGTTCTCTACTTCTAACTTATATTCTGTGATTATCTCAAAAGTTTCGGACTTTTGTTTCAACAGGAACATATGTCTGAATCTTGAGAGATCATCAGTGAATGTAATGAACTACAAAGAACCGGTCTTGGCATCTGTAGACAGGAGACCTTCATACATCAGCATGTATCAATCCCAAAAGTTTACTAACTCTTTCTCTGTTTCCAATAAGCGGAGCTGTGGTCATCTTATCTCTGTGACATGACCGGCAAGTTTCACAAGATGTAAATTCAAACTAATTTAAATATACATCTATATGTAACTTCAGCTAGTCGGGTCGCTTTGATATGACCTAGTCTGCAATGCCTCAAGAAGGATTCGTTCATTTCTGAACTCTTCCTCTTGTGTGTGTTCTGTACGTTAAGAACTGTGGTTTGATTTAGAACGTCTATGCTTTTAGATAATGTGCCTAAACCGATCAACTCTTGATATAGGAAATGTTTAAAACATTATCCAACAATACAAAATTATATCCTTTCTTTACTAATAAAGAGACTGATATGATGTTGTATATCACGTTCGGTATCTAATAACATTCGTTCAGAATCAAAGTATTCTGGTAATACAGGGTGATATCTGCCAACAGACTTGGCCGCAACACTTGCATCATTTCCAACTCTTGAAACTTATCACCCGTTCTCAGTTCTGTACCTATCTGTAGCCCATGTAACAAATTATATTTGTGGGATCCTGATCCGGTATCAAATACCCAGGACGTAAAGGATATTGAGAAACAGTTCTGTGTAATGAACACACCCGAAGAAGATGCATCAACATGCACTTTCTTTGTTTGGGCGGCACGGGAAATCTGGTATTCCCCAATTTCCTGCTCTGTCTTATAACAATTATAAGTTGGAGCGGGTCCAACGTTCCTTAGCGCAGTATAACAAGCGGGTTCGGTCAGTACATCCGTATTATTATCTTGATTAAGGCGTGACATAGTCGCAACCAGGAGAGAGAGAGAAGAAAACACTCAGCGTGCGCTTTTACAAGATTAGATTGGTTATCAATTTATCTAATCAGGATGTTTCCCATTGTTTTAGTCAAATCATCCTTCAAATCCTAAAAGGAAAGACTAGCCGGGATTAATTACACCCTACAAGTTCGCCAACCTTTTAGCCAGGCCAGTGCCAGTACTTTGAGGGAGGTTCCCCGTGCTTGCGCACGGACCTAATTAAAGTAAACCTCATTTTCCCAGGGGCGTAACCCCGTTAACACCTTTCTAGACACCTACTTGATCGACTAATTGTAATATGTAAAACTCTCCCAGGAGTAACTCTTACTCGCAGCGGGTATCGGGATCCATCTATCTCATAGAAAGTATGTAATCTCATTGCAAATTTCAACACTTGAAATTCCCAATAATATTTTACCCCAAGCCTCCTATGACCTTGACAAAGGCCAACAAACCATAGGCTGCTAGTCAAGTTCAACCCGTCATTTCCTGATTGAATCAAACCCACCCGCACGACCCTTGACAAAGGCAAACAAGGTCGCATGACTACCCTAATCCAATCTGCATCATATGCATAAGCAGATAAGTACTATTCAGCTACCGCACACTACGCCTTGACAAAGGCCAACAAACGCAGCACGAATACTAAACAGTTCTTATCTGAAATGACGGAGGGCTACGACAGGTTTTTAAGAAAACCCTTTGCGTAATGAACTTGATATCGTTGTAGAATCGAGTGATTTTAAATGGAATGTTTTTGAGGCCTTTTCTAGTTTTGCTAAAGAGGTCACTCCCGGTGAAGGGATCGTCGGCTCTTTACTTATCGAATAAGGTGCAGGACATTTCACAAATATCACTATGCAAAGCAAAAACTATAGAAGCAATCAAAAGGCAAACCGAGTATGCAGTATCTGGAAGTTTCACTAAAGGAGTCACTCCTGGTGAAGGGATCTCGGCTCTTTCCTTATCAAATAAGGTGCTGGATGTTCTATAAGGAACACCACTATGCAAAGCAAGAATTAGAGCTACCAGTTTTTAAATAAGTTTCGACAACAATTTTAGGTTTCTTTTATTTTCATTAATCTCATTAATGAAGTCCCATTTTATTATGCTTCACAAGCATCAAATCTGAAACGAAATCTGCAATATAACATATATCACATATATATAATATAAACATTCGTCTCAGGCTGTAATATGATCTCATCATATAACATTGCAGCAGAAGAAACATATATGAAATATTGGATATACTAAGAGGTCTGTGTTTTAGTACGAGCCTGTATAAAACACGAATTCCACGGTCGCGATGAATAGCCAAACCCACATACCTAGACCCCTACGAGAGCGGCAAGCAACACTGCCAATTCTAGGGTTAGGAGACCCGTTCTTGACTCCTCGAGATGGTCTCCCACTGGACCCCAGAACCCGGTTACTTGTGCTCCCCGCCTTGGGTTTACCTAATGCGGAAAAGTATATAATATACAATGGTGACATCATCCTCAGCCCGGAATTTCACCAATAAAAGAATATTACATACAAATGAATTTTACATGAATGAAAAAGAAAAACTCCCATCTTACATAAAACCCCCGGCTATTTAGAACACGACGATCCCATATAACATATCACAGTAACACATAATATCACATATCATCAACGTAAGCAAGTATGCGTATCCCGATTGTCGTTGATGTATAGCAACGAAGCAGGCAATACACCACATACTACGCTTACGGTCGCAGAAAAGAAAGTGTAAAACTACAACAGTTGGAATCCGCAACCGTTTTAGACATCTCATGCCTAACTAAATGAATTCCTTAGACATCGCATGCCTAACAATTATAAACCCCGCATTTTAGTCTCATTATCGAAAACTCTTTTCAATAACAAGTCGGGCAATTCAACAAGATTCCCGACATCCTGATCGAATGCTCGTCGCAAACTTTAGTAGACGGCCGCACCCCCGGATGCCGTCGACGAAGTGCACCAAGGCGGAACACCGCTGCCGCGAGCACCCGAACGGATGCTTTTGGTGACGGTGTTCTCCTACAGTCACTTAGTCGGGGCTATGGGGCGTGGCTGTCTATTAAGTTTACTCGGCTAGTATCCACGTACGCTACGTGATTGCGACGGACTTTTGATCACCTCAAAATTCCGTGGCAACCGATCAATTGAGACTGAACTGCTAGATTTATAACATCAAATTAGTTATCTCATAACTACCTGTGGATTCCAAATATTGTATCACATTCCAGATAAAAAGACAGTGTTAAACTTTCCAATCGAATAATCAAACACCCAAGATTTCCCTAATAGCTCAACACTTGAGCGGAGTTCAAAAAGTATCCATCACATGCCACAGTACCAGTGGTCCAGCCGTAGAAGGGTCAAGCCAACGCCTCACTTGTGGCAACGCCGTACTGCCCCAAACCTTAAGGTTCAGAGGCAGTTCAGACGGTCACATAATCGAGTTAAGGTTTGTGTTCTTCTAGAGGGTCCACCGCGTTACTTGCATGATTTTCTGGAAGTTTCAAACTCGAGAAAAAATCCAACTTTTGAAAAATTTTCCGACAGGGGAAAAAGTAAGTTATTGATATCCGTTCGAACTTTTTAACAGTTTCTAAAATTATCCGGAAAAAAACTTAAACGAAGTTAAATTATCCGATCGAATCAACGAGTCCCCAATACAACCCAGAAAACTCAACATTTGAGTATAAATTAAAAATTCCCAGAAGCATCAGGAAGTACCTACGGATGTACTGTGCCAAAAAGCTAACCCTAATTCTACAGTGCCGCCACGGAACCGCCGCGCAAGGCATGGTTCTGCCGCGGTTCCACGGCGCTTTAGTGGAATTTGGGTGTCGTTTGTCACAGTAATTCCTATAATACCCTGCTGATTTTTCTGAGTATTTTTAATATGAAAAAATCAACAGTTTCGAAAAATTTCCAGAAACTAGGGTTTTACGGGTATTCGGAGTTCGATCGGACTTTAAACTTCGTCTAGACTTCGTTTAAAGCTCTAGCTTGTCTCTGATACCACTGTAGGGTTACTAGGCACTCTTACAAGGGTCTATAAGGCATCAACAATGCCCGATTTAAAATTTAGACGTGCCGAACAACCCTAAACAAGATCTTTAAACTAGAGATTAGGCGAAACAAAGCATGTTAAACACTTTAACACTAAGAGTTTGGGATTACAACCTTTGTAGTCCGGTCCTCCACTTCTAAAGCTCCGTGTTGAGGTCCCTTCGTGGCAATCATCAAGTTCCGGACTCTCGAGAGACTCCACGAAGAGAAAGATGCAAGCTTACTTCCGATCTTCGATAACAAAGATGATCTACCTTGAAGTTTCATTAACACAAGCTCTCACTCACTAAATGAAGTGAACACCCTAATCTAAATGGCTAGGATAGATTAGGATGATGAAGTAGGATTTTAGCTCTCATTTGTTTTCTATTTCTCACTCATTTTCATCACCATTGAAAAAGCTAGAAAGCTTTTCCATTAAAGAAGAAGAAGGAAGAAGAAGATCATTTTCTTTTGTGATGAATAATGAAAACCATGGTGAGGTTAGAAATGCAACCATGGGTTAAGAATGAAGTCTTAACCCATGTAGAGAGTTAACTATGGTGAAGAGTTGGGTTGAGTTAAGCAAATATCTACACAAAATATCCAAAGTCAATGTCAAAGCTTCAAGAAGCTTCTTGAAAGCTTCATGCATGCTTAACCCTAATCCAAACCCTAACCACAATTAAACTCCACAAAATATGTTGCATTTACAACCATAACATGTTACAATATTATATATCACATATACAATATTTATTGTAACAAAATAAAATAATACAATTAACATATATCGCATATATATTAATGTATTACCCGAGTGAGAAAAAGAATCATTTAGTGAGCTTATATCAGTTAATGTAATTTAATATATCAAATATATAATTATATATTAAATCATTGAATCAACACTTGATCCGATAATCCGGCTATTTCACAAATAACCGACTAATATAATCTGTATCAGTTCATCGAATCAACAATTGACCCGATGACCCGGCTATATCACGTATACCCGGCCGATATCTCATATCTTGAGAATCTAATACGTTATCACATACACGTATTGTTCTCGGTCCCGCACATATCACATATGTGCCCCTACTCCGTTTTGCCTGAGCCAAGAAACCTCTGTGTAGGACTCTAAAGAATCGTCAATACGCCGGTAGTAGGTGATGATCATATCAAACACCCATAAGCAGCTAGCGGTCAGCTAAACGTAACAGCCACCCAGGTATTGAGTGCTCAGAAGATCAACAAGCAAACCTGTACATTCTCCTGTGGATCCAGTCAGTAACACTCCCGTACATTCTAGTCTCTCCGTCTGATATGTCGCATATCTCGTCTAGGGGTGGTAAACGTCAGACCCCAATAGCTTCATAAGTCGTGTCGATATGAGGTCTATAACAGTTTGAGAAAATACTGATAACACTTACCAGTAAATCTCAGCGACCCTTGCCAGGGATTTCCAGTTATAGCCAATCGAACACAGCGCAACATCAACTCCCTATACCGGGAGAGACGAATCCCCTCCTATCGCTCATTGCCTCCATGTGATTCGGGACTGTACCCAAAAGCCACCTTTTTGCACGCCCAATTGGACGTGGTATGATGGAAATCAAAGCACAGTGGGAATCACACAAGACTCTATGACGATCTCGGGTCTACAGACTAACCTGTACCAGTGTCACCAGAGAACTGCCATCTGACATGAGGTATAATACCATCTGGGAGTTCTCGACGAGTCCGTCCAGTGTACCCGGTCTCCACTGAGCACCCGTATACCTTCTCTGATGTCAAACACCAATGGATATGAGATCATCCATCGCCCATCATATGGGTCAAGAAGCGCGTACGCTAGTCTACTCTGGAGTATCGATGCCCTATCTCGGTACTCCCATGACTAGGAATATTTGAAGGATGTACTTGACGACTATACTGTCCTCACTAGTATGATCCGCATCATAGTCCTGGTAGTCAAGTACTCATCCTAAGGGCTTTATCAATATGTAACATAGAGACAATCAGAGTACATGTTAAGATAAAGTAAAACCAGATAGCATACTATCATGTTGAGCAAGAAAGTCCTCCCTATATATGTCCAAGCATCCATTACAATATACATCGTATGTATAGTAATGGCTTCTAGGGCATACATATAACTAACAATCTTCCACTTGCACTAGGGCCATCTGTTGTGGTATCGCATACCCAACAATTAGTTGTGGTTGAAGTATCTCATACTCAACCATCCCATAAAAGTCCCTACTGGGAAAAAGTCCTTTGTGAGTGGATCAGCGCTATTGTCCCCTGTATCTACTCTCCTAACCTCGATCTCTCTGGAGATCAACCATCTCCTTGATCAGGTGATACTGCCTAAGACGAATATCTGGATTTCTGATGGGGCGGGGGTTCCTTGGCAAAAGCCACAACTCCATTGTCACACAATGGTAGGAACGAAGTTCATCTTATGAACTTATATATATCCAGACTGCCTCTTTGGTAGCATGCTTTGTAACGATGTATCTTGCCTTTAATCGTCTAGTAAGTCACGGTATCTAGCTTGGAACTCTTCCAACATACCGTCCCTCCACTGAGGGTAAAGACAATCCCTGCGACTGATATTCAGTCGTCCTTATCACCCTGGAACCTTTCCAGTGATTCTCCCCAGGATCGTTTGATACCATCTCACTACAACTAGTGAGAATCCTAAAATCCAATTAGATCTATCTCATAGATCCAAAACCCAGGATTTAGGAGGTATCACCTTGATCCTATATAGAGAATCCTTGTGATAAGCGGAGATTGACCGAGCGTAGCATAGGAAACTCCTTTCCTATCAAGAGTATGTCATCCACGTACTCTACGAGGATCACCACCATACTCTCTACTACCTTTTTGTATATACAAGGTTCATCTACCATTTTGATGAAGTCAAACTCATTGACTGTCACATCAAAATAGACGTTCCAACTCCGCGATGCCTGTTTTATCGCATAAAACATCTTGCTCACGTTTCCGCTGCTCCCACTGTCTACGAAGCCCTCTGGCTGTGTACTTATAGACTCTCTCTTCCAAATCATCATTTAGAAAAACAGTCATGACACCCAACCTCCAGATATCGTAGTCATGGTATGTAGCCGTGGCAAGTAGGATCTGGATGGACTTAAGCATAGCTTTGAAAGTCTCAACTTTTCCATGTACACCAAGTAATCTTATCAAGATATATTTGCTCCTGATGGGGATTTAACCCGTCAGATAAAGCAACCAAAGTCCATACTTTGTTGGTGTATAAGGATTCCATCTCAGATCGCTAAGCATCCAGCCATTCTTACAGAGTCACACTCTTGATGGCCTGCTCGAAATAAGTTGGGTCATCATCTCATGATGCAATCCTCGCTCCCACTGTCATAGAGAAACCGAAGTATCTCTCGGGTGGGTGAGGAACCCTACTAGATCGGCGGAGAGGCTGAGGTTCGTTGGAAACTATTGAATCCTTTGGTTCTACCAAATCATCAGCTGCAGTTTGTATAGCTGGAACTTTTCCAGTTCAACCTCATGACCAATAATTTCTTCACAAGAAATCCCCTTTCACATAGGTGGCATGCTGAGAAACAAAACATCTTTTGTTCCTCGGTTTGGTAGAAGATATTCCCTTACGAATGCTTGGGATATCCAATAAACTTCCACAGAACTGACTTTGCCTCGAGCTTGTCCGGATTATGCTTTTAGACATAGGCTGGACAACCCCAAATCTTAACAAACTTAAGATATGGGCTCTTCCCATTCCATATCACATATGAAGTGGTAGGTAACTGATTTGATTTGAACCCTATTCAATAGGTATGCAGCTTCTCAAGTGCATAACTCCCAAAAGGAAATAGGAAACTCAGTAGTACTCATCATAGAGCACACCATATCACATAGGGTGCTATTGCTCCGCCCCGATACACCTACGTGAAGTGGTGTATGCGGAGGAGTAATGCTGAGAGAGAATCTCATTCTCCTTTAGAATAGTCCAGGAATCCCGTGCTCAAGTATTCTCCTCCTTAATCACATCAAAGGACATAATACTTATACCCGGTTTTTGGTTCTCTACTTCTAACTTATATTCTGTGATTATCTCAAAAGTTTCGGACTTTTGTTTCTGTTAGTTATATGTATGCCCTAGAGGCCATTACTGTACATTGGATGTATATTGTAGTGGATGCTGGGACATATATAGGTAGGACTTTCTTGCTCGACATGATAGTACGGTATCTGGTTGCTCTTTATCTTAACATGTATGCTTTCTGTCTCTCTGATTACATGTTGATAAAGCCCTTAGGATGTGTACTCGACTTCCAGGAATATGATGCAGATCATACTAGTGGGGCCTGGGTAGTCAATGAGTACATCTTTCAATGTTCCTAGTCGTGGGAATATCGAGACGGGGCATCGATATTCCAGAGTAGACTAGCGTATATCTTCTCGACCCATGTGATGGGCGATGGATGATCCCATATCTATTGGTGTTTGACATCAGAGATGGTATACGGGTGCTCAGTAGAGACTGGGTATACTGAACGGACTCGCCGAGAACTCCCAGATGGTATTATACCTCATGTCAGATGGCAGTTCTCTGGTGACACTAGTACAGCTTAGTCTGTTGACCCGAGATCGTCATAGAGTCTTGTGTTTCTCCCACTGTGCTTTGATTTCCACCCTACCACGGCTCTACTGAGTCGTGCAAACAGGTGGTTTTTGGGTACAGTCCCGATTCACATGGAGGCAATGAGCGATAGGAGGGGATTCGTCTCTTCCGGTATTGGGGGTTGATGTTGCGCAATGCACGACTGGCCATAACAGGAAATCCCTGGCCAGGGTTGCTGTGACCTACTGGTAAGTGTTATCAGTGGTTTCACACATGTTATGGACCTCACGTCGGCATGACTTATCGAGCTATTGGGGTCTGACGTTTACCACCCCTAGGCGAGATATGCGACATATCAGACGAACAGACCGGACTGTACGGTAAGTGTTACTGGTTGGATTCACAGGAGTATGAGCAGGCTTGCTCGTCGATCTTCTGATCGCTCAATACCCGGGTGGCCGTTACGTTTAGCAGACCGCTTGCGGCTTGTGGATGTTTGATATGATCATCATCTGCTACCGGCGTATTGACGAGTCTTTAGAGTCCTACACAGAGGTTTCCTGGCTCAAGCAAAACGAACTAGGAGCGCATATGAGATATGTGCGGGACCGAGAATAATGCGTGTATGTGATACCGTATTTCATTCTCGCGATGTATGTGTCGAATGCTTATATGCGATATAACCTAGATATCGAATCAAGGATTGATTCGATAAGCCGATACACAGGATACTAGTCGGTTATATACGATATGACCGGATCGTTAAATCAAGTATTAATTTAATGATTTAATGCATAATTATACATTTGATATATTACTTTGCATTAACTAGTATTGGTTCACTTTAAATGGATTTTCTCACTTGAATTGTGCAAGTTGTATATGTGATATACATTTGTGCACATGATTGTATCATGTTTGATGATACATGCTTACTTGGTTAAGTGTAAAGAATTAAACCATGGTTAAACTAATGATTAGGGTTTTGTTTTTTCATTTACTTATTTATCTATTTATTTATCTTTTTCATTTTGGAAAAGAGAATGACAAATGGTGGATTTTCTTTGTTTGCTAGTTGAAGGTTCTTGAAGCTTTGAACTAGTCCACCATTCTTGTCTTATACTTAACCCTAACGATTCAAGTTAACCATGGTCCATTCTCTACAATTAACCAAGGGTTAATATATGATAAGTATTGATTTATTGATCTAATTATTCAACACTTAATTCATCTTCTTCTTCTTCTTCATCTTCTTCTTCCATGAAGAAAAGCTTGCTACATCAATGGCAAGTGATGAAAACAAGTGAGAAATCCAATTCTAAAGTGAACCCACTTCCTATTTCTTCATCCTCTACCTCTTGCCAAGTAGTATAGGGTGTTTCTTCACAAGTTTCATGACTTGGTGAAGTCGGAGTTTGATCTTGTGATGCCTCGACGTAGATCATCTTCGGCATCGAAGCCGACGATCAAGCCCGCCCATTTCTTCGATGAAACCGATGCTAGAGTTCGGGATCCAACTTGGACAGCGGAGGGACATCGTCACGGAGCTTAGTAAGTGGTGGACCGGATCTACAAAGGTTGTAGTCACTTTCCTTTAGCATTTAAATTCGTTTACATGCTTGCATCGCCTATATATCTAGTTAACGATCCGTATTAGGGTTTGTAGGCACTTGTAAAATTTGAATTAGCCATGTTTGATACCTTGTGAGACTTCATTAGTGTGCCTAGGAACCCTACAGTGGTATCAGAGCCTAGCTAGAGCCTTAGGCGATGCGTAGACGGAGTTAGAAGTCCGATCGACCCGAAACCCCGACTTTAAACGGCTCTCTGGACATTTTTGAAAAACTGGGATTTTTCCAGATTAAAAATTCCTAAAAAATTCAACAGGAAGACCTAAGAATTATGGTGCAAAACGAGAACCTATCTCATCTAAACCGCCGCGGAACAGCGGCAGAAGCATGGCTTCTGCCGCGGTTCCGCGGCCATAAGGTCACATCATCCAATAAAATTTGCACAGTAATTCTTATTTTATGATGTTGGATTTTCTGGGATTTTTTAATATTTATTCAAGAGTTGAATTTTCTGGGTTGTATTGGGGACTCGGTGTATCGATCGGATTGTCTAATTTTGTCTGTGTGTTTTAAAAAGTTCGACCGGACATAATTACCCACCTTTTCCCCTGCCGGAAAATTTCCAAGTGTTGGATTTTTCCGTAGTTTAAGGACGTTCTGAGTAGTGCAGGTAACGCGATGGTCCCTCTAGAAGACAACAAACCTTAACTCGATTATGTGACCGTCTTGAACTACCCTTTGAACCTTAGGGTTTGGGGCAGTACGGCGTGCCACATGTGAGGCGTTGGCTTGACCCTTCTACGGCTGGACCGTTGGTACTGAGGCATGAAGTGAATGTCTTTGAACTTATTTCATTCGGTTGATCGGGAAAACTTGGGTGTTCGATTGTTCGATCGGAAAGGTTAACATTTTCTATCTTATCCGGAATGTGATACAACAATTGGAATTCACAAGCAGTTATGAGATAACTGAATGAATGTTATAAATCTAGCGGTTTAGTCTCACTCGATCGGTTGCCACGGAATTTTGATGTGATCAAAAGTCCGTCGCAATCACGTAGCGTACGCGGATGCTCGCCGGGTCAACTTAATAGACTGCTACACCCTATAGCCCCGACCAAGTGACTGTAGGAGAACCCCGTCTCCGAAAGCATCCGTTCGGGTGCTCGCGGCAGCGGTGTTCCGCCTTGGTGCACTTCGTCGACGGCATCGGGGGTGCGGCTGCCTACTAAAGTTTGCGACGAGCATTCGATCAGGATGTCGGGAATCTTGTTGAATTGCCCGACTTGATATTGAAAAGAGTTTTCGATAATGAGACTGAAATGTGGAGTTTATAATTGTTAGGCATACGATGTCTAAAGAATTCATTTGATTAGGCATGTGATGTCTAAAGAGATTGCGGATTCCAACTGTTGTAGTTTTACACTTTCTTTTCTGTGACCGTAAGTGTAATATGTGATATCGCCGGTTTCGTTGCTATATGTCAACGACAATTGGGATGCACATATTTACTTAAGTTGATGACATGTGATGTTATGTGTTGCTGGATATGTTATATTGGATCGTCGTGTTTGAATAGCCGGGGGGTTTTATGTGAGATGAGTGTTTTTCATTTTCATTCATGTAAAAACTTGTATGTAATATTCTTTTATTGGGGCACTTCCTGGTTGCGGAAGATGTCACCTTTTGTATATTATTTACTTTTCCGCATTAGGATAGACCTAAGGAGGGGAGCACAAGTAGCCGGGTTCTAGGGTACAGTGGGAGACCATCTCGAGGAGTCGAGTCCGGGTCTCCTAACCCTAGAATTGGTAGGGTTGCTTGCCGCTCTCGTAGGGGTCTAGGGGTGTGGGATAGGCTATTCATCACGACCGTGGAATCCGTGTTTTATACTGGCTCGTATTGAAAACACGGACGTCCTAGTATATCCAATATTTCATATGTTTCTTCTGCTGTGATTTATCTGTGATGTGATCATGTGATGTTCTGTGACAGATATTATATATAGTATATATGATATATTATATAGACGTTGTTTATGTTTTACACCCGCGCTAGCCCTGCCTCGCTCTGGCGTTAGTTACCTAACCTAACAGTGCAGACGGGACATCGAGGCGAATGCGGATGGCATAAGCGTACGTTATATTTATCTGTGATGTTTAGATGGACTTAAATGATGGGATATTCATTAATGATATTAATGAAAGAAAATAAACCTAATTGATGTTGTGGAATCGAATTTCAAAATAAAAACAGGTAGCTACAGTTCTTGCTTTGCATCGCGGTGTTCATTATAGAACATCCTGCACCTTATTCGATGAGGAAAGGACCGAGATCCCTTCACCGGGAGTGACTCCTTTAGCAATAACTGGCAGATGCTACACACTCGGTTTGTCTTTTGATCGCTTCTATAGTTTTCTGCTTTGTACAGTGATATATATGATATATCTCGCACCTCATTCGACTAGGAAAGGGCCGACGATCCCTTCACCGGGAGTGACCCCTTTAGCAAAACTAGAAAAGCCTAAAAAACATTCCATTTAAAACCATTTGATTCCGCAACGAGATCAAGTTCAAAGCGTTAAAGGTTTTCACAAAAACCATTCGCAACCCTCCGTCATTTTAGGAAGTAGAGTACTTAGTATTCGTGCTGTGTTTGTTGACCTTAGTTAAGGCACAGTGTACGGTAGCTAAGTGATGTCTTCCTACACCGCATATGATGCGATTAGTTAGGACAGTCGCGTGACTTTGTTGACCTTAGTTAAGGGTCATGTGGGTGGGTCTAATTAATCACGAAATGACGGGTAGAACTTGACTAGTATTTATGATTTGTTGACCATAGTTAAGGTCATAAGTGCTAGGGGTAAAAATCTTTATCGGGAGTTTCAAGTGTTGAAATTTGCAGTGAGATTGCATACCTTCTATGTGATAGTTGGATCCCGATACCCACTGCGAGTAATTGTTACTCCTGGGAGAGTTTTGCACTTTGCAATTAGCCGATCAAGTAGGTGGCTAGAAAGGTGTCAACGGGGTTACGCTTATGGGAAAACGAGGTTTACTGTAATTAGGTCCGTGCGAAAGCACGGGGAACCTCCCTCAAAGTACCGACACTAGCCTGGCTGAAAGATTGGCGAACTTGTAGAGTGTAATTAATCCCGGCTAGTCTTTCCTTTTAAGGTTTGAAGGAAGATTTGATAAAAACAGTGGGAGCCATCCTGATTAGATAAAATAAATAACCAATCTAATCTTGCAAGAGCGCACGCTGAGTGTTTTCTTCTCTCTCTCTCTAAGTAGCGACCATATCATGTCTTAATCAAGATAATAATATGGATGTATTGACCGAACCCGCTTGTTATACTGAGCTGGGGAACGTTGGTCCCGCTCCAACTTATAATTGTTATAAGACAGAGCAGGAAATAGGGGAATACCAGGATTCCCATGCCGCCCAAACGAAGAAAGTGCATATGATGCATCTCCTTCGGATGTGTTCATTATAAAGAACTGTTTCTCAGTATCATCTGCATCCTGGGTATTTGATACCGGATCAGGATCCCAGATATGTAATCTGTTACATAGGGCTACAAAAAGGTAGAAAAACTGAGAACGGGTGATAAGTTTCATGAGACAGAAAACGGGGCAAGTGTTGCAGCCAAGTCTGTTGGTCACTGTCACCCTGTGTTACCAATACATTGATTCTGAACAAATGCTATTAGATACCGAACCTGATATACAAAATCATATCACTCTCTTTATTTAGTAAAGAAATGTTAAAATTTTGTATTGATGGATAATGTTTTGAACATTTCCTATATCAAAAGTTGATCGGTTCAGGCACGTTATCTAAAAGCATTGACGTTCTAAATCAAACTACAGTTCCTAGTATACAGAACACATACAAGAGGAAGAGTTTAGAAATGAACAAATCCTTCTTGAGGCATTGTAGACTAGGTCATATCAATGCGACCCGACTGGCTGAAGTTACATTTTAGATGCATATTTAAATCAGTTTGAATTTACATCTTGTGAAACTTGCCAGTCATGTCATAAAGATAAGATGACCATAGCTCTGTTTATTGGAAACAGGAAAAGAGTTTGTAAAACTCTTGGGACTGATACATGATGATGTATGTGGGGTCTCTTGTCTACACATGCCAGGACTGGTTCTTTATACTTCATTACGTTCTCTGATAATCTCTCAAGATTCAGACATATGTTCCTGTTGAAACATAAGTCCGAACCTTTTGAGATATTCACAGAATATAAGCTAGAAGTAGAGAACCAATACGGGTATAAGTATTATGTCCTATGATAAGATCAGGGAGGAGAATACTTGCGTATAAAATTCCTGGACTATTATAAAGGAGAATGAGATTCTCTCTCAGTGTTACTCCTCTGAATATACCACAGCATAACGGTGTATCAGGGCGGAGCAATCGCACCGTATTAGATATAGTGTGCTCTGTGATGAGTACTACTGAGTTACCTATTTCCTTTTGGGGTTATGCACTTATGAAGTTGCATACCTATTGAATAGGGTTCGAATCAAATCAGTGCCTACCACTCCATATATGATATGGAAGAGGAAGAGCCCATATCTCAAGTTGGTTAAGATTTGGGGTTGTCCGGGCCATGTCTAAAAGCATAATCCGGACAAGCTCGAGGCAAGGTCTGTTATGTAGAACTGGAATAGTTCCAGCTATACAAACTGCAGCAGATGATTTGAAGGAACCAAAGGATTCAATAGTTCCCAACGAGCCTCAGCCTCTCCGCCGATCTAGTGGGGTTCCTCATCCGCCTGAAAGATACCTCGATTTCTCGATGACAGTGGGAGCGAGGAATGCATCATGAGATGATGACCCAACTAGTTTCGAGCAGGCCATCGAGAGTAAGGACTCTATAAAAATGGCTGGATGCTTAGCAATCTGAGATGGAATCCATGTACACCAGCAAAGTATGGACTTTGGTTGCTATATCTGAAGGGTTAAATCCCCATCAGGAGCAAGTATATCTTAAGAAGATTACTTGGCGTAGATGGAAAAGTTGAGATTTTCAAAGATAGACTTGTTAAAGGTTTTTCGTCATTGACCAGGCGTGGATAATGATGAAATCTTTTCCAGGGACTATGCTTAAGTCCATCCAGATCCTACTTGCCATTGCTACATACCATGACTACGATATCTGGTGGTTGGGTGCCATGACTACTTTTCTAAATAGTGATTTAGAAGAGAACGTCTATAAGAACACATCCAGAGGGCATCATAAACAGTGGGAGCAGCGGAAACGTGTGCAAGATGTTTTATGTGATGAAGCAGGCATCGCGGAGTTGGAACATCTGTTTTGATGTGGTAGTCAAACAGTTTGACATCATCAAAATAGTAGATGAACCTTGTATATACAAAAAGGTAGTAGGGAGTATGGTGGTGATCCTCGTAGAGTACGTGGATGACATACTCTTGATAAGGAAGGAGTTTCCTATGCTACGCTCGGTCAATCTCCGCTTATCACAAGGATTCTGCAAAAGGATCAAAGTGATACCTCCTAAATCCTGAGTTTTCATCTATGAGATAGATGTAATTGGATGCTAGGATTCTCACTAGATGTAGTGAGATGGTATCAATCGATCCAGGGGAGAATCACTGGAAGAGTTCCAGGGTGATAAAGACGACTGAATGTCAGTCACAGGCACTGTCTTTACCTTCAGTAAAAGGACGGTATGTTGGAAGAGTTCCAAGCTAGATACCGTGGCAAACTAGACGATAAAGGCTGGTAACATTGCTATTTAAGATACTACCAAAGAGGCAGTTTGGGTGTATACTGGTTCATAAGATGAACTAGGTTCCTGCCATTGTATGACAATGGAAGTGTGGCTTCGGCCCTGGAACCCTGGTCCCATCAGTGACCCAGACAAATTCTGAGGCAGCATCACCTGATCATGGAGATAGTTGATCTCCAGGGTGATCGAGGTTGGGAGAGTAGACTCAGAGGACAACACGGCGGATCCACTCACGAAGGCCTTTTCCCAAAGAGAGACTTTTAGGGGATGGTTGAGTATTAGATACTACAACCACTGCTACAGATGGCCCTAGTGCAAGTGGGAGATTGTTAGTTATATGTATGCCCTAGAGGCCATTACTGTACATTGGATGTATATTGTAGTGGATGCTGGGACATATATAGGTAGGACTTTCTTGCTCGACATGATAGTACGCTATCTGGTTGCTCTTTATCTTAACATGTATGCTTTCTGTCTCTCTGATTACATGTTGATAAAACCCTTAGGATGTGTACTCGACTTCCAGGAATATGATGCAGATCATACTAGTGGGGCCTGGGTAGTCAATGAGTACATCCATCAATGTTCCTAGTCGTGGGAATATCGAGACGGGGCATCGATATTCCAGAGTAGACTAGCGTATATCTTCTCGACCCATGTGATGGGCGATGGATGATCCCATATCCATTGGTGTTTGACATCAGAGATGGTATACGGGTGCTCAGTAGAGACTGGGTACACTGAACGGACTCGCCGAGAACTCCCAGATGGTATTATACCTCACGTCAGATGGCAGTTCTCTGGTGACACTGGTACAGCTTAGTCTGTTGACCCGAGATCGTCATAGAGTCTTGTGTGTCTCCCACTATGCTTTGATTTCCACCCTACCACGGCTCTACTGAGGCGTGCAAACAGGTGGTTTTTGGGTACAGTCCCGATTCACATGGAGGCAATGAGCGATAGGAGGGGATTCGTCTCTCCCGGTATTGAGGGTTGATGTTGCGCAATGCACGACTGGCCATAACAGGAAATCCCTGGCCAGGGTTGCTGTGACCTACTGGTAAGTGTTATCAGTGGTTTCACACATGTTATGGACCTCACGTCGGCATGACTTATCGAGCTATTAGGGTCTGACGTTTACCACCCCTAGGCGAGATATGCGACATATCAAACGAACAGACCGGACTGTACGGTAAGTGTTACTGGTTGGATTCACAGGAGTGTGAGCGGGCTTGCTCGTCGATCTTCTGATCGCTCAATACCCGGGTGACCGTTACGTTTAGCAGACCGCTTGCGGCTTGTGGATGTTTGATATGATCATCATCTGCTACCGGCGTATTGACGAGTCTTTAGAGTCCTACACAGAGGTTTCCTGGCTCAAGCAAAACGAAGTAGGAGCGCATATGAGATATGTGCGGGACCGAGAATAATGCGTGTATGTGATACCGTATTTCATTCTCGTGATGTATGTGTCGAATGCTTATATGCGATATAACCTAGATATCGAATCAAGGATTGATTCGATAAGCCGATACACAGGATACTAGTCGGTTATATACGATATGACCGGATCGTTAAATCAAGTATTGATTTAATGATTTAATGCATAATTATACATTTGATATATTACTTTGCATTAACTAGTATTGGTTCACTTTAAATGGATTTTCTCACTTGAATTGTGCAAGTTGTATATGTGATATATATTTGTGCACATGATTGTATCATGTTTGATGATACATGCTTACTTGGTTAAGTGTAAAGAATTAAACCATGGTTAAACTAATGATTAGGGTTTTGTTTTTTCATTTACTTATTTATCTATTTATTTATCTTTTTCATTTTGGAAAAGAGAATGACAAATGGTGGATTTTCTTTGTTTGCTAGTTGAAGGTTCTTGAAGCTTTGAACTAGTCCACCATTCTTGTCTTATACTTAACCCTAACCATTCAAGTTAACCATGGTCCATTCTCTACAATTAACCAAGGGTTAATATATGATAAGTATTGATTTATTGATCTAATTATTCAACACTTAATTCATCTTCTTCTTCTTCTTCATCTTCTTCTTCCATGAAGAAAAGCTTGCTACATCAATGGCAAGTGATGAAAACAAGTGAGAAATCCAATTCTAAAGTGAACCCACTTCCTATTTCTTCATCCTCTACCTCTTGCCAAGTAGTATAGGGTGTTTTCTTCATAAGGTTCATGACTTGGTGAAGTCGGAGTTTGATCTTGTGATGCCTCGACGTAGATCATCTTCGGCATCGAAGCCGACGATCAAGCCCGCCCATTTCTTCGATGAAACCGATGCTAGAGTTCAGGATCCGAGTTGGACAGCGGAGGGACATCGTCGCGGAGCTTAGTAAGTGGTGGACCGGATCTACAAAGGTTGTAGTCACTTTCCTTTAGCATTTAAATTCGTTTACATGCTTGCATCGCCTATATATCTAGTTAACGATCCGTATTAGGGTTTGTAGGCACTTGTAAAATTTGAATTAGCCATGTTTGATGCCTTGTGAGACTTCATTAGTGTGCCTAGGAACCCTACAGTTTCAATAGGAACATATGTCTGAATCTTGAGAGATCATCAGTGAATGTAATAAACTACAAAGAACCGGTCTTGGCATCTGTAGACAGGGGACCTTCATACATCAGCATGTATCAATCCCAAAAGTTCACTAACTCTTTCTCTGTTTCCAATAAACGGAGCCGTGGTCATCTTATCTCTGTGACATGACCGGCAAGTTTCACAAGATGTAAATTCAAACTAATTTAAATATGCATCTATATGTAACTTCAGCTAGTCGGGTCGCTTTGATATGACCTAGTCTACAATACCTCAAGAAAGATTCGTTCATTTCTGGACTCTTCCTCTTGTGTGTGTTCTGTACGTTAAGAACTGTGGTTTGATTTAGAACGTCTATGCTTTTAGATAATGTGCCTGAACCGATCAACTCTTGATATAGGAAATGTTTAAAACATTATCCAACAATACAAAATTATATCCTTTTTTTACTAATAAAGAGTCTGATATGATGTTGTATATCAGGTTCGGTATCTAATAACATTCGTTCAGAATCAATGTATTCTGGTAATACAGGGTGATATCTGCCAACAGACTTGGCTGCAACACTTGCATCATTTCCAACTCTTGAAACTTATCACCCGTTCTCAGTTCTCTACCTATCTGTAGCCCATGTAACAAATTATATTTGTGGGATCCTGATCCGGTATCAAATACCCAGGACGTAAAGGATATTGTGAAACAGTTCTGTGTAATGAACACACCCGAAGAAGATGCATCAACATGCACTTTCTTTGTTTGGGCGGCACGGGAAATCTGGTATTCCCCAATTTCCTGCTCTGTCTTATAACAATTATAAGTTGGAGCGGGACCAACATTCCTTAGCGCAGTATAACAAGCGGGTTCGGTCAATACATCCGTATTATTATCTTGATTAAGGCGTGACATAGTCGCAACCAGGAGAGAGAGAGAAGAAAACACTCAGCGTGCCCTTTTACAAGATTAGATTGGTTATCAATTTATCTAATCAGGATGTCTCCCATTGTTTTAGTCAAATCTTCTTCAAACCCTAAAAGGAATGACTAGCCGGGATTAATTACACCCTACAAGTTCGCCAACCTTTTAGCCAGGCCAATGCCAGTACTTTGAGGGAGGTTCCCCGTGCTTGCGCACGGACCTAATTAAAGTAAACCTCGTTTTCCCAGGGGCGTAACCTCGTTAACACCTTTCTAGACACCTACTTGATCGGCTAATTGTAATGTGTAAAACTCTCCCAGGAGTAACTCTTACTCGCAGCGGGTATCGGGATCCAACTATCTCATAGAAGGTATGTAATCTCATTGCAAATTTCAACACTTGAAATTCCCAATAATATTTTACCCCAAGCCTCCTATGACCTTGACAAAGGACAACAAACCATAGGCTGCTAGTCAAGTTCAACCCGTCATTTCCTGATTGAATCAAATCCACCCGCACGACCCTTGACAAAGGCCAACAAGGTCACACGACTACCCTAATCCAATCTGCATCATATGCATAAGCAGATAAGTACTATTCAGCTACCGCACACTACGCCTTGACAAAGGCCAACAAACGCAGCATGAATACTAAACAGTTCTTATCTGAAATGACGGAGGGCCACGACAGGTTTTTAAGAAAACCCTTTGCGTAATGAACTTGATATCGTTGTAGAATCGAGTGATTTTAAATGGAATGTTTTTGAGGCCTTTTCTAGTTTTGCTAAAGAGGTCACTCCCGGTGAAGGGATCGTCGGCTCTTTCCTTATCGAATAAGGTGCAGGATATTTCACAAATATCACTATGCAAAGCAAAAACTATAGAAGCAATCAAAAGGCAAACCGAGTATGCAGTATCTGGAAGTTTCACTAAAGGAGTCACTCCCGGTGAAGGGATCTCGGCTCTTTCCTTATCGAATAAGGTGCTGGATTTTCTACAAGGAACACCACTATGCAAAGCAAGAACTAGAGCTACCAGTTTTTAAACAAGTTTCGACAACAATTTTAGGTTTCTTTTATTTTCATTAATCTCATTAATGAAGTACCATTTTATTATGCTTCACAAGCATCAAATTTGAAACGAAATCTGCAATATAACATGTATCTCATATATATAATATAAACATTCGTCCCAGGCAGTAATATGATCACATCATAGAACATTGCGGCAGATGAAACATATATGAAATATTGGATATACTAAGAGGTCTGTGTTTTAGTACGAGCCTGTATAAAACACGGATTCCACGGTCGCGATGAATAGCCAAACCCACATCCCTAGACCCCTACGAGAGCGGCAAGCAACACTGCCAATTCAAGGGTTAGGAGACCCGGTCTCGACTCCTCGAGATGGTCTCCCACTAGACCCCAGAACCCGGTTACTTGTGCTCCCCGCCTTGGGTCTACCTAATGCGGAAAAGTAAATAATATACAATGGTGACATCATCCTCAGCCCGGAAGTTCCCTAATAAAAGAATATTACATACAAATGAATTTTACAATAATGAAAAAGAAAAACTCTTATCTCACATAAAACCCCCGGCTATTTAGAACACGACGATCCAATATAACATATCACAGCAACACATAATATCACATATCATCAACGTAAGCAAGTATGCGTATCCCGATCGTCGTTGATGTATAGCAACGAAGCCGGCAATACACCACATACTACGCTTACGGTCGCAGAAAAGAAAGTGTAAAACTACAACAATTGGAATCCGCAACCTTTTTAGACATTTCATGCCTAACTAAATGAATTCCTTAGACATCGCATGCCTAACAATTATAAACCCCGCATTTTAGTCTCATTATCGAAAACTCTTTTCAATAACAAGTCGGGCAATTCAATAAGATTCCCAACATCCTGATCGAATGCTCGTCGCAAACTTTAGTAGACGGCCGCACCCCCGGATGCCGTCGATGAAGTGCACCAAGGCGGAACACCGCTGCCGCGAGCACCCGAACGGATGCTTTTGGCAACGGTGTTCTCCTTCAGTCACTTAGTCGGGGCTATGGGGCGTGGCTGTCTATTAAGTTTACTCGGCTAGTATCCACGTACGCTACGTGATTGCGACGGACTTTTGATCATATCAAAATTCCGTGGCAACCGATCAATTGAGGCTGAACTGCTAGATTTATAACATTCAAATTAGTTATCTCATAACTACCTGTGGATTCCAAATATTGTATCACATTCCAGATAAAAAGACAGTGTTAAACTTTCCAATCGAATAATCAAACACCCAAGATTTCCCTAATTGCTCAACACTTGAGCGGAGTTCAAAAAGTATCCATCACATGCCACAGTACCAGTGGTCCAGCCGTAGAAGGGTCAAGCCAACGCCTCACATATGGCAACGCCGTACTGCCCCAAACCTTAAGGTTCAGAGGCGGTTCAGACGGTCACATAATCGAGTTAAGGTTTGTGTTCTTCTAGAGGGTCCACCGCGTTACTTGCATGATTTTCCGGAAGTTTCAAACTCGAAAAAAAATCAAACTTTTGAAAAAAAATTCGACAGGGGAAAAAGTGAGTTATTGATATCCGTTCGAACTTTTTAACAGTTTCTAAAATTATCCGGAAAAAAACTTAAACGAAATTAAATTATCCGATCGAATCAACGAGTCCCCAATACAACCCAGAAAACTCAACACTTGAGTATAAATTAAAAATTCCCAGAAGCATCAGGAAGTACCTACGGATGTACTGTGCCAAAAAGCTAACCCTAATTCTACAGTGCCGCCACGGAACCGCCACGCAAGGCATGGTTCTGCCGCGGTTCCACGGCGCTTTAGTGGAATTTGGGTGTCGTTTGTCACAGTAATTCCTATAATACCCTGCTGATTTTTCTGAGTATTTTTAATATGAAAAAATCAACAGTTTTGAAAAATTTCCAGAAACTAGGGTTTTACGGGTATTCGGAATTCGATCGGACTTTAAACGTCGTCTAGACTTCGTCTAAAGCTCTAGCTTGGCTCTGATACCACTATAGGGTTACTAGGCACTCTCAAAAGGGTCTATAAGGCATCAACCATGCCCGATTTAAAATTTAGACGTGCCGAACAACCCTAACTAAGATCTTTAAACTAGATATTAGGCGAAACAAAGCATGTTAAACACTTTAACACTAAGAGTTTGGGATAACAACCTTTGTAGTCCGGTCCTTCACTTCTAAAGCTCCATGTTGAGGTCCCTTCGCTGCGATCATCAAGTTTCGTACTCTCGAGAGGCTCCAGGAAGAGAAAGATGCAAGTTTACTTCCGATCTTCGATAACAAAGATGATCTACCTTGAAGTTTCATTAACACAAGCTCTCACTCACTAAATGAAGTGAACACCCTAATCTAAATGGCTATGATAGATTAGGATGATGAAGTAGGATTTTAGCTCTCATTTGTTTTCTATTTCTCACTCATTTTCATCACCTTTGAAAAAGCTAGAAAGCTTTTCCATGAAAGAAGAAGAAGGAAGAAGAAGATCATTTTCTTTTGTGATGAATAATGAAAACCATGGTGAGGTTAGAAATGCAACCATGGGTTAAGAATGAAGTCTTAACCCATGTAGAGAGTTAACTATAGTGAAGGGTTGGGTTGAGTTAAGCAAATATCTACACAAAATATCCAAAGTCAAAGTCAAAGATTCAAGAAGCTTCTTGAAAGCTTCATGCTTGCTTAACCCGAATCCAAACCCTAACCACAATTAAACTCCACAAAATATGTTGCATTTACAACCATAACATGTTACAATATTATATATCACATATACAATATTTATTGTAACAAAATAAAATAATACAATTAACATATATCGCATATATATCAATGTATTACCCGAGTGAGAAAAAGAATCTTTTAGTGAGCTTATATCAGTTAATGTAATTTAATATATCAAATATATAATTATACATTAAATCATCGAATCAACACTTGATCCGATAATCCGGCTATTTCACAAATAACCGACTAATATAATCTGTATCAGTTCATCGAATCAACACTTGACCCGATGACCGGGCTATATCACATATACCCGGCCGATATCTCATATCGTGAGAATCTAATACGGTATCACATACACGTATTGTTCTCGGTCCCGCATATATCACATATGTACCCCTACTCCGTTTTTCCTGAGCCAAGAAACCTCTGTGTAGGACTCTAAAGAATCGTCAATACGCCGGCAGTAGGTGATGATCATATCAAACACCCACAAGCTGCAAGCGGTCAGCTAAACGTAACAGCCACCCAGGTATTGAGCGCTCAGAAGATCAATAAGCAAGCCTGTTCATTCTTCTATGAATCCAGTCAGTAACACTCCCGTACAGTCCGGTCTCTCCGTCTGATATGTCGCATATCTCGCCTAGGGGTGGTAAACGTCAGACCCCAGTAGCTTGATAAGTCGTGTCGATATGAGGTCTATAACAGTTCGAGAAACTACTGATAACACTTACCAGTAAATCTCAGCAACCCTGGCTAGGGATTTCCAGTTATAGCCAATCGAACACAGCGCAACATCAACTCCCTATACCGGGAGAGACGAATCCCCTCCTATCGTTCATTACCTCCATGTGATTCGGGACTGTACCCAAAAGCCACCTTTTTGCATGCCCTTTTGGATGTGGTATGATGGAAATCAAAGCACAGTGGGAATCATACAAGACTCTATGATGATCTCAGGTCTACAGACTAACATGTACCAGTGTCACCAGAGAACTGCCATCTGACGTGAGATATAATACCATCTGAGAGTTCTCGGCGAGTCCGTCCAGTGTACCCAGTCTCCACTGTGCACCCGTATACCTTCTTTGATGTCAAACACCAATGGATATGAGATCATCCATCGCCCATCATATGGGTCAAGAAGCGCATACGCTAGTCTACTCTGGAGTATCGATGCCCTGTCTCGGTACTCCCATGACTAGGAACATTTGAAGGATGTACTTGACGACTACACTGTCCTCACTAGTATGATCTGCATCATAGTCCTGGTAGTCAAGTGCTCATCCTAAGGGCTTTATCAACATATAACATAGAGACAATCAGAGTACATGTTAAGATAAAGTACAACCAGATAGCATACTATCATGTCGAGTAAGAAAGTCCTCCTTATATATGTCCAAGCATCCATTACAATATACATCGTATGTACAGTAATGGTCTCTAGGGCATACATATAACTAACAAAGATGGATTTACAATCCATCTTTTTCTATACAAAGGACTTGTATGGGGAGCAATCTCGCGCTCTTCGTTACGAGGCATCAAGAAAGTTGTTTCGGATGAAAATTGCTGCTGGTACATCGGTAGGTGATCATGTTTTGAAGATGATAGGATTTATTGAAGAACTTGAGGACCTGGGATGGAAGATAGAGAATGAAAAATATGTTGATATAGTTCTACAGTCTCTTCCCCCTGTCTATGCTCAATTTATAGTGAACTTCAATATGCACAATATGGAGAAATCACTACCTGAACTTTTCAATTTGTTGAGAAGTGCAGAGAGCATGCTCAAGATAGAGAAAAATCCCTCTCTTGTTGTTGGGCCATCTTCCTCTTCCGTCCCAAAAGCTAAAGCTAAGGGAAAGAAGAAGAAGAAATCCATCAAACCGAGAGGAGTTAAAAAGGCAAAGGGGGAAGACAAATCAGGGGCCGCAGTACCAGGGACCGCAGTATCGAGAAAGGGAGAATGTTTCTATTGCCACAAATTGGGACACTGGAAGCGTAATTGTACTGAGTACCTCGCTGATCTCAAGAAGAAGAAGCATGGTGATGCTTCCGCTTCAGGTGTGTTTGTTACTGAAAACCGTTTTTCAATAAACTCTGCATCCTGGGTATTAGATACCGGTTCGGGATCTCACATTTGCAATTGTGTGCCAGGATTGCGAAATAGCAAGGTTTTGAGAAAAGATGACTATACTCTCCGTGTTGGAAATGGATCAAATGTTCATGTTGTATCCGTAGGAGAGTATCATTTGGGGTTGCCTTCAAGGTGTATATTGGTTTTGAACCCATGTTATTTTGTACCATCTATGTTATGCAACATTATATCTGTATCTTTGTTGGTTAATGAAGGATATAATTTTGTGTTACAAAATGATGTTATGACATTAACGTAAATCAACAGTTGATTGGATATAGTACATTAAATAACGGAATTTGCGTCCTGAATCAACACACAGTTTTCAATATACCGCACACAAATAAAAGGAAAATTTCATATATATATGAAGCTTTTGTATGGCACTGTAGACTTGGTCATATTAATAAAATAAGACTAACCAAGCTACATAAAGATGGATATTTAAATCCTTTTGAATATAAATCTTATGCGACTTATCAGTCTTGCATCAAGGGTAAAATGACCAAAACTCCATTTACTGGACATGGAGAGAGCTGCTAATCTCTTAGATCTCATACATAGTGATGTATGTGGACCAATGTCTACACATGCTAGAAGCAGTTATTCACACTTCATAATTTTTACTGATGATTTCTCGAGGTTTGGACACGTGTTATTGTTGAAACATAAGTCTGAAGCTTTTAAAAAATTCAAGGAGTATAAAATAGAAGTAGAAAAACAAACTGGTTTGAGTATCAAGAAACTTCGATCAGATCGAGGAGTAGAGTACTTAAGTACAGAGTTTCTAGATTTCCTAAAAGAGAGATCGGGATTCTCTCTCAGCTCACTCCTCCTTACAAACCACAACATAACGGTGTGTCAGAACGGAGGAATCGTACCCTATTAGATATGGTATGTTCAATGATGAGTGATGCTGAGTTACCACTTTCCTTTTGGGGGCATGCATTAGAGACTGCAGTATATCTATTGAACATGGTTCCAACCAAAACCGTGCCTACCACTCAATATGAGATATGGTATAGGAAGAGACCATCTCTTAAAAAAGGTAGGATATGGGGTTGTCCTGCTTTTATTAAAAAGCAGAATCCAGACAAACTCGAGACACGATAGGTTCTATGTACATTTATGGGATATCCAAAACATTCATATGTATATCTTTTCTACCAAAAGGAGGAACAAAGAGTGTTTGTTTCTCAGTATGCCACATTTTAGAAAATGAATTTTTTAAAAATAATACTGATGGCAATGCCGTAGACCTAGAAGAAATTCTAAAGCCACAAATAACTACTAACGATTTGGTTGAACCTGAAGTTGTAATAGAACCCCACAAGTCTCAGTCACTCCATAAATATAATAGGACTTCTCGCCCACCAGAGAGATACTATGGTTTCCTCATTGATGGTGATAGAGAAGATTGCATCATGGATGATGATAACCCTACTAGTTTTCAGCAAGCTATCACGGGTAGTGACTCAGTGAAATGGTTGGATGCCATGCGATCCGAAATGGAGTCCATGCACACCAACAAAGTATGGACTTTGGAAGTTGCACCATCTGGAGTAAAACCCGTAGGGTGCAAATGGATCTTTAAGAAAAAGAATGGTGTGGATGGACAGGTAGAGACCTATAAAGCAAGACTTGTAGCAAAAGGATTTTGTCAAAGACCAGGATTGGACTATGATGAGACTTTTTCTCCAGTCTCAATGCTTAAATCCATTCGAATCCTACTTGCTATCGCTGCTTACTATGTATGAAATCTTGCAGATGGACGTTAAAACTGCATTTCTAAATGGTGATTTGGAAGAATGCGTTTTTATGGATCAGCCGGAAGGCTTCATTGACAGTAGGAGCAGCGAATAGGCATGCAGGTTGCTTAAATCCATTTATGGATTAAAGCAGGCATCACGGAGTTGGAACGTCTGCTTTGATGATACAATCAAAGAGTTTGATTTTATCAAAAATATAGATGAACCTTGCATTTATAAAAAGATTGTAACAAGTACTGTCACATTCCTCGTATTGTACGTAGATGACATTCTCTTGATAGAAAATGACTTACCTATGCTATAATCGGTCAAACTAGTCTTATCACAAAGGTTCTCTATGAAGGACTTGGGTGATGCCTCATACATTTTGGGCATTAAGATCTATAGAGATAGATCTAAAAGACATTTGGGATTGTCCCAATCTAAGTACAATAACACCATCCTAAATAGGTTTATTACGGAAGATTCCAAGCGAGGTACTTTAACCGCTTGTCACTAAATCGCCCTCTCCAAAGACTTTTGTCCAAAGTCTGATGAAAAGAGAGATAGCATGAGTGTTATACCCTACGCTTCTGTTGTAGGATCTATTATGTATGCGATTTTATGTACTCGTCCTGATGTTGCTTATGCACTTAGTGTAGTAAGCAGGTATCAATCCACACCAGGGGAGAAATACTGGACAGCTGTGAATAACATTCTCAAGCACTTACGAAGGACTAAAGAAATGTTCTTGGTGTATGGTAAGGGGATCTCCAGATGGAGGCATTTACCGATTCCAGCTTCCAAAGTGATAAGGATGACAACAAATCTATCTCTGGTTTTGTATTTACCTTCAATGGAGGGGCGGTTTGTTGGAAAAGTTCCAAACAGGACACCGTTGCAGGCTTAACGATGGAAGCTGAGTACATTGCTGCGAATGATGCTGCCAAGGAAGCAGTCTGGATGCAGAAGTTCATCTCAGAGCTTGGAGTAGTTCCAACCATTATTAATCCAATACCTTGGTATTCTGATAATAATGGGGCTATGGCTTTGGCCAAGGAACCCAGGTCCCAACAACGTTCCAGACATATCCTGAGGTGATATCATTTGATCCGGGAGATAGTTGATCGCCGCGAGATCGAGATTCGGAGAGTAGACATGAAGAATAATACCACGAATCCACTCACCAAGGCCCTTCTAAAGGCGCAACATGACTTTTTGAGATTTTGGGTATGAGATACTGATTGGTAGGTGCTTATGCGTGCGTTTTGAAATCAAAGTTAAGAATATACCGCAATCAATAACGGTGTCGCTTGGTAGCTAGCCGATTGAGTACGGGTCGGTCCACAAGGAAAACGTGTTCTTTTCTAGTTGTTCTAACGAGTCAATTCCTATTTGTGGTAGGTTTTGATTTTTATAAAAACTGAAATTGAATTTGATTTGGATTAAAACCTTGCTAGGATTAGGATTAGGTTAGTTTGGAAAGTTAATTCTCTCACTACTTCCTTTGCCCTAACTAAGAACATAGGTGTTAGGGTAATAATTAACAAAGGGGATTAGCACGACTAGAAAGAAACATAGTTTCTTCCCTTTGGTCCTTATCCGTCCTTTCTTAATTCTTAGCCCTAACCTCTATGTAAATCAACCACGACCGGTTTAACTAGGGAATCACCGCTATCTCGTGGGATAGGGTGCCGTAGCGAGAGAGGTGTGTTTGATTAACAAAGAGCCCTAATTTATAGTATTATACAGGCAAGAAAGGAGTGAGAGATTTTCATCTCTCAAACCTTCCCCAAATCTAGCCCTAACAAGCGAGGAACTACTCACTCATTAGGGATATTATGATGAAGTTCATTTTTATAATTTTCGTTTAATTACCTAATTAACGTGTGGATAATAAAAGACAGATAAAAACGCAGAGAAATAAAATTGCAATTAGAACACAAGATAAAAAAATAACTTACTTTATTGATGCACTCTTGACGATTACAAGGAATTGAAATTAATCTAGAATTAAAAAGAGTCATGCTCCAAAAGAGCTGTAGGCTTTCCTATTTATAGATAGGAGAAACCCTAGGGTTTACATCTGATCCACATCTGAAATTACAATACTACCGTAAGAAGGCCGGGTCAATGCACCGACTCCCACCGACATGCACCGACACGTGCTCTGCACGGCGGCGGATCCGCGGCCATAAGCTCTGTTTGGCCGCGGATCCGCAGCCGTTTGATGGGCTCTTGGGCTCATTTCTTCTGTGATGCTTCAAGTTACTTTTTTTATCTGTTTTCTTCACTTGGTTCCTCAGAATCTTTTCTACTTTCTTCCAGATTTCCAACAGTGCAGAATTTATGGACTTTTACCGTTAGCTTCGCGTTGAAGTCTTGAATCTTGTGCTGCTCTTGTACTTTGTATATTGAACTGTTTGCTAATCTTCGTTTGTTTCTCAAACTGGAAGGCGGCATCTTGCAGATTCATCTATTTGTTTGTCGTAGTCTCAAATTTGTAGCGTTTTTCACCATTTTTACTGTATTGTTCTGAGAACCTGTAACCTGCAACTATTTAGCAGACATGGATCAAAAGCACCTATTTATTTGCAATATGATTAAGAATGGGGAATATAATAATGCAAAAATCTGATATGAACAAATATCCCCAAACCTATCTTTTGCTCGTCCCGAGCAAAACCAATTTATTCTTGAAAAAACCTAACCTCACTTTCTCAGGGAATCGCAATTGAACTGAGCTCATGAAACAAGCCGTTAAACCTCTAGGTGTCCCTAGTAGAAGGAGTGTTGTCTCCTGAGGGTTTTCAGCGGATACTACCCACAAAATCCAATCAATTTGGCCTATTGACTTTCATTCTTCAATTCGGCGTTCTAGCAAGAAATTCTATTATCTTCAACTTAGAAATCATCAACCCATATTTTTCACACTCACTTATCATTTAACTTAAGATTGTATATGTTCTGTAAATTTATTTAGCTTTCAGCATCTTTTGAATTTCCCTTCTAAGGTTCCATCTCAACTTAAGAATTTTTATCATCTCTACTGAAGATATAAGTCCTATTTTTCATTCCTGTCTCTCATCCAAACCCCAATCATATACCCCTACGTGTGTGTTTGTATCACCCCTACACTTGGAAATTCAATTCAAGCTATGATACTCTTGCCCATCGTCCAAAGTATTTTTAGTTGGTGAATTTTAGATGGAATTGGTCACAAATCCTTCATGCGACCGTTAATACTTCTTGAGGTATTAACGACCGATTATAAAATGTGTTTGCGCTTTAAGGCGTAATTCCTCGTCTTGTAATACCTAAGGCTTTAGCAGTGACTCTCAAATTAGTTGGTCTAAGGCACTAGGTGATAAAGCACCTTCGCTATATATTTTTTTATTTTACGCAGCTTTAAGTAATTACAAAACCAGTGTTCAAATTTTTTTTATCTCTTATTTCACTCTTTTTTTCCTTCATATACTAAAGATTTTAGACAAGAGCATTTCAAGGTATCCTCTACTATCCCAAGTTTTAAGGTGCGTATATGTGCGAGTTGTAGGGTATATATTTTCAGAATTTAGACTAAAGGTTCAGAATTATTTTTCAGATTTACACTTCAATAAAAATTTCAATACTCTTCTCTTATTTTGACTTAGCCTAAGAACTGAACTCAAAATTTGCCTATTTCCAAGTAAACTACAAGGACATATATTTTCTACTGTTAAATTTTAAGAAAGGTTATTTTTAGGGTTTTTAATTTACTAAGTTTAGGATCTAGTTTTTCGTAGCTAGTTAACCGTCTTGTCAAACTTAAGTCAATTATAACCAAAATTGAATTTTTCAATTTTTAAAACTTTTAAAAATTTTCAATTTTTTTTATTTGATTTTATTTTTATAAATTTTTTTTATTTTCATTTTTTAAATTTTTATAATTTTTTTATAAAGGTGCAATGCAGAAATAAACATGCAAAGGAAAAGAGAAGAAAAATATATACAAAAATTAAAAAAAATATGCAATGCAATGATAACTATTTACAAACCACCTCCTCCTCCAAACTTACCAAAAGCAGTGCCCTCACTGCTCAGGCCCTCGCCGTCCCCTTGAACGTGAGTGGGAACGGTCCTCTCTAGTTAGCAGGGTTCTGATCCTCTGCTCTACTTGTGTTAGACGCTGATCAAGCTGCGTCATCATTCTAAGAAATCTTTCTATCCCCCTATTGTTTCTTCGAAGTAAACGCGCTTGCGCAGCATGGGTTAGCTCTTCATCGCTCGCGGTCGAGCTGGAGCTGGGTGTCCTGGCTGGTACATGTTCGGCCGGTTCTGTTTGTGACCATACATCCGTCAAGCTGGTATAGGACGTGGATACGCCCTCAATGAGAGGCCTAATGGATATACCTCCATACATGTAGAGTTCAAATTCCTCCACAGGAAGGAAATAGAGATACAGTTGTATCACTAACATAGGGCATGGGTAATTTGCGGCCCTTTTTCCAGCACCAATTGAATAAAGCAAAACCGTGCACATATCAAATCTAGGGTTCCTAGTCATTAGGGTGTGCACGATATGAAGAGACGGGGTGAAAAATGTGGTATTATGTGAACTCCCAAAAATATTGTTTTGTGCCCACCGGCACACGGTTAAAACATTGGCGAAGAGGGTTCTAGCCTGTATTCCCTTCCTAGGTTCCCTCGAACAGTCGTTACCCATTAAGGGCATGTAGTCTTCAAATTGAAGAGGTTGGTCGTGAACAGGTAATCTGGGAATTAAAGCGACTTCATGGATGAAGTCCCTGTCAATGATTATCTCCCTATCGTCCCAAAGTAGTTTGATAAAACCGTATTGTGTAAGGCAGCATTCCTCCATGCACTCGTAGAAACGAGTGACTAGATCTGGAAGATCGTAAGCATTGGGATGATTATAAATTAAAAAGTTCCACCCCCTCCGTATGATTTCATCACGAAAATAACTCCCGTAAATTGTGTGTGAAAAGATTTGTGAAAAATCACGTTCTAACAACATTGTTGGTGCCATTACAGAGAGTGCAGATCTGCTAAAAATTTTAACAGAGATGCAAACCTTCTATGAAAGATTCAGAGGGAGAAGATACCAAGATGCGGCGGATGCGCGGCGGAAGCGGGGCTTGGGCGGCGGAAGCGCGGCGGCTAGGAGGGATCTCTCTGCAGAAGTTGGATCGGCGGCTAGGGTTTTCAGAGTGGTAAATTTTAGGGTTTATAAAAACAGAGAGGGATCGGGTGTTATTTATAGGGGGTGTGTTGGTTATTTGTAAAAAGCCCCTCTTAAAAAGAGGAAATTATTTGCAAATAAAATTTTTATTTTTATATTATTAAAACTGAAAATTTACAAAAATACCCAAAAAAAAATTTATTTTCAAATTTTCATTTTTTTAATTTTGTTTTTATATAATTACAAATGATACATACCCCCAAACTTATTTGAAACAGTTTTTTGGATAGATAATCGAAATTTTTTTAAGGGTAGGTGGAGGAAGATCAATCAATATAAATCGGCTCCTGCAAAAACAGGAGCTCCTCCGAGGGATCCGCAGTGAGGAACGGTTTAAGTCGATGTCCGTTCACTTTAAACAGTGAACCGTCCTCCGGGTTTTCTAGATCGACCGCACCGTGCAGATATACGGTGCGTATCATAAATGGCCCTTTCTATCGAGATCTGAGCTTGCTGGGATGGAAATGTAACCGAGTATCGTAAAGTAAAACCTGTTGACCAGGTTTGAAAGTTTTGTGCATAAGGTGTTTATCGTGGAACAACTTCGTTCGGATTTTAACAACTACTGCATTCTCATAGGCTTCATCCCGCAGCTCGTTTAATTCATTCAATTACAATTTTCTATTGCTGCCCGCATCTCCCAAAGATAGGTTCAACTCTTTTATTGCCCAAAATGCTTTATGCTCTATTTCAACTGGAAGATGGCAAGCCTTTCCATAAACAAGCCTATAAGGAGACATGCCAAGTGTTAGTTATATGTATGCCCTAGAGGCCATTACTGTACATGTGATGTATATTGTAGTGGATGCTTGGACATATATATGAAGGACTTTCTTGCTCAACATGATAGTTTGCTATCTGGTTGTACTTTATCTTAACATGTAAACAAATACTGTTTTGTGATCACATGTTGATAAAGTCCTTAGGATGAGTACTTGACTGCCATGACTATGATGTAGATCATACTAGTGGGGACTGGATAGTCGATAAGTACATCCTTCAAATGTTCCTAGTCGTGGGAGTATCGAGACAGGGCATCGGTACTCCAGAGTAGACTAGCGTATGCGCTTCTTGACCCATATGATGGGCGATGGATGATCCCATATCCATTGGTGTTTGACATCAGAGAAGGTATACGGGTGCTCAGTGGAGACTGGGTACACTGGACGAACTTGCCGATAACTCCCAGATGGTATTATACCTATCGTCGGATAGCAGTTCTCTTGTGACACTGGTACAGGTTAGTCTGTAGATCCGAGATCGTCATAGAGTCTTGTGTGATTCCTACCGTGCTTTGATTTCCACCATACCACGGTCAAGAGATCGTGCAAAACGATGGCTTTTGGGTACAGTCCCGAATCACATGGAGGCAATGAGCGATAGGAGGGGTTTCATCTCTCCCGGTATTGGGGGTTGATGTTGCGCGGTGCTCGATTGGCCATAACAGGAAATCCCTGGCCAGGGTTGCTGAGATGTATTGGTAAGTGTTACCAGTACTTTCTTGAGCCGTTATGGACCTTGCATCGGCATGACTTATCGGGCTATTGGGGTCTGACGTTAAACCACCCCCCAGGCTGTGATATGCGACATATCAGACGAAGAGACCGGACTGTACGGTAGTGTTACTGATTGGATTCGCAGGAGTTATAGCAAGCTTACTTGTTGATCTTCTGATCGCTCAATACCCGGGTGGCCGTTACGTTTGGCAGACCGCTTGCGGCTTGTGGGTGTTCAATATGATCATCACCTACTGTCGGCGTATTGACGAGTCTTTAGAGTCCTACATAGAGGTTTCCTAGTTCATGCGAAACGGAGTAGGAGCGCATATGTGATATGCGCGGGACCGTGATTAATGCGAGTATATGATACCGTATTCTAATCTCGTGATTTGTGATATCGGTCGGTTATATGTATTATAGCCAGATTATTAAATAAAGAGTTGATTTAATAATTTATATTTGATATATTATATTACATTAACTAATATTTAGCTCACCAATGATTTCTTTTCACACTTGATGTGCACATTGTATGTATATATGTGTGTGTGTGTGTGTGTGTGTGTGTGTGTGTGATATGTATATTTGTGTACATGTATTGTGTCATGTTTAATGATACATACAAGATGGGTGTATGAGACTTATACCATGCTAGGGTTAAATTAGGGTTTTGATTATTTCTTAAGTTATTACAAAAGAGCAAAAAACTTGGTCAAAGTTTTAAGCTTGGAGAGGCTTGTAGAACTTTGACAAAGTCCTCTCTTTTATCATTCCTTAGGATATTTTACTTGACCCAACCCTTAACCATAACCATGAGTTAATTCTCTACATGAGTTAAGCATGATAGCATTAACTCAACCATGGGTGCAATAATTCATAAGGATGAATCATTCATGAGTTCTTCTTCTTCTTCATCAAGCTCCATGAAAAGCTTTCTAGCTTCAATGGAGGTATGAGATAAAATGTGAGAAAATGATTTCTAAAGTGAGCAAACTTCCTACTTCATCATCCTCTACTACTTGACATTTAGTAGAGTGTGTTTGCTTCACTAATCTACACAATTAGTGAAGAGATAGCATGAGCTAGTGTCTCCTCGACGTAGATCATTTTCGGCCTCGAAGACTTCGAAGCAAGCTTGTTCGTTTCTTCATGGGAGCCTCTCTAGAGTCCGGAAGTTCGTGATCGCAGCGAAGGGACTACTACACGGAACTATTAAAGTGAAGGACCAGTCTACAAAGGTTGTATTCCTTGTTCACTTAGATATAAAGTGTTTACATATCTTGTTTAACCCTAAGTCTCTAGTTAAGATCTTGGTTAGGGTTTGTTTAGCACCCCAAAAATTTCAAAGTAGCATGATTGATGCTTGTCAAAACCTTGCTAAGGTGCTAAGCTAACCCTACAGTGGTATCAGAGCCAAGCTAGAGCATTAGGCATCGTGTAGGCGATGTTTAAAGTCCGATCGAACTCCGAAACCCCGAAAAATCCCACTTTCTGGAAAAATTTTCAAAAGTTGAAATTTTTCATATTAAAAATACTCAGAAAATCATGCAGGAAATTCTAAGGATTACTGTGAAGTACGAAGCCATAACTCACTCAAGGGACCGTGGAACCGTGGCCAAACCATGCGTTTGGCAGCGGTTCCGCGGCCAACTTTGGGAGTTAGGGGTTAATACTTCAGGGGTTTATTCTTGGGTACTTTTTCATGCTTCTGGGAATTTTTAATTCTATTCAGATGTTGAGATTTCTGGTAAATATTGGGAACTCGTTGATTCGATCGGAAAATTTAACTTCGTTTAAGTTTTTTCCGGGTAATTTAGAATGTGTTAAAAGGTTCGAACGGATATCAATAACTCATTTTTTCCTCTGTCGGAAAACTTTCAAGTGCTGGATTTTTTCCTGAGTTTAAAACTTTCAGAAAATCATGCAAGTAATATGTGGACCCTCTAGAAGAACATAACCTTAACTCGATTATGTGACCGTCAAAACCACCACTGAACTATATGGTTTGTGGTAGTTTAGCGTTGCCACATATGAGGCGTTGGTTTGACCCTTCTACGGCTAGTTCATAGCGGCTGTGATATGTTCTGGGACTTTTTGAACTCCGCTCAAGTGTTGAGCTATTTGGGAAATCTTGGGTGTTTGTTTATTCGATCGGAAAGTTTAACATTTTCTATTTATCTGGAATGTGATACAATATGTGGAATTCATATTGTTAAGCATGAAATGCGAAGTATGTGATATTTTGGATTTAAGATGTCTAAAGTGATTGTGGATTCCAAATGTTGTAGTCTTTCACATTCTTTTCTGTGACCGTAAGTGTAATATGTGGTGTATCGCCGGTTTCGGTGCTATATGTCAACGAGAACTGGGATACACATATTTACTTACGTTGATGATATGTGATGTTATGTGTTACTGTGATATGTCATATTGGATCGTCGTGTTTTGAATAGCCGGGTTTTTTTTATGTGAGATGAGAGTTTTTCATTTTCATTCATGTAAAATTCATTGTATGTAATATTCTTTTATTGGGGCACTTCCGGGTGGAGGATGATGTCACCATTGTATATTATTTACTTTTCCGCATTAGGATAGACCCAAGGCGGGGAGCATAACTAACCGGGTTCTAGGGTACAGTGGGAGACCATCTCGAGGAGTCGAGACCGGGTCTCCTAACTCTAGAATTGGTAAGGTTGCTTGCCGCTCTCGTTGGGGTCTAAGGATGTGGGTTTGGCTATTCTTCACGACCATGGAATCCGTGTTTTATACTGGCTTAACTTAAAACACGGAATTCCTAGCATATCCAATATTTCATATGTGATTCTTCTGCTGCTGATATTCTGTGATGTGATCATATTATATGCCTGAGACGAATGCTTCTACTATATATATGAGATATAATTAATATTGTTTCTTTCGTTTCTTCTGTGATGCTTAGGAAGCATAAATAAATGGGACTTCATTAATGAAATTAATGAAAGAAAATGAAAGCTAAAGATGTTGTAGAAACTTGTTTAAAAACTGGTAGCTCTAGTTCTTGCTTTGCATAGCGGTATTCCTTGTAGAATATCCAGCATCTTATTCGATAAGGAAAGAGCCGAGATCCCTTCACCGGGAGTGACCTCTTTAGAAACTAGCAGATGCTGCAAACACGGTTTGTCTTTTGATTGCTTCTATAGTTCTTGCTTTGCATGGTGGTATTTGTGAAATATCCTGCACCTTATTCGATAAGGAAAGAGCCGAGATCCCTTCACCGGGAGTGACCTCTTTAGCGAAACTAGAAAAGCCTAAAAAACACTCCTTTTAAAATTCACTTAATTTTACAACGATATCAAGTTCATTACGCTTATGGTTTTCTCAAAATCCTGCGTAGCCCTCCGTCATTTTAGGAAATAGAGTACTTAGTATTCGTGCTGCGTATGTCGACCATAGCCGAGGCGTAGTGTACGGTAGCTAAGTGATGTTTTTCCTATACAGCATATGATGCGATTAGTTAGGACAGTCACATGATTATATCGGCCATAGCCAAGGGTCATGTGGGTGGGTCTAATTAACCACGAAATGACGGATAGAACTTGACTAGTGCTTATGATATGTTGACCATAGCCAAGCTCATAGGTACTAGGGGTAAAAAGTATTATCGGGAATTTTAAGTGTTGAAATTTGCAATGAGATTGCATACCTTCTATGAGATAGTTGGATCCCGATACCCACTGCGAGTAAGAGTTACTCCTAGGAGATTTTTACACATTACAATTAGCCGATCAAAGTAGGTGTCTAGAAAGGTGTTAACGGGGTTACGCCCCTGGGAAAACGAGGTTTATTTTAATTAGATCCGTGCGAAAGAAAGGGGAACCTCCCTCAAAGTACCAACACTGGCCTAGCCGAAAGATTGGCGAACTTGTACGGTGTAATTAATCTCGGCTAGTCTTACCTTTTAGGGTTTGAAGGAAGATTTGACTAAAACAGTGGGAGCCATCCTGATTAGATAAAATGATAACCAAATCTAATCTTGCAAAAGCACACGCAGAGTGTTTTCTTCTCTCTCTCTCTCCAGGTTGCAAAAATGTCACGCCTTAATCAAGATAATAATATGGATGTATTGACCGAATCTACTTATTATACCGGGCTAGGGAACGTTGGTTCCGTTCTTTCGAATAATTATTATAAGACTGAACAGGAAATAGGGGAATATCCGGATTCCCATGCCACCCAATTCAAAGAAAGTGCATGTTTATGCATATTCTTCGGGTGTCCTTATTACCGAGAACTGGTTTTTTGGTATCCTCTACGTCCTGGGTATGTGATGCCAGATCAGGATTCCGCATATGTAATATGTTACATGGGCTACAGAAAGGTAGAGAACTGAGAATGGGTGATATGTCTCTAAGTGTTAGAGAATGGTGCAATTGTTGCAGCCAAATCAGTTGGCAGATATCACCTTGTATTAATACATTGATTCTGAACAAATGTTATTACATACCGAACCTGATATACAACATTACATCATGTTCTTTACTGAGTTAAAGAAGGATATAATTCTGTATTGGAGGATAATGTTGTGAATATTTTTCTGAATCAAGAGTTGATTCGATCAGGCACATTATATAATAGCATATATGTTCTACATCAAACCACGGTTCAAAGTATATATAGAACACAGACAAGAGGAGCAGTTCAGGAATGAACGAATCCTTCTTGAGGCATTGTAGACTAGGTCATATCAATGCGACAAGACCAGCTAAGTTACATAAGGATGAATGTGAGAATCTATTCGAATTTTCATCTTATGCTACTTGCTAGTCCTGTTTCAAAGATAAAACGACAAATACTCTGTTTACTGGAAACAGAGAAAGAGTTATTGAACTCTTGGGACAGATACATAATGATGTATATGGTCCTATGTCTATAAATGCCAAGGTTGGTTCTTTTGAGAACCAAACGGGTAAAAGTATTAAAGTCCTACGATGTGATTGAGGAGGCGAATACTTGCCTATGGAGTTCCTGGAGTTTCTAAAAGGAGAATGTGATTCTCTCTTAGCTTACTCTTTCGTATACACCATAGCACAACGGTGTATCGGGGTGGAGGTATCGCACCCTATGAGATATGATGCACTCTACGATGAGTACTGCTGAGTTACCTGTTTTCTTTTGGGTGTTATGCACTTGAAAAGCTGCATACCTATTGAATAGGGTTCCATCCAAGTCAGGGCCTACCACTACATATGAGATATGGTATGGGAAGAGACCATGTCTTAAACGAGTTAAGATATGGGGTTGTCCAGCCTATGTTGAAAAGCAAAATCCGGACAAGCTCGAGGCAAGGTCAGTTGTGAGAGTTTGTCGGGATATCCCAAACATTAGTAAAGGAATATCTTCTACCTAACTAAGGAGCAAAATGTGTTTTGTTTCTCAGCATGCCACCTTTTTAGAAAAGGAATTTCTTGTGAAGAAATTAAGTGGTCATGAGATAGAACTGGAAGAAGTTCCAACTAGACAAACTAACAGCTGATGATTTGGTAAAACCAAAGGATTCAATAGTTTCCGACGAACCTCGGCCTCTCCGTAAATCTAGTTGGTTTCCTCATCCACTCGAAAGATATTACGATCTTCTCGGTGACAGTGGGAGCGAGGATTGTATCATGAGATGATGGCCCAACCGGGTTCACGAAGATGGAACATCTGTTTTGATGTGATAGTCAAAGAGTTTGACTTCATCAAAATGGAAGATGAACCTTGTAAATACAAGAAGGTTGTAGAGAGTAAGGTTGTCTTCCATGTATTGTACGTAGATGACATACTCCTGATAGGAAATGGTTTCCTATGCTACACTCGGTCAAGCTCCTCTTATCACAGGGATTCTCCATATAGGATCAAAGTGATACCTCCTAAATCCTGGGTTTTTGGATCTATGTGATAGATCTAAATGGATGTTAGGATTCTCACTAGGTGTAATGAGATGGTATCAATCGATCCTGGGGAGAATCACTGGAAAGGTTCCAGGGTGATAAGGACGACTGAATGTCAGTCACAGGCATTGTCTTTACCCTCAGTGCAGGGACGGTATGTTGGAAGAGTTCCAAGATAGATACCATGGAAGACTAGACGATAAAGGCTGAATACATTGCTACCAATGATACTACAAAAGTGGCTGTTTGGACATTTCTTTTTCATAAGATGAACAAGGTTCCTACCATTGAGCGTCCAATAACTGTTATTGTGACAACAATGGAGTTGTGGCTTATGCCTAAGAACGTAGGTCCCATCAGCGTTCCAGACATATTCTGAGGCAAGTATCACCTGATCAGGGAGATGATTGATCTCCAAGGGATCGAGATTAGGAGAGTAGACCAAAAGGTTGACACAGCGGATCCACTCACAAAGTCCTTACCCCTAGAGAGACTTCTCTACAATGGTTGAGTATGGGAAACTACAACCTCTGCTATATTGTTGGGTATTGGATACTACAACAAATGACCTTAGGGAAAGTGGGAGATTGTTAGTTATATGTATGCCCTAGAGGCCATTACTGTACATGTGATGTATATTGTAGTGGATGCTTGGACATATATAGGAAGGACTTTCTTGCTCAACATGATAGTATGCTATCTGGTTGCACTTTATCTTAACATGTAAACAAATACTGCTTTGTGATCACATGTTGATAAAGTTCTTATGATGAGTACTTGACTGCCATGACTATGATGTAGATCATACTAGTGGGGACTAGGTAGTCGATAAGTACATCCTTCAAATGTTCCAAGTCGTGGGAGTATCGAGACAGGGCATCGGTACTCCAGAGTAGACTAGCGTATGCGCTTCTTGACCCATATGATGGGTGATGGATGATCCCATATCCATTGGTGTTTGACATCAGAGAAGGTATATGGGTGCTCAGTGGAGACTGGGTACACTGGACGGACTCACCGAGAACTCCTAGATGGTATTATACCTATCATCGGATAGCAGTTCTCTTGTGATACTGGTACAGGTTAGTCTGTAGACCCGAGATCGTCATAGAGTCTTGTATGATTCCCACTGTGCTTTGATTTCTACCATACCACGGTCAAGAGATCGTGCAAAACGGTGGCTTTTGGGTACAGTCCCGAATCACATGGATGCAATGAGCGATAGGAGGGGTTTCGTCTCTCCCAGTATTGGGGGTTGATGTTGCGCAGTGCTCGATTGGCCATAACAGGAAATCCATGGCCAGGGTTGCAGAGATTTATTGGTAAGTGTTACCAGTAGTTTCTTGAGCCGTTATGGACCTTGCATCCGCATGACTTATCAGGCTATTAGGGTCTGACGTTAAACCACCCCCCAGGCTGTGATAACTCCCGTAAATTGTGTGTGAAATGATTTGTGAAAAATCACGTTCTAACAACATTGTTGGTGCCATTACAGAGAGTGCAGATCTTCTAAAAATTTTTATAGAGAGGAAAAAAAGATGCAAACCTCCTCTGAAAGATTCAGAGGGAGAAGATACCAAGATGCGGCAGATGCGCGACAGAAGCAGGGCTTGGGCGGCGGAAGCGCGGCGGCTAGGAAGGATCTCTCTGCAGAAGTTGGATCAGCGGCTAGGGTTTTCAGAGTGGTAAATTTTAGGGTTTATAAAAACAAAGAGGGGTCCGGTGTTATTTATAGGGGGAGTGTGTTCGTTATTTGTAAAAAGCCCCTATTAAAAAGTGGAAATTATTTACAAATAAAATTTTTATTTTTATTTTATTAAAACTGAAAATTTACAAAAATACCCAAAATAAAATTTAATTTCAAATTTTTATTTTTATTTTGTTTTTATATAATTACAAATGATACATACCCCCAAACTTGTTTGAAACAGTGTTTTGGCTAGATAATCATAATTTTTTTTAGGGGTAGATGGAGGAAGATCAGTCAATATAAATCTGCTCCTGCAAAAACAGGAGCTCCTCCGAGGGATCCGCAGTGAGGAACGGTTTAAGTCGATGTCCGTTCACTTTAAACAGTGAACCGTCCTCCGGGTTTTCTAGATCGACCGCACTGTGCGGATATACGGTGCGTATCATAAATGGCCCTTTCCATCGAGATCTGAGCTTGCCGGGATGGAAATGTAACCGAGTATCATAAAGTAAAACCTATTGACCAGGTTTGAAAGTTTTGCGCATAAGGTGTTTATCGTGGAACACCTTCGTTCGGTTTTTAACAACTACTGCATTCTCATAGGCTTCATCCCGCAGCTCGTTTAATTCATTCAATTACAGTTTTCTATTGCTGCCCGCATCTCCCAAAGATAGGTTCAACTCTTTTATTGCCTAAAATTCCTTATGCTCTATTTCAACTGGAAGGTGGCAAGCCTTTCCATAAACAAGCCTATATGGAGACATGCCAAGTGTTAGTTATATGTATGCCCTAGAGGCTATTACTGTACATGTGATGTATATTATAGTGGATGTTTGGACATATATAGGAAGGACTTTTTTGCTCAACATGATAGTATGCTATCTGCTTGCACTTCATCTTAACATGTAAAAAATACTGTTTTGTGATCACATGTTGATAAATTCCTCAGGATGAGTACTTGACTTTCATGCTTATGATGTAGATCATACTAGTGGGTAGTCGATAAGTACATCCTTCAAATATTCCTAGTCGTGGGAGTATCGAGACAGGGCATCGGTACTCCAGAGTAGACTAGCGTATGCACTTCTTGACCCATATGATGGGCGATGGATGATCCCATATCCATTGGTGCTTGACATCAGAGAAGGTATACGGGGGCTCAGTGGAGACTGGGTACACTGGACGGACTCGCCGAGAACTCCTAGATGGTATTAAACCTATCGTCGGATAGCAGTTTTCTTGTGACACTGGTACATGTTAGTCTGTAGACCCAAGATCGTCATAGAGTCTTGTGTGATTCCCACTGTTCTTTGATTTCCACCATACCACGGTCAAGAGATCGTGCAAAACGATGGCTTTTGGGTACAGTCCCGAATCATATGGAGGCAATGAGCGATAGGAGGGGTTTCGTCTCTCCCGGTATTGGGGGTTGATGTTGCGCAGTGCTCGATTGGCCATAACAGGAAATCCCTGTCTAGGGTTGCTGAGATTTATTGGTAAGTGTTACTAGTAGTTTCTTGAACCGTTATGGACCTTGCATCGGCATAACTTATCGGGCTATTGGGGTCTGACGTTAAACCACCCCTAGGCAGTGATATGCGACATATCAGATGAAGAGACCGGACTGTACGGTAGTGTTACTGATTGGATTCACAGGAGTTATAGCAGGCTTTCTTGTTGATCTTCTGATCGCTCAATAGCCGGGTGGCCGTTACGTTTGGTAGACCGATTGCGGCTTGTGGGTGTTCGATATGATCATCACCTACTGCCGGCGTATTGACGTGTCTTTAGAGTCCTACATAGAGGTTTCTTGGTTCATGCGAAAAGGAGTAGGAGCGCATATATGATATGTGCGGGGTCGAGATTAATGCAAGTATGTGATACCGCTTTCTAATCTCGCGATTTGTGATATCGGTCGGTTATATGTATTATAGCCGGATTATTAAATCAAGAGTTGATTTAATAATTTAATGTATAATTATATATTTGATATATTATATTACATTAACTAAAATTTAGCTCACTAATGATTTCTTTTTTCTCTTGATGTGCACATTGTGTGTGTGTATATGTGTGTGTGTGTGTGTGTGTGTGTGATATGTATATTTGTGTACATGTATTGTGTCATGTTTGATGATAAATACAAGATGGGTGTATGAGACTTATACCATGCTAAGGTTAAATTAGGGTTTTGTTTATTTCTTAAGTTATTACAAAAGAGCAAAAGACTTGGTCAAAGTTTTAAGCTTGGAGTGGCCTGTAGAACTTTGACAAAGTCCACTCTTTTCTCATTCCTTAGGATATTTTACTTGACCCAACCCTTAACCATAGCCATGAGTTAATTCTCTACATGAGTTAAGCATGATAGCATTAACTCAACCATGGGTGCAATAATTCATAAGGATGAATCATTCATGAGTTCTTCTTCTTCTTCATCAAGCTCCATGAAAAGCTTTCTAGCTTCAATGGAGGTATGAGATAAAATGTGAGAAAATGATTTCTAAAGTGAGTAAACTTCCTACTTCATCATTCTCTACTACTTGCCATTTAGTGGAGTGTGTTTGCTTTATTAATCTACACAATTAGTGAAGAGATGGCATGAGCTAGTGTCTCCTCGACGTAGATATGTACCGTCGGATAGCAGTTCTTAAACTCGTTATCGGGGACACACCGAAGAATGATTTGGTCGGAACAGTATTTGAAGAGATACGGTTCATCTCAGTAAAAATGTTTTACTTGAAATAGAAATCTGAGTCTATTCTGTTTCCACCATTCGTTTGGTATCAGTCCGGTGGCCAACTAATTTATGATATCAGCGAACCAAGGTTCGCATGACACAGTTAAGAGCTGCTCATCAGGAAAAACGTCTTTTATAGGAATTTGAAGTGTAAGCGAAGAAGGAAGGCATGAAAGGTGGTCGGCGACTACGTTTTCGCATCCTCTCTTGTCTCTGATGACAAGGTCAAACTCTTGTAATAAGAGGATCCAACGTATCAACTAAGATTTAGCATCCTTTTTCGTGAAAAGATGCCGAAGAGCTGAGTGGTCTGTGTAAACGATGACTGGAGAGCTGATTAAATAGGGCCTGAACTTTTCTAGTGCAAACACAACGGCTAAGAATTCTTTTTCTGTTGTTGTGTAATTTAATTGGGCCTCGTTTAAGGTTCGGCTAGCGTAATAAATTATATGCGGCATCTTATTTATGTGCTGTCCAAGGACAGCACCAATGGCGAAATCAGATGCATCGTACATAATTTCAAATGGATGCGTCCAGTTGGGAGATGAAAGAATGGGAGCAGAAATAAGTGAGTTTTTCAACGACTCGAACACCTTCATACAGCTTGAGTCAAAATCAAAAGTGGTGTCCTTGGCCAACAAAAGAGTCAAGGGTCTAGCTATCTTGCTAAAATCCTTGATGAACCGTCTATAGAAATCGGCATGGCCAAGGAAGGCTCGGATGTCTTTGACGCACTTGGGAGGAGGAAGATTGGAAATGACTTCAATCTTAGCTTTATCAACCTCAATGCCATTTTGCGAGATGATATGTCCTAAGACAATACCTTCTCGTACCATAAAGTGGCATTTCTCCCAATTTAAAGTGAGGTTCTTATCCCTACACCTGGTAAGAACTGCGTCTAAATGTAGCAAACACTCGTCAAAGGAGTCGCCGAAAATGGAGAAGTCATCCATAAAAATCTCCAAGAATTTTTCCACCATATCTGAAAAAATGCCCATCATACACCGCTGGAAAGTAGCGGGTGCATTGCATAACCCAAAGGGCATATGACGGTAAGCAAATGTACCGAAAGGACAAGTAAATGTGGTCTTGTCTTGGTCCTTTTCGGTGATGGGAACTTGATTATAGCCGGAGTAGCCATCCAAAAAGCAGTAAAATTCATGCCCAGCCAATCGTTCTAGCATTTGGTCAATAAAAGGTAATGGAAAGTGGTCTTTCAGTGTCGCGGCGCTGAGTTTTTTATAATCGATGCAAACTCGCTACCCAACTTGGGTGCGAGTAGGTATTAACTCATTCACCTCATTAGTTATGACCGTTATGCCCGATTTCTTTGGGACAACGTGAATGGGGCTAACCCACTGGCTATCAGAGATAAGGTAAATGATACCACTATCTAGACATTTTACAATCTCCTTTTTAACATCCTCCTTCATTATAGGGTTGAGGCGTCTCTATGGATCCCTTACTGGCTTGGCATCAACCATCATATGAATATGATGTTCAACTATGAGGGGACTGATCCCCTTGATGTCCGCCATAGTCCAGCCAAAAGCTTGCCAATTATTTTGTAAGACTGTTAAAAGGGCTGTCTCTTGCTCGGGGGCTAGAGATGCCGAGATGATAACAGGAAGGGTCTCATTCTCACCCAAGTAAGCGTATTTAAGGTGATGGCAATAGCTTGAGTTCGAGTTTTGGAGGCGAAACAATTGAAGATAAAATTGGTGAAACTGTCTCAAACTCGAAGGATTCCAATAGAGGTTCAAAGCGAGTGTAAGCACCCGAGTCGGATGGTTCAGCTAACTCATCCGAAAATTCGAAGGACTCAAACTCGGATGGTGATTCTTCAAAATCGTTCGAAAAAGTGAAACACTCGTAATCGTTATCGGGTATGAAAACTGTGTCAGATTCAAGGAGGAACGCACAAGTGGCGTCAAAACTGCTGTGATCAAACAGAAATTTTTCGAGCTCACACTCTTCCTGAGTGATCTCTTGGATCGAGCAAACATCAAGTATATTAGCATTAGGCTCAGAGGGCTGATTCCCTAACTTAAAAATGTTGAGTTCAATTGTCATGTTTCCAAAAGATAGGTTCATCGAACCATTTCGACAATTGATCACCGCATTAGAAGTTGCAAGGAATGGTCGATCAAGTATCACCAGAATTTGACTCCGGGGGTTAGCTACAGGCTGTGTGTCCATAATAATGAAATCAACGGGGAAAATGAAGTCCCCTACTTTAATCAACACATCCTGTAACTCACCCCTAGGATGGGTGATGGATCGGTCAGCCATTTGGAGAGTACAATGTGTGGGTTTCAGCTCTCCAACGCCTAATTGTTCATATACTGAATAGGGAAGTAAATTAACACTGGCACCAAGATCTAAAAGTGCGTGATTGATGTTCTTATCCCCTATTGTTATTGAAATTATAGGACAGCCAGAGTCCTTACGTTTGTGGGGTAAAGGTTGGGTAAGAGCATCGCTTACTGCACTAGCCAAGAAAACTTTCTTAGGTACCTGCGATTTCCTCTTCTTGGTGCATAAGTCCTTTAAGATTTTAGCGTGAGAAGGGACTTGTTGGATTGAATCCAAGAGAGGTATGTTAATGCTAACCTGTTTGAATAACTCCACAATCTTCTCCATTTGTGGAGTTTGTTTATTGGATCTCAACCTGTTTGAAAATGGAATATTTTGAAAATTTGTTGAGTCCAATATTTGTGGAGTAGATTGCGGAGTTGGAATGGATCCTAGTGTTGGTGTTTTTGTGGAGGAAGATGTGGGTCCGTTCGAATTAGAAGAAGTAGATCCTTGTGAAGAATGAAGAATAGGCTCTAAAGAAGACGAAGAAGATGAAGAAGAAGAAGAAGAAGAAGAAGAAGCGGCGGGCGGGGGTCATCATTATTGCCAACGTTGTTGTGCAATACCTTTCCAGATCTCAATGTAGTCACGGCACTCACATTATGATTTTGTTGTTCATGAGCAACATATGTATTTTGTGTGTGACCGGGATTTGGCAGTGGTTGATATGGAAGTTTTCCCTTTTCTCGCTCGCTTAACGCAGCATTCAGTTGTGCAATTTGGGCTTCAATTGTCTTGATGCTCTGATCATGTGAAGCAGTGTGTTGCACCAAAGACTGAATGGAAGATTGGATGCTGGCTGAGAATTGCGTAGATTGTCTTAAAAACGCATCCAGACTTCGTTCTAGCGAAGAATCCTTATCGTTATTTGGCTGAACAAAATTATTTTGAGGATAAGAGTTGTTTGGTACAAAAATTTTCATTTAGTTTTGGTATGGTTGGGGTTGGAAAGGTTACTGATATTGAATTTGTTGAGGGGCTTGTTGTTGTGGAGGAGGCCTCTGAAAATTGTTATTGCCTTGGAATTGTTGTTGATTTTGATTCCAGGCGAAATTTGGATGGCTCCTCCAACCAGGATTATAAGTTGAAGAGTATGGATCATTTCTTTGTCTTTGCTGAAAGGCGGCATTGACTTGATCTTGTCCTTGAACAGGCGGGTTGTAAGGACACTCTTCGGTTAGATGGGACGGATTCGAGCAACAAGCGCAAATAGTGTGTGGGGGTAAAGCTGGGGCAGGAGAAGGTGATGAGAATTTTCTCTCAATTGCTTCTAGTTTTTTCGTGAGTGCAGCCATTTCGGCCTTCATTGCAATCGACATATCAAGTTGATGTATGCCTGCTCTAGACTGACCTGATGAAGTAGATGATGTGGTCTTAGTGCTTTCCCACTGAAGTGTTTGTTCAGCAAGATCGTCGAGAAATTGCCAAGCTTCCTCGCTCGATTTTATAAGAAAGTGACCTTGACAAATGGTTTCCAACAACTGCTTAGTTGCTGGGTTCAGTCCTTCGTATAATGTTTGGCAAAGTTGCCATTTCTCGATACCGTGGTGAGGGCATTGAACAAGAAGGTCCTTAAATCTTTCGAAACACTTCCAAAAAGGTTCGGAAGGAAGCTGGGAAAATTGATTAATTTCATTGCGAATTCTCACGGTCTTGTGGTGTGGGTAAATTTTTTTTAGAAAAGCCTTAACAAACTCTTCCTAATTTTTTATGGAATGCGATGCTGTGCTATATAACCACTTTTCAGTTAGATCACATAAAGTGAATGGAATGATACGTAGCCTTATAGCATCATCGGAAAGTTGGGTGGTCTTCATCATTGCGCAAACATTCTGGAATTTGTTAATGAAGATGTAGGCATTTTTGGATTCCAGCCCGTGAAATTTAGGCAACATATTGATAAAGTGGGGTTTAATTTCGAAGTTATCCCCATTAGCCGGTGGAAGTGAAAGACAAGTAGGAAGTGCGGTGCGGGTTGGATAGAAAAGATCCTGGAGCGCGATTCGTTGGGGCACTTCGACAGGAGGGTGTAGTCGGTTATTCGCACCCAGTTGAGGTGGAATCAGTCCCGTAGTAGATAAGGGGTTGTTAGGATTGAATCCCTACATCTCCTTAGAAGATGATGAATTTGAAGATGAAGGTAAAGAAGTGGATGGAATTTCGACTTCGGAGTCGAACGCGTCGTCAGTAGGCACTAACGAGACACGGACTAAATGGGCACTAGTGTCCCTAGTCCAATCGGACATACACTAACGAGGTGTAGTGTAGTCAAAAAGTAAAAATAGAAGGTGGGGGTAAGAAAACGTCAATGCGAGAATGTGGTGCAAGTTGGGTGCAATGGATTTCTAGCGACAAAATGGCAAGTTTTTGTAAAAAATTTTGTTTTGTGGGTTTTTTATTTTTTTATTTTATTTTTTATAAGGAGTTTTGCAAAAGATTTTTTATAAGGAGCTAGACACACTTTCAAGCAATCACAGTATGCACAATCAAGCCTAGAGCTAAGGTCTTCTAAGTCAACTAGACTGCTCCTAACTGTTCCAAAAGGAAAGTTGTGAGATATCCTCGAATCGCCTCTTCACCACCAATTGTGGCCAGGTAAGCACAAGTAAAGAAAGGAGGGATCCGCTCACGAATCACCGTGAGACGGGCCTTATAAAATTACCTTTCCCACTTGTCTAGCCTGAGCACCACAAAGTCAGGTTTAGATAAACGACCGATGCCCACAACCTTCCTTTGTCTTAATGAGCACAACAGTCCTTATTGGCTGAGTCTAATATTTTTTTAATTAACTCGAGGGTTGATGCATATGCTTTTTGTGATTTTTGGGGTCCTAGGAAGGGTAATGAAATCCCCACCCAATCTGAATTGGTGTTATAGCCCCTTAAAAGTCCGTTTTAAAAATGCAAAGCAGTAAACACACAAAAATCCAAAACACTTGCCAAATTTTTTTCTTTTATTTGCGGCACAAAGAATCCTGCACAAGATTGATTTATTGGAAAGGGGAAGAAGTTTTGCGCAAAGAACCCTGCAGGAAAATTTTTCAGAGGACTACAGAGGGCAGAAGAGAGGAAAAGAAATACTCACAGAGGGATTTGAAAGGCTGACGTCAGCAAGGAGTCGCGGTTCCGCGGCAGAGTGCCTCCTTTAGCCGCGGTTCCGCGGATTTTCAGTTGGATCAGGCCGTCAAACTTTTCCTGTTTTCTGTTGTGGTTCTCCTCTGTCGTTTCAGATCTGCTATTTGCTGTTTTGTTCGCTGGATTTTTCCAGATCTGAATCTGTTCATCTTTCCGTTCCTGCACAATTCGCACAAAAACCCTTCAAAAAATAACAAGATGATAATTTTTTTTGTTTTTATATTTTTCAGTTTTTATGATTTTTTAATTTTTAATTAACCCGAAATTACAAAAAGAAAATAACTACCGTTATCCCCGGCAACGGCGCCATTTGATTGGTAGGTGCTTATGCGTGCGTTTTGAAATCAAAGTTAAGAATATACCGCAATCAATAATGGTGTCGCTTAGTAGCTAGCCAATTGATTACGGGTCGGTCCACAGGGAAAACGTGTTCTTTTCTAGTTGTTCTAACGAGTCAATTCCTATTTGTGGTAGGTTTTGATTTTTATAAAAACTGAAATTGAATTTGATTTTGATTAAAACCTTGCTAGGATTAGGATTAGGTTAGTTTGGAAAGTTAATTCTCTCACTGTTTCCTTTGCCCTAATTAAGAACATAGGTGTTAGGGTAATAATTAACAAAGGGGATTAGCACGACTAGGAAGAAACATACTTTCTTCCCTTTGGTCCTTATCCGTCCTTTCTTAATTCTTAGCCCTAACCTCTATGTAAATCAAGCACAACCGGTCTAACTAGGGAATCACCGCTATCTCGTGAGATAGGGTGCCGAAGTGAGCGGTGTGTGTTTGATTAACATAGAGCCATAATTTATAGTATTATACGGGAAAGAAAAGAGTGAGAGATTTTCATCTCTCAAACCTAACCCTAACAAGTGAGGAACTACTCACTCATTAGGGATATTATGATGAAGTTCATTTTTATAATTTTCATTTAATTACCTAATTAACGTGCGGATAATAAAAGACAGATAAAAATGCAGAGAAATAAAATTGCAATTAAGAACACAAGATAAAAAAATAACTTACTTTATTGATGCACTCTTGACGATTACAAGGAATTGAAATTAATCTAGAATTAAAAAGAGCCATGCTCCAAAAGAGCTGTAGGCTTTCCTATTTATAGATAGGAGAAACCCTAGGGTTTACATCTGATCCACATCTGAAATTACAATACTACCCTAAGAAGGCCGAGTCAATGCACCGACTCCCACCGACACGCACCGACACGTGCTCTGCACGGCTGCGGATCCGCGGCCATAAGCCCTGTTTGGCCGCGGATCCGCGGCCGTTTGATGGGCTCTTAGGCTCATTTCTTCTGTGATGCTTCAAGTTGATTTTTCTATCTGTTTTCTTCACTTGGTTCCTCAGAATCTTTTCTACTTTCTTTCAGATTTCCAACAGTGCAGAATTTGTGGACTTTTACCGTTAGTTTCGTGTTGAAGTCTTGAATCTTGTGCTGCCCTTGTACTTTATATATTGAACTGTTTGCCGATCTTCGTTTGTTCCTCAAACTGGTAGGCGGCATCTTGCAGATTCATCTATTTGTTGGTCGTAATCTCACATTTGTATCGTTTTTTCACCATTTTCACTGTATTTTTCCGAGAACCTGTAACCTGCAACTATTTAGCAGACATGGATCAACACCTATTTATTTGCAATATGATTAAGAATGAGAAATATAATAATGCAAAAATCTGATATGAACAGATACGCCAATAATTGGCCTTAGTACAAGTGGGAGATTGTTGGATATATGTATGCCGCCATTATTGTATATTATAGTGGATGTTTGGACATGTATATATAGAAGACTTTCTTGCACGACATGATAGTATGCTATCTGGTTGTACTTTATCATAACATGTTCACTTGATTAAGTTTACTGTTTATTTCATATATGTTGATAAAGCCCTTAAGATATTAGCTTGACTACCATGACTATGATGCAGATCATACTAGTGGGGCATGTGTAGTCCACAAGCATATCCTTAAATGTTCCTAGTTGAGGGAGTATCGAGACAGGGTATCGATGTTCCAGAGTAGACTAGTGTATACGTTTCTCTACCCAGTATAGGGGCAATGGATGATCCCATATCTATTGGTGTTTGATATCAAAGATTGTATACAGGTGCTCATTAGAGACTGAGTATACTGAACGGACTCGCCGAGAACTCCTATATGGTATTATACCTATCGTCGAATAGCAGTTCTCAAGTGACACTTGTACATGTTAGTCTGTAGACCCGAGATTGTCATAGTGTCTTGTGTGTTTCCCACTGTGCTTTGATTTCCACCCTACCACAGCTCTATTGAGTCGTGCAAACAGGTGATTTTGGTTACAGTCCTGAGACATATGGAGGCGGTGAGCGATAGGAGGGGTTTCGTCTCTTCCGGTATTGGGAGTTGATGTTGTACTATGCGCGATTGGCTTTAACCGCAAGTCTCTGGCCAGGGTTGATGAGATTTACTAATAATTATTATCAGTAGTTTCTCGACTAGTTATAGGCCACAAATCGGCATGACTTATTGAGTTATTAGGGCTTGACGATTCCAACCCCAGACTCAATATGCAACATATCAAACAAAGAGACCGGACTGTACGGTAAGTATTGCTTGTTGGCTCTGCGGGAGTTTGAACAAGTTTGCTTATTGTTCTTCTGTCCGTACAATACCTGGGTAGCCGTTACGTCCAGCTAGTACCGCTGACGGCTTGTGGGTATCTGATATGATCATTACCTACTGCTAGCGTATTGACGAGTCTTAAGAGTCCTATATAAGGGTTTCCAAACTCAAGCGAAACGAAGTGGGGGCACATATGGAGATATGTGCAAGAGCTTGATTAAATACGAGTATCTGATACCGTATTTTAATCTAGCGATTTTTGTTAGTCGGATTATATGTGATATGACCATATTATTAAATCAAGCATTGATTTAATAGAATAACTAATTGCTCATTTATAATTCCTTTCTTTATTTGTGTGTGTGTGTGTGTGTGTGTGTGTGTGTGTGTTTTTATATGTATGTATCATGGTGGATGATACATGGGACATGGCTATGCCAGAATCACATGGAAATATATTGGATATTTATATCATTTAAATGAAAATGGAAATTGCTAAGTAATGAATCATGGTTTCTATACTCTTCTAAAAATATCTTGAACCATGGCTCATTATTTAATTTCCACTCACATCTTAAATATCTAAGATATTTTTTCCAAGGTTTATTCTTAACCTGAGCCATTGATCTTCTTCCTCTTAGCTCTCTAGCCTTTTCTAGGATAGAAAAAGAGAAAGAAAAAGAATGGTTTTTTAGTGAGAAAAATCCCACTTCATCAATCTATATTGGTTTAGCAAACTTGTGTAGGTTGTTACCTTCACTTCTTCTTAGTTTAGTGAAGCAACAGTTTGAGTGTTAGAAACTTCGTGGTGGATCATCGTAGACATCGAGGCTTCTAGCGGAGTTGTTCCAAATTCAAGTGGAACCAAAAGGAGCTCAAGGACTTCTATACGGAGCCATTGAAAAGAAGGAGTGGTCTACAAAGGTTGTAGTTGTAAGTCCATGCTACCTCTCCCGGTACTTTCGGGCATGCGGAATTTGGTGAAAAACAATTTTCTAGAGGTGGTAACATGGACTTAAAACCCGGATCTTTGTTAAACATCTAACTAACAACCTAACTAGGAGTTGTTAACTACTCGGTTATGGGGTTTATACCTTTCTTATCTCGAACTCCTTCGTCTTCAAGCCTCGATGGTTGTCCGAATCGGCTTCTCCCCGTCGTCTCCTTGCGCCGAAGATAGATCCACCTGAAAGCTTCTACCTTTGGCTCCTTCTTCGAACTTTGAAGAAACTAGTTCACTCGGTTTGCTAAACCTTGTGAACTAGAGTGAGTAGAGAAGAGTTTGTTTGGGATTTTATCTATGGTTCTTGGTTCTCAACTCATGAGACAAGTGAACCATAGACTCAAGAGAAGGAGAGCAAGAGGAGGAAGATGAGAGCTCAAGAACAAGAGAGAGAATGGTCAAGAAAGAATGAGAGAAGACTTTTCTCATTTGGCTCTCATAATCCAAAACAATCATAACACCTCATATCAATCAAGTATTATGTGATGGTTTAAGCAACCATAGCCATATCATTTCATGCACTCATTTTGCACAAAAGAGCAAGCAAGCAAAAGTCTTTGCCATGAAATGATAGCTATAGTTATCATGATGGTCAACTAGTCAAGCCTAGTCAACCGGTCAACAAAGTCAACAGGTCAACAAAAGTCAACAAGTCAACAAAGTCAATAGCTCAACAACCATGTCACCATAATACTTAATTAATATAATTGTTAATCACATATCATATTCTCATTAGGGTTGAGCAAAAAGTCAATAGTCAACTGTCAACGGTCAACAACCCTAATGAGAATCCTCTGCCTCTGTCTCTCCGTCAACTGTGCATACACACCCGCATCCGCGTTCCGAGGAACACGAATGCATACTGGATAAAACCAATCCCAAAAGGTACACTAGGATCTGGCTTAAATCAAAGCCCGCTAGTGTGAACTGTCCGGACACTGTACGTGCACAAGTGCACGGATATGACCGAACCCTGTCGCAAAACCATGCGACCTGTCGCAAAACCATGCGACCTCTACTCTTTTTCCTAAAGGCGAATAGCTTTCTGTGTGGGACTCTAAAGACTCGACACTACGCTGGCAGTGGGTTTAACCACAGACCGCAAGCGGCACTAGCTGTGCGTAACGGTCCCCAGGCAGATGCCGACAAGAAGACTGACGAGGTGAAACCCATCTGAACTCCTACTGAGCCTGATGTGACATTCTCCGTACAGTCCGGTCTGTTCGTCTGATACATCGCATGGCGGGCCTAGGGGGCGGTAAACGTCAGTCCCCCAATAGCGGTACAAGTCGTGTCGGAGTGAAGCCCAAAACACCCTGAGATAACACTGGAAGCCTACCGGTATATCTCGTTTGCCCTGGCCAGGGACTACTCGTGTAATAGCTCTCCTAGACACAGCGCGATGTCAACCCCCAATACCGGGAGAGACGAATCCTGTCTAACCGTCACTGCCTCCAAGTGCTTCGGGACTGCACCCAACTACCACCTGTTTGCACGACTCCTTTGAGCCGTGGTAGGGTAGTAATCCAAGTGCAGTGGGAACACACTCGAGGCGAAGTGACAGTGTCAAGTCAGCGGACTAAGCTGTACTCATGTCACCTGGGAACTGATAACTGACGATAGGCATAACACCAACTAGTCAGTTCCCGACGAGTCCTGTCCAGTGTACTCATAACCCAACGAGCACCCGCATACTATCTCAAGTACGACATACCGACGGCTGTGGGACAGACCGTCTCCCATACTGGGATGAGAAGCGCATGCGCTAGTCTACTCCGGAGTATCGATGCCCTGTCTCGATAGTCCTGCGACCAGGGACCTTCATAAGGATGTGCTTATAGATTACCCAGCCCCACTAGTGTGACTGCCATCACATCGCTGGTAATCAAGCAAAGATCCTAAGGGCTCTACTAATGTGTATAGGCGATATACAAAAATAAACACATGTACACATTGAAGTAGAAACAAACCAAGTAGCATACTACTATTTTGAGCAAGATTGTATATACAAGGTGAATATCCCAAGCTTCCATTAAGTAATATACAAACTAGTATGATACAGTAATGGCGTCTAGGGCATATACACTAACAATCTCCCACTTGCACTAAGGCCATGTACTGGCGTATCGAAGACCTATCATCTCGATCAGCCGCTCGAACTGAGTCTGGGGCAAGGCCTTGGTGAATGGATCTGCAGTGTTTTCTTCTGAACCAACCCTCCGAACCTCGATCTCCTTACGATCCACGATCTCTCTGATCAGGTGATACCGCCTCAAGATGTGTCTGGATCTCTGATGGGACCTGGGTTCCTTCGCTAAAGCTATAGCCCCGTTGTTGTCGCAATACAGAGGTATTGGATCAACAATGGACGGAACCACCTGAAGTTCTTTCAAGAACTTCCTTATCCAGACAGCTTCTTTTGCGGCATCAGATGCAGCGATGTATTCCGCTTCCATCGTCGAGTCTGCAACGGTTTCCTGTTTGGAACTCTTCCAACACACCGCCCCTCCATTGAGGGTAAAGACAAAACCCGACATGGACTTGGAATCATCCTTGTCACTCTGGAAGCTGGAGTCAGCAAAGGCCTCGATCTGGAGGTCTTTTCCGCCATACACCAAGAACATCTCCTTAGTCCTTCTCAGGTACTTGAGAATGTTCTTTACTGCTATCCAGTGTTTCTCCCCAGGGTTTGACTGATACCGGCTTACCACACTCAGTGCATAAGCTACATCCGGTCTGGTACACAACATCGCATACATTATAGAGCCTACCGTAGAAGCGTAGGGTATAATAGACATGCGATCCCTCTCCAAATCAGTCTTGGGAGACATCTCTTTAGAGAGGGTGATCCCGTGACAAGCCGGTAGGTTACCGCGCTTGGAATCTTCCATACTGAATCTCTTCAGTATGGTGTCGATGTACCTGGACTGTGAAAGTCCTAATATCCTCTTGGATCTATCACGATGGATCCGGATCCCCAGGATGTATGAGGCATCACCCAGGTCTTTCATGGAGAACCTGTGTGACAAGAACCCCTTGACAGATTGTAGCATAGGAATGTCATTTCCTATTAAGAGAATGTCATCCACGTATAAAACGAGGAATACTACAGTTCTCGCTACAAATCTACTATAGATGCATGGTTCATCTAGATTTTTGATAAAGCCAAATTGCTTGACCGTTTCATCAAAACAGATGTTCCAACTCCGCGATGCCTGCTTTAGTCCATAGATGGACTTAAGCAACTTGCACACCTTTCCGCTGCTCCCACTCTGAATGAAACCCTCTGGCTGGTCCATATAGACACACTCCTCTAAATTTCCATTTAGAAAAGCTGTCTTTACGTCCATTTGCCAAATCTCATAATCGTGGAAGGCAGCAATGGCAAGAAGGATCCGAATGGATTTCAGCATAGCCACTGGAGAAAAGGTTTCGTCATAGTCCAAACCAGGTCTTTGACGAAAACTCTTTGCTACAAGTCTAGCTTTATAGGTCTCAACCTTTCCATCTACACCAATCTTCCTTTTGAAGATCCACTTGCATCCTACGGGTTTTACCCCGTCTGGAGTAATGTCCAACGTCCATACTTTGTTGGTGTAAATGGACTCCATTTCGGTCCGCATTGCATCCAGCCATTTTACCGAGTCAACGCTCTGAATGGCCTGCTGGAAGCTAGTAGGCTCATCATAATCTATGATGCAATCTTCTCTATCCCCGTCTATGAGAAAACCGTAGTATCTCTCGGGCGGATGAGACTGCCTACTACTCCTGCGGAGCGGCGTAGAAATGTCCTGTTCTTCTGAACCCTCTGTTCCCACTAAACTTTCAGTAACAGTCCGTGGTTCTGGAATTTCTTCCAGTTCTACTGTGCTCCCACTTATCTGGTTTTCCAAAAACTCAGTTTCTAAGAAGTAGGCATGACGAGAAACAAAAACCTTTTATTCCTCTTCACAGTAGAAGAAATATCCCTTAGAGTTCTTTGGATATCCCACGAACTTGCACTGTACTGAGCGTGCCTCGAGCTTGTCCGTATGCTGCTTTTTGACAAAAGCTGGACATCCCCATGTCTTAATATGATTAAGATGGGGCCTCTTCCCACACCACATCTCATATGGTATGGTAGGCACAGTCTTAGTAGGAACTCGGTTCAAAAGGTATGCTGCTGATTCTAGCGCATACCCCCAGAATGATCGCGGTAACTCAGCGTTACTCATCATGGACCGTACCATATCCAATAGGGTTCGGTTCCGTCTCTCCGATACACCGTTATGTTGCGGAGTGTATGGAGGAGTAAGCTGAGAGAGAATTCCGTTCTCTTTTAAATAGTCCAGGAACTCGGCACTCAAGTATTCACCACCTCGATCCGATCTTAGAATCTTGATACTTTTGCCGGTTTGTTTTTCTACTTCATTCTTATATTCCTAGAACTTTCCAAAGGCTTCGGACTTATGTTTCATTAAGAAGACATAACCGTACCTTGAAAAGTCATCCTTAAAAGTAATGAAGTAAGAATAACCGCTTCGCGCATGTGTAGACATTGGACCGCACATGTCGCTGTGTACGAGTCCCAAGAGCTCGCTCGCTCTTACTCCGTGTCCAGTAAACGGAGTCTTTGTCATCTTTCCTTTGAGACAGGATTGACAAGTGGCATACGATTGATATTCGAACGGATTCAAATATCCTTCTGTATGTAACTTCGTCAACCTTCTCTCATTGATGTGACCCAGTCTACAATGCCATGAGAAAGTCTGATTTAATTCCGGAGACTTTCTTTTGTGTGTATTCTGGACATTAAAAATCTGTGGTTGATTTAATACGTATATACCATTGCTCAATGTACCTGACCCAATCAGAACTTGATTAAGGTGAATGTTTACAACATTGCTTACAAACGCAAATTCATAATCTTCTTTAGAAACTAAAGATACAGAAATGATATTACAAGTTGCGTTGGGTACAAAAAAGCAATTACGCAAAACCAAAATATGTCCATCTGACATTCCCAGGTGATAGTCCCCCACGGCTTTAGCATCCATGCTAGCTCCGTTCGCAACTCTGAGGGTCATGTCACCTGCCTTCAAAACCCTACGGTTTCTCAACGCCTGCAAAGAATTACAGATATGAGATCCTGATCCGGTATCCAATACCCAGGAAGTAGAGTTTATTGAAAGACAGTTTTCAATAACATACACACCGGAAGCTGAAGCTGCAACCTGCTTCAATTCCTGTGTTCTGGCTTTCCAAGCCCCGCAATCATTCTTCCAGTGTCTTTTCTTATGACAATAGAAGCATTCTTCCTTATCCACAAGCTTCCCCGCTTTCTTTGTTGCTTTCTGTAGGGTTCCTTGGCACTCTCAAGATGTCTCACAAGGCATCAACCATGCCAATTTCAAAAATTATGGGTGCCGAGAAACCCTAATACGGATCGTTGACTAGAAGTTTAGGCGAAAAGATAATCTAGTTAACTACTTAACTAAAAGTTAGATGCTACAACCTTTGTAGATCCGGTTCTCCACTTCCTTAGCTCCACATGGGTGTCCTCTCACTGTCCATCATGAATCCCAAACTCAATCGTCGGCTTCATCGGAGAAACGGGCGAGCTAGGTCGTCGGCTTCGTGTCAAAGACGATCTACGTCGAGGCATCACAAGTTCAAGCTCCGACTTCACAAAGTTGTGAAACTTGTGAAGAAAACACCCAAAACAACTTGGCAAGAGGTAGAGGGTGAAGAAATAGGAGGTGGGTTCACTTTAGAATTGGATTTCTCTCACTAGAACTCAAGTTGCCATTGATGGCATCAAGGTTTCTATCTTGAAGAAGAAGGAGAAGATGAAGCTAGAATATGATAAGTGTCTTCATAATAGAAAAATAAATCAATACTTATCATATCTTAACCAAGGTTAAGTGTAGAGAAAAGACCATGGTAAATGAGAAGGGTTAGGGTTAAGCTAGAAGACAAAATGGTTTCTTTAGTCAAAGCTTCATGAAGCTTCAACAAGCTTCATGATAAAAAAGAAACCATTATGTTTTTATTTATCCATTTATATAAATAAAGAATGGATAAATAAATGAGAGAATAAATCAAAACCCTAATTATCTACTTAACCATGGTTTAATTCTTTACACTTAACCATGTGAGCAAGTATCATCAAACATGATACAAACATGTGCACAAAAGTATATCACATATACAACTTGCACATCAAGTGAGAAAATCCATTTAAAATGAACCAATACTAGTTAATGCAAAGTAATATATCAAATATATAATTATACATTAAATCATTAAATCAACATTTGATTCACTGATCCGGTCATGTCGCACATAACCGACTAGAATCCAATGTATCGATTTATCGAATCAAAGATTCGATAACTAGGTCATATCGAATATAACCAATCGAAACATATATCGCGAGAATGAAATGCGGTATCACATACATGCATTGTTCTCGGTCCTGCACATATCTCATATGCGCTCCTATTTCGTTTCGCTTGAGCCAGGAAACCTCTGTGTAGGACTTTAAAGACTCGTCAATACGCCGGTAGCAGATGATGATCATATCAAGCATCCACAAGCCGCAAGCGGTCTGCTAAACGTAACGGCCATCCGGGTATTGAGCGATCAGAAGATCATCGAGCTAGCCCGCTCACACTCCTGTGAATCCAACCAGTAACACTTACCGTACAGTCCGGTCTGTTCGTCTGATATGTCGCATATCAAGTCTAGGGGTGGTATACGTCAGACCCCAATAAACGATAAGTTGTGCCGATGTGAGGCTCATAACGGGTCGAGAAACTACTGGTAACACTTACCAGCAAATCTCTGATCAGCCCTGGCCAGGGACTTCCCTGTTACGGCCAATCGAGCACAGCGCAACATCAACCCCCAATACCGGGAGAGACGAAACCCCTCCTATCGCTCATTGCCTCCATATGACTCGGGACTGTACCCAAAGACCACCGTTTTGCACGCCCTCATGGACGTGGTAAGGTGGAGATCAAAGCACAGTGGGAATCACACAAGACTCTATGACGATCTCGGGTCTACAGACTAACCTGTACAAGTGTCACCTGAGAACTGCCATCTGACGTGAGGTATAATACCATCTGGGAGTTCTCGGCGAGTCCGTCCAGTGTACCCAGTCTCCACTGAGCACCCGTATACCATCTCTGATGTCAAACACCAATGGACATGGGATCATCCATCGCCCATCTCATAGGTCGAGAAGCGTATACGCTAGTCTACTCTGGTATATCGATGCCCCGTCTCGATACACCCACGACTAGGGACCTTGAAGGATGTACTTATGGACTACCATGTTCCCACTAGTATGATCTGCATCATAGTCCAGGTAGTCAAGTACACATCTTAAGGGCTTTATCAACATGTAACTATAAGACAGTTTAAAGAGACTAGTGTACATGTTAAGATAAAGAGTAACCAGATAGCATACTATCATATCGAGCAAGAAAGTCATCTCTATATATGTCCAAGCATCCAATATAATATACATCATTTGTACAATACTGGCCTATAGGGCATACATACAACTAACAATCTCCCACTTGCACTAAGGCCAGCTGCTGTAGTATCGCATACCGAGCATCCCGAAGAGTCTCTCAAACTGTATCTGGGGAATGGCCTTCGTGAGTGGATCCGCCGTGTTGTTCTTCGTGTCAACCCTCCTGACCTCGATCTCCCGGCGATCAACTATCTCCCGGATTAGGTGATACTGCCTCAGAATATGCCTGGATCGCTGATGGGACCTGGGTTCCTTGGCCAAAGCCACCGCTCCATTGTTATCACAATACAAAGGTATTGGATGCTTAATGGATGGAACCACTCCAAGTTCAGTAATGAACTTCTTGATCCAGACAGCCTCTTTGGCAGCATCGTTGGCAGCGATGTATTCAGCCTCCATCGTCGAGTCTGCCACGGTTTCCTGCTTGGAACTCTTCCAGCTAACCGCCCCTCCGTAAAGAGTAAAGACAAATCCCGACTATGACTTAGAGTCGTCCTTATCACTCTGGAAGCTCGAATCGGTAAAGGACTCCACTTGGAGTTCTCCGTTACCATACACCAAGAGCATCTCTTTAGTCCTTCGTAAGTACTTGAGAATGCTCTTCACAGCTGTCCAGTGACTCTCTCCAGGATCAGCTTGATACCTGCTCACTACACTTAGTGAGTATGCAACATCGGGTCTGGTACATAGCATCGCATACATGATAGATCCTACAGCTGAAGCATAGGGTATCCCTTGCATGCGAGCTCTCTCCAAATCAGTCTTGGGAGACATCTCTTTGGAGAGAGTGAGTCCAGAGATCGTGGGCAAGTTCCCACGCTTGGATTCTTCCATATTAAACCTCTTTAGTATGGTGTCAATGTACCTGGATTGGGACAATCCCAAAATCCGTTTGGATCTATCTCTATAGATCCTGATTCCCGATATGCAGGAGGCATCACCAAGATCTTTCATCGAGAATCTTTGTGATAAGAAGAGCTTGACCGATTGCAGCATAGGAATATCATTTCCTATCAAGAGTATGTCGTCCACGTACAATACGAGGAAGACAACCTTACTCTCTGCCACCTTCTTGTAGATACAAGGTTCATCTGGATTTTTGACGAAATCAAACTCTTTGATAACGATGTCAAAGCAGATGTTCCAACTCCGCGATGCTTGCTTTAATCCATAAATGGATTTAAGCAGCTTGCACACCTTCCCGCTGCTCCCACTGTCTACGAAGCCCTCTGGCTGAGTCATGTACACGCACTCTTCTAAATCACCATTTAGAAAGGCGGTCTTAACATCCATTTGCCAGATTTCGTAATCATGATATGCAGTGATGGCAAGCATGATCCTGATGGATTTAAGCATAGCCACTGGAGAAAAGGTCTCGTCATAGTCCACACCTGGTCTTTGACGAAAACCCTTTGCTACAAGTCTAGCTTTGAAAGTCTCCACTTTCCCATCTACACCAAGTTTCTTCTTGAAGATCCACTTGCTCCAGATGGGTTTTACCCCTTCAGGAGCAACATCCAAAGTCCATACTTTGTTGGTGTACATGGATTCCATCTCGGACCGTATAGCATCCAGCCATTTCACTGAGTCCCCACTCGTGATGGCCTGCTCGAAGCTAGTTGGGTCATCATCCTCCATGATGCAATCCTCGCTCCCACCGTCCATGAGAAAACCGTAGTATCTCTCAGGTTTGTTAGTTGTATGTATGCCCTAGAGGCCAGTATTGTACAGATTATGTATATTATATTGGATGCTTGGACATATATAAAGATGACTTTCTTGCTCGACATGATAGTATGCTATCTGGTTGCTATTTATCTTAACATGTACACTAGTCTCTTTATACTGTCTTATAGTTACATGTTGGTAAAGCCCTTAGGATTTGTACTTGACTACCTAGACTATGATGCAGATCATACTAGTGGGGACATGGTAGTCCATAAGTACATCCTTCAAGGTCCCTGGTCGTAGGTGTATCGAGACGGGGCATCGATATACCAGAGTAGACTAACGTATACGCTTCTCGACCCATGTGATGGGCGATGGATGATCCCATATCCATTGGTGTTTGACATCAGAGATGGTATACGGGTGCTCAGTGGAAACTGGGTACACTGGACGGACTCGCCGAGAACTCCCAGATGGTATTATACCTCACGTCAGATGGCAGTTCTCAGGTGACACTTGTACAGATTAGTCTGTAGACCCGAGATCGTCATAGAGTCTTGTGTGATTCCCACTGTGCTTTGATCTCCACCTTACCACGTCCATGAGAGCGTGCAAAACGGTGGTCTTTGGGTACAGTCCCGAATCACATGGAGGCAATGAGCGATAGGAGGGGTTTCGTCTCTCCCGGTATTGGGGGTTGATGTTGCGCTGTGCTCGATTGGCCGTAACAGGGAAGTCCCTGGCCAGGGCTGATCAGAGATTTGCTGGTAAGTGTTACCAGTAGTTTCTTGACCCGTTACGAGCCTCACATCAGCACGACTTATCGGGTTATTGGGGTCTGACGTATACCACCCCTAGACTTGATATGCGACGTATCAGACGAAGAGACTTGACTGTATGGTAAGTGTTACTGGTCGGATTCGCAGGAGTGTGAGCGGGCTAGCTCGTCGATCTTCTGATCGCTCAATACCCGGGTGGCCGTTACGTTTAGCAGACCGCTTGCGGCTTGTGGGTGCTTGATATGATCATCATCTGCTACCGGCGTATTGACGAGTCTTTAGAGTCCTACACAGAGGTTTCCTGGCTCAAGCGAAACGAAATAGGAGCGCATATGAGATATGTGCGGGACCGAGAATAATGCGTGTATGTGATACCGCATTTCATTCTCGCGATATATGTTTCGATTGGTTATATTCGATATGACCTAGTTATCGAATCATTGATTCGATAAATCGATGCATTGAATACTAGTCGGTTATGTGCGACATGACCGGATCATTGAATCAAATGTTGATTTAATGATTTAATGCTTAATTATATATTTGATATATTGCATTGCATTAACTAGTATTGGTTCACTTTAAACGGATTTTTCTCACTTGATGCACATTGTATATGTGATATGCTTTCGTGCACTTCTTTGTATCATGTTTGATGATACTTGATAATGTGGTTAAGTGTAAAGGGTTAAACCATGGTTAAGTGATGATTAGGGTTTTGGTTTATCATTTATTTATTTGTTTATTTATTTAAAAGGATTAAGTTAAGAATGGTGGCTAATTTTGGAGCTATGTTGAAGCTTCATGAAGCTTTGACAAAGTCCACCATCCTTATCTCATCCTTAACCCTAACCACACTTACTAACCTTGGTTTAATCTCTACACTTGACCATGGTCAAGATATGATAAGTATTCATATTATTTTTATTTTTTAAAATAAAACACTTATCATTCTTGCTTCATCTTCATCTTCTTCTTCTTCTTCAAGCTTGCTACAACAATGGCAACTTGAGTTCTAGTGAGATAAATCCAATTCCAAAGTGAACCCACCTCCTATTTCTTCACCCTCTACCTCTTGCCAAGTTGTTTTGGGTGTTTACTTCACAAGTTTCACAAGTTTGTGAAGTCGGAGCTTGAGTTTGTGCAACCTCGACGTAGATCGTCTTTGACACAAAGCCGACGACCTATTCCGCTTGCTTTCCCGATGAAGCCGATGATCGAGTCGAGGATTCATGATGGACAGCGAGGACATGACGTTGCGGAGCCGTGGAGGTGGATATCCGGATCTACAAAGGTTGTATATCCGTATCCTAGTAGTTAAGTGTTAACTAGCTTTCTATTTCGCCTAAACATCTAGTTAAAGATCCGTAGTCTAGGGTTTCTCGGCACTAAAAATTTTAATATGGCATGCTCGATGCCTTGTGTGACCTCATTAAGGTGCCTAGGAACCCAACAAGGTTGGCGAGGAACCCTACTAGATCGGCGGAGAGGCTGGGGTTCGTCGGGTACTACTGAATCCTCTGGTTCTACTAAATCTTCAGTTTGAGTTTGTGTAGCCGGAATTTCTTCCAGTTCTACCATATCCCCACTAATTTCTTTTGCAAGAAATTCCTTTTCTAAAAAGGTGGCATGTCGAGAAACAAACACTTTTTGTTCCTCTGTATGGTAGAAAAGATATCCATGTGAATGTTTGGGATATCCCACAAACTTACATAGAACTGACCGTGCCTCGAGCTTGTCCGGATTTTGCCTTTTGATATAGGCCGGGCAACCCCATATCTTAACTCGTTTAAGACATGGTCTCTTCCCACTCCATATCTCATATGGTGTGGTAGGTACAGATTTAGATGGAACTTGATTCAATAGGTATGCTGCTGTCTCCAGCGCATAACCCCAGAAGGAAATAGGTAACTCAGCTGTACTCATCATAGAGCGCACCATATCTAATAGGGTGCGATTTCTCCGCTCCGATACACCGTTGTGCTGTGGTGTATAAGGAGGAGTAAGCTGAGAGAGAATCCCATTCTCTTTTAGGAAGTCCAGGAATTCATTGCTTAAGTATTCTCCTCCTCGATCAGATCGTAGGATTTTAATACTTTTTCCGGTTTGGTTCTCAACTTCTTGTTTATATTCCCTAAATTTCTCAAAAGCTTCTGATTTGTGTTTCATCAGGAACACATACCCGAATCTAGAGAGATCATCAGTGAATGTAATGAAGTATGAAGAACCATCCCTGGCATGTGTAGACATGGGACCGCATACATCACTATGTATCAGTCCCAAGAGTTCGGTAACTCTTTCTCCGTATCCCGTAAATGGAGTTTTGGTCATCTTGCCTTTGAGACATGAATGGCAAGTGTCATAGGATGAAAATTCAAACGGATTTAAATATCCATCTTTATGCAACTTAGCTAGTCATGTCGCATTGATGTGACCCAGTCTACAATGCCACAAGAAGGATTCGTTCAGTTCAGAACTCTTCCTCTTGTGTGTGTTAGTTATGCTCAGAACTGTTGATTGATTTAGAACATAAATGCCATTGCACAACGTGCCTGATCCAACCAACTTTTGGTTACGGAAAATGTTCATAACATTGTCCTGTAATACAAAATTATATCCCTCTTTACTCAATAAAGAAACCGATATAATGTTGCATATCAAGTTCGGCATGTAATAACATTCGTTCAGAACCAATGTATTACCAGTTGGTAATACAAGGTGATATTCCCTGACAGTCTTAGCTGCAACAATTGCACCATTTCCAACTCTAATGTCTTTATCATCTTCTCCAAGTTCTCTACCTTTTCTAAGCCCATGTAACTGATTACATATATGGGATCCTGACCCGGTATCTAATACCCAGGACGTAGGGCAAATGGAGAAACAGTTCTCTGTAACGAACACACCCGAAGAAAATGCATCATCATGTACTTTCTTCAATCGGGTGGCATGGGAATCCTGGTATTCCCCTATATCCTGTTCAGTCCTATAACTCTTATAGGAAAGAACGGAACCAATGTTCCCCAGCACAGTATAACATGCGGGTTCGGTCAATACATCCATATTATTATCTTTATTAGGGCATGAAATGGTCGCTACCTGGAGAGAGAGAGAAGAAAACACTTTAGCGTAAGCTCGTGCAAGATCAGATTGGTTATAATCTTATCTAATCAGGATGGCTCCCACTGCTTTTTATCAAATCTTCCTTCAAACCCTAAAAGGAAAGACTAGCCGGGATTAATTACACACTACAAGTTCGCCAATCTTTCAGCCAGGCCAGTGTCGGTACTTTGAGGGAGGTCCCACGTGCTTTCGCACGAACCTAATTAATGTAAATCTCGTTTTCCCAGAGGCATAACCTCGTTAACACCTTTCTAGACACCTACTTGATCGGCTAATTGTAATATGTAAAACTCTCCCAGGAGTAACTCTTACTCGCAGTGGGTATCGGGATCCAACTATCTCATAGAAGGTATGCAATCTCATTGCAAATTTCAACACTTGAAATTCCCGATAATATTTTGCCCCTAGCGTCCTATGACCTTGACAAAGGCCAACAAATCATAGCATGCTAGTCAAGTTCAACCCGTCATTTCTTGATTGAATCAAACCCACCCGCACGGCCCTTGACAAAGGCCAACAAGGTCGCACAACTACCCTGAAACAATCTGCATCATATGCATAAGCAGATAATCACTATTCAGCTACCGCACACTACGCCTTGACAAAGGCCAACAAACGCAGCACGAATACTAAACAGTTCTTATTTGAAATGACGGAGGGCTACGACAGGTTTTTCTGAAAACCTATTGCGTAATGAACTTGATATCGTTGTAGAATCAAATGAAGTTTTAAAATGGAGTGATTTTGAGGCTTTTCTAGTTTTGCTAAAGGGGTCACTCCCGGTGAAGGGATCGTCGGCCCTTTCCTCGTCGAATGAGGTGCGGGATATATCATATATATCACTGTGCAAAGCAAAACTCAAAAACAATCAAAAGCAAACCGAGTGTGTAGCATCTGCCAGTTATTGCTAAAGGAGTCACTCCCGGTGAAGGGATCTCGGTCCGTCCGTTCCTCATCGAATAAGGTGCAGGGTATATCATATACACCGCTATGCAAAGAAAGAACTGTAGCTACCTGTTTTGTTTAAAATTTGATTCTACAACATCTTAGGTTTCTTTTCTTTCATTAATCACATTAATGAAGTCCCATCATTTAAATACCTAAACATCACAGATAAATACGACGTACACTTATGCCATCCGCATTCGCCTCGATGTCCCCTCGTACACCGTTAGGTTAGGTAACTAACGACAGAGCAGGGCAGGGCTAGTGCGGGTGCAAAACATAAGTAACGTCTATATAATATATCATATATACTATATACTGTATCCATCACAGAACATCACATGATCACATCACAGATATCGCAGCAGAAGAAACATATGAAACATTGGATATACTAGGACGTCCGTGTTTTCAATACGAGCCAGTATAAAACACGGATTCCACGGTCGTGATGAATAGCCAATCCTACACCCCTAGACCCCTACAAGAGCGGCAAGCAACCCTGCCAATTCTAGGGTTAGGAGACCCGGACTCGACTCCTCGAGTTGGTCTCCCACTGGACCCCAGAACCCGGTTACTTGTGCTCCCCTCCTTGGGTCTATCCTAGTACAGAAAAGTAAATAATATACAAAAGGTGACAGCTTCCGCAACCTGGAAGTGCCCCAAATAAAAGAATATTACATACAAGTTTTTACATGAATGAAAATGAAAAACACTCATCTCACATAAAAAAAACCCGGCTATTCAAACACGACAATCCAATATAACATATCCAGCAACACATAACATCACATGTCATCAACGTAAGTAAATATGCGCATCCCAATTTTCGTTGACATATAGCAACGAAACCGGCGATATCACATATTACACTTACGGTCACAGAAAAGAAAGTGTAAAACTACAACAGTTGGAATCCGCAACCTCTTTAGACATCACATGCCTAACAGTTATAAACCCCGCATTTTAGTCCCATTATCGAAAACTCTTTTCGATATCAAGTGAAACTAAACCGCTAGATTTATAACATTCATCCAGTTATCTCATAACTGTTTGTGAATTCCAATTATTGTATCCAATTCCAGATAAATAGAATATATCAAACTTTCCGATCGAACATTCGAACACCCAAGTTTTCCCGACACCGATCAACACATGAAATAAGTTCAAAGACATTCACTTCATGCCTCAGTACCAACGGTCCAGCCGTAGAAGGGTCAAGCCAATGCCTCACATGTGGCACGCCGTACTGCCCCAAACCCGAAGGTTCAAAGGGCAGTTCAAGACGGTCACATAATCGAGTTAAGGTTTGTTGTCTTCTAGAGGGACCATCGCGTTACTTGCACTACTCAGAACGTCTTTAAACCACAGAAAAATCCAACACTTGGAATTTTTCCGGCAGGGGAAAACTTGGGTATTTATATCCGGTCGGACCTTTTTTAACATATTCAAAAATTATCCGGAAAAACACTTAGACAAGGTTCGATAATCCGATCGAAACATCGTTTCCCAATTTAACCCCAGAACACTCAACTTAAGAGCCAACTTAAAAATTCCCAGAAAACTCAGAATAATTAATCAGGAATTACTGTGCAAACACTTAGGGCTGACGTCACCAAAGAGCCGCGGAACCGCCGCAGAAGCTAGGCTTCTGCCGCGGTTCCGCCGCACAAAGTACTGTTCATGTGAAACTTTTTGCACCGTAATTCTTAGATTTCATTGCTGAATTTTTTAAGCATTTTTAATTGACAAAAAACCACAAATTTGGAAAAAGTCCAGAGAGCATTATCGGGTTAGGGTTTCGGGTTCGTTCGGACTTCAAACTCCGTCAGGACTTCGCCTAAGGCTCTAGCTAGGCTCTGATACCACTTTAGGGTTCCTTGGCACTCTCAAGAGGTCTCACAAGGTATCAACCATGCCAATTTCAAAAATTATGGGTGCCGAAAAACCCTAATACGGATCGTTGACTAGAAGTTTAGGCGAAAAGATAATCTAGTTAACTACTTAACTAAAAGTTAGATGCTACAACCTTTGTAGATCCGGTTCTCCACTTCCTTAGCTCCACGTGGGTGTCCTCTCGCTGTCCATCATGAATCCCGAACTCAATCGTCGGCTTCATCGGAGAAACGGGCGAGCTAGGTCGTCGGCTTCGTGTCAAAGACGATCTACGTCGAGGCATCACAAGTTCAAGCTCCGATTTCACAAAGTTGTGAAACTTGTGAAGAAAACACCCAAAACAACTTGGCAAGAGGTAGAGGGTGAAGAAATAGGAGGTGGGTTCACTTTAGAATTGGATTTCTCTCACTAGAACTCAAGTTGCCATTGATGGCATCAAGGTTTCTATCTTGAAGAAGAAGGAGAAGATGAAGCTAGAATATGATAAGTGTCTTCATAATAGAAAAATAAATCAATACTTATCATATCTTAACCAAGGTTAAGTGTAGAGAAAAGACCATGGTAAATGAGAAGGGTTAGGGTTAAGCTAGAAGACAAAATGGTTTCTTTAGTCAAAGCTTCATGAAGCTTCAACAAGCTTCATGATAAAAAAGAAACCATTATGTTTTTATTTATCCATTTATATAAATAAAGAATGGATAAATAAATGAGAGAATAAATCAAAACCCTAATTATCTACTTAACCATGGTTTAATTCTTTACACTTAACCATGTGAGCAAGTATCATCAAACATGATACAAACATGTGCACAAAAGTATATCACATATACAACTTGCACATCAAGTGAGAAAATCCATTTAAAGTGAACCAATACTAGTTAATGCAAAGTAATATATCAAATATATAATTATACATTAAATCATTAAATCAACATTTGATTCAATGATCCGGTCATGTCGCACATAACCGACTAGAATCCAATGTATCGATTTATCGAATCAAAGATTCGATAACTAGGTCATATCGAATATAACCAATCGAAACATATATCGCGAGAATGAAATGAGGTATCACATACACGCATTGTTCTCGGTCCTGCACATATCTCATATGCGCTCCTATTTCGTTTCGCTTGAGCCAGGAAACCTCTGTGTAGGACTCTAAAGACTCGTCAATACGCCGGTAGCAGATGATGATCATATCAAGCATCCACAAACCGCAGGCGGTCTGCTAAACGTAACGGCCATCCGGGTATTGAGCGATCAGAAGATCGACGAGCTAGCCCGCTCACACTCCTGTGAATCCAACCAGTAACACTTACCGTACAGTCCGGTCTGTTCGTCTGATATGTCGCATATCAAGTCTAGGGGTGGTATACGTTAGACCCCAATAACCGATAAGTCGTGCCGATGTGAGGCTCATAACGGGTCGAGAAACTACTGGTAACACTTACCAGCAAATCTCTGATCAGCCCTGGCCAGGGACTTCCCTGTTACGGCCAATCGAGTACAGCGCAACATCAACCCCCAATACCGGGAGAGACGAAACCCCTCCTATCGCTCATTGCCTCCATGTGACTCGGGACTGTACCCAAAGACCACCGTTTTGCATGCCCTCATGGACGTGGTAAGGTGGAGATCAAAGCACAGTGGGAATCACACAAGACTCTATGACGATCTCGGGTCTACAGACTAACCTGTATAAGTGTCACCTGAGAACTGCCATCTGACATGAGGTATAATACCATCTGGGAGTTCTCGGCGAGTCCGTCCAGTGTACCCAGTCTCCACTGAGCACCCGTATACCATCTCTGATGTCAAACACCAATGGACATGGGATCATCCATCGCCCATCTCATGGGTCGAGAAGCGTATACGCTAGTCTACTCTGGTATATCGATGCCCCGTCTCGATACACCCACGACTAGGGACCTTGAAGGATGTACTTATGGACTACCATGTTCCCACTAGTATGATCTGCATCATAGTCCAGGTAGTCAAGTACACATCCTAAGGGCTTTATCAACATGTAACTATAAGACAGTTTAAAGAGACTAGTGTACATGTTAAGATAAAGAGTAACCAGATAGCATACTATCATATCGAGCAAGAAAGTCATCTCTATATATGTCCAAGCATCCAATATAATATACATCATCTGTACAATACTGGCCTCTAGGGCATACATACAACTAACACTTTCGTATCCACTTTACTAACACCGCCCCTTGGTTTGGCGGGGGCTTTCTTCTTCTTTCCCTTGGCTTTCGCCTTGGACCTAGAAGAAGAAGATCCTCCTGCAAACAAAGTGGATGTTTCCCTACCTTTCTGTAGGGTGCCCTCTGCGCTCCTCAGCATGTTGAGGAGCTCTAAAAGTTCAACTTCTTTTTCTTGTAAGTTGAAGTTCAGTATAAACTGGGCGTAAGTGGAAGGAAGGGACTGGAGAACTAAGTCCGTATAGAGCTCACTCTCCAATGTGGTTCCTAGGTCCGCGAGCTCCTCGATGTAGCTGATCATCTTAAGCACGTGTTCTGCTACTGATGATCCGACGGCCATCCTTGCCGAAAATAACTTTTTCGACGCTTCGTATCTTGCGATACGAAATTGCTCTCCATACAGTTCTTTTGTATGAAGAAATATGGATTCCAAGTCCATATTCTCGTGCCTCCTCTGATGTTCATTGTCCATAGAGGCAAGTACGAGGCACTTGGCCTTCGCGCTATCAATCTCCCAAGTTTTACGGATTTCCTTATCTGCTACGCTGGAAGTGGGACCAGGGACAGGGGGAGCTTTGGTGGTAAGAAGATACCCCAGCTTGTCGTAAGTGATTGCCATTTTGACATTCCTGAGCCAATCTTTGTAGTTTGGCCCTGTCAGTATGTTTTTATCTAGGAGTAACTTAAGTCCAGTCATGTCGATTGGTCGCTGCAATTAGGAGAGAGAGAAGAAACACTCAGCATGATGCTCTTGCAAGTTTAGAGTGGTTTTTAGTTTGTCTAAACAGGATGGCTCCCACTGTTTCTCGAATCCCTCCTCAAACCATAAAGGAAGAATTAGTCGGGATCAATCCCACCGCACAATACTTGCTTAACCGTTCAGCCAGGCCAGTGTCGGTACTTCGAAGGAGGTTTTCCAACGCTTTCGCGAAGTTCCTTAATTCAAGAACCTCTTTTCCCTGGGGGCGTAGCCCCGCTAACACCTTTCTAAGCACCTACTAGGTTTATAGCATTGATCGTTTAGTGAGAAATTTCCCGAGGAGTAGCATATACTCACAGTAGGATCGGGATCCAAATATCATCGCGTGACGAAACTGAAGGAATCCTACCAGAATCATCACACTCCAAATGGTATGCAATACTAGCAAGTTTCAGTTCTTTTGAAACTCCCGATGTGGATTTTTGCCCCATGCTCTTATGACCTTGACTTTGGCCAACAAATCATAAGTCACATGTCAAGTTCTACCCGTCGTTCTCCAGGTTAATTTGAATCCACCCGCACCTACCCTTGACTTTGGCCAACAAGGCAGTACGACTGTTCCAAACTAACGCATCTATCTATGCTGCACATGAATACCCAATAGCTACCAATCACTATGCCTTGACTTTGGCCAACAAACATAGCTTGAATACTATTGACCATCCATGTGAAACGACGGAGGGCTACGAATGGTTTTGGCTAAACCGTGAACGTAGTGAACTTGATATAATCGATGGAACGAGATAGCTTTTAAAAGGAGTGGCTCAAGCTCCGCATTTAAAAGTTAGTTTTGAAAAGAACCGAGTGGTTTTTCGAAAGTGTTCCAACGACTTTTACTTGGTTTATTATCTTGCATTAGTTCTTTTAATGCGTGATATTCTTGCATTAGTTCTTTTAATGCGTCCCATCATTTAATCCTACCATTGCAGAAAACAACCAAAATATGACGTACGCTTATCCCATTCGCATTCGCCACTGGGCCCCGTCATTACCCGTTAGGTTACTTAACTAACGACAGAGCGGGGGCTGGGCTAGCGCGGCTGTAAAACATAAGCAACGCCTAAATAATATCATATATAGATATATTGCAATGATAGCCATTTCAGATCACAGATGAATACATTGGATATACTAGGAATCCGCAACTCGTACGAGCCTGTAACGAGAAGAAGATTACACGGTCGCGGTGAATAGCCAATACCCCACCCAAGACCCTTACGGGTGCGGCAAACTACCCGCCAAGCACCCGAAGCGAAGCAACCTCCCTCATCTCCGTGAGTAGGCCACTCGGCACTTCGGCATACCCGGTAGTTTGTGCACCCCCTCCATGGGTCTATCCTAGGACCAAAAACAGTAAAAAGAAATTATACAATGACGGCTACAACCCCGACCCGGTTGTGCGGCCATACAAATAATTATTACATCAATTTACAAATTTACATGAATTGAAAGAAAAGAAAACTCTCGTCTCACAACCCCCCGGCTATTCACCCGCGACAATCCAACATATTCATATACACATTCCAGCAACATTACAGATCACAGATTTGTATAACCCCCACTAATCGACATATAGCGATTAGCAGACGTTCAATACAAATATCACATCACAGAAAAACCCGTCAGCTTAAGTCTTTTAGAAGTTCGATCAAAAATACGGATTTTTAGGACTCCAAAAATAAAATTTTCGTTCTGGAAAATCTGGGCAGAAAATATATATTCCAAAAATCCCAAAATACCCCTATAAGCATACTGTAGCAAAGAAGACCCAGAGAGGAGCCAAGACGGCCGCGGAACCGCTGCAATAGCAAGCTATTGCCGCGTTTCCGCGGCTCTTTGATGAGATCAGGGGACCGTCTTTCTACAGTATACTCTAAAAACCCTGATTCGATTTTTGGTGTATGATTTATCATTTTTTCAGAACATAAAAAATCGACAGCAAGTTTGAAAACGGGGTTCATTTCGGGACTTTTTCTTTGATCGATCTTCTAGCTACTTTGCTAACATGTTAGATAGAGTTTAACTAGTCTCTGATACCACTGTAAGTCCATGCTACCTCTCCCGGTACTTTCGGGCAAGCGGAATTTGGTGGAAAATAATTTTCTTAGAAGTGGTAACATGGACTTAAAACCCGGATCTTTGTTAAACATCTAACTAACAACCTAACTAGAAGTTGTTAACTACTCGGTTATGGGGTTTATACCTTTCTTATCTCGAACTCCTTCGTCTTCAAGCCTCGATGGTTGTCCGAATCGGCTTCTCCCCGTCGTCTCCTTGCGCCGAAGATAGATCCACCTGAAAGCTTCTACCTTTGGCTCCTTCTTCGAACTTTGAAGAAACTAGTTCACTCGGTTTGCTAAACCTTGTGAACTAGAGTGAGTAGAGAAGAGTTTGTTTGGGATTTTATCTATGGTTCTTGGTTCTCAACTCATGAGACAAGTGAACCATAGACTCAAGAGAGGGAGAGCAAGAGGAGGAAGATGAGAGCTCAAGAACAAGAGAGAGAATGGTCAAGAAAGAATGAGAGAAGACTTTTCTCATTTGGCTCTCATAATCCAAAACAATCATAACACCTCATATCAATCAAGTATTATGCGATGGTTTAAGCAACCATAGCCATATCATTTCATGCACTCATTTTGCACAAAAGAGCAAGCAAGCAAAAGTCTTTGCCATGAAATGATAGCTATAGTTATCATGATGGTCAACTAGTCAAGCCTAGTCAACCGGTCAACAAAGTCAACAGGTCAACAAAAGTCAACAAGTCAACAAAGTCAATAGCTCAACAACCATGTCACCATAATACTTAATTAATATAATTGTTAATCACATATCATATTCTCATTAGGGTTGAGCAAAAAGTCAATAATCAACTGTCAACGGTCAACAACCCTAATGAGAATCCTCTGCCTCTGTCTCTCCGTCAACTGTGCATACACACCCGCATCCGCGTTCCGAGGAACACGAATGCATACTGGATAAAACCAATCCCAAATGGTACACTAGGCTCTGGCTTAAACCAAAGCCCGCTAGTGTGAACTGTCCGGACACTGTACGTGCACAAGTGCACGGATGTGACCGAACCCTGTCGCAAAACCATGCGACCTGTCGCAAAACCATGTGACCTCTACTCTTTTGCCTAAAGGCGAATAGCTTTCTGTGTGGGACTCTAAAGACTCGACACTACGCTGGCAGTGGGTTTAACCACAGACCGCAAGCGGCACTAGCTGTGCGTAACGGTCCCCAGGCAGATGCCGACAAGAAGACTGACGAGGTGAAACCCATCTGAACTCCTACTGAGCCTGAATGTGACATTCTCCGTACAGTCCGGTCTGTTCGTCTGATACATCGCATGGCGGTCCTAGGGGGCGGTAAACGTCAGTCCCCCAATAGCGGTACAAGTCGTGTCGGAGTGAAGCCCAAAACACCCTGAGATAACACTGGAAGCCTACCGGTATATCTCGTTTGCCCTGGCCAGGGACTACTCGTGTAATGGCTCTCCTAGACACAGCGCGATGTCAACCCCCAATACCGGGAGAGACGAATCCTGTCTAACCGTCACTGCCTCCAAGTGCTTCGGGACTGCACCCAACTACCATCTGTTTGCATGACTCCTTTAAGCCGTGGTAGGGTAGTAATCAAAGTGCAGTGGGAACACACTCGAGGCGAAGTGACAGTGTCAAGTCAGCGGACTAAGCTGTACTCATGTCACCTGGGAACTGATAACTGACGATAAGCATAATACCAACTAGTCAGTTCCCGACGAGTCCTGTCTAGTATACTCGTAACCCAACGAGCACCCGCATACTATCTCAAGTACGACGTACCGACGGCTATGGGACAGACCGTCTCCCACACTGGGATGAGAAGCGCATGCGCTAGTCTACTCCGGAGTATCGATGCCCTGTCTCGATAGTCCTGCGACCAGGGACCTGCATAAGGATGTGCTTATAGATTACCCAGCCCCACTAGTGTGACTGCCATCACATCGCTGGTAATCAAGCAAAGATCCTAAGGGCTCTACTAATGTGTATAGGCGATATACTAAAATAAACACATGTACATATTGAAGTAGAAACAAACCAAGTAGCATACTACTATTTTGAGAAAGATTGTATATACAAGGTGAATATCCCAAGATTCCATTAAGTAATATACAAACTAGTATGATACAGTAATGGCCTCTAGGGCATATACACTAACAGTAGTTCTCTTTCACTATAGTTTATACACTCTTATCTTAGATAGTAACCCTAATCTCTAGTTTGATTCGTGGGTAGTATGCTTTAGCTCTCTAAATTTTTAAAATTCTTCACGTAATGATGTTTAAACTCATGAAGAGGTGCTAAGACATACTTACACATTTTCCAACTGTTTTGGGAATTTATACATCTTATTAGCGGTTGATTATGTCTCGAAATGGGTGGAAGCAGTACCATGTCGCACTAATGACAATAAGGTTGTTATTAAGTTCTTAAAAGAAAATATATTTTCTTGATTCGGACACTCTCGCGCTATAATTAGCGACAACGGGACGCATTTCTGCAATCAGTCTTTCGAGACTTTGATGTGGGAATATTCGATCAACCACAACCTTTCTGCGCCCTATCATCCCCAAACGAGTGGGCAAGCGGAGATCTCCAATAAACAGATCAAACAAATTTTAAAGAAAACGGTTTCTAAGAACAGTAAAGATTGGTCCACCAAATTGACGGATGCTCTTTGGGCATTTCGTACTGCTTATAAAACCGATCTTGGTATATCTCCATACCGACTAGTGTTTGGGAAGGTGTGCCACCTTCCTGTCGAGATCAAACATAGAACAATATGGACAATTAAAGAGCTTAATTATGATTTTGATCAAATCGGCAGCTATCAAAAACTACAATTAAATGAGCTAAGAGAACTTCACGATGAAGCTTACGATAATGCGGTTATAGTAAAGAACCGGACTAAAGTGTTCCACGATAAAAACCTTTTGAGAAAAACTTTCACACCGGGAAAACAAGTCCTTCTTTACGATTCCCATCTCCACCTTCATCCGGGTAAGCTTAAATCTCGTTGGAAATGACCTTTTATGGTGCGGTATGTGTACCCGCACGGGAAAGTGGATATCGAAAATGTTTAAAACGGTTTTATTTTTAAAGTAAATGGGTATAGATTAAAACCGTACTTTTCTGCTGACCCAGCGGAGGAGCTCATGTTCCTACAGGAGCCGCTTTATCACAACTAACCTTCCTCCGCTTCACCTCCATGTTTCGATAACAGTGTTTCATCTAAGAATGGAGGTAAGTATCTATGCATGCCAAAGAACAAGTTTGGGGGTAGTTTTTCATTTAACTATTATTTTATCCCTAATATTTTCCTCCCAAGTCGACAGGTCTATGCGATCAAAGAACAACATCAGTGAGGACACTGCTATAAACAGGTTTTGTATTCACTGAAATATCATTTGGCACTAGGCATTATATAAAAAAAATATCATATAAAAAATTCTTTGGAAATGAAAGTTAGAAAGTGAATAATACATATGATAGGAAGGAAAAGTTTAAGAAATGCAAGAAAATTAGATGTTTTTAAAACGAAGCTAGTAATAGGTAGTCATCAGCTGCTGTCCCAAGGGTTAGTAAGATGTAGGGAATCAGTAATCTGAGGATAGAATTGAGTCTGAAAATAGTCCATATTCTTGAGTCCAAATATCTGAACGTTGATACCCATGTTGATACCCTACTATACGCACTTGCACACATCTTGAAACTTGGGATAGTAGAGGATACCTTAAAATGCTCTTGTCTAAAAGCCTTAGTATGAAGGAAAATAAATATATAAACAAAAAATATAAATGAAAAAAAATGGTGAAGAAAAATGAACATTGGTTTTGTAATTACTTAAGGCAGCATAAAAAAATTTAGCGAGGGTGCTTTATCACTTAGTGCCTTAGACCAACTGGTTTGGGAGCCACTGCTAAGCCTTGGGTGTTGCAAGACTAGGATATTGCTAATTACGCCTTAACGAGTAAGCACATTTGGTAATCGGTTGGTTAGTACCTCAAGAAGTATTAACGGTCGCATGAAGAATGTGTGAGCAATTCCGTCTATAAAACATTCACTGACTAAAAAGTACTAAGGAAGATGGACAAGAGTATGATAGCTTGAATTGAATTCTTTAAGTGTAGGGATATTTTTTACATACACGTAGGGGTATACGATTGATATTTAGGGAGGAAGACTAAAGGCGATATTTTATTGAGGGATTATATGATTTTTGACATCTTTTCATGACTATTAAGATACGGCTCATGACTACTAAAAAGATAGTGTAGTTTGAAACTCTTATTTTCAAGTTCTTTCTTTTATATTTTCTTTATCTTTGTATGTGACTTTCACCGTCTTTCTATTATTATGGGATTTTGTGGGTGTAATCCGCTGAAAACTCTCAGGAGACAACACTCCTCCTACTAGGGACACCTGGAGGTTTAAAGGCTTGTTGCACGTGCTCAGTGCAATCGTGTTGCCTACGAAAGTGTGCTAGGTTATTCTTTTATTTTCTTTTTCTTCTTCTTCTCTTTAATAACTAGTTTGCTCGACACGATCAAACTTAAGTTTGGGGTATTTGATTAGTCTAAAATATTGCACATTTGAATGATTATTTTCTACTATTGTTAAGTTCTAAAAGGTGTTTATTGTAATTATAGAACATATGAGGGTTTATGTGTAAAAATTTTATTATCATATGTTTCTACATTATAATTAACATAATGAGGGAAAATACATGCATATAATATTTATATAAAATATTAGTAATTAAAATATGCATATCATATCAAATATTTCTAATCAATATTCTTAACATATAATATCATATAAAATGGTTAGGACAATATCTCAAAAATATCAAATATTACTAACACCATGACTTGAGATATTATGCAGATAGTAGATCAAGACTGGAATCCAAGAGATCTGAGATGTCGAGATCAAATCTGCCGAAATATGGAAGCAAATTGTAAGATTTAGCGACGGCAGAGACTCGGTACATTATTTTTAGAATCCAGATATCGAGGAGATCTCCAAATATCAACAGAAGAGAGTAGAAAAAATCCCAGATGATGAGCCCACCAAAAAGCTGCGGTTGGGCGGCCAAAAACATGTATTTGTGGCGGTTCCATAGCTTAATTAAGGCCATAGGATGTGATATTTTGGTTATTGGATCGTATCAATGTATATTCATAAATGGTATATAGGGTTTCTAGTTTATGTGACTATAAATAGGATCGAGAGTTTCACATCAAAAAGGATCAAACCGAAGAGATCAAGAGGCCCAAAGCGATCCACGCATCCAAGTGATCATCAGCTAGTCATCTACCTCCAACTAGAGAGAGAGCGAGAGTAAGAACTAGGGTTCTTTGTAATCTACTTTCTACGGAGAGTTGTATGAAATAGTTGATTAATAAAGGTAGATCTTAGTTTATTTCTTTTCGCATTTACTTTCTGCATTTTATTTCTGCATCTTAATCATGTTTTCTTTTTCATCCTTTTTTATATCTCAAACCATGAGTAAGTAATTCCTAGCTTGCTAGGGTTCGAGGTTAGGGTAGATCGATGGATGATAAAATCATTTAACTTCTTTTATAGATTTTAAATTTTATAAACATTAGCAAAACAAATGCTAACATCCTTATCAGGCGCGCTACCAATCTATTGCTAGTCACGACCACGATTCGAGATCGGTTTAACACTTGTTTTGGTAAAGGCTAGACATGAATAGAGATCAATGCAAGGACAAGAGTTAATAGTGGGGAAACCCTGGTTTCTTCCAAAAGAGAACCCTAATCTACATTCATCATAATCGATCTAGTTTTAAACTATTAAAAGATAAAAGGAGTCATTTTTAGTCATCCATTACTACTAAGTCCTGTGAACCCTACGAGACTTTTCTTTATAAATCTTATATCCGTATTATATCCGTAACAACAAAAAATCACCCTTCTTCAATCAACTCGTCTAAAGTAAGAAGAAGGTTCACGTTTCCCTGTGGACGACCCGTACTTATCGCGGCTAGCTATTAGCGACACCGTCTTGATTACGGTTACTTTACGAACACACTTTTTAACGATCAATCAGTAATAGTACCACAAACTTTTGCTAAAGAGGTCATTCCCTGTGAAAGGGATCTAGGCTCTTTCCTCATCGAATGAGGTGTAGGATATTTCTAAACAAATACCGCTATGCAAAGCAAAAAATTATGACTATTGTTTTTAAAATTGAGGTTCCGACAACATCATTTTTTCAGGTTTGTTTTCTTGCATTAATAAGGATTAATGTAGTCCCATCGATTAATAATATCTCTCTAGAAGAAACGAAAATAACCACGCACATATTTTCCATCCGTATTCGGCATAAAGACCCGGGTCTTCACCGTAAGGTTACTTAACTTACGGCAGGACGGGGTCAGGACTAAAGCGAATGCAAAACATATATAGCGTCTACTATATATATATATATGTGTGTGTATACATATGTATATACGTGTATATATATAATCATCATTTGTTTTATATAACATAAGTATTATAGTAGAAGCAATCACAATATGGAAATGTGGATAAACTAGGAAAAATACATTTCAATGGAGCCTTATATGCAATGTAATTTTTCCGGTCGTGTCGACTGCCCGTGGTATCAGACCCTAGACCCCTACGAGTGTGGAAAGCTACCCGCCAATCCAAAAAGCGACGGATCCCCAATCAATGAAGTGAGTGGACCTTCCAGCACTTCCAAAATCCAGTGATTTGGGCACCCCTATGCGGATCAATCCTATACCCCTACGAGTGCAGCGAACAACCCTACCAATTCTAGAATGGGATGACCCGGTCTCAACACCTTTGAGATAGCCACCCGTTGTGTAATACCCTGTATCCGTTATATAGTATTTAAATAAACTTTATGTATTTTAATTTATTTAATCAAATATATTTTTAGTTAAACCCTCCATCTATTTTTTCCTATTGTTTTCTAAGCCCAAAACCGATTGCCTTTTTATTTTAAACCAAAATAGTTTTTGATTTTTATTAATGATAATTAAATTGATATTAATTGTTATTAATTTGTATTGATTGTTATTAATTAATTAGTTTTAAATTTTATTAACTGTATTATTTTAATTGCCATTATTTTTTTATTACCGTTAAACTATATTGATTGCTATTAAAATTTTGCTGATGGTTAGTTATTAATTAGGATGTTATTTTTAACCCTAAACCTATTCTATTTCCCTCCCCCCACATGCAAACCCCCCTCTCTCTTCATTATTTTCTCAAACCCTTCTCCCTTCTTATTCTTCCTCTTCTTCTTTATTTTCTTTTCTCCCCACAATACCTGCACCCAACCGAGCCCTACGGCCCGCTTCTCATCAACGTCTATCCACCGACCTTCCTTTGACCCAGCACCACCATCACCCCTCAACTAAAACCTGTCAACACCGAGCCACCACCTTGTCACCGCCGTCGACGAACTCGCCGATCACCTTCGCCGCCTCCATTTGAGCCACCTTCGGCCACCGCGAACTCCCACTTCAACCTTCTGCAACCCTCACGTGCTCAACCTCCCCGCCGAACTACCGTCGCCTCCACTGCAAATCTCATCGCCTCTGCTACCTTGCCAACAACCTAAACTCTCATCAACACCACCATCATCAGCCCCGCACTCGAGCAAACTCCAACCATCAAATCTTTTCGTGTGTTGCATTGCCATGCTCATTCGATCCTTCCCCCATAGCCACTGCCTTTCCGTATCCACCATCTCCGCTATCATGATCGTCAAGTCGTTGCTAGGCAAGTTATATACTTGCTTACTTACTATACTATATTATTATTGATGCGGACCCTAAGCTAAAACTCATGGCAGAACTTGTGTTTATTAAACCCGTTTACTATTCACAAAGGTACTGAGGAAATTTGGTTGCAAATCAACACCGTTTCACCTATAAAATGACACCCCGATCACAGTTACGAAATCTGAAATTTATTGCATACATCACCATGTAAAATTCATAATTAATTGCAAAAAATCGAATCATGGAGTTCTTAGACTTGTTTTGAAGAGGAATAGATAATCTATTGATCTATAGAGATAGTTGATGTATATCATTAATATATGACAATGAAAACTGAGGTGTTTCCTAGCCCTGGACTGCAGTCCAGGGTACGAATTTCCGCCGTTACCTGTTTTAGAACATATATACCTCCTTGTTTAAATGCTCAAGTGCACTACATTATGTATCAAAGCGTAGAGAATTGAATTATAGTTCTAACGGTACGGTCTCATTACATTCCAGTGTTGTTTGATATTTATAATACATTTTAAACCGTTGGTGCATAAGGCAAAATTTTGCATTTTCACTTTAGACATAGGAACGATGAACTGAACATAAATCCAAGTGTATGGCGGCTATTGTTGATCCGTATTTTACGTTGGAACCTTAATAGATAACCCTACATAATATTCAACTATAGCGACGCCTAAAACTAAATGTAAGCTAGGTAAAAATGTATTTGAAGTTGGACTTCCAGTTCAGAAATTGGGATTTCAGAAGCGAACAACCTCCTTGAAATAATCATATCTCCTTAACCAGAACCCCGATTGATATGAAACTAATTTTCTTGCTTAGATAACCGAGTTTACTATTTACATATTTTATATTGTTTTGCATGATTCTACAGGTATGATTAACTGTGATTTTCAAAACATGAGCAACGCCGAATGCGCGTGTTATATTCTTATGGTATTTTATTGTATTCTCATTATATAGCTTGACCGTTTTACTAGTAGTGATTAGTGACCGTTTACATTGATACCCTAGTTTTTATATCGCATTGTCGAGTGATAGTGGTGTCGATTGGTTTTATCAAGTATGCCTGTGAAGTGATTGAACAGTGAAATTGATCGAACAATGATAGTGATTGAAAAGCGATAAGGATGTGTACTTGTATACAACCAGTTTGATATATGAACATATATTGAAACCTGGGGAAATGGGAAAATCAAGGTAGAATCGAACTCGTAGTTAGCGAGCTATTTAATGCTTTAGAGGATGATCATTCGATATTAGTTATAGTGATACGTGTAGGTATTTGTACCTAGCGGCACAGTTGACAGGGTTATGTCCCAGGCACATTTTTGACCGTTGTCTCGGCCATGCATGAGAACCTTCATAAACATGAGGATACATTCCACCAACCGATCTCAAATGACATAAAGACTGTTAGTTTAGTGACTTGCATATTAACCTAGAGTACTGCCATGATCCATGCCCACTACTGCTACCTATTTATGTTATTTTATACATTCATGTTAGTGCGTTATACCCGTTGTTTCATGCTTCAATATTTACCGTCACCTATTTAGTATTGCTATATTATAATATTATATCGCTCTAACGACATGAGTATGCATGATCGAAGAAAGACATGGACCTGCCTTATTACGAGAAGATCGCGGAGATCCAGACCAGTGAACCAGCTGTATCGTTCTTTTGATGCCATTGGTTAGTCGTCTCTTTTGGTTGTATCCATTGTGCTCAGATTCCTTTATATCTGATAGTTTTAGTGACTGTATTATCCCATCATCCGAGTTAGATTACTACTACCATGTACTGCTACAAATCGAAATGTGACTACGGCAGGATTATTACTTGACCGTAGGAGCATTGCTGGCCTTGTCACCTTTGTATTCCGTATTTTAGGAAGCGGGGCTTGACACGTTGCCTCCTAGAACCCGGTTGCTTGAGCACTCCGCTATAGGTAAAATCTAGTGCATATAATGAAAATAAATATACAAGGTGACTACGTCCGCAATCAGAACGCGCCCTAAAGAATATAGTACAAGCTGCAATGATGGCAGTCCACATGTCAGACGCTCGCCACACAATATGAATATAATCATCACAGAACATCTAATACTACATACACCGGGCTATCCATCACAACAATCCAACATATCCATAATCACAGCAACATCACAGAATATTGCATACATATACAGTGTAAGTAAGATATACGTACCCAATTATTGATATATAGCAATGAAATCAGGGACTATCACCACATATCTACACTTGCAATCATCACAGAACAAGCATGCAAGTAGCCAATAGAATTCATAATCCATAAAGCCACATTTTTCAAAAATTCAAGCAAATGAATATTTTATAACACCCCCGGCAAACGTAGAACCATTTCTATTGCAAATGAAGTAATCCCTGAACACTGAAAGCCTGGAAGCTACCAAAAATGAATAAAACACAACATCGATGTACCAAAGGCGGGCTGCCGGGGGTTTGGGGGTGGGCCCCAACCCAAGACCACCTAAAGTGGTCTCGGGTTGGGCACCCAAACTCGAGACCACCTTGGGTTCCTCGGGTAGGGTGTCCCCCCACCCCTCACTGATAGCTCTCCTGTCATGTTCTTGGTGCTTCTCGAGGCAATTTCCAAGAATAAACCAAGTCAAAATAGGGATTCAATTGCAATAGAATTAGTTTTTAAGGTGAGTTACAAACTAGATTTCGAAAAAATGGAATTTTTGAGTTCAATTTCTACCAAAACAAGTTGTAATCTTTTGTTAGGCTCTGATACCACTTAAAGGAACTAGTGCACTCTAAATAGCAAATTTAAAAGAGGATAACATAGGGTTTTCAAAATTCAAGAGAGGAATTAGTCCCAAACCATATGATCTATCTAAAGATAACAGCTTGGAACAAGAAAAGGAGAGCAAATTAGCTACTAGGTTGAAACTGCAACCTTTGTAATATCTTCAAGTGCTCCCAAATTGTGTTGGACTTCATTGTAGGATCCTAGAAGCTTCATGGAATAATCTTTTAAGTCCATCTCCTCCATCAAAGATGGTCCACCTTAAAGGCTCAAGCGCAATGGCTCCAAATTCAAACTATAATTAACCTAAGTTGTTAGGTTGCTAAGCTAACTAGCTACGAGTTGTAATTCAAGTTTACTACTAATTTTATCTCTTTGTTTTTTTTTTCTTTTTCTTTTTCTAAACTGTAAAGAGAGGAGGAGGAAGAAGATGAGAGTGTGAATGAAAATAAATCCTTAACCATTTCAAAAGAAATGGTTACAAATATATTTCTTCCAAAACAATCCAAGCCCTTGGATCAAACCAACCATCCAAGTGTCCATCTCCTCCTCTTGATAACACATGTCACTATACTACAATATGGTGAGGGTATGATGTGCCCTAGGCATAACATAAGCATTAGAAAAAGAAATAAAAAGAAAAGAATTAAATTAATCGCAATTTATACATATACATAAATGTAACAATACAAGTACATATACATACACTTGTAATTAATTTCTAATGTATTCAAAATACATAAAGAGACAAAATTAAATTAGTGACAAAATACTAGTAAATACATACTACAAAATATATGTGTTAATATATTAAATAGACATCCGATTTAATATCCATCTTTCCAAAAATATCGACTAGTATTTCAATCGTCCGATTACCGTCAGTGTATCCAATATACTAGTTTTAATTGAACCCAAGCGCGTACCAATGTACTGCGACTACAACATTTCTCCAACTTCAGAAACTATCTGTGAGGGACTCTAAAGACTCAATAATACGATGGCAGTGTGTTTAACTACAAGCACATCAGCGGCACTAACTGTACGTAATGGCTACCCAGGTATTGTCGAAAAGGAGATCGAAAATCAAGCTCATCTGAAACCCTACTGAGCCTATCAGCAACATATAACATACAGTCCGGTCTGTTCATCTTAGAATATCGCATATCCGGTCTAGGGATGGATAACGTCAGACCCCTAATAACCTGATAATTCGTGCTGGTGTCAAGCTCTATCACCAATCGAGAAACTACTGATCTCAATCAGTAAATCCCATCCACCTAGGCCTAGGTCTTATGGTGATGGTCAACCATACACTGTGCGACATCAACTTCCAATACCGGGAGAGACGAATCCACTCAATTGCTCACTGCCTCCAAGTGCTTTAGAACTGCACCAAAAAGCTACCTGTTTGCACGACTCTTTAAAGTCGTGGTAGGGTACTAATCAAACTATAGTGGGAACGCACTTGAGAAAAATGACAACTTCGGATCGACAGACTACGTTATGCTAATGACACATGAGAACTACTATATGAAAATAGGTATAATACCATCTAGTATGTTCTCGACGAGTCCGTGCAGTATAACTCATAACCCAATGAGCACCTGTATACAATCTCTGGTGACTGACTAACACCAATGGCTGTGAGACCGGCCATCGCCCCTTGTCGGGGTCAAGAAATGTATACACCAGTCTACTCTGAAATAGCGATGCCCAGTCTCAATATTCCCACGACTAGGGACATTTAAGGATATGCTTATAGACTACCTAGTTCTCACAAGTGTGATCACCATCATAACCCTGGAAGTCAAGCATGAATCCTATGGACTCTATCAATGTGTAATAGTGATATGCTATACCATATAAGAAATGTACATAATGATAAAGTCAAAACATATAGCATATTATCATCTCGAGTAAGACTGTTCTAACCATATAGATCCTTCCTCAATCACCATAATCGCCTGCTTGCTATAACAATAAATGCCTTGAGCGAACTATATCCAACAATAACGCAGTCCCATCAATACAAGTTTCTAGGCCAAACCAGAAACAACCAAAATAGCATGCTTTTATATGCCATCTGCATTTGCCATGGAGTTGTGTGTCTTCACTTTAAGGTTACTTAACTTATAGCAGGGCGGGGACAGGGCTAGCATGGATGCAAAATGTTCAGTTGATAAAACTGCACATTTGTATTACATTTTTCCTACCATTTTCATATTAAAAAAAGGACTTTATTATAATATATTTTACATATGAGGGTTTATGTGTAAAAACATTATTTTCCATGTGTTAATATATTTTAATTATCATCTGGTAGGAAAATGTATGCAAATAAATCTATTGACCAAATCCTAGTAGAACTAAGTCTACTAAACATTATTTGAGATTATGGTGCAGAATTTTCCAAGTTGTTATGCAGAATTTATCAAACAAATCAATTTGTTGAAGAAAACTTGCCAAATTAAGAAGCAAAACTTGGAGACCAAGTCTGGAAGCAACCGAGAGAAGATTTCTGAATTCTAAAGGTGCCTAGGATTGCCACATGTCACGAGAAGAAAGCCCAAGAAATTTGATCGAGAGATCCTCACCTTCAAGCGCGGAACCGCGGCCAAATCCCCCCTTGGGCCGCGGATCCGCCGCAATAATAAGGAGTTGGAAGGCAAGATTTTTGGAGATCAATCACTGCTGAATTTTACTAAGTTTTCAACAATAAGATTCTGGCTTTGCACTATAAAAGGGCACCGAGAGCCTCTTGGAAAAGTTATCAAGCCGAAAAGATCACGAAGCTCCAGACGCTCACGCATCCAGGCTGATCATCGACTGTTCGACTACCTCCTTGGAAAAGATCGAGAAGTAACTAGTTTGTAATCATTTTCTACGGATTAAAATGTAGTTTGTTCAAGTCGATTAATAAAGGTAGTTATTTTATTTAATTCTTTTGCATTTTACATTATGTTTTCCCTCTCTGTCTTTTCATCTTCTTTTCCCAACATGCGCGAGTAATTCTCCGCTTGTTAGGGTTCGTAGGATTAGGGTAGGCTAATGGACGATGAAAATAACTAAACCCTTTTTAAGTCCTATAAAGTTTAGGAACTTTATCAAAAGAATCATTAACATCCTAATCGGGCGCGCTAGCAATTCTTTGCTAGTTCCGACCGCGATTAGAGATTAGATTAATGATTGTTTTGGTAAAGGCTAGATATGAACGGAGTTCCGTGTCGAGATAAGGGTTAAGAGTGGTATTCTTTTTCCCTCCAGAAACCCTAATCTACACGCATCACCGTCGTTCTAGTTCTAAATCTATTAATGGATAAAAAGGGTAACTTTTAATTAATCGTCCATAACTACTAAATCCTAACGAACCCTACAAGCCCTCTTATTATATTAATTACATCTTTAAAATAATCTAGATCTATATTTTACATTCTTATTTAACGTAGATCTAGAAATCTTTCTATAAAATTCTTTATCCCTCATCTCTTTCTCAACACATCTAAAGTAAAAGTAAAAGGTTCCACGTTTCCCAGAGGACGACCCGTACTCATCTCGGTCTAGCTATACGCGACACCGTTATTGATTGCGGTTAACTACAAACACACTTTTTCGTATCAATCAAATGGCGCCGTTGCCGGGGATACGTGCGTAATTTTTTATTTTTACTATTTGTGTTGATTTCTTAAACGAGTCATGTCATTATTAACACAAAACTGCAAATTGCATATTTAACGATTTATGCGTGAATTTTTGCAAAGAGATCTGGAGTCACAGACTTGAGGGAGCAGGAGATCTAGGGTTCCGAACTTCTCTGGTATATTTCTTAACTCCTTCTCTCTCCTCTAAATCCAATAAAATCTATTTTCTGCAGGATTCTTTGCAAAATTGCGCCGCTAAAAAAAATCTTTTTGCAAAAGTTTTGTGATTGGTTTTGTTTTGCAAATTTAATACGGACTTTAGGGGGCAAAGACCAAATCAAGATTAGGTGGGAATTTCATCACCCTTCCTAAGTCCCACAAATCACAAACCGGGCATATAGATCAACCCTTCATTAATTTAAAAAATATCTAGACCAGACTCTAAGGACTGTCGCGCTCAATAAGGACAGAGGAAGGTCGTGGATAATCTATCGTTTATCCGCATTATTTTTGTAGTGCCTAGACAAGTGTGACAAAGGCTAGTGGTTTTTAATTAGGCCCACGACGTGGTTCCTTCCCACTTACCTGGCACTTAGCTGGCTACAAGGGTAGTACGGAGGCGGTAGAGGATTTATCCTGCGGCTTGTCCTTTGGAAGTCTAGGAGCGGTCCAGAGACTGGACCTAGGTGACCTTAGTTCTAGGGTTGCTTGTGCATCTTAGGATGATTTGTCTTGAGTCCCACTTTTTCAAAAACAAACCAATTTTTAAATCACACACACGCTGCCACTTGCACTAAACCCGCTTAGTGCATGCTCGGCTGAACATGGGATCCTAGTGCCCGTCTTGTCCGCGTTCCTGCTATCGACGCCGAAGTCGGTACTTCTTCATCTTCTTTTCCCCCACCACACACCACATCGATCGTGATGGACGGCACTCCATCTAATTATAACACCACGCTGCCACCGCCCGCAGGTGAGCAGAATCCACCGCGCATCTCTCTCCAAGAGAGATACTACCTTATTCGTGGTCCCCTTCCTACTTGTCTATCTCTTCCGCCACCTAATGGGGATAATTTCGAAATTAAACCCCACTACATCAACCTGCTGCCCAAATTTCACGGGCTTGAGTCGGAAGACGCGTATGTTTTCATCACCAAATTCGAAAACGTATGCGCAATGATGGGTACTTCACAATTGACTTTAGATGCTATGAGCTTACGTCTTCTCCCATTCACATTGTGCGACTTGGCAGAAAAATGGCTTTATAATACTGCCGCACACTCTATCACTAATTGGGATGAATTTGTCGTAGCATTTCTTAAGAAGTTTTACCCAAATCATAAGACTGCCCACATTAGGAGCGAGATCAACCAGTTCACCCAGCTTCCCAATGAACCATTTTGGAAGTGCTTTGAACGTTTCAAAGATCTGCTTGTCCAATGCCCCCATCACGGAATACAAAGATGGGATTTATGTCGGATTATATATCAGGGCATTAATCCAGCGACAAAGCAGATGCTTGAAACAATGTGTCAATGCAATTTCATGTCTAAAGATGACGGTGAAGCATGGAAATATCTAGAAGACCTTGCTGAACACACGTTGCGGTGGGAAAGCGTAAGACAACCTACAACTAAGGGAAGTATTCACCAGCTCGATGTTTCCATCGCAGTAAAAGCCGAAATGGCAGCGATGCAGAAGAAACTCGATTCTATTGAGAACAAACTTTCATCAGTCTCCCTAAATTAGGTCACGCTTGCCAAGACTGTCTGTGGTTGCTGTTCGGATCCTTCACACTTAACGGAAGAATGTCCTATGAATGCATCGTTTCAAGCTAATGCTGCTTTTCAGCAGCGACCTAGAAACGACCCTTATTCTTCCACATATAATCAAGGATGGAGGAATCATCCTAACTTTGCTTGGAATCAAAACCAACAAAGTAATTATCAAAGACCTCCTCCACAGCAACCACAACCACAGAATCAGCCCCCCTTTCAGTCACAGAATTTCCAAAATCCGGCCAATATTTCTACACAACAAGTGGCCGGTACTGACGACTCACTTGCACAAACTTTGGATATGTTCATGAAACAATCCATGCAATTTTCGGCTGAGATGAAGTCTTCTATTGATACCCTAACGAAAAACTCCTCCTCCCATGGTGAGAGTATCAAATCAATAGAAAACCAAATCGTACAGTTAAACGCCGCAATGAGTGCGAGAGAGAAAGGGAAACTCCCATCTCAACCCCTCCCGAATCCTGGCCATTCACAAAGTCATAATGTGAATGCCATTACTACGTTGAGATCGGGGAGAGTGCTGAATAACCAAGTGGGTGAGCAATTTGATGATAGTGACACATTTGACACCCCAGCTTCTTCTTCTTCTTCCCCTAATTCTTCTAGTCCCCCACCTTCATCCGAGCCTATTCTCTATTTTCCCCAAGGCTCAAAAATTTCTCCAAATCTATCTAAGTCGATGCCCACTCCAATTTTGGGATCGAATCCGTCGCCACAGTCTTCTCAACAAACGTTGGACCCAAAACTTATTGATCGAGCTCTATTTCCAAACCGATTAAGGGCCAACAGACCTAACCCGCAAATGGAGAAGATTGTGAAAATGTTTAAGCAAGTTAGCGTGAATATTCCTCTCCTAGATGCTATTCAACAAGTCCCATCTTATGCAAGAATCCTTAAAGACTTGTGCACTAGGAAGAGAAAAACTCAAATGCCTAAAAAGGTTTTCATGACGAGTAATGTTAGCACAGCTTTTACCCAACAAATACCAAAGAAACGTAAGGACCCCGGCTGTCCTACAATCTCTATTTCTATTGGGGGTAAAAATATAAATCGTGCTTTACTCGATCTAGGCGCTAGCGTCAACTTGCTTCCTTATTCAGTATACGAGCAGTTAGGAATTGGAGAGTTAAAACCCGCCCATTGTACTCTTCAAATGGCAGACCGATCTATCACCAAATCTCGGGGCGAACTAGAGGATGTGTTAATTAAAGTCGGGGAATTCATATTTCCCGTGGACTTTATTGTTTTAGATACACAACCTGTGGCAAACCCACGTAATCAAATCCCGGTGATACTTGGTCGACCCTTCCTAGCAACTTCTAACGCTGTAATTAATTGTCGTAATGGTTCTATGAACTTATCCTTCGGGAAAATGATAATTGAGCTTAATATTTACAAGCTAGGAAGTCAGCCATCAGAACCTTCTGCTCATTTGCTGGACGTTTGTTCCATCCACGAGATAGCTTCCGAAAGCTGCATGGATGAGAAGCTTTGCTTTGATGTTCTCGACAACACTAATGAGACATCGTTTGATCTTGCACCACTTCACAGTGAGGATATGTTCAATGAGTCCGACCTTGAGATTGAACCCGTTGACTCGTTGCAAAAGTCAGCAGCACTTTCCGAGTCAATATCTTATGCAAGTTTTGAACCGCTTCGGGAGTCCGAATATCATTCGCTTACCCCACCTTCTATTGTCTCTCCGCCAATTCTTGATCTCAAACCGCTACCTTCTCATCTTAAATATGCATATTTAGGAGAGAATGAGACTTTGCCAGTGATTATTTCTGCTTCTCTAGCCTTAGAGCAAGAGAATGCACTTTTGGCAGTGTTAATATCGAATCGGGAAGCATTTGGTTGGACAATGGCTGACATCAAAGGGATTAGTCCCTTAATTGTTGAACATTATATACATCTGATGGATGAAGCCAAACCAACCCGAGACCCACAAAGATGGTTAAATCACGTTATGAAGGAGGCGGTAAAGAAAGAAATCGTCAAGTGCCTTGATAGTGGAATAATTTACCCCATATCTGATAGCCAATGGGTAAGTCAAATTCATGTGGTCCCTAAAAAGTCTGGCATCACAGTCATCACTAATGAGGCTAATGAGTTAATCCAAACACGTATCCAAACTGGGTGGCGCGTATGTATCGATTGCAGGAAACTCAATGCCGCGACGAGGAAAGATCACTTCCCTTTACCTTTCATTGACCAGATGTTAGAACGACTAGCGGGACACGAATACTACTGTTTCTTAGACGGATACTCTGGTTATAACCAGGTCCCCATCTCCGAAAAGGATCAAGATAAAACCACTTTTACTTGTCCTTTCGGAACTTTTGCTTATAGATGCATGCCCTTTGGGTTATGCAACGCTCCCGCTACATTTCAGCGGTGCATGATGGGGATATTTTCAGATATGGTGGAAAATTTTCTGGAAATTTTTATGGACGATTTCTCCATTTTTGGGGACTCCTTTGAGGACCGCCTTCGTAATCTTGACGCTGTTCTTACCCGCTGTAAGGATAAGAACTTGACTTTGAATTGGGAAAAATGCCATTTTATGGTCCAAGAAGGTATTGTACTTGGACATATAATTTCACATAAAGACATTGAGGTTGACAGAGCTAAAATAGATGTCATTCAAAACCTCCCTCGTCCCAATTGCGTCAAAGATATACGATCCTTCCTTGGTCATGCAGGATTTTATAGGAGATTTATTAAAGACTTTAGCAAAATTGCTAGACCCTTAACCCTTCTATTGGCCAAGGACACTACTTTTCACTTCGATTCGGATTGTGAGGTTGCTTTTGAATCGCTTAAAGAATCACTCACTACAGCCCCCGTTTTATCATCTCCGGATTGGAACCACCCGTTCGAGCTTATGTGTGATGCATCAGATTTTGCTATTGGTACGGTCTTAGGACAACACATTGATAAGATTCCACATGTAATTTACTATGCAAGTAGGACCTTGAATGATGCACAAATAAATTACACAACTACCGAGAAATTACTGTTGGCAGTTGTATTTGCATTAGAGAAATTCAGGCCCTACATGATTGGCTCGCCTATTGTGGTTTACACAGATCACTCCGCCCTACGACATCTTTTATCGAAGAAGGATGCGAAGGCCAGGCTAATACGTTGGATCCTATTGTTACAAGAATTTGATCTTGTCATCAAAGACAAGAGTGGATGTGAAAACATTGTAGTCGACCATCTTTCACGCATCATTTCTTCGCCAACTGTGACCGTGCCGATAAATGACTCATTTCCCGACGAATAGCTCTTGAATGTATCCTACGAACCTTGGTTTGTGGATATCGTGAACTATCTTGCGACGGGACTTATACCTAGCGATTGGTCGAAACAAGACAAACTTCGATTTCTATCCCAAGTAAAATATTTTTACCGGGATGAACCATATCTATTCAAGTATTGTTCTCATCAAATCATTCGCAGGTGTGTCCCTAACGATGAATTCAAGAGCGTGTTATCATTTTGTCATGATCAGGCATGCGGCGGTCATTTTGGACCTCGAAAAACGGCGGAGAAAATTTTGCAATGTGGCTTTTATTGGCCAACATTATTTAAAGATGCATTTGAACATTGGAAAACTTGTCCGCGATGTCAGCATTTGGGTCGGATTTCACGAAGGAATGAGATGCCGCTCCAACTTATATTGGTTGTGGAAATATTTGATGTTTGGGGTATTGATTTTATGGGCCCTTTTCCCAACTCCTTTGGGAATCTATATATCTTGTTAGCGGTTGATTATGTCTCGAAATGGGTAGAAGCTATACCGTGTCGCACTAATGACAACAAAGTTATCATTAAGTTCCTTAAAGAAAATATCTTTTCGCGATTCGGACACGCTCGCGCTATCATTAGCGACAACGGGACACATTTCTGCAATAGGTCTTTCGAGGCCTTGATGCGGAAATATTCAATCACCCACAAGCTTTCTATGCCCTATCACCCCCAAACAAGCGAGCAGGCTGAGATCTCAAATAGGCAGATCAAACAGATATTGGAGAAGACGGTATCGAAAAATCGTAAAGATTGGTCAACCAAATTGACGGATGCTCTTTGGGCATTCCGCACCGCTTATAAGACCGATCTAGGTATGTCTCCATACCGCCTTGTGTTTGGGAAGGCATGCCACCTTCCTGTCGAGATCGAACATAAAGCAATGTGGGTTATTAAAGAGCTTAATTTTGATCTTGATCATGCAGGCAGCTATCGGAAGCTGCAATTGAATGAGCTAAGCGAACTCCGCGATGAAGCTTACGATAATGCTGTGATAGTAAAGAATAGGACTAAAGTGTTCCACGATAAAAATCTTTTTAGAAAAACCTTCACATCGGGGCAACAAGTCCTTCTTTATGATTCCCGTCTCCATCTTCATCCGGGTAAGCTTAAATCTTGTTGGAAAGGACCTTTTGTGGTGCGGTATGTACACCCGCACGGGGCAGTTGAGGTCGAAAATTTGAAAAACGGTTCAATTTTTAAAGAAAATGGGCATAGATTAAAACTGTATTTTTCTGCTGACCCCACGGAGGAGCTCCTGTTTTTACAGGAGCCGCTTTATCAAAACTAAATTTCCTCCGCCTCACCTCCATGTTTTTGTAACATTTTCTCATTTTAAGAAATGGAGGTGAGTAAAAAATGGATTTGATTGAATATCTGTGCGTGTCAAAAAATAAGTTTGGGGGAATTTTTCATTTAACTATTATTTTACCCCTTGTATCTCTCCCTTAGTATACAGGTCCTCGTTCTCAAAAGGCTACATCAGTGAGGACACTGCTGAAAACAGGTTTAGGGGGAAGGTTGGTTTGTATTCACTGAATTATCTTTGACACCGGGCATTAAAAAATTTTATATAACAAAAGAATAAAAGTGAAAAATTACATCCAAAAGATGGGAATAGTTTAAGAAAACTAAGAAAATTAGAAGTTTTCTTACACGAACTAGTAATAAGTAGTTATGAGCTGTTGTCCTAAGGGTTAGTAAAATTAAGGAAGTCATTAATCTGAAGATAAAAATAAGTCTGAAAAATAGTTTCTATTCTGGAAGCCAAACATTTGAATGTTGATACCCTACTATATGCACTTACACACGTCTTGAAACTCGGGATAGTAAAGGATACCTTGAAATGCTCTAGTCTAAAAGCCAAAGTATGAAGGAAATGAAAAAAAAATGAAGAAAATATAAAAATGGTGAAAAGAAAAATGAACACTGGTTTTGTTATCGCCAAGACAGTAATAAAAATATATAGCGAGGGTGCCTCTTCACCTAGTGCCCTAAGGCCAACTGGTCTGGGAGTCACTGCTAAGCCTTAGGTGGTGCAAACGAGGAAAATATTATCACCGAATCAGCAAGCATATGAGTAATCGGTCGGTTAGTACCTCAAGAAGTATTAACGGTCGCATGAAAAGGTGTGAGCAAACCTAAGTATTCATCAAATTAAAAAGTACTAAGGTAAATGGACAAGAGTATGATAGCTTGAATTGAATTCTCCGAGTGTAGGGATGTTCTATACACACACGTAGGGGTATATGATCAATGTTTGGATGAAAGGTAGGAATGAAGAATAAAGACGATGTTTTATTGAGGGATAATGTGATTTCTAACATTTTTTCATGACTATTAAGATAGGGCTCATGACAACTGAAAAGCTAGTATAGTTGGAAACTCTTCTTTTCAAAGTCTTTCCTTTATGGTTCTTATCTTTATATGTAAATTTCACCATCTTTCTTTTGTTATTGGATTTTGTGGGTGTAATCCGCTGAAAACCCTCAGGAGACAACACTCCTCCTACTAGGGACACCTAGAGGTTTAACGGCTTGTTGCACGTGCTCAGTGCAATCGTGTTGCCTACGAAAATGTGCTTAGTTTTCTCCTTTCTTTTTCTCCTCTTAAATAAACTAGTTTGCTCGGGACGATCAAAGATAAGTTTGGGGGTATTTGTTCAGTTGATAAAGCTGCACATTTGTATTACATTTTTCCTACCATTTTCATATTAAAAAAATGACTTTATTATAATATATTATACATATGAGGGTTTATGTGTAAAAACATTATTTTCCATGTGTTAATATATTTTAATTATCATTTGGTAGGAAAATGTATGCAAATAAATCTATTGACCAAATCCTAGTAGAACTAAGTCTACTAAATATTATTTGAGATTATGGTGCAGAATTTTCCAAGTTGTTATGCAGAATTTATCAAACAAATCAATTTGTTGAAGAAAACTTGCCAAATTAAGAAGCAAAACTTGGAGACCAAGTCTGGAAGCAACCGAGAGAAGATTTCTGAATTCTAAAGGTGCCTAGGATTGCCACATGTCACGAGAAGAAAGCCCAAGAAATTTGATCGAGAGATCCTCACCTTCAAGCGCGGATCCGCGACCAAACCCCCCCTTAGGCTGCGGATCCGCCGCAATAATAAGGAGTTGGAAGGCAAGATTTTTGGAGATCAATCACTGCTGAATTTTACCAAGTTTTCAACAATAAGATTCTGGCTTTGCACTATAAAAGGGCACCGAGAGCCTCTTGGAAAAGTTATCAAGCCGAAGAGATCACGAAGCTCCAGACGCTCACGCATCCAGGCTGATCATCGACTGTTCGACTACCTCCTTGGAAGAGATCGAGAAGCAACTAGTTTGTAATCATTTTCTACGGATTAAAATATAGTTTGTTCAAGTCGATTAATAAAGGTAGTTATTTTATTTAATTCTTTTGCATTTTACATTATGTTTTCCCTCTCTGTCTTTTCATCTTCTTTTCCCAACATGCGCGAGTAATTCTCCGCTTGTTAGGGTTCGTAGGATTAGAGTAGGCTAATGGACGATGAAAATAACTGAACCCTTTTTAAGTCCTATAAAGTTTAGGAACTTTATCAAAAGAATCATTAACATCCTAATCGGGCGCGCTAGCAATTCTTTGCTAGTTCCGACCGCGATTAGAGATTAGATTAATGATTGTTTTGGTAAAGGGTAGATATGAACGGAGTTCCGTGTCGAGATAAGGGTTAAGAGTGGGATTCTTTTTCCCTCCAGAAACCCTAATCTACACGCATCACCGTCGTTCTAGTTCTAAATCTATTAATGGATAAAAAGGATAAATTTTAATTAATCGTCCATAACTACTAAATCCTAACGAACCCTACAAGCCCTCTTATTATATTAATTACATCTTTAAAATAATCTAGATCTATATTTTACATTCTTGTTTAACGTAGATCTAGAAATCTTTCTATAAAATTCTTTATCCCTCCTCTCTTTCTCAACACATCTAAAGTAAAAGTAAAAGGTTCCACGTTTCCCAGAGGACGACCCGTACTCATCTCGGTCTAGCTATACGCGACAGCGTTATTGATTGCGGTTAACTACAAACACACTTTTTCGTATCAATCACAAAACATGTAGAAACATATTATATATATATATATCATCACAGGCATGCGGCAAACAATATGGAATAACCGATAAATTAAGACCCCCGCGTTTCATTTGAGCCGGAAATAAAACATGATGTTCCCCGGTCTTGTGGATAGCCTGTACAATATCGATCCTAGACCCCTACGAGAGCGGCAAGCCACCTTCCAATTCTAGAAACTGGGTAAACCACCCTCAATAAAATCAGTCGGTCACCCATCACTTTCTAGGATCCGATAACTTAGGCACTCCTCCGCGGGTCAATCTTATAACCGCTACAAGTGCGCCGAGCATCCCGTCAATTCTTAAGCGAGGCGGTCCGGCCTCAAACACTATGAGATGACCACCTACCGCACTTTAGAACCCGACTACTCGAGCACTTCTCCTGGGTTAATCCTAGTACAAAAATGAAAAATATATACAAAGGTGACAACGATCGCATCCTGGTCGAGCCCCAATAAAAGAATATAGATAAAGCGGAAACGGCGGCCACAAGTTGGAGCTCGTCCCGAACAAATAAATAAAACAAATATAAAACAAAACTATACAAGCAATCGCACATGGGGCTATCCATCACGACAATCTGGCTAAACCATCACAAAGATATATATATATATATATATATATATATATATATATATATATATATATATCACAACAAACAACACTATAACATTTCAGAAAATGGAAAATTTTATTTTAAATATTAAATAATAAAATGATGAGTTTACAGATATTATATTAAGTATGGATTTGAGTTTTCCTAAATTGGTATAATTATATACCTCCATTTTTGGAAAATAATTGGAAATTAAAATGAAATATTATTTATGAAAGCATTTATTTAATTTGGGCTTTTCATAAATTAGTATATAAATATATTGATGCAAGATTAGCATGTTAAAGTTAATTTGTGTTATCTCATTTTGTGCATTAAACCAAGTTTATTGTGTTAACCATATTTTAAAGTGTCAGGATACATTTTTTTTGAAAGGGTTAACATTTCATTTGTGATATTTGGTTTTATATTTTTCAAAAGAAAGAGAAAAGAGAAAAAGGAAAAGAAAATGAAAATGTGAGAAAGAGAGGGGAGATATGAGAGCATGGGCTTTGCATTTTAAAATGGGAAGTATGGTCAAGGGGAGAGAGGGGGATATGGTTGGTTAGCCATTTGCATTTTCTTCATCTCTTCTTTCATCATCTCCTTCACCTCTTCTTCCACTTCTCCTCATCTTTCTCCACCTCATCCACCTCATCTACCACCACAAATCACCCCACAAACCTCATCAAAACTCATGAGAGCCTTCACTAAAAATGTTCATAATCTCATCCTTAGCATCATGGTGTAATCAAGTCTCTATTTTGAGGATCTCTTGTCATCTTGTAACTTTCCCTAGTTGCTTTATGAGGTAATAATCTCACTTTTAATCAAGTTTTAAGTATTCTTGCCTTCACAATTAGTTTAGAGTTTAAAAGTTTAAGTTTTCTAGACTTGAGTTTTAGAAAGTGAGTTGTAGTGGATAGAACTTGTAGTGGTAGTGTAGTAGAAGGTTAGGGGGTGATTACAAGCCCATTAAAGATAGGTGAGAGTGATTTAGTGGAGAAATCCTTGGATTAGATGAGTTTAGAGATTTCAAATATCGGTTTTTCATTGAGTTTTGATTTTCAAATGGAATCCGCAGCAACTAGGGAACACTGAAAACTTTTTAGAGGATACAGTGAGATGTATAGACCAGTAGTAGACCATCGTAGAAGCCCGAGCCCCAAACTCTTTACCCAAACCATAAATATACCCATTTTGACCACAAATTTCGGGTCAATTTTTGAACTAGGGTTTGAGATTTGTTATGTAGCTCACTCACTAAATAACTAAGCCTGCCTTATATGTTAAAAAGTCCCAGATCACCTGAGTAAAAATATAGGAGCATTTTACTTGTTTTGGCGATATTTTATGATATTTGAAAACTTGGTTTTTAGATTATCATGATGTGATTTGGTCGTTCGACGTTTGTACGTCGACGTCGGGGATTATTTTGTCATTTTAGCACGCATTGACCATAGATTCTAACCTATTTGCGCTTCGCTCGTCCTATCAGTTTTTGGATATAGATTTTTATGCGATTCGATATGGTTTCAATTGTAGATACAATCGCGGGAGCTTCCGAGATGACGAAGAAGGACAAGGCGTCTGTTGGAATCGACTAGGGCGAGGCGTGGTTAGGTGAGTAGATGTATATCTACGAGAGAAGTCAGGTGGATGGCATATAGCACCCCCGCAACCGTAGAATTAGGATATATATATTAAAAATGTATACCTAGCTTATAGGGTTTCTAGAATACCATATGCTATAGCAGTATACCTTGTAGAAAGATATACCCCTAGTTCTATTTCTTAGCCGTTGAGCTATATATATACATGCATATATATAAGTACTTTATATGATATAAGTTTAATAATGATATAAGAATATTTACGATATGAAATGATATGATATGAGATGAGTTGACATGATATAATATGATACGATACGATATGATATGAGATAAGATGATGTACGCGACTATAGATCCGTGCCATTTTGATTTGATGATATCGTACGAGAGATATTCCATACGTGATACGATGAGGATGGATTGCCAAATACGGCCGATATATATGTTTTGACTCGAGGAGTCTTACTAATATTTTTCTAAGATGGAAAATTATATGATGTTTAGAGCCGTACCTACTTTCAAAACTAATGAATCGTTACATACTTTTAAACGATAACGTCAAGGGTGTACTACGACTTTTCAAATGATATATATTTCAAAAACATCGTAGTTCTTTATTTCCAAAACAACGCTCCGTACTATTTTTAAACTAGAACTGTATGGCTCATACGTAATTGGATATTTTATTACTTGTTCACGTCACAATTTCATTATTCTTCATATGCTCGCATTTCGATTTCTTTATTTCTTCATACGCTCACGCTTCGATTATTTATGATTTATACTACGTACATACCTCTAACTCTATTAAAATTCATGTGCTAGGACACGCACACCATTACCGATGATTCATGTTGCACTTGCACTTACTCGCATATTACACCTAAACCTCATCGGTAATTGCCATGTCACGTACACAGATAGAACTCGCTATATCACCATATCATATATTATCTTGTTAGCTTTATAGATTACTGTTGGTATATAGCACCACGAACTGTTTCAGATATTGTACTTTCTATACATTGCTTACACGACATGCTGATATGAACACACTTGCTATGCATTATATTACCGTTATGTACCTTTACATGTCATTCCATTATTGCCATGCTTTTATGACAGTTTGTTTTCATGAGATTTCTGAATTTGAGAAGCCACGGATATGATTTTATAAACTGTGAATGTTTTAAAAAATAGTTTTCTCTTGATATGATATTTCGACGTCCACCATAAGTTTTCTCGGTTCTGAGCTATGATGATTACCCGTTTCGAGGAGTGAGGGGTCACCGTCTGCGGGTACATGGTGGACCCGGTACGGTACCCAGGGGCAAGAAGATCGTATAGAAAGGCGTTGAGCCTAACTGGGAACACTACCTACCGATGACAGTATTGGACTCGACGGATATCCGGAGGATACCAATCGGAGTGATATGAGATAGATGGATATGAGGGCCGATCTGATGAGACGGCGCTTGAGATATAAGAATTTACGTGTTGATGCTGGACACGGGGTTTATGCGGATTTCGAGTGTCGATGCTAGACACTCAGTGTTTTATGATGAATTCGAGTATCGTTGATGGACACTCATTAGATGATACAAATATAAACATGCTATGGATGACATGTTACTATATATTGATACAGACATGCTAGTATATATATATACACACATACACATACACTTTCGTTAACACATATTATGATATTATCTTATATTATGACTTAGGTAGATCGTTATGTATTCGATTTCTACCTGATATCTTCTACTCATGAGTTGGCAACTCACCCTCGTTATACCATATTTTTCTTGCAGGACCGACCACTCGAATTAGTAGCGGCTTGCCGGCACACTTCTTCTTCAGGTGATTGCTTAGTAGGTGGGTTACACTACAGATCATAATCACCATTTGTATATTTTTATATTCATTTGTATCTAGTTAAAAACTCCATCAACCAAACTATGTATATTTGTGGACTTAGAGACTTATATATTCTGTTGGACTTAGAACAAGACTTGAACATATTCTTTCATATGCTGAGTTTGGACATTGTTGAGTTGATATTTTGGTATTTCTTTTACTTTCTTTCTTATGATGATCTTCATCTTGGACGTCGTATATACCGTGTGTTTGTGTTTCCGCCGATTAGCGATGAGTTTGCTCCCATTTGGGGATGCCAATATTATATATGTATATGTTCTGGGTTTTTTTTCAAAATATACAAAGAAGGTGCTGCTAAAATTTCAAATGACAAATATGTTTTCAAACTATAGTATGCGATCCACTTGTATTTCAACGAACTTTACTTATACTTTGAAAAGAAAGAACTTGATTTCATCGATACCCTTTTTCAAAACATTACTTCCGCTATTCACTTTAAAAAGGTTTAGATTCCTGAATTTTAGCTTACTTGAATTACGGTGGGGTCCTATAGATATCACATGATTCAAGTGTCGGTCAAGTGTCGTTTCCGGGTCGTGACAAACCCAAACAAGTATGCAACCCCGTCTAACTGACATATAGCAATTAGAGAACATTCAACAACACATACAAACTACGGATCATAAAAAATATTAAAATTTCGACCAAAAACAGTCCCGAAATGCCACAGTGAAAAAACTATACAAACTGAAATCTGGGGCAAAACAAAAAATACCAAAAATCAAGTTTCTAACATTCCAAACTACTGAAAAAATCCAGGGACTTTTGGCCAAAAACGGCCCAAAATGCCTCAAATTTTGTGCAAAGTTTTATTTTCACAATAAAAGTCCTCTGCAGATGTTTAAAATAATTTTTAGGCAAATTTTTAAAAAAGGACAGTAGCTAGGAATCAGAAACAAGTTACGGGAAAAAATTCGGTCTCGAAACTAAAATATCGTTTAATCTAATTCTAGTGTTTGGTTAGGATCAGATACCATTGAAAGTTTCTAGTGCCCTTACCCCTACAACCGTAACTAATGCGGAATCGAAAAACAAAAATTTTACGGGGCGTGCTAGAAACAAATCTCTAGCAATCGTTCAAAACCCTAAACTAGAAAACTAAACGTGCAAGGTGTAGAGATTAAAACCTTTGATGCGTGTCCACCCTATCGTGAAAGACCTCTCCAAGCTCCTCATAGGCCTTCGGGAACAAACTCAAGAGGCAACTGCCCTTGCCGAAGATGATCCACCCAAGGAACCGATCCAAGTTCCTGCTTCACTTAGTGAAGCAACCGACGCTCCAAGCTCGCTAGAAATGGAGAATGGAGATGTAGGAATTTTCCACTATCATTTTCTCTCTAAAACTAAGCTCAAGAGAGCAAAGAGGAAGAAGGAGGAGGAGGATGAAGAGGTAGCCATAACACAAGTCAGCTAAGAATTGTGGAATGAGAGAATGGCTTCATAATAATTTTTTCACCATCAAATAAAATATCATAACCATTTTTCTTTTAAACAAATGAAGCCCATCCCTCTCTACATGCCATCAACCATACCAAAAGCCACCTCACTCTCCACTTCATTTACATTTGATTTTCTAAAAAGAAAATCAATAATGAGGTGTCCTCCTTCTACAATTATTCCGTATAAATACGGAATACAATCCGGTATACGTATTGAAATACATATACGTGTATCCATATAAAAATATGAATAGTCAAGAAAGAGAAAATGAATAGTGAACAATAATAGTAGAATATATATATATATATATATATATATTAAATCAAAACTTGATTTAATAATCTGGCTTAATCTTAAGCCGGCTGGTATTATCAACCGTCCGATTAAAGTCCGTGTAGCAAGTATACGTATTTAATCGGACCCCTGCACGTATCAATATATGTCCTCTACATCATATTGCCTTAACCGAAAAAACCCTCTGTGTGGTGCTCCAAAGACTCGTCAATACGCTGGCAGTAGGTTTAACCACAAGCACGTTAGCGGCACTAGCTGTACGTAACGGCTACCCGGATATTGAGCGAAAGAGAGGCTGATGAGCAAACTCATGCAGAACCCCTACTGAGCCTGACAGTGACAATATCCGTACAGTCCAGTTTGTTCGTCTAAGAATATCGCATATCGAGTCTAGGGGGTGGATAAAGTCAGACCCCCAACAACGCGACATTTAGTGTCGGTATGAAACCCATCACCACCTGAGAAAACTATCGATCCTGGATCGATAATTCTCGTCCGCCATGGCCACGGATTTATGGTGATGGCCATCCGTACACAACGCGACATCAACCCCCAATACCGGGAGACGAATCCCCGACGATCCGATCACTGCCTCCATGTGGCACGGGACTGTACCTAACTAAAACCTGTTTGCACGACTCCTTTGAGCCGTGGTAGGGTAGTAATCAAAGCACAGTGGGAACTCACACGAGACAAATGACAACCTCAGGTCAACAGACTAACCTGTACACATGTCACCTGGGAACTGCTATCTGACAATAGATATAATACCAACTAGCAGGTTCCCAGCGAGTCCGTCCAGTGTACTCATAACCCAATGAGCACCTGTATACTATCTTAGGTGAACAAACTAACACTAATAGCATGTGAGACCTGGCCACCGCCCCTCGTCGGGGTCTCGATCAGTATACACTAGTCTACACTGGAGTATCGATGCCCGGTCTCGATACTCCCACGACTAGAGACATTTAAGGATGTGCTTATAGAACCCCAGCTTCCACGTATGTGATCGCCATCACAATGCTGGCAGTCAAGCAAGAATCCTATGTGCTCTATCAACATGTATATGATGAGAAAGACAAACCAGATAGCATGCTATCATCTTGAGTAAGACTGTTTCATCGGTATAGGTCCTGCCTCAATCATCATAATCACAAGTCCGCGACTATGATAATTGCCTTGAGGGCACTAAAGCCAACAATCTCCCACTTGCACTTAAGGCCAATTATTGCGATGTCGCATACTCACAGCCCGTGTGATGCCGAACACCCAACTTCTCTACTAATCAGTTTCGCAAAGCCTGTTTGCAAAAATGATTGTGTTCGAGAAATAACCTCAATGAGTGGATCCGCTCCAATGTTTCTTTCTGTATCTCTCTATATCTCAACTTCGCGGAGAAAGCTATCTCCCAAAATGAGCAATACTTGTCTTAGAATTTGTCTGGATGTCTGATGGGACCCGGTTCATAAATGAACTCCAAATCCAGCAAACTACTTAGACTGTATCGTCCGCTAAATTTAATCAGTATTCTGCGCCATGCCTTTCCTCAATATTCGCTTGGACCACCTGTCCAACATACTGTCCCTCAAAGGAGGGAACAACAACAACTCTGACAGTCACTCTGTCATCCTGGTCACCTTGGAAGTCTGATTGATAACCGTCTCCTGAAGGAGGTTGCTGTTACCATATCCCAAGAACATTCACTTATGTTCATAAATTGCTTCCCAATGTTTCTCCAGGATTGGATTAATATATGTTTATTGCAACTAGTGCAAAAACAATATCTGGTGTGGTACTTGACATCTCATGACTAACTCAATTGGCCTAGCTAATGATATGTTAATCATGTAGATCCCTCTCCCCTTTAGTCTGTAAGACACCATTAGAGAGGTTGACTCCATCACCTGCAGGTACACCACCATGCCAGGAGTCGTCCATTTAATGTCAAAGTACCCAGATTAGGATACTTCCCAAATATAGATCTAAAACCATAGATCTAGTAACCAGAAAACCTGATATTATATCCATATCCTGTGTGAAGAAACAACTTTGTGACAACCATAATATAACCGATCGTAGTATAGGAATGTCCCTTCCTATCAAGTGCATGTCATCCCAATACCTGGACATCACTCTCTACTACCTTCTTAGCAGATCCATCTCCTATTCTGATGAAGTCGAAGCCTATGACTGTCGCATCAAAAATAGATGATCTATTTCCGCTATACCTGCTTTAGTCTATAAATAGACATAAGCTACTTGTTCTCTATGCTTCCGCTTCTCCCACTGACTACAACAACCCTCTGGCAGAGTCATATACACGTGCACTTCTAAAGTAAGTTTAGAACGACGCTATACTCATCCTCCTGCCGGGTCTTATAGTCTAGAATAGCAGCAATAGCAAGTCTGGGTAAACAAGAACCTCCCTGTCACCGTCTCTGAGAAGACCGAAGTACCTCTCGAGTGCCTAAGGTTACCCACCATATCTGCGGAGTGGCTAATGGAACATCAAATCCAATTGAATCCTTATGTTCTATTAAATTTCCAGTAATCGTTTGTGGTTCTGGAATAACTTCCAGTTCTACCATACCCCCACTTCTGTTTTCTGAAAAAATTCCATTGTATTAAAACTGTGGCGAGTTTAGAACAACATAAATATTGATCTTCCTGATGGTAGAAAGTTAACCCTCATCAAAGCCCGGGATAACCCACAAACAGCCATTACTGAAATGTGCCTTCAGTTTATCCGGATTCTGGTTTTAAGCATCAGCCGGACAACTCCCTATACCTTAACATCGTAAAGATACAAATTGATTCTATATATATCTGATATAGAAACAAAAACACTAATTTAATTAGAACCAGATTCAAAATCATGCAGCTGTCTCCAGTGCATATCAACCAAATGGAAAGAGGACAATCAGCATTACTCATCTAGGAGTGCATCCATATATGAGTAACCTGAAAGAGAAGCAAGTTCTCAAAACCATTACTATCAACGGAATACCAAACACAAGCATCTATATCTTCGACTTCCTCGAAGAATCCTGATACTTACAACAAATGGTTCTCTACTTTATTCTTATACCTATAACTTCTGAATATCTGGACTTTGCATTTCAACGAAATACTTGTCCAGAACTGGAGAAGTCACAAGTAAACAGAATATAGTACGAGTACCAACCCCCTGTCGTAATCGACACTGGACATACAATACTTTGTACAAGTCCACTGAGTTCAATAACTCAAACTCTGTGCGTCGTAGGTTGAAAAACTATACTATGGTTAAGAAGAATTACACCGCTGTTGAATGCACCTTACCTAATCACCAGTTGATATAAGTAAATGGCACAGACATAATATCAAAAAGTTATATCTCACTTTATAAAATAAATGTACAGATATACCAGTTTGAAATTGGTGCATAATAACGGATATTCAAAACCAAATATTTGCCATCCGGCAAAATACAGATGATGTCCTCAAATATCACCAATTGCTACGAATTCAGATATAATGAGGATCTAATCACCCAATTCCCAATATCTTACTCCAACTCACCATCTGTAATAACATACAGATGTGAGAAACTGATCTGGTAAATACATACCCTGGAGTTAGATTCTTATTGGGAAAACAGTTTTCAATTAACATCGCATAGTAAAACTGAAATATAAAAAAGTTTCAAAAGGGTTAACTGGTATTCCTAGTAACGCCTCTTCCATTATCCTGAATCGTGACAGTAACCATATACTTACCTGCCCCCACTGCAATCCCTTTATTATGTCTTTACTTATTACCTTCTGTACACCTCCATTACGCTAATTGGTTTTCTTCATTCCCTACCCTTCGGCACCAGCCTAAGGTTTGGAAGAAGACTATCCAATAAGCGTAATAGGTGTACTCTCCTAATCCTAGGAGCCCATGCAACCTGAGAGAAGGTAAAGAGAAAAGACAACCGAATAATCCTATTCTATCTTTCCAGAACCAGAATCCATCCTCGAAAAATTTCCTTCGAGTTCGCATATAACCATACGATGGATTTATCCAATAGAAGTGGATATCCGTAGTGATACGGAGTGTCCTAGAGAAAAGCAAAGTGGATGTAGGAGTGGCAGGGGTATACACGGTTTTTGTCGTGAAATATGGTGGTCGCAATTTCCTTTACCATTATTGTAATCCCTTTATATATCTTTACTTATTACCTTCTGTACACCACACTTAAGCTTAATTGGTTTTCTTCCTTCCCTACCGTTCGGCACCTGCCTATGGTTTGGAAGAAGACTATCCAATAAGCTCAATAGGTGTACCCTCTCCTAATCTTAGGAGCTCTCACAACCTGAGAGAAGGTAAAGGGAAAAGACAACCGAATAATCCTATTCAATCTCTCCAGAACAAGAATCCATCCTCGAAAAAGTTCCTTCGAGTTCGTATGTAATTATACGATGGATTTATCCAATGGAAGTGGATGTTCGTAGTGATACGAGGTGTTCTGGAGAAAAGCAAAGGTGATATAGAAGTGGCAATGATGTATGCAACACCATGACATTCCAAAAGCCAAAGTGTTTTAAGAAGGTTCGGTCAACTTGGTTTCATGAGTTTTAGTCAAAGGTCGGGTCATAGTCGTAGCCAGAGAGAGAGAGAAGAAACACTCAGCGTGCACTCTAACCTAGATCAAAATGGTTAATCATTTTATCTAATCTGGATGGCTCCCACTGTTTTCTCGAATTCTCCTCCAAACCTAAAAGGAGAATTAGTCGGAATCACCCGAGGAGTATTCCTACTCATCAGTGGGAATCGGGATCCAACTATCATCGCATGATAACTTGATGGAAGCCACTCAAGTTACCATACTCCAGAAGGTATACGCAAACCTGGCAAGTTTCCTGTATGTTTGAAACTCCCGATATGTGTTTTTACCCTAAGCGGCTTATGACCTTGACAAAGGTCAACATATCATAAGTCGCAAGTCAAGTTCAACCCGTCATTGTCCTGGATTAACTTTGACCCACCCGCACGAGCCCTTGACAGAGGTCAACATGACCGTGCGACTGTCCTAAATAATCGCATATCTATGCAACAAACAAGCATTACCCAGCTACCAAGCACTGTGCCTTGACAGAGGTCAACATACACAGCATGAATACTAAGTAATACCTGTAAGAAATGACGGAGGGCTACGACTGGTTTTTGGCGAAAAACCTTTAACGTAATGAACTTGATATCATTGAAGGAATCCAAGTGGTTATATAAATGTATAGTGTCGAAAACGTTTGCTAAAGAGCTCACTCCCTGTGAAGGGATCTCGGCCCTTTCCCCGTCGAATGGGGTGCAGGATATCCCAAACTGAATACCACGATGCAAAACAAAAATAATCAACTATAGTAAAGTTATTATGTTGACGCAAACTTTTACCCAAGGGGTCACTCCCGATGAAGGGATCTCGGCCCTTGCCTCGTCGAATAAGGTGCAGGATATTCCCAATCGAATACCACGATGCAAAGCAAAAGAGAACGTCTGTAATGTCAGTTTTAAAAAAAACTTGGTTCCAACAACATCATATATAGGTTTGTTTTATCCTTGCATTGATAAGAATCTATGCAGTCCCATCAATTAATCACACAAGAAAAGAACGAAAATAAAATGTACGTATATGCCATCCGCATTCGCCACTGGGTCCCGTCATCACCCGTTAGGTTACTTAACTAACAACAGAGCGGGGACTGGGCTAGCGCGGGTGCAAAACATATACAACATCTAATAGTATATATAAACATCTATATATAATATTCATCCCAGGCATGATATAAAGTAACATCACAGAAACATCACAGAACGGTGGATAAACTGGAGCCCCGGGTTTCACTTGAGCCGCAAGTGAGACCCGACGTTCCCTGTCGTGTGGATAGCCTGTGCAATGAAACCTAGACCCCTACGAGAGTGGCAAGTTACCCGCCAAAACCAGAAGCGAGGCAGCTATAAGTCCACGTTGCCCACCCCGGTGCTAGCAAGGAGTCGGAAAACGGAATAAAAATCGGATTTTTACTACTCTAGACAACATGGACTAGACAAAGTCGGATCTTTGCTAAACAAAAACTAGCTAAAGCTAACTAGAAACTAGTTGAAGGGTAGAATGGTTATACCTAGGGCTTTATGTCCTTCTCTCCTTGCTCCTTGGAGTAGTAGAAAGGGATCACCTTTTTCGTCTTCTCACGTCGAAGAAGGATCCACCCGAAAGCCTCAACCTTTGGCTTCAACTCCAAGCTAGAAGTAATTAGGGTGCTAGAAGTGCTAATCCTAGAACCCTAGATGAGAGTAGAGATTATCAAGAAGTGGTTTTTCTCAAGCTCAAGTGTTTCTCAACACATGAGAGGGGAGAGCTTGAGGAAGAGGAAGAGCAAGAGAGAGAAAGTATATGATAGAATGAGAGAAAATATGAAGCATTCTCACATATATGTGTGAATTATTATAAATTGATAATTAGTAACATAATTGTCATGGCTTAATCAAGACATGACCATTATCATTTCATTTTTAATGCAAATTGCAAGGATCAAAGAGCATCTTCCAAATGAAATGATGATGGTCAAAGTGTCAACCAAGGTCAACAAGTCAAGAAGGTCAAATAGTCAACAACCATAACCATGCATAATTATATTAAACCAATATCAATTAACCATAATACACACATAAGTATTAGGGTTAATAAAATGACAATGGTCATTAACCCTAATCAAAGTCCTCTCCCTCTGTCTCAAGCAACTGTGCATACGCACCCGTATTCGTGTTCCAAGGAACACGAATACAATGAGATAAAATCAATCCCAAATCATATACTAGGATCCGGCTTAAACCAAAGCCCGCTAGTATAAGCTGTCCGGACAGCAAACGTGCACAAGTGCGCGGATTTGAATGAACCTTGTCGCAAAACCATACGACCTCTACTCATTTTGCCTAAAGGCGAATAGCTCTCTGTGTGGGACTCTAAAGACTCGACACTACGCTGGCAGTGGGTTTAAGCACAGACCGCAAGCGGCACTAGCTGTACGTAACGGTCCCCAGGTAGATGCCGATAAGAAGACAGACGAGGTGACCCCATCTGAACTCCTACTGAGCCTGTATGTGACAGTCTCCGTACAGTCCGGTCTGTTCGTCTGATACATCGCATGGCGGGCCTAGGGGGGCGGTGAACGTCAGTCCCCTAATAGCGGTACAAGTCATGGCGGAGTGTAGCCCAGAACACCCTGAGATAACACTGGAAACCTACCAGTATATCTCGCTTGCCCTGGCCAAGGACTACTCGTGTAATGGCTCTCCTGGACACAGCGCGATGTCAACCCCCAATACCGGGAGAGACGAATCCTGTCTAACCGTCACTGCCTCCAAGTGCTTCGGGACTGCACCCAAAAACTACCTGTTTGCACGACTCCTTTGAGCTGTTGTAGGGTAGTAATCAAAGTGCAGTAGGAACACACTCGAGGCGAAGTGACAGTGTCAAGTCAGCGGACTAAGCTGTACTCATGTCACCTGGGAACTGATAACTGACGATAGGTATAATACCAACCAACAGTTCCCGATGAGTCCTGTCCAGTGTACTCGTAACCTAACGAGCACCCGCATACTATCTCAAGTACGACGTACTGACGGCTGTGGGACAGACCGTCTCCCACGCTGGGATGAGAAGCGCATACGCTAGTCTACTTCGGAGTATCGATGCCATGTCTCGATAGTCCATTGACTAGGGACCTGTATAAGGATGTGCTTATGGATTACCCAGCCCCCACGAGTGTGAGCGCCATCACAACGCTGGTAATCAAGCAAAGATCCTAAGGGCTCTACTAATATGTATATCAGCGATATGCTAAAAGAAACACATGCATATATTAAAGCAGAGACAAACCAAGTAGCATACTACCATTTCGAGCAAGATTGTATATACAACTGTGAATATCCCAAGCTTCCATCAAGTAATATACAAACTAGTATGATACAGTAATGGCCTCTAGGGCATATACACTAACAATCTCCCACTTGCACTAAGTCCATATACTGGCGTATCGAAGACCTATCATCTCGATCAGCCGCTCGAACTGAGTCTGGGGCAAGGCCTTGGTGAATGGATCTGCTGTGTTGTTTTCTGAAGCAACCCTCCGAACCTCGATCTCCTGGCGATCCACGATCTCCCTGATCAGGTGATACCGCCTCAAGATGTGTCTGGATTTCTGATGGGACCTGGGTTCCTTCGCTAAAGCTATAGCCCCGTTGTTGTCGCAATACAGAGGTATTGGGTCAACAATGGACGGAACCACCTGAAGTTCTTTCAAGAACTTCCTCATCCAGACAGCTTCTTTTGCGGCATCAGATGCAGCGATGTATTCCGCTTCCATAGTCGAGTCAGCAACGGTTTCCTGTTTGGAGCTCTTCCAACACACCGCCCCTCCATTGAGGGTAAAGACAAAACCCGACATGGACTTGGAATCATCCTTGTCACTCTGGAAGCTGGAGTCAGCAAAGGCCTCAATCTGGAGGTCTTTTCCGCCATACACCAAGAATATCTCCTTAGTCCTTCTCAGGTACTTGAGAATGTTCTTTACCGCTATCCAATGTTTCTCCCCAGGGTTTGACTGATACCTGCTTACCACACTCAGTGCATAAGCCACATCTGGTCTGGTACACAACATCGCATACATTATAGAGCCTACCGTAGAAGCGTAGGGTATAATAGACATGCGATCCCTTTCCAAATCAATCTTGGGAGACATCTCTTTGGAGAGGGTGATCCCGTGACAAGCCGGTAGATTACCGCGCTTAGAATCTTCCATACTGAATCTTTTCAGTATGGTGTCGATCTACCTGGATTGTGAAAGTCCTAATATCCTCTTGGATCTATCACGGTAGATCCGGATACCCAGAATGTATGAGGCATCACCCAGGTCTTTCATGGAGAACCTGTGTGACAAGAACCCTATGACAGATTGTAGCATAGGAATGTCATTTCCTATTAAGAGAATGTCATCCACGTATAAAACGAGGAATACTACAGTTCTCGCTACAAATCTACAATAGATGCATGGTTCATCTGGATTTTTGATAAAGCAAAATTCCTTGACCGTCTCATCAAAACAGATGTTCCAACTCCGCGATGCCTGCTTCAGTCCATAAATGGACTTAAGCAACTTGCACACATTTCCGCTGCTCCCACTCTGAATGAAACCCTCTGGCTGTTCCATATAGACACACTCCTCTAAATGTCCATTTAGAAAAGCGGTCTTTACGTCCATCTGCCAAATTTCATAATCGTGGAAGGCAGTAATGGCAAGAAGGATCCGAATGGATTTCAGCATAGCTACTGGAGAAAAGGTTTCGTCATAGTCCAAACCAGGTCGCTGACGAAAACCCTTTGCAACCAGTCTAGCTTTATAGGTCTCAACCTGTCCATCTACACCAATCTTCCTTTTGAAGATCCACTTGCATCCTACGGGTTTTACCCCATCTGGAGCAATGTCCAACGTCCATACTTTGTTGGTGTACATGGACTCCATTTCGGTCCGCATTGCATCCAGCCATTTTACCGAGTCGACGCTCTGAATGGCTTGCTGGAAGCTAGTAGGTTCATCACCATCTATGATGCAATCCTTTCTATCCCCGTCAATGAGAAAACCATAGTATCTCTCGGGCGGATGAGACTGCCAACTACTCCTGCGGAGTGGCGTGGGAATGTCCTGATCTTTCGAACCCTCTGGTTCTACTAAGCTTTCAGTAATAGCTCGTGGTTCTGGAATTTCTTCCAGTTCTATTGCGCTCCCACTTATTTCTTTTTCTATGAACTGGTGTTCTAGAAAGTGGGCATGGCGAGAAACAAAAACCTTTTGTTCCTCTTCACAATAGAAGAAATATTCCTTGGAGTTCTTTGGATTGTAACGTTTTGAAAATCGTTTCGGTGAAATTTTGAAAAAACGGTAAAATAAGGGGGTTTTCTGTAAAAAGTCAAAATGCAAATATCTTTATTACAAAATTAAATATACATATTCTAGCTATGTAATTGCTAGTATTTGGTGTTTATTGAGCCAATGGTGAAATTTCAAATTTTCTGAAAAAAAATATTATTTTAATATTATTTTAAGCCGTCAGTAATATATTTAATTAGGGAAAATTACAAATTGGAATGAGTTGAAACAAATTTTGTGCATCATAAAACATTAAATAAAATTTTATCATGTGGTTTTTGAAATGGAATCATTTGCCAAAACGGTTTCGAAAATATCAAAGAAAAAGGCTTAATTAGTGAAATTAGTGTAAATAGAAATTGGGGTATAATACTTGTCATTTTCTTTCTTCACCCACACTCACCCACACCCTCTCACCCCCCTCCCTATGTGCTGGCTGAGCCTAGCTTCCCCATCCCTAAAATTTGTCCCCACTTCTAAGGCTAAAAAAAAGAAAAGAAAAGAAAATGAAAACCATAAAGAAATGAGAATGGGTTGACTTGTGATATGGGTCTTTGACTTAACCAATCACTTTCCCCACCTCACTCTCTCTCCTCCCCCTCCCTAATCTGGCCGAGCCTCCCTCTTGCAACAGCCCCCATTTTTGCTTCTTCAATTCTTGTGCTAAAAACCTCACAAATTCATCAAAAAACCCACAAAAATCAAAATCTAATCCCTACCCATTTCTTATTGGCTATTCTAGTATGGATCTAGGGAACAAGATTTCAATTTGGGAGGCTAAGTGTGCTTGTGGGATCTTCAAATTGTTTGGGTAAATTCTAACCATTTTACTTAATTTGTTGTTAATTGCTTGTGTTTAGCTTAATTAAGTGTTAATTGGGTTTTAAATGGGTTCAATTACATGATTAAGGAATTCAAATTAGGGTTTTGTTTTGGAATTGGGTTGTGATCAATTGTGCATGGTTATATGATGTGGATTAGGATCTTAAGACTTGTTGAAAACTAATCTAGTTGTTAATTACAATTCGTTACTTGTAAAATGTCCAAATTAAGCTTTTTGTGCAAACTAGGGTTTTATGAAATACATTTATATGTGAGATTAAAAATATGGTTAGGGTTTTTATCACATTATTAATATTATAAGTTATAGTTTAATAGTTTAGATCATGCAAAACCAAGCTTAATTGTAAAATTATGAATTTTACTTTAAAAAGAGTTAAAATCGGTATTTTTGCAAACTAGGAATTTGAAATTTATACAGATTGATGAGTTTAATTTATGAAAGTGATTTATATGACCTAATTATGTTATTTAATGAGCATTTTGGCCATTTGAATCATTAAAATTGGTAGATTGGTTAGAACATCAAGTTTTTAACCGAAATGAGAATTTGTGCTTACTAGGTTTTTGGAAAACAAAACGATTGGTTTAATTTTATGGTTTTGACGAATTAAACCCTATTTCTTATGCAGTTAGTGAGTTTTGAAACCATGATTGGTATGTTTGGTGTTTTTCTCGATCAATCGGCGTTTGTACGCTGACGTCGAGGGTTTTTGGGTTGATTTGTGAAAGCAACCATAGGTTTTGACCTATGTGGGATTCGTGAGTCGTTTTGGTCATGAGTCGGATTCTAATACGATACGGTGCGTTATGATATGTAGGTAACCCATGTGGACTTCGAGACGACAAGCAAGCGCGTGGCGTCATCGGCACCGGGTAGCGAGGACCAGGTGAGTAGACTTATATCTACGGGGAGAAGTCGGGTGGATGGCGTATAGCACCCCCGCAGTCCGTGGTGGTGTATACGGATGCATATACACACCAACAATTATTATATGTTATTTGGGATTAATAACGATGTTAGGATGGATATTGGTGTGTTGGATTACTTTAGTGTTGCGAACCCTAGGGTAGTGTTGCACTACACATACACACATACATACTTGCATACATTCCTATTTATATGTGCTCATGGGATTCTTTATAGTTATGTGTTCACATGGGTATGGGACTATGTATTCACATACGGATTTGAGGATGATACTTGGGATTGGGCTGGGTCGATGAGATTTGTTTTGGTGGTTGTGATATCGGTGATATGGCAGGATTCGTACTTGAGGTACGTCCTGGTGTTATAGCGGATCTTAGGGTGGCGATACGGGTGAATAGTGTTATAAATAAAATGGTCGACATGTGATCGTGATATGAGGCATGATATGCTAGGATATTGATATTAGGCCGTATCGGGCAATGTATACCCCTTGATGATGATATGTGCTGACGATATCGGTTTGTATGAGATTGTCGATCAGTAGTCAGATCATGAGTATATTGAGGATATTAGTATTGTACTAGACATAGGTCAGTACCCTAGACTATGATCTTGGATAAAGAGGATACCGGAGGAATAGTGTGAGGAATATGATATTGACCCGTACCCAGATTTGGGGATGCCGTACGACGGATTTACGTACGAGCTATATTTTGATGATTGATCCGCACTCTTGACTTGGGATGTCTGATTATAGATATGGCATCGGATATGATATTATTGAGGCGGGATCACCGACTAATATATATACAGGTATGTATATGGATCGACTCAGATGTTAGGCGGTTTCCTTACCTGTAGTCCAGCTTCTTAGCTTAGCCCTTTAGTTTAGTTTAGTTGTTAGATTAGATTCGTTTCTTACCTATTTCAAAAACTAACGAATCGTGGGTATTTTAAAAGACCGCCCAAGGGATCCTACGGATATTTCAAAAGACGTATCTTTTCATAAAAACACCGTAGCCCCTATTTTCAAAACCCCATGATTCGTGTTATTTCAAAAGGCACCTTTTGTAGGACTTATATTAGATTAATGCAGATTAGTTACGGTTGCGTCTAGTATTCAGCTCCCGCTCATTATTGTGGTTCGCTTCGCATCGCATGCTTATATTATGTTTCATACTCCATTATTGATATCATGCTGTTAGGACACCAACACCATTACCGATGATGCGTATGTACCACGTACACTTACTTGCCGGCTCACACACATCTTCATCGGTAATTGCCATGTCACGTACACCTTAGAAAATATTATTGCTTGACATAGCCTGTTAACTAATAGTTTAAACATGATATTAGTGTACTTGCCTTATATGTTAGTTTAGACATTGTAATTATTACCTGCTACTTCATGCATACTGTTATTCATTGTTATGCCGCATTCATGGATTCTCATGCATATATTCACTTTTTACGTGCTATTGAGGTTTTGGATTCGGATTCCATGAGATTTTCTGGATTTGGGGGAAAACCGCAAAACATATACAAACTTCTTCTTTCTCATTTTAAATGAAAAGCGCGGTTTTTTCCATGATGTATGAGTCGTCCACCATGAGTTTGCTGATGGATTTCGAGACCCGATTCGAAGAGTTGGATGAACCGTTTCGGGTACATGGTGGACCCGGTAAGGTACCCCGGGGCAAGAAGCTCGTGGTGATGACGATGAGCCTGGCAGGGGGAGACTACCTACCGGTGATTTTACCCGACACGTCGGATATCCAGAGGATACCGTCGTGGTCTTGAGATGGATGGTAGGGGCCGGTCTGGACTGACGGCGCCCTAGATATTGAGATTGAGACATTGAGATTTTGAGATTTTGAGATATTGAGGTACTGAGATTTGATGATACAGGCCAGTCCGGATAGCCGGAGCCTGAGCTTTGAAACATTGAGATTTATGTTTTGTGTCGATGCTAGAAACTGTTGATGCTGATTTCATTTATGATACCTCATTTTAAAAATACAAAGGAAATCTCACTATTTTATGAAAACAGTTTCTTCATTTACATGTATTCTGTTTTCATGCATTCATACCTCATTCATATGATATATTGCTACCTAAGGCACTGACACGGGCACATGAGATCACACTCGGGTTAGATATTACCCTAGCCATTGTTATAGGCTGCATGTTATTCATATATTTGAGGATATATTATGATCGTTGACCTAGGTTGCGTTATTTATGCGATTTCTGTGCGTAGATGTTTTTCTATTCACGAGTTGGCAACTCACCCCCGTTGTGCCCCAGTTTCTTGCAGGTTTGCCGTACAGATTTCATTACGGCTTGCGGGCATAGTTTCCTTCGGGTGATTTGCTAGTAGGTGGGTTTACTTGTATCGTACCCCCATTATATATCTTGTATATTATTATTCTGTTGTAGCTAGAAGTTCCATCAACCAAACATGTATTTATTTTTGAGATAGAGACCAGTGATGTTATTCTTTCGACCTTAGAGTCGCGCGTTATATTTCTGCGGATTTCTTGTGGTTTTGAGTTTCCTTTTGAGTTTTGATCCTCGCCGTTGGCGTTGTATATTATATTGCTTGTGTGGTTGTGACCGTCGATTGACGAAGAGCTAGCTCCCGCTTGGGGATGCCTTTTTTTTGATTTCGTATACTGTTCATGTTGTATCCCGTTTGGGGGCCAGTATTTACAAAAGAGACTCTGCCGAAATTTTCAGGAAATTTTTGATGTTTTTTTAAAACTGCATAATTCGGCTTATGCTATTAAAACTACTTGTTTTAAATTGGTTTTCCTTCACTCTACTACTTTTCTTGGTTTGGATTTCTGGGTTTTCGGTTTACTTAGATTACGTACGCCTCGAGACGTTCGTAGTTTAAGTGCCGGTCATGTTCCGTACTTTCGGGACGTGACATGGATATCCCACAAACTTGCACTGTACTGAGCGTGCCTCGAGCTTGTCCGCATGCTGCTTTTTTACAAAAGCTGGACATCCTCATGTCTTAATGTGATTAAGATAGGGTCTCTTCCCACACCACATCTGATATGGTGTAGTAGGCACAGTCTTAGTTGGAACTCGGTTCAAAAGATATGCAGCTGATTCTAGCGCATGTCCCCAGAACGATCGCGGCAACTCAGCGTCACTCATCATGGACCGTACCATATCCAATAGGGTTCGGTTCCGTCTCTCCGATACACCGTTATGTTGCGGAGTGTATGGAGGAGTAAGCTGAGAGAGAATTCCATTCTCTTTTAAGTAACCCAGGAACTCGGCACTCAAGTATTCACCACCTCGATTAGATCTCAGTGCCTTGATACTTTTGCATGTTTGTTTTTCTACTTCATTCTTATGTTCCTGGAATTTTTCAAAAGCCTCGGATTTATGTTTCATTAAGAAGACATAACCGTACCTTGAAAAGTCATCCGTAAAAGTAATGAAGTAAGAATAACCACTTCGTGCATGTGTAGACATTGGACCGCACACGTCACTATGTACGAGTCCTGTTTCCCCCAATCGGAGCAAGGCTCTACTGAATTTTGAAAATTCAAAATTTGAAGCAACGCTTCGGTTTCCGTGCGCAACGCGCAATTTGCCACGTGGCAGAAGGTGATTCGGCGGCGTAACGCCCGAGACAGTGCGTCCCATCAGAGCAAGGCTCTTCAGAAAACAAAATTAAGGCTTAAACTGCGCAAATGCATGGCAGCGCGACACGTGGCTGCGCAAGCGCACAGATGCGTGACACGTGTCTGCGCAGTTGCGCAATCGCAACTGCGCAAGCGCACAGATGCGTGACACGTGTCTGCGCAAGCGCACAGATGCGTGACACGTGTCTGCGCAGTTGCGCAATCGCAACTGCGCAAGCGCACAGATACATGACACGTGTCTGCGCAAGCGCACAGATGCGTGACACGTGTCTGCGCAGTTGCGCAATCGCAACTGCGCAAGCGCACAGATACATGACACGTGTCTGCGCAAGCGCACAGATGCGTGCACGTGTCTGCGCAGTTGCGCAATCGCAACTGCGCAAGCGCACCGATGCGTGACACGTGTCTGCGCAGTTGCGCAATCTCAACCGCGCAAGCGCTCGGATGCACGACACGTGTCTGCGCAGTTGCGCAACCGCAACTGCGCAAGTGCACAGATGCGTGACACGTGTCACGCACTGGTGAGTTGCGCAGCAACTAAATGAAAATTTATGTGGATCTTTTCTGTTCTCCTGTAAAACAGGGACCCTTGGATCTCTGATCCAATGGTGGGAAAATTCCCAAAATAATTCAGGAAAGATTTTGTTAACAAATCCAACAACTTTGCGGACACTATAAATAAGACCCCTGACCTCATTAAAAAGGCATCAACTTCTGAGAAAAAAGAGAACTGGTGAAGATTAACAGAGAAGAAGAAACAAAGAAAAGAGGTAGAATTTCTGAAAAGAGAAAAGAAATAAAAAAAAATTTAAAAAGAACAATAAATAGTGCCTTGCACTTGATATGAACCCCTGGTTCTAAAAAAAAAAATAATAAAAGAATAAAAAAAAAAATAAATAAAAAAAATAGTGCCTTGCACTTGATATGAACCCTTGGTTCTGTATGATCAGGAAAAAACAAGAACTTGTTTTTCTTAGATCCAAATTCAAATCAAAAGTGCCATGCACTTGTGTTCTTAAACCTAAAGGTTTCTAGGGTTTCTGCAACCCCTTGATTTGGGCCTGGCCCAAATTAAATTGCAGAATAAATAAAAGGGCAACGCCCTGTTGGGAAAATTCCTGAGTTTCTGCAAACTCATTAAAAGGGCCTGGCCCAAACTAAATTACAGAACATCTCTTGAGTTCCTGCAACTCATCATTTAAAAGGGCCTGGCCCAACTCAAGAATATTATTGAGCTTTTGAAACTCATCATTAAAAGGGCCTAGCCCAATTGCAGAATAAATAAAAGGGCAAAGCCCTGTTTGGAAAACTCCTGAGTTTCTGTAACTCATTTAAGAGGGCCTAGCCCAATTGCAAAAAAAAAAAATAAAAAAAAATAAAAAGGGCAAGGCCCTGTTTGGAAAATTCCTGAGTTTTTTTTTTTGTAACTCATTATTTAAAAGGGCCTGGCCCAAATCAGATTTGCAAAATAATGAAAGGAGCAGAGCCCTGTTTAGATTGATTCTTCTAATCGGGCAGAGCCTAAAAATAAAAATTGGACTTAACCCAATCCTGGCTGTAAGTCCTTAAATTAAATGTCTCTCATAAACCAGGTCACGACCGGTTCGAGGGTACATCTCCGAACTCCTTTGACATCTGTCGTTGTAATTTCTCAACGACGTCAAAGAGGCGACGGGTCCCAACGACCACTCATCTAATATCGGACCGAAACGTCCCTAAACTAATAATGGACCACCACGTCCCTAAACTGGAATATGGACCGAAACGTCCCCTAAACTAATATCGGACCGAAACGTCCCTAAACTAATAATGGACCACCACGTCCCTAAACTGGAATATGGACCGAAACGTCCCTAAACTAATATCGGACCGAAACGTCCCTAAACTAATAATGGACCACCACGTCCCTAAACTGGAATATGGACCGAAACGTCCCTAAACTAATATCGGACCGAAACGTCCCTAAACTAATAATGGACCACCACGTCCCTAAACTGGAATATGGACCGCTACGTCCCTAAACTGACACGATAGGGCCCAAACGCTCTTTTATCGGATCTAAACGGTCCCGTCTAAGTTGATCTTAACCCCAAATACGGTTAACGTGTCCTTAGACATCTAAATAAACAATAAAATCCCAAACCAACTTTGGTTCAAGGGTACATCTCGGAACTCCTCTGACGCCTGTCGTTGTAATCCCTCAACGACGTCAGAGAGGTGACGAGTCCCGACGGCCGAATAATTAAATCAATCACTGCGTCAGGTCGATCTTAGTCCAAAACAGGACTAGCGTATCCTTGATGAACGTTTAATTTGATCTTAGTCGCAACGCGACTAATGCATCCTTAAACTAAAAACACCAAACCCAAATCTAAGCAAATACGGATTTGGACTAATCCACGTCCTACGGGTGACGATATTACTCAGTCTCCGTACACAATCCACGGGCAGCCACAAACAAAACAAACACACACGACACGAAGTGAAATTCTGGAGAAGGAGAAAGTTGTTACCGCAAAGCGGTAGCGTAATTAACTGCAGGGGCTTGCGCCTGCAGGGAAGAGCGTCCCCACAATCAAAAACCCCTCAAGCGAGGGGGAATCTGACAAAGTCTGCTACATCGGCCGCATCCGTCTAAACCTTCGATACACGGTGCCATAAATCAACTTGGCATCTTCGAAGAGGTGGACGGACTAAAACCAAATAGCATCTGCCCCGAACCTCAGGTTACGTGACGTCCCAACGTCGCAGGCCGCCGTTCGGAGGGGAACAGATTCTGGCACGCCCGGTGGGACCTTTTCCTCTTTCCACTCCACACTTCGTGTGTCGTCTTCGCGAACCAATCGCGGTTCGTTAAATGGTTGTCCTCGGATTTCAAGTTGCTAAGATTTGGTCTTTTGTCTGGCGCAGAACTCAAGATTCAATGGCCACCAACTGTTCGAAATGCCATTGCAGCGGACGCTCCACCTCACCGCGAGGTATAGCATATGGGCCCCAGGCGGCTTCCTTCCTGACTCTGCCGGTAGACCAGGTGACTCAGGCCACCACCGGTTTGTTTTTCGGGACCATGGTCCCACCTGCAAGCTTCTCCATGCCGATATCTGCACCAGAAGCGAACAAGAAGTCGGTATTCGACCGGCTCACTGCTACCACGACCCCTGTCAACGGGTCGCCTGCTACTAAACCAACAGCCTCTGTTTTTACCAGGCTAGGTCAGGATCATAAAGTGGCTGTCCCAAAGAGGGCAACGGCCACAGCTTCGGAAGTCGTTGAAGCGGCTTCTCCTATCAGAAAGTCAGTCTTCACAAGATTGACGGTTCCTACTCCTCCTTCAGCTGGTCAAAAAGCATCAGTCTTTGATAGGCTGACACCGGCAGTTACCCCACACCCAAACAGGGGGCAACAAGAAACTATCCCGATTTCCGAGCCAGTCTCAATGGCTCGTCGTGCGCGACGTCGTCATTGGCAACGAATAAGGAAAGCAGGGGGCAACTCCCCTTCAGGGCTAACCCCGCCTGCTCCAGTGGCGGAGGTCAGCGCTGCTGTTCCAACTGGGAACAGCTTTGAATTACTGAGGAAAGTGAGAAAGAACTCCCCAATCGCCGTATTGAAAAGATCTCCTCCGCCCGTGGAGAAAGCTCCGGAGGCAAAACAAGAACAGCCCTCTCAACGGCTGTCGTCCAAAATTTATAAAGTCTGGCGGAGAGTTCAAGACTCCGTGATTGACTCAGACCACTTCCGTCGCCAGAAAAGGGCGAAGGTGGAAAAAGACAAGAACCCCCCCATTAAACGGCAGGGGGCAACAAATGCTAGGATGCCCACTTCAGCGGCTCCTTCAACCTCAAAGGTCCATAAAAGGAAAAGACCAGAGAAAGCTCCCGCGACGATGACAAAATCTAAAAGCGGCGAACCCAAACGCCCCAAGTCAGGGGGCATGATAGTACATACGGTCTATATGGCTTCGGGAAAAGAAGAAAGTCGTACTTCTACGGGCCACCGACTGCTTACCCGGTCAGTGACCAAGTCTCAGGAGCAGCAACAAAAGCTCCAGGAGATGATGACTACAATGGCTGCACTCACGGGGCCAAAAGAGAATCCTGAGACGTCCTTAGATGAACGCCAAGAGGAAGAGACCGACGCTGAGTTCCTCCGCCGAACACTGGAAAAGAGAGACAAAGAGGCTGCGGAACAGGCAGCCAACATAAAGAAAATGGCCCTCCTATTCCAGGATGTGGTGGGTATGATGATTCAACCAGATCCACCTGTTGGAGATCCCCCGATCATTTTTGAAGATGATAGGGGAGAGACATCGAATCCTCTACCGGCTCTATCCACAGCTAAAGAGGATACCATATCAAAAGCTGATTTGGATGAATATATTGCTCAACAAATACGGGTGCATCAGGCGGCCGAAGCAGCCGGCCACGTTGTAAAAACGGGACGGCCATATCCGGGCTGGTATGACCAAATCAAGTACCCGCCAGGTTACACAATTCCTAAGTTTCATGTCTACAAAGGGACCGGCAATCCCCATCAACATGTTGCCCAGTTCAGGGCGCTTTGTGGTAACACTGGAGGCGACGACAAACTCTTGCTGCGCCAATTCGTTGGAAGCTTATCAGATACGGCTTTCGAGTGGTATTCCGAGCTCCCCAACGACTCTATTAAAACCTTTGCGGAGATGGAGCTGCTCTTCACCCAACGTTTTGCAAGTGCCAGCGAGCGTACCCCGATGACGGCACTGATCAATGCCAGGGCAAAACCCGGCGAGACATGGGTTCAGTACGCTATACGGTGGCGTAATCTATGGTCTAAGTGTGAACAGCGCATAGAAGAAGCCCCTGCGGTGGGAATGTTTGTTGGAACACTCGATCCACAAGCAACCATTTCACAATTTATGATGTTCTTCAAGCCGACTTCCTTCCAGGCTTTGATCGACAAATTGGCGCAGATGGACCAGATGGGCCATAAACCTCCTCTCCCGAAGCCGGATTCCCGAAACGACAAAGGAAAGGGAAAAGCGATCGTCGTCGCTAATGCCCAACAACAACCGAACGATTCGAAGCCGGTTGCTCGTCCAAATAATACACGCCCGTACGTACCCCTTGAGGACAGGATGGGACGGGCTTACTCCTTCCCCCGTGATAAAACAAGGAGGTTATTCGAGCTGGCATTGCGCAACAGGCTCATAAATCTGCCAGATCCAAAACGTCCGTCGCAACCAAGTGACGTTAACGATCCTAATTACTGCCCTTATCATAGAGTGTTGGGACATCCAATCGAAGACTGTTACGTCTTCAAAAATTGGCTGGAGAATCAGTACCGTCAGGGCAAATTTGCGCTGTCTGACAAATGGAAGGTGAACCCTCCGCAGCCCCACACCTATAAGGGGACGAATACGCCGGGGGCAACATGCTCCGTTATTGAAGAGGCTCCCTGGGAGGTTGTATTATCGGCCAAAACGAGGAGAATGCTAAATGATCTTCAAACCTGCCCAGCGGTCAAGTGGAAGAACCCCTTTGAACCGCAGGTTATTGAAGGGATGTTGAAGCCACGACCGACTCCGAAGACCGATGGTAGTAGTTCAAGCGTTCATAGCCAGCCGTCAAAATCTTCGAAAAAGAAGAAGAAGAAATCTAAGAAGCCCGTGAAGCCTGGCAACAAGCGCACGGACTTACAAAAGCAAATCGATGCGCTGGATGAATATAACCAAAAGGCGCGAACTCCCATCACGCTCCAAGATTTCCTTGATCACGTCTTCCAAAAAGAAGGTGAAGGAGAAAGTTCATCGGATGAATCTGACGAATATGTGGCAAGCTGTCATATGATCTCCCATTCGACCACGAACGATGAAGGAACTTCTGGCACTGAAACGCTGGGGGCAAATGCCGAATCAAAAACCCCAGGGTTACCAGTTGAAATGATTAACGCGTTTCTTAATGAAGCTCGGTTGAAAAGCAAGGCTGATCGAGAACGCGAGACGGCTATATTCGAAAGGGCTAAGCGTCAGCGACTTGAGGAAGGAGCTGAAATGATCCCGTTGGAGCAAAATGCCTCCACCACTGACAAAAGCCAATTCAAGATAAAAAAGAAATTTGCTAAGGCCATATCGATGGGCATGAAGCTACCACCCTCTGAAGAAAAAGTTACTGGCGCGGTAGAAATGCACCCCTCTTATTGCTTATACCATCAGAAGGTCTCGCATTCCACCCAAGATTGCAAAGCTTTCAATGGATGGTGGCAAGGATACGTCGCTAATCGACAACGATTTAAACGGGAAAAACGTAAAATTCGCCGAGAGCGAAGAAATACGACTAAAGAACTTGAAAGAACTGCCGGCAATTGTCACATGGTTAACACTACCGGGTCACAAGTGCCTACGTTTGGGAGCGACTCCGATGAAGAGCTAGAGCTTGGTCCCCTCTTCGAAGAATCCATTTCGGGAAAAGAAAAAGAACCAAAGGCCTGCGAGAATATACAGCTGCGCAATCGAACATTACCCGAAAAGAACCTCGGATCCTTGAATAAGAAAAACAAAGGGAAAGAGAAGGTCTCTGAAGACATCGCTTTGGATGACCAAGTTGCGGAAGAGTTAACCGCCAAGAATCCCCCAAAAAGGAATAAAGTAGATTACAATGTCTTGGCGCATCTGAGAAAGCTACCCTCACAACTCAGCATTCTCGATGCCCTATTGCTATCAAAAGAGGCGAGGGATTCTTTGATTAAGGCCCTACAAGATCCGGACCAGTTCCAAGCCTTCTTAGCCGAACAAAAGATGAAGGATGAATTGGAAGAGGTGCACACAGCCGACGTTGCTTTTGGTGATGAAGACCTTCTCCTCGGGACGTGTGAACACAATCGCCCCCTTTATGTCTCGGGATACTGCCATGACATAAAGATAGGAAAAATCTTGGTCGATAACGGATCGTCTGTCAATTTACTCAATGTGCGAGTGTTAAAGGAGATTTGCATGAGTGTCCAACACCTCGCCCGGGACAAAATCACCATCTCCGGTTTCGACTCTCAATCCTCAAAGACTCTTGGATCTGTGATATTGACGCTACGCTTCGGGGTGCTCGTCACAGACATCAAATTCCATGTTATAGACGCCAAGACGTGCTACAATGCTCTGCTCGGCCGACCATGGCTACACGAATACAATATCATCCCTTCTACACAGCATCAGTGCATGAAGTATTCTAGGGACGGCCTCGAGTACACAGTGGCAGGAGAGTTGAATCCATTTTCCGTGAACGAAGTTCGCAAGTATGAAGATGCCAAATACTTCCTACCGAGTTTCGAAGACACGGAAAGATGTCACAAACCGGAGAACAAAACTAACGCAACCATCCCTGTCTTCGGCAGTGACACCGAGGAGGAGGAGGATATAATTTATTCAGGTCCGTCCCAGTCCACCAGGCCAGGACCATCTGTTCCTTCATTGATCTTCGGTAGTGACTCAGAGGATGAAGTTCATGCTGTATTCCCCGCTCGGCCCTCAATACAGATTTCCACTGATGAAGAGCGAAGTCTGCAGATAACCATGGTGCCGCTTGAACATTACAAAGAACTGGATGCACTCGACACCAACAGCGTAGAAGAATTGCAGACATTCTATATCCCTCCCGGAAGAAAAGGCGAGAAGGCAATCCTATTCTACCGTTCTGAAGAAAACAAGGTGGAAAAAGAAATTTGGCAGGGCGCGGATCCCACGCTCAACAAGCTTCAGCCTATCCGTCTTCCCAGATATTATACCGAAGGTTTGAAGAAACTGCTGAAACGCCAAGGGATGTCCTTCACACAGACCATCAGAAAAGCCAAATTCTATGACAAGGTCTGGAACGTTCCCGGAACTCAATGCAAACTGCCTAACGGGAGAACGGAAACAAAAGGGCTCGGGTACATCCGGCCAAAGAAACGGGAGTTAATAAACAGCTGTTATGCCATGTATGACTTTGATGAAGAAGCGAACGCTCAATGGGAGGACGCTAATCCCGAATCAGCAAAAGTTCCTGACACAAAGCCGCCCAGTCCATCGTCTAAAGACCCAGTGAACAAATTTATAAAGGATGCGAGTCAAAAAGCCCGAGATGATCACGATCGTGAAATGGCGATCTATGAGAAAGCCAAGACACAGCGTCTCCTTCGACAGGCAGTAAAGAACGAAGATGTTACCCCACGTCAGCCTGCTACAAAAAGGGTTCGACGCGAAAGCAAAAACAAGTCGAGGAGCCGAAAAGGTGCTCGACAACCACAAGACAGAGCTAAGAAGCCACGCATACGAGAGGCGAGCGTTATTGACCTAGCCCTTATGAAGAAAATGGGTCGAGCATACTCGTTTCCTCGGAACAAAACAAGGAAAATACTTGATCTTGCTCTAAAACATCAAATGCTAACTCTGCCAGAGTCTAAACACCCTGAGCAAGCAGGCGAAGTCTCCGACCCAAATTATTGCTCTTACCATCGAGTAGTAGGGCATCCGCTTGAAGATTGTTTCACCTTTAAGAATTGGGTTGAGGACCAATATCAGTTAGGCAAATTCGCGCTTTCTGACAACTGGAGGGTAGCACCACCACAGAAGCACGAACCCGAGGCTGCAGAAGAAAAACCAACTCCGCATTGGGACTGGCAGAAAATTCGCACTTGCCACGTGGTAACAATATTAAAAGAAGAATCCGAGGACATGAACGACTTCCCTTGGTGCTTTGAAAACAGCAGCGATGAGGTAATCTCAGAATTTCCCCCAGCTCCGAAAGAACTGGAGGATGGAATCCACACCACTGCAGATAATCTCAAGAAAATTGAGTTGGGGACGGAAAATGACCCGCGACCAACATTCATCAGCGAGCTGTTATCTGAAAAAAGGGTGACTGTGTTGAAGGATGTGCTTCTACAACACAAAGATTGCTTCGCGTGGAACTATTCCGAAATGCCGGGACTAGATCCAGAAATTGCTGTACATAAATTGGCGATATCTCCGGACATCAAGCCCGTCAAACAAGCGCCGAGGAGAATGCGACTCGAGCTTGAGATGAGCATCAACGCCGAAGTCAAAAAGCTTATAGACTCTGGCTTCATCCAGGAAGATCAATACCCTGAATGGATCGCTAACATCGTCCCAGTGATGAAGAAAAATGGGACAGTGCGCATATGCGTAGACTTTCGGGATCTTAATAAAGCCTGCCCAAAAGATGATTTCCCAGTGCCAGTTACTGAACTTATGATAGACAATACATCCACTCATGAGGTTTTCTCCTTCATGGACGGCTCGTCGGGGTATAACCAGATAAAAATGCATCCCGAAGACCAGAAGCACACAGCCTTCAGGACTCCTCTTGGTATATTTTGTTATAAAGTGATGCCCTTTGGTTTGAAGAACGCCGGTGCTACTTATCAGAGGGCCATGACAAAGATTTTCGACGACCTTATACACGAAATCGTCGAATGCTACATCGACGATCTCGTGGTCAAGAGCAAATCATACGACGAACATCTTGAGCATCTGAAGACCGTGTTTCAACGTCTTCGGCAGTACAACTTGAAGATGAATCCTCTTAAATGTGCGTTCGGGGTTTCCTCGGGCAAATTCCTGGGGTTCGTTGTTCGGCATCGAGGTATTGAAATAGATCCTTCAAAGATTAAAGCGATCATGGAAATGCCTCCGCCGAGAACTCTCAAGCAACTTCGGTCTCTCCAAGGGAAACTCGCATACATACGGCGATTTATAGCCAACCTTTCAGGAAAGTGCCGTCCCTATAGTCACCTGATGAAGAAAGGAACCCCATTCGTTTGGGATCAAAAATGTCAAGGCGCACTGGATGAGATCAAGCAATACTTGCAGAACCCACCCGTGCTGGCTGCCCCGGTTAAAGGGAAGCCTCTCATTCTTTATACAACCGCCCTCGAAGGTTCCTTAGGCGCATTATGGGCACAAGAAAACGACCAAGGGAAAGAAAGAGCACTCTACTACCTAAGTCGAGTTCTGCTGGGGGCAGAAAGCAATTACTCTCCCATTGAAAAACACTGCCTGGCGTTGATCTTCGCACTAACAAAGCTTAGGCACTATGCGTTGGCGCACGAGGTCCGTCTGATTTCAAAAGTGGACCCTCTCAAATATTTAATGTCAAAAGCCATATTGACAGGGCGACTCGCTAAATGGGCCCTGCTCTTGATGGAATTTTCGATAACATATCAACCTCTCAAGGCAGTAAAAGGCCAGGCCATCGCCGACTTCCTTGCTGAGCATCCCATACCTGCCGACTCTCCTTTAAATTGCGATTTGCCAGACAAATATGCGTTTGACACAATCGACAGTGGTGATAGCCGTTGGGAGCTGTATTTCGATGGAGCGTCTTCCATGAAAAAGCACAAACAAAGTACACCAATGATCAAATCGGGGGTGGGACTCATCTTCGTGACTCCACAAGGAGGGATAATGCGCTTCGCCTTCTCCTTGACAGAACCGAGAACGAATAATGAAGCTGAATATGAGGCTCTGATAGCAGGCCTCGAGATCGCCATCGATATGGGAATTGAGAGCCTCCTCATATATGGGGACTCCCAATTGGTTGTCAGTCAAGTGAACGGCGATTACCAAACATGTAAACCGGAATTAATAAAATACGGTGAAAAAGTGCAGCAACTGCTAACCCAAATTCCCTCCTACACGTTGGAAAGCATACCGCGTGCGGAAAACAGCAAAGCAGACGCACTAGCCAAACTTGCTAAAGAACTGGCTGACGAGAACCTCGACGACGTTAAAATCATAGTACAAAGCCGTCGAGTGCTCGCCCCAACAGAAATATCTCCAAAATCGTCTGAAGAAAAAGAAGCGGAAGAGGAGACAACCCTACAAACAAAAGACAGGGAAAATACCGAGGACTGGAGAGAAGTCTTCATAGATTACTTCAAGTTCCACCAAATACCTGAAGAAGCGTCCACAAGACATCAGCTCACGAAACGGGCTCTGTCTTTCGCCTTCGTCAATGATACTTTGTATAAAAGGTCATTCGACTCTCTGTGGCTAAGATGTTTAGGACCTGACGAGGCGAGAAGGGTCGTCCAAGAGGTTCACGACGGACTCTGTGGTTCCCACCAAGCAGGCCCTAAAATGAAATTAAAGATAAAGCGGATGGGCTACTACTGGCCTACGATGATGCAGGATTGCCTGGAATACGCCAGACAATGCCACTCATGCCAAATTCATGGGGACTTTATCCATCAGCATCCTAATCCACTGCACCCAACAGTGGCTAGTTGGCCGTTCGAAATGTGGGGAACTGACATAGTCGGTCCCATCGAACCAGCATCGTCAAAAGGACATCGTTTCATCTTGGCGACGACCGATTACTTCTCCAAATGGGCGGAGGCGGTACCGTTGAGGGAAGTGAAGACGGAGAACATTCTCCATTTCTTCAAAACGCACGTCATATACCGGTTCGGAACCCCGAGAAGGATCATCTCTGACAATGGGCCAGCCTACCGAAGTCATAAGATTAGCCGTTTCGCACAGCAGCACAATATAGACTGGAGATATTCATCAGTTTATAATCCGCGAGCTAACGGTCTAGCCGAGGCCTTCAACAAGACCTTGACGAAGATCATAAAGAAAACAGTATCCCGAAATAAAAAAGACTGGCACGAGAGGCTGCAAGAAGCTCTTTGGGCGTATCGAACTACGTTCAAGACAGCCACAAAAACAACGCCATACGCGTTGGTGTTTGGGACGGAAGCAATACTCCCTCTCGAAATAGAATTACCCTCTTTGCGAGTGGCAGTTCACTACGAGCTGACGGATGGAGAAAACGCACACCTCCGGCTTGAGGAGCTTGACGCCCTTGAAGGAACACGGCTCATAGCGCAACAAAACCTAGAGGCTTATAAAGCAAAGATGACGCGATCATACGAAAAGTTAACCCGACCGAGGACGTTCCATCAAGGCGAACTCGTGCTAGTGGTCAAAAGGCCCATGATCCCCAATCGCGCCAAGCGGGGAAAGTTTGAGCCAAACTATGAAGGACCGTACATCATCGATAAGGTCTACCAGGGTGGGGCTTATCTACTCATGGACATGCACGGTGAAAGACCCTTCAGACCAATAAACGGTCGCTTCTTAAAGAAATACTACGCTTAATGGGTCACAGCCTAGGTCAATGGCAGATGACGACGACTATGTCCGCTCGCTGTCTTCCTAAGCCCGAGCTTATAAGCAGTAGCCAGCCCTTTAACGTTGGACCGAAATGTCCTTAAACTAATAACAGACCGAAACGTCTTTAAACTACTACCACAGAAAAAAAAAAAAAAAAAAAAAAAAAAAACGGTATGTCCATAAGCAAAATGGGCACGGATGAAAACCCGAAAGGGCTCCGTGAGTAAAAACAGCAGGGCTACCGGCGAGTGTTTGTGAAAACCCGAAAGGGCGCAACCTCGTTAAAAGACACTTATGGGGTCCTCTCGACCCTGTAAGGAGAAACTACCCGCGTGAGATCCTTACGACTCACAAGGGAGCAACACACTTAGGGATCCCCATGATTCCTAAGGAGAAAATACGCTTGCGAGATCCTCACGACTCGTAGGGAGAACTCTCTTATGGGACCCTCACGGCTCATGAGATTTGAAAGTCTTAAGTTACAGAAACCTAAACCTGTGCTTAAGCAAGCCCCCACAAACTTCCAATATGGCCCTACAAGTGGCTCAATATTGACCCTTGTATACAATCCACGGGCGCGAATAAACATTTCCCTAATCAAGTCTCATCCGAGACTGGGGATATGTTCGCATGGTAAACAACCCTTATAAATCCCCTCGATTTATGAGGAGAAAACCCTCCTGTAGGATCCTTACGACTTACAGAAGAACAAAACACTTAGGAACCCTCACGGTTCCTAGGGAGAAAATACACCTACAAGATCCTCACGACTTATAGGGAGAAATACCTTTATGAGACCCTTACGGCTCATGAAATCGAAAGCCTTAGTCGACAGGTCCCTAACCCTGATCGCTAAGCCCTCTTTATTCGACAATAACGTAGGCAAATGATGATTCGCTCCTGGCAATATTCCAGTTGCAGCGGTGCTGATGCCGAAATCGGTGTCCAATTTCAGGTTTATGGCGAAAGCCAGTAGGCCGCTCATGCATACAAAATAGCCGAAATGATAGGGCAACTTGCAATAAAAAGCAGCAAGTAAAATGTATGCATGCAAAATAGCCGAAATGATCGGGCAACTCGTAATAAAAAGCAACGAGTAAAGATAAAATAAAAAAGCCGAAATGATTGGGCACCGCGAAAAATAGCCGAAATGATTGGGCAATCGCGACCTTCGCGATATAAAAGCTGAAATGATAGAGCATCGCGGAAATAAAATAAAACAAAAATTAGAAATGATGAAACTTCGGCCCTACAGTTAAGATCACATCGATCCCTGTATACAATCCAAGGGCGCAAACAGAGAAGAAACCATACTTCCCCAGCGGATTCCGTCAAACGACGAAGCTAAACCCCAACAGTTCATTTCAACCGAAGAAACCAACGACTTCAGCAAAACTTCTCAACTCACGGATACAAACACTCCTTGACGAGAGCCTTCTGATCCGCGTCGACTCGCAGAGCCACCAGCGCCTCCGTGGGAACCATCGACTCGTTTCAAACCCCAAGGACACAAATAATCCTTGGCGCTTGGGAAACAAATAATCCCTCGCAAAACTTCTCAACTCACGGATACAAACACTCCTTGACGAGAGCCTTCTGATCCGCGTCGACTCGCAGAGCCACCAGCGCCTTCGTGGGAACCATCGACTCGTTTCAAACCCCAAGGACACAAATAATCCTTGGCGCTTGGGAAACAAATAATCCCTCGCAAAACTTCTCAACTCACGGATACAAACACTCCTTGACGAGAGCTTCCTGATCCGCGTCGACCCGCGGAGCCACCGGCGCCCCCGTGGGAACCATAGACTCGTTTCAAACCCCAAGGATACAAATAATCCTTGGCGCTTGGGAAACAAATAATCCCTCGCAAAACTTCTCAACTCACGGATACAAACACTCCTTGACGAGAGCCTTCTGATCCGCGTCGACTCGCAGAGCCACCAGCGCCTTCGTGGGAACCATCGACTCGTTTCAAACCCCAAGGACACAAATAATCCTTGGCGCTTGGGAAACAAATAATCCCTCGCAAAACTTCTCAACTCACGGATACAAACACTCCTTGACGAGAGCTTCCTGATCCGCGTCGACCCGCGGAGCCACCAGCGCCCCCGTGGGAACCATAGACTCGTTTCAAACCCCAAGGATACAAATAATCCTTGGCGCTTGGGAAACAAATAATCCCAGCAATTTCCTCGACTCACGGATACAAACACTCCTTGACGAGAGCCTTCTGATCCACGTCGACTCGCAGAGCCACCAGCGCCTCCGTGGGAACCATCGACTCGTTTCAAACCCCAAGGACACAAATAATCCTTGGCGCTTGGGAAACAAATAATCCCTCGCAAAACTTCTCAACTCACGGATACAAACACTCCGTGACGAGAGCTTTTCTGACTCACATCTCGGGCAGTAAGGATTCAAAAACCTGCTTCCTGAAAAATGGGACCCTGCAAGTCAATCCTAAATGGTCTCTTGCATACCATTCACGGGTCTCACTCTCTGAAGTCGATTCTCGACAAAGAGGGAAACAACCGCTTACGAGCCCTCTCGACTCGTAAGAAGGGCAATGGGATCCTGCAGGTCAATCCTAAATGGTCTCTTGCATACTATTCACGGGTCTCACTCTCTGAAGTCGATTCTCGACAAAGAGGGAAACAACCGCTTACGAGCCCTCTCGACTCGTAAGAAGGGCAATGGGATCCTGCAGGTCAATCCTAAATGGTCTCTTGCATACTATTCACGGGTCTCACTCTCTGAAGTCGATTCTCGACAAAGAGGGAAACAACCGCTTACGAGCCCTCTCGACTCGTAAGAAGGGCAATGGGATCCTGCAGGTCAATCCTAAATGGTCTCTTGCATACTATTCACGGGTCTCACTCTCTGAAGTCGATTCTCGACAAAGAGGGAAACAACCGCTTACGAGCCCTCTCGACTCGTAAGAGGGAGAAATTCTCTCATAAGATCCTTTCGACCTATGAGAGAAAACCACACTTAGGAATCCTCACGATTCCTAAGGAGAAAATCCACCTATGAGATCCTCTCGATCCGTAGGGAGAAAAATCTCTATGAGACCCTCACGGCTCATAGAATTGAAAAGTCTTAGGCGGCAGATCTGAACCTGCGGCCTAAGCCATCGTTATATCTTGAAGAAACCAAAATGCTTACTCTGTTACCTGTCAAACATGTTTATCAAGACAGCATGCTGATAATAAGAGAAGGGAGAAAGCAAAGAAATAATACAAGACATTGCAAAAAAATGTGTATCTTTATTTATTAACTTAATCAAGTACATGGCGAATCGTATAAAAGAATAAAGAATGTATACATCTTATTCAAAAAAGAAAATTACAAGTATATTGATACAATGGCAGTTATTGGGAAGGAAGCGTCTTGCATAGGTGCAGCAATCGCTCGCAGACGTCCTTCCATGCCTTCTCTTGATCGGCTACCACCGCCAGCTCTGCCTCCACTTGGGCTCGTTGCCGCAAGACCACTGCAAGCTGCTCCCTCACGCCCTGATAAGCGGCCTCCCGACTGGGGACATTGCGCTCAGCCACGTCAAGCTTCCGCTTTAAGTTTAGCCCGTGGGAGATGCGCCCCAGGAGACCCTCAAAGATAGTCTTCACTTGGGCAGCATTTGCCTCAACCTCAGCGCGCAGATGGGCCGTTTCGTTTGAGGTCTTTTGGCATTCCCTTAGTCTCCGAGCTGCTTCTTGCTCCAAGTAGCGGGAGTGCGAAGTGCTTTGCTCGAGCCAAGTTGTGCGTTGGGCGCTCAGAGCTAAAACTTCGGGAGCAGGACGCGTCAACTCCAGCCGATACAAGCAGGCCTCGATCTCCCTGCAGTGGTTAACCCAAGATTCAACGACGCCCTCGTCATGAAAAGTTACGAGCGCCGCTAACATTGGGTTAACATCTGCAGCGAAATCGACAGCAGAAGGGAGAGCGTCCATGCTGAGCTCTTCAATATACCCGCTCAGCATGCCTAGACTCATCACCGCACCCTTTGAAGACGGACGTCTCAGAAAGGGGCCTGCCGGTAAAAGGACGCGAGCCTCGAAGGGGACCGGAACCGGAACAATAGCTGCAAAACAAACAGGGTTAAGCGATGGTTCAAAAGATGTTAAAGGATTACCAAAAAGGAGATCTACTATACCAGCAACAACGGACGGCAGAGCCGGAAGGGCCGGTAGCACGACGGGGCTTACATCCCCTCCTTCGATTTGTGGAACTACAATAAAGAAAAGGAAAAGTCAGAAATCATCCCATTGCTAGAAAAAAGAAGTAAATAAAGATATTACCGGCGCCACTAGAAGGAGAAGCGAGTTCGGACGGGAAAGAAAAGTGCGGGAGCAACACTTGATACAAGTGATCAAAAAGCACTCCTGCAAAGGCACAATGGTGTAACGTTAGTACAAAAGCTGCATTTTTGAAAGATTAATGCATGAGTCGTAAATCCATACCTCCCAACATCCGCGACGGCACAAGGGAAGACGGAGAGGTGACTACTGCCAAAGCAGTAGTTGACGGTGCCCCCTCGAGCAGTGGAGCATCGGTACTGGCCGCACCTGCAAGAACAAATTCGTTAGAAGAGATCACAAGATATATACAAAAAAAAAAGGGGGGGGAATGCTGGTGATAAAATTTTTACCTGACGAGCTGCCAGCAGAAACTGAGGCGGTCCCCTCCTCCACTGACGGAAGACCACCGCCTGTAGCTTCATCACCTGACTCAAGGGGAACCGTTGTTATGCTCTCAAGCTCTGCAGGCGGTGGGGAACCATAGACAGGGAGGGCCAAGACAGGAACATTGCCAGATTCCTGAGAAGGAGCGCCTAGCTCGTCCTCAGGAATCATGGCCGCCTCACCTGCTGCTCCCTCAGGATCAGCGATTACAGCTGCCCCGTCCACCGGCACCATGAGGTCCCCAGCCTCAAGTACCTCGCCCTCTACCGCCTGCGGCTCGGTCGAGACAATCATATCATCTGCCACCGCTTCGGGTACGGCATCAATGATTTTCTCCGCGGTAGGTTCCTTAATCTCGGCTCCAGTCCCCACGGCCCCGATAAAGTTGTCCACTGTCGGTTCGGGTTCGGCGAGTACCGCTTCTTCCGCTCCCTTGGGTTCGACGGTCGTCTCCGCCTCCCCCTCAGTTGGACTTGACCCTGCAAGATGAGATATGTATAAGCCAATAGTTTTACAAGTCATACAACAAGGCTCTGAAAGGAGTACTACCTGAAGCGGATTTATCATTGGCGTTCCGAACCGCGCGCGCAACTTGCCGACGAGCGGTAGACAGGGCCACAGGGGGCTCTTCAGAAGGAGTACTAGCGCGAGGAACAGTGCTGGGGCCCGCCCCTGCGGCCAGAGCAGCTCTGCGCGCCTTAGCCTCGCGTCTGGACCGCTTCCGTTCCTCTTGAGCCGATGAGACAGATGCCATCAGAGCTTCCTTGAGCGAAGCCTCCTCATCCGTGTAGAGGGATGCCTCCAGATTTTTCAGAGCATCCCTCGTTGTTGCATCAAGCCGAGGCTCTTGCGGCAGCTTCGACGGAGCTGGGACTTCGATGACGGGCTTGGGAAGGGTCCTTGCGCCGATTAATACCACCCCTGTAAAGAAACAAGAGAAGATCAGGTCGACTATCGTAAAAAGACAACAAACTTTCCTTATAAAAGAGAAAGGGATAAAACATACCGACGCTTGCCAGGGCTCGTTTCTTCTCCTCCTCTTGGAAGGTCTTCAAGGATGCAGCGATAGCATCTTCAGTGGAGATACCTGTTAAGAAAGGGAGCAAAAGTTAGTTAAATGTAACAATATAAAGTGCAATGAGATAACAAATAAGGCGTCTGATGATTACCGGACTCAGCGAGTTTACTCAGCATCGCTTCGAGCCTCGCCGATCGCTCTGATTCTGCAATGGCGGCGGCTAGGTTGGTGTCCGCAGGATCCACCACGAAACCCTCGTTGCTGCCGTATTCACATATCGTCTCGGCAGAATGAGCCGCGGGCTCTAAATTAAGAATCGCGTCGAGGGATAAGGTGGACTTCTTCTTCTTTTGTTCACCAGCCTTGGATCCACCCGGAGCAGTTTTGCGCTTGCCAGTTTTGGCAGTCACTTTCGGGCGGCGAGTCCCGATGTCCGCTCCTGCACCCGACTCCGGCGATGCCGCTTTAACCGTCTCTGTCGGAGCACGGGGCGCCGTTGGGGCATCCATCGTAGTAGGCAGTGGCAATCCACGCGGAGGGGCCAACACACGTGGTCGATCAGCTCCGGCCTCTTTCGTCGGAGGGATAACCTGAACCCTGGGCTGCAATGGAGCCTTGCGATTGCCGCCGGGAGGCGCAGCCCTACGATCGACCAGTAGACGTTTCTCCATCAAGATAATTGGGCCCATCGCGTGCGCGTACCAAGCCACATACGAATTGAGTATCTTGGGGGTACAGCTGGGCTCACTGATGAAAAAGTAGGAGCCTGTATTGAGCCGGATGAAGTGATGCATCGCATTCCGTACTCCCTCTGGACCGACTGCAGGTGTTCCCAAGAAGGCTTCCAACGGGACTCCTTGGTTATAACTCGATTGCCGGGCAAATCGATGCGGGTTATACCTCATGAAGAGGGCCGTTTCATTCTGCCTAAATACCAAGTAACCCGGCCGAATGGAATAAAGGTGGAGGATTTCCCGAGCCTTCAACACGGAGACACCGCCCTTGAAGTCATCACGCAGCGACACCACCGACTTAGTGGTCTCGGAACCCATGGTGATGACCTTATCCACAAAAGAGGTCTTCGCCCCGACTAGATGCGAACGCAGAAGCAGTCCCCTAGACTCCCGCGGAGGTGCAAACACGATGGAAGCCCCGATCAATCGTATGATTCTTGGAAATATGAATCTCTCAAAGAATGGAGGAGTTTTGTGGGCGCCAAACACTCCTCGAACATGCAGCTCCATCCAAGATGTGAAGTAATGCATCGGGAAGTTAGCAGGCTGCACCCCAGGTTCATTAGCGTCCGCCGCTACGCTAAGTCCATTGTAGAGGTGAGCCAACCCGGCGATCCCCACTGATAACTGTAGACCGGCCACCATTTGATGCGCCGGGTAAAAGACAGAAGACCTCATGAGGCGTGGGTGCATGGGAAGCGCGAAGCTGCACAGCCACAGACCTAAGAACCCGATGAAGAAGGTCTCCTCATCCACGCCAGGAACGGCGATCTCTGAGAAAGGAACGCTAGCAGTGCCGGGAAGGTAAAAACTTCGCTGATCAATTTCAGATGAAGGTCGGCGGTCCAGGCCGAAACCAAAAGGATCAGCAAGTTGGGCGAACTTCTCACCTTGCTCTGATAAAAATTCCGGGCGAATAAAACGAGCAATGAAGTCCACAAAACTAACTCCTCGGTCGCCCAATTCCAAATGAAGCTCCTCGTAAATCTCCAACACCTTCACCAGGCCTGGATGCTGATGCTGGATGGCATTTTCCGGAGTCAAGTCGAGTACCACTTGCTTGGTGGCAAAGACGTACTCATCAGGAGGAAGCAACTCTTCGTAATGCTCCCCCCTCGCCGGTAAACCAGAAAGCTCAACGAATTCCTCTAGAGAAATTGAAACTTCCCTATCCGCTGCCAGGAAAGTATGCGTGGGGATATTCCATTGTTCGATGAAAGCCTTTGTCCACCACGTTGGAGGAGTAGGATACTCGAAAAGCGAGACGTAGACGGCGGAATATAAACCTATCTTCGTCAGGTGAGCTCTTTTCGCCGCTAAAATGTACCGGGCCCATGGCAGGTATCCAGCAAGCGGTCGCGGATTTAATCCAATATTGTAAGCCTGTCCCCAAGGGCGTGCTTCACCCTGACAGATTCGCCTTCCTAAGATATCTATGGCCGGCGGCGGCTGTACCGGAATAGCGCCGATTGCAGGCTGGAGAAGGTCGTCCGAATTCCAATTTTTAATCTCCACGGCATACTCCACCGGGGGTTTATCCGCATAGGGGATCGTAACTATAGGTTCGGAGGGCGAGGCGGAACTAAAACTGAGACGACCCTGGATGATTTGGCTATACCACCTTCCCCATAGGTGGAGATGTTTGCACTCAGGATCACGATCTTTAATCAAAGCAAACACTACCCGGTCCACTGGTGCATGTGGGAACCCTCCTTCTGAGCGAACGAAGGGAAAAGACAAGTCGTCAGACATCTTTCCTGCATAAAATATATATATATCATTAGTGGCCTGGCATTTAAACATTAAAAAAAAAATAATGATAAAAAAAATAATAATAAATAAAAATCTTGCTCCACACTGTGATGCAGAGGGTAGGGGACCAAAGGGGGACCCACAAAATCAAGATGACGGCGCATCATTTGATGAGACAATCCCACCATTGGATGAGACTATCAGTCAATAAAAAGAACTCCCAAGAGAATATCCTCATTGGGGGGGACCCCTAGAGACAAGGAGAAGATCTCCTCTTTTCAGAGCAAAGCTCTGTCACAGAGTGACATTTGTCAAACTCCTGTTTCAAAAGAATAAAATTTCTTAAAAAAAGAGCCTAACTCTGTAGCAGTAATAAAAATTCACAACTCCTAAGAATTAAAATTTTGGGGTCTTAAAGATCCATGGAAACCTTTAAAAAGTTTTCTAGTTGATCTGTGAGCAGGGCTCTGTTCATGGGTTAAAACCTAAGAACAGAGTCTCTGCAAATTTTTGAGAGCAAGGCTCTGTGAATAGAAACCCCAAAGGGGTTTCCTTTAGATCAAAGATCTATAAGAGCAAGGCTCTGTTGAAGAAACCCCAAACGGGTTTCCTTTAGATCAGAGATCTATAAGAGCAAGGCTCTGATTATTTAAATTTGATTTAAATTAAATTAATTTACCTAAAATGGTTCTGAAGTTAGAACTTAGAAGTTCTTAAGGAAATCACAGGAGCAAGGCTCTAAAGTTTTAAACAAGAGCAAGGCTCTGGGTAAAAATTCTTGAGAATGGTAAAAATTACCAAGGACCAAGGGTCCTATTTATAGGCGCCTGCGCCTGTTCACCTGACCCGTCGATCCGATGGTCAGGATCTTGCCACCGCTGCACTCACGTGCGCGCCACGTGAGCGCAACGGTGGGGGGGCATCTGTTTCCCCCAATCGGAGCAAGGCTCTACTGAATTTTGAAAATTCAAAATTTGAAGCAACGCTTCGGTTTCCGTGCGCAACGCGCAATTTGCCACGTGGCAGAAGGTGATTCGGCGGCGTAACGCCCGAGACAGTGCGTCCCATCAGAGCAAGGCTCTTCAGAAAACAAAATTAAGGCTTAAACTGCGCAAATGCATGGCAGCGCGACACGTGGCTGCGCAAGCGCACAGATGCGTGACACGTGTCTGCGCAGTTGCGCAATCGCAACTGCGCAAGCGCACAGATGCGTGACACGTGTCTGCGCAAGCGCACAGATGCGTGACACGTGTCTGCGCAGTTGCGCAATCGCAACTGCGCAAGCGCACAGATACATGACACGTGTCTGCACAAGCGCACAGATGCGTGACACGTGTCTGCGCAGTTGCGCAATCGCAACTGCGCAAGCGCACAGATACATGACACGTGTCTGCGCAAGCGCACAGATGCGTGCACGTGTCTGCGCAGTTGCGCAATCGCAACCGCGCAAGCGCACCGATGCGTGACACGTGTCTGCGCAGTTGCGCAATCTCAACCGCGCAAGCGCTCGGATGCACGACACGTGTCTGCGCAGTTGCGCAACCGCAACTGCGCAAGTGCACAGATGCGTGACACGTGTCACGCACTGGTGAGTTGCGCAGCAACTAAATGAAAATTTATGTGGATCTTTTCTGTTCTCCTGTAAAACAGGGACCCTTGGATCTCTGATCCAATGGTGGGAAAATTCCCAAAATAATTCAGGAAAGATTTTGTTAACAAATCCAACAACTTTGCGGACACTATAAATAAGACCCCTGACCTCATTAAAAAGGCATCAACTTCTGAGAAAAAAGAGAACTGGTGAAGATTAACAGAGAAGAAGAAACAAAGAAAAGAGGTAGAATTTCTGAAAAGAGAAAAGAAATAAAAAAAAAAATAAAAAGAACAATAAATAGTGCCTTGCACTTGATATGAACCCCTGGTTCTAAAAAAAAAATAATAAAAGAATAAAAAAATAAATAAATAAAAAAAATAGTGCCTTGCACTTGATATGAACCCTTGGTTCTGTATGATCAGGAAAAAACAAGAACTTGTTTTTCTTAGATCCAAATTCAAATCAAAAGTGCCATGCACTTGTGTTCTTAAACCTAAAGGTTTCTAGGGTTTCTGCAACCCCTTGATTTGGGCCTGGCCCAAATTAAATTGCAGAATAAATAAAAGGGCAACGCCCTGTTGGGAAAATTCCTGAGTTTCTGCAAACTCATTAAAAGGGCCTGGCCCAAACTAAATTACAGAACATCTCTTGAGTTCCTGCAACTCATCATTTAAAAGGGCCTGGCCCAACTCAAGAATATTATTGAGCTTTTGAAACTCATCATTAAAAGGGCCTAGCCCAATTGCAGAATAAATAAAAGGGCAAAGCCCTGTTTGGAAAACTCCTGAGTTTCTGTAACTCATTTAAGAGGGCCTAGCCCAATTGCAAAAAAAAAAAAAAATAAAAAAATAAAAAGGGCAAGGCCCTGTTTGGAAAATTCCTGAGTTTTTTTTTTGTAACTCATTATTTAAAAGGGCCTGGCCCAAATCAGATTTGCAAAATAATGAAAGGAGCAGAGCCCTGTTTAGATTGATTCTTCTAATCGGGCAGAGCCTAAAAATAAAAATTGGACTTAACCCAATCCTGGCTGTAAGTCCTTAAATTAAATGTCTCTCATAAACCAGGTCACGACCGGTTCGAGGGTACATCTCCGAACTCCTTTGACATCTGTCGTTGTAATTTCTCAACGACGTCAAAGAGGCGACGGGTCCCAACGACCACTCATCTAATATCGGACCGAAACGTCCCTAAACTAATAATGGACCACCACGTCCCTAAACTGGAATATGGACCGAAACGTCCCCTAAACTAATATCGGACCGAAACGTCCCTAAACTAATAATGGACCACCACGTCCCTAAACTGGAATATGGACCGAAACGTCCCTAAACTAATATCGGACCGAAACGTCCCTAAACTAATAATGAACCACCACGTCCCTAAACTGGAATATGGACCGAAACGTCCCTAAACTAATATCGGACCGAAACGTCCCTAAACTAATAATGGACCACCACGTCCCTAAACTGGAATATGGACCGCTACGTCCCTAAACTGACACGATAGGGCCCAAACGCTCTTTTGTCGGATCTAAACGGTCCCGTCTAAGTTGATCTTAACCCCAAATACGGTTAACGTGTCCTTAGACATCTAAATAAACAATAAAATCCCAAACCAACTTTGGTTCAAGGGTACATCTCGGAACTCCTCTGACGCCTGTCGTTGTAATCCCTCAACGACGTCAGAGAGGTGACGAGTCCCGACGGCCGAATAATTAAATCAATCACTGCGTCAGGTCGATCTTAGTCCAAAACAGGACTAGCGTATCCTTGATGAACGTTTAAGTTGATCTTAGTCGCAACGCGACTAATGCATCCTTAAACTAAAAACACCAAACCCAAATCTAAGCAAATACGGATTTGGACTAATCCACGTCCTACGGGTGACGATATTACTCAGTCTCCGTACACAATCCACGGGCAGCCACAAACAAAACAAACACACACGACACGAAGTGAAATTCTGGAGAAGGAGAAAGTTGTTACCGCAAAGCGGTAGCGTAATTAACTGCAGGGGCTTGCGCCTGCAGGGAAGAGCGTCCCCACAATCAAAAACCCCTCAAGCGAGGGGGAATCTGACAAAGTCTGCTACATCGGCCGCATCCGTCTAAACCTTCGATACACGGTGCCATAAATCAACTTGGCATCTTCGAAGAGGTGGACGGACTAAAACCAAATAGCATCTGCCCCGAACCTCAGGTTACGTGACGTCCCAACGTCGCAGGCCGCCGTTCGGAGGGGAACAAGTCCCAAGAGCTCGCTCGCTCTTACTCCGTGTCCAGTGAACGGAGTCTTTGTCATCTTTCCTTTGAGACAGGATTGACAAGTCGCATACGATTGATATTCGAACGGATCCAAATATCCTTCTGTATGTAATTTAGTCAACCTTCTCTCATTGTTGTGACCCAGTCTACAATGCCATAAGAAAGTTTTATTGATTTCTGGAGACTTTCTTTTGTGTGTATTCTGGACATTGAAAATCTGTGGTTGGTTTAATACGTATATACCGTTGTTCAATATACCCGACCCAATCAAAACTTGATTAAGGTGAATGTTCACTACATTACTTACAAATGCAAATTCATAACCTTCTTTAGATAATAAAGATACAGAAATGATATTACAGGTTACATTTGGTACATAATAACAACTATGCAAAACCAAAAAGTGTCCATCCGACAATCCCAGGTGATAGTCCCCCACGGCCTCAACATCCATGCTAGCACCGTTTGCAACTCTGAGGGTCATGTCACCTGCCTTCAAAACTCTACGCTTTCTCAACACCTGCAAAGAATTACAGATATGAGATCCTGATCCGGTATCTAATACCCAGGATGTAGAGTTTATTGATAGACAGTTTTCAATAACATACACACCTGAAGCTGAAGCCGCAGCTCGCTTCAAATCCTGTGTTCTGGCCTTCCAAGCCTTGCAATCCTGTTTCTAGTGACCACTTTTGTGACAGTAGAAGCATTCTTCCTTCCCCACCAGTTTTCCCGCTACCTTTGTTGCTTTTCCTTTTCCCTTCGTATCCACTTTACTGACACCGCCTCTTGGTTTGGCGGGGGCTTTCTTCTTCTTACCCTTGGCTTTCGCCCTGGATCTAGAAGAGGAAGATCCTCCTACAAACAAAGTGGATGTCTCTCTACCTTACTGTAGGGTGCCCTCTGCACTCCTCAACATGTTGAGGAGCTCTGAAAGTTCAACTTCTTTTTCCTGTAAGTTGAAGTTCAGGATGAACTGGGCGTAAGTGGAAGGAAGGGACTGGAGAATCAAGTCCGTATAGAGCTCATTCTCCAACGTGGTCCCAAGTTCCGCGAGCTCCTCCATGTAGCCAATCATCTTAAGCACGTGTTCCGCTACCGATGATCCGACGGCCAACCTTGCCGAAAACAATTTCTTCGACACTTTGTATCTCGCGATACGAGACTGCTCTCCATACAGTTCTTTTGTATGAAGAAATATGGACTCTAGGTCCATATTCTCGTGCCTCCTCTGATGTTCGTTGTCCATCGAGGCAAGTACGAGGCATTTGGCCTTCGCGCAATCTATTTCCCAGGTCTTATAGATTTCCCTATCTACGACACTGGTTTTGGGACCTGGGACAGGGGGAGCTTTGGTGGTAAGGAGATACCCCAGCTTGTCGTAAGTGATTGCCATCTTGACATTCCTGAGCCAATCTTTGTAGTTTGGCCCTGTCAGTATGTTTTTATCTAGTAATAACTTAAGTCCGGTCATGTTGAATGGTCGCTGCAATTAGGAGAGAGAAAAGAAACACTTTAGCATGATGCTCTTGCAAGTTTAGAGTGGTTTTTAGTTTGTCTACACAGGATGGCTCCCACTGTCTCTCGAATCCCTTCTCAAACCGTAAAGAAAGGATTAGTCGGGATCAATCTCACCGTACAATACTTGCTTAACCGTTCAGCCAGGCCAGTGTCGGTACTTCGAGGGAGGTTTTCCAACGCTTTCGCGAAGTTCCTTAATTAAGTAACCTCTTTTCCCTGTGGGCGTAGCCCCACTAACACCTTTCTAGACACCTACTAGGTTTATAGCATTGATCGTTAAGTGAGAGTTTTCCCGAGGAGTAGCATATACTCACAGTAGGATCGGAATCCAAATATCATCGCGTGATAAAACCGAAGGAATCCTACCAGAATTATCACACTCCAAATGGTATGCAGCGCTAGCAAGTTTCAGAACTTATGAAACTCCCGATGTGGATTTTTTGCCCCATGCTCTTATGACCTTGACTTTGGCCAAAATATCATAAGTCACATGTCAAGTTCTACCCGTCATTCTCCTGGTTAATTTGGACCCACCCGTACCTATCCTTGACTTTGGCCAAAATGGCAGCACGACTGTCCCAAACCAACGCATCTATCTATGCTGCACATGAATACCCAATAGCTACCAATCACTATGCCTTGACTTTGGCCAAAATACATAGCTTGAATACTTTTTGACCATTCATGTGGAATGACGGAGGGCTACGAATGGTTTTGGCGAAACCGTGAACGTAGTGAACTTGATATAATTCATGTAACGAGATAGCTTTTAAAAGAAGTAGTTCAAGCTCCGCGTTTAAAAGTTTAGTTTTGAAAAGAACCGGGTGGTTTTCAAAGTGTTCCAATCGACTTTTACTTGGTTTATTTTCTTGCATTAGTTCTTTTAATGCGTCCCATCATTTAATCCTACCATTGTAGAAAACAACCAAAATATGACGTACGCTTATGCCATTCGCATTCGCCACGAGGCCTCGTCATCACCCGTTAGGTTACTTAACTAACGACAGAGCGGGGGTTGGGCTAGCGCGGCTGTAAAACATAAGCAACGCCTAAATAGTTGTAGGGTTCCTAGGCACACTAGTGAGGTCTCCCAAACCATCAACCATGGCAATTTCAAAAAATATGGTGCCTACAAACCCTAAACTACGGATCGATAACTAGATGTCTAGGCAAAAAGGAACTAGTTAACACTTAACTATTGGGAATACGGAAATACAACCTTTGTAGATCCGGTGCTCCACCTCCATAGCTCCGCAATGAAGTCGTCTCCGCTGTCCAAAACTAATCCGGGCTCTAGAGTCGGCTTCGTCGGAGAAAAAGTGAGCTAGGTCGTCGATGTCCATGCCGAAGATGATCTACGTCGAAGCATCGCTAGATCAAGCTCCGACTTCACCAAGTCAAGAAACTTGTGAAGTAAACACACTCTACTACTTGGCAAGAGGTAGAGGATGAAGAAATAGGAAGTGGGTTAACTTTAGAATTGGATTTCTCACTCAAAAACATCAATCACCATTGATGAGGTAAGCTTTTCTTCTTCAAGTCAAGGAAGAAGAAGAAGAAGCTTATATGATAAGTTCATTAAAAAGAAAAAGTAAATCAATACTTATCATATATTCAACCTTAGTTAAGTGTAGAGAAAATACCATGGTTAATAGAATGGTTAGGGTTAAGGATAAGAACAAAATGGTCACTAGGTCAAAGTCTTCAAAAAGCTTCAATATGAAACAAAATTAGCCACCATTTTCTTTTTATGCCTTTTCTAATTATTTCCAAAATGAATAAATAGATAAATAAATAAGAAAAGGAAATAAAACCCTAATCATATAAATAACCATGGTTTATTCTTAACATACACTTAAACAATCATGTATCATCAAACATGATACAATCAAATGTACAAATGTATATCACATATACAATGTGCACATTACAAGTGAGAAAATCCATATAAAGTGAACCAATACTAGTTAACGCAAATTAATATATCAAATATATAATTATGCATTAAATCATTAAATCAACACTTGATTCAATGACCCGGTCATGTCGCACACAACCGACTAGTATATAATGTATCGGCTTATCAAATCAACCTTTGATTCGATAACTAGGGTATATCTCATATAACCTAATCGATACATTCATCGCGAGAATGGAATACGGTATCACATACACGCATTATTCTCGGTCCCGCACATATCTCATATGCGCTCCTATTTCGTTTCGCTTGAGCCAGGAAACCTCTGTGTAGGACTCTAAAGACTCGTCAATACGCCGGCAGCAGGCGATGATCATATCAAACACCCACAAGCCGCAAGCGGTCTGCTAAACGTAACGGCCACCCGGGTATTGAGCGATCTGAAGATCGATGAGCAAGCCCGCTCACACTCCAGTGAATCCGACCAGTAACACTACCGTACAGTCCGGTCTGATCGTCTGATATGTCGCATATCACGCCTAGGGGTGGTAAACGTCAGACCCCAATAGCTCAATAAGTCGTGTCGATATGAGGTCTATAACAATTCGAGAAACTACTGGTAACACTTACCAGTAAATCTCAGCAACCCTGGCCAGGGATTTCCTATTATAGCCAATCGAACACAGCGCAACATCAACCCCCTATACCGGGAGAGACGAATCCCCTCCTATCGCTCATTGCCTCCATGTGACTCGGGACTGTACCCAAAAACCACCGTTTTGCACGCCCTCTTGGACGTGGTAAGATGGAAATCAAAGCACAGTGGGAACCACACGAGACTCTATGACGATCTCGGGTCAACAGACTACTCTGTACCAGTGTCACCAGAGAACTGCCATCTGACATGAGGTATAATACCATCTGGGAGTTCTCGGCGAGTCCGTCCAGTGTACCCAGTGACCACTGAGCACCCGTACACCATCTCTGATGTCAAACACCAATGGATATGGGATCATCCATCGCCCATCACATGGGTCGAGAAGCGTATACGCTAGTCTACTCTGGTATATCGATGCCCCGTCTCGATACACCTACGACTAGGGACCTTGAAGGATGTACTTATGGACTACCATGTCCCCACTAGTATGATCTGCATCATAGTCTAGGTAGTCAAGTACAAATCCTAAGGGCTTTACCAACATGTAACAGAGAGACAATCAGCATACACATTAAGGTAAAGGGTAACCAGATAGCATACTATCATGTCGAGCAAGAAAGTCCTCCCTATATATGTCCCAGCATCCACTACAATATACATCCTATGTACAGTAATGGCCTCTAGGGCATACATATAACTAACAATCTCCCACTTGCACTAGGGCCATCTGTAGCAGTGGTTGTAGTATCTCATACTCAACCATCCCATAATTGTCTCTCTCTGGGAACAGGCCTTTGTGAGTGGATCCGCTGTGTTGTCCTCTGAGTCTACTCTCCAAACCTCGATCACCCTGGAGATCAACCATCTCCATGATCAAGTGATACTGCCTTAGAATATGTCTGGATCGCTGATGGGACGGACGTTCCTTGGCATAAGCCACAACTCCATTGTCTCACAATGGTAGGAACATAGTTCATCTCATGAACCAATATACACCCAAACAGCTTCTAGGGTAGCATCTTAAGTAGCGATGTATCCAGCCTTTATCGTCTAGTATGTCACAGTATCTAGCTTGGAACTATTCCAACATACCGTCCCTTTACTGAGGGTAAAGACAATGCCTGCGACTGACATTCAGTCGTCTTTATCACCCTGGAACCCTTCCAGTGATTCTCCCCAGGATCGATTGATACCATCTCACTACAACTAGTGAGAATCCTAACATCCATTTAGATCTATCTCATAGATCCAAAATCCAGGAGTAGGTATCATTATGATCCTATATGGAGAATCATTGTGATAAACGGAGATTGACCGAGCGTAGCATAGGAAACTCCTTTCTTATCAAGAGTATGTCATCCACGTACTCTACGAGGATCGTCACCATACTCCCTACTACCTTTTTGTATATACAAGGTTCATCTACCATTTTGATGATGTCAAACTCTTTGACTAACACATCAAAACAGACGTTCCAACTCCGCGATGCCTGCTTTAACCTATAAAGCATCTTGCACACGTTTCCGCTGCTCCCATTGTCTACGAGGCCCTCTGGCTGTGTACTTATAGACGCACTCTTCTAAATCATCATTTAGAAAAGCAGTCAAGATACTTAACCACCAGGGATCGTAGTCATGGTATGCAGCCGTGGTAAGTAGGATCTGGATGGACTTAAGCATAGCTACTTGAAAAGGTTTCATCATAATCCACGCCTGGTCAATGACGAAAAGCTTTAACAAGTCTAGCTTTGAAAGTCTCAACCTTTCCATGTACACCAAGTAATCTTCTCAAGATATACTTGCTCCTGATGGGGATTTAACCCTTCAGATATAGCAACCAAAGTCCATACTTTGTTGGTGTATAAGGATTCCATCTCAGATCGCTAAACATCCAGCCATTCTTACAGAGTCTTACTCCTGATGGCCAGCTAGAAACTAGTTGGGTCATCATCTCATGATGTAATCCTCGCTCCCACTGTCATAGAGAAACTGAAGTATCTTTCAGGTGGGTGAGGAACCCTACTAGATCGGCGGAGAGGCTGAGGTTCGTTGGAATCTACTGAATCCTTTGGTTCTATCAAATCATCTTCTGTAGTTTGTATAGTTGGAACCTTTCCAGTTCTACATAACAGACCTTGCCTCGAGCTTGTCCGGATTTTGCTTTTAGACATAGGCCGGACAATCCCCAAATCTTAACTGACTTAAGACATGGGCTCTTCCCATACCATATCTTATATGAAGTGGTAGGCAACTGATTTGATTCGAACCCTATTCAATAGGTATGCAGCTACTCAAGTGCATAACTCCCAAAAAGGAAACAGGTAACTCAGTAGTACTCATCATAGAGCACACCTTATCATATAGGGTGTGATTGCTCCGCCCTGATATACCATCGTGCTATGGTGTATACACAGGAGTAATGCTGAGAGAGAATCTCATTCTCCTTTAGAATAATCCAGGATTTCCGTGCACAAGTATTCTCCTCCTTGATCTCATCATAGGACATAATACTTATACCCGTATTGGTTCTCTACTTCTAGCTTATATTCTGTGAATATCTCAAAAGGTTCGGACTTGTGTTTCAACAGGAACATAGGTCTGAATCTTGAGAGATCATCAGAGAACGTAATGAAGTATAAAGAACCAGTCTTGGCATGTGCAGACAGGGGACCTACATACATCAACATGTATCATCCCAAGAGTTTACTAACTCTTTCTCTGTTTCCAGTAAACGGAGCTATGGTCATCTTATCTTTGTGACATGACTGGCGAGTTTCACAAGATGTAAATTCAAACTGATTTAAATATACATCTATATGTAACTCTAGCCAGTCGGGTCGCATTGATCTGACCTAGTCTACAATACCTCAAGAAGAATTCTTTCATTTCTGAACTCTTCCTCTTGTGTGTGTTCTGTATACTAAGAACTGTAGTTTGATTTAGAACAGCAATGCTTTTAGATAACGTGCCTGAACCGATCAATTTTTGATATAGGAAATGTTCAAAACATTATCCAACAATACAAAATTTTATCATTTCTTTACTAATAAAGAGATAGATATGATTTTGTATATCAGGTTCGGTATCTAACAACATTCGTTCAGAATCAATGTATTAGTAATACAGGGTGACAGTGACCAACAGACTTGGCTGCAACACTTGCCCCGTTTTCTGCCTCATGAAACTTATCACCCGTTCTCAGTTCTCTACCTATCTGTAGCCCTATGTAACAGATTACATATCTGGGATCCTGATCCGGTATCATATACCCAGGACGTAAAGGATACTGAGAAACAGTTCTGTATAATGAACACACCCGAAGATGATGCATCAGCATGCACTCTCTTCGTTTGGGCGGCATGGGAATTCTGGTAATCCCCAATTTCCTGCTCTGTCTTATAACAATTATAAGTTGGAGCGGGACCAACGTTCCCCAGCTCAGTATAACAAGCGGGTTCGATCAATAATCCGTATTATTATCTTGATTAAGGCGTGATATGGTCGCTACCTGGAGAGAGAGAGAAGAAAACACTCAGCGTGCGCTCTGTCAAGAATAGATTGGTTATTATTTTATCTAATCAGGATGGCTCCTACTGCTTTTTATCAAATCTTCCTTCAAACCCTAAAAGGAAAGACTAGCCGGGATTAATTACACACTACAAGTTCGCCAATCTTTCAGCCAGGCCAGTGTCGGTACTTTGAGGGAGGTCCCCCGTGCTTTCGCACGAACCTAATTAATGAAAACCTCGTTTTCCCAGAGGCGTAACCTCGTTAACACCTTTCTAGACACCTACTTGACCGGCTAATTGTAATGTATAAAACTCTCCCAGGAGTAACTCTTACTCGCAGTGGGTATCGGGATCCAACTATCTCATAGAAGGTATGCAATCTCATTGCAAATTTCAACACTTGAAATTCCCGATAATATTTTGCCCCTAGCAACTTATGACCTTGGCTAAGGTCAACAAATCATAAGCGCTAGTCAAGTTCAACCCGTCATTTCCTGATTGAATTAAACCCACCCGTACGACCCTTGGCTAAGGTCAACAAAGTCGCACGACTACCCTAACTCAATCACATCTCATGTTTTAGCAGATAAATACTAATTAGCTACCGTACACCACGCCTTGGCTAAGGTCAATAAACGCAGCACGAATACTAACTAGTCTTTATCTGAAATGACGGAGGGCTACGCAGGTTTTTCTGAAAACCATGAGCGTAATGAACTTGATATCGTTGTAGAATCAAAATGAAGTTTTGAAATGGAGTGATTTTGAGGCTTTTCTAGTTTTGCTAAAGGAGTCACTCCCGGCGAAGGGATCTCGGTCCTTTCCTCGTCGAATGAGGTGCGGGATATATCATATATATCACTGTGCAAAGCAAAAACCTAAAAGCAGTCAAAAGCAAACCGAATGTGTAGCATCTGCCAGTTATTGCTAAAGGAGTCACTCCCGGTGAAGGGATCTCGGTCCTTTCCTCGTCGAATGAGGTGCGGGATATATCATATATATCACTGTGCAAAGCAAGAACTGTAGCTACCTGTTTTATTTAAAATCTGATTCTACAACATCTTAGGTTTCTTATCTTTCATTAATCACATTAATGAAGTCCCATCATTTAAATACCTAAACATCACAGATAGATATGACGTACACTTATGCCATCCGCATTCGCCTCGATGTCCCCTCGTGCACCGTTAGGTTAGGTAACTAACGACAGAGCAGGGCAGGGCTAGCGCGGATGTAAAACATAAGTAACGTCTATATAATATATCATATATACTATATACTATATCCATCACAGAATCACAACACAGATATCGCAGCAGAATAAACATATGAAATATTGGATATACTAGGACGTCCGTGTTTTCAATACGAGCCAGTATAAAACACGGATTCCACGGTCGTGATGAATAGCCAATCCCACACCCCTAGACCCCTACGAGAGCGGCAAGCAACCCTGCCAATTCTAGGGTTAGGAGACCCGGACTCGACTCCTCGAGTTGGTCTCCCACTGGACCCCAGAACCCGGTTACTTGTGCTCCCCTCCTTGGGTCTATCCTAATGCGGAAAAGTAAATAATATACAAAGGGTGACAGCTTCCGCTACCTGGAAGTGCCCCAAATAAAAGAATATTACATACAAGTTTTTACATGAATGAAAATGAAAAACACTCATCTCACATAAAAACCCCCGGCTATTCGAACACGACGATCCAATATAACATATCCAGCAACACATAACATCACATGTCATCAACGTAAGTAAGTATGCATACCCCAATTGTCGTTGATGTATAGCAACGAAACCGGCGATATGAACATACTACACTTACGGTCACAGAAAAGAAAGTGTAAAACTACAACAGTTGGAATCCGCAATCACCTCAGACATCGCATGCCTGACCATATGAATTACTTAGACATCGCATGCCTAACAATTATAAACCCCGCATTTTAGTCTCAAAATCGAAAACTCTTTTCAATATTAAGTCGGGCAATTCAACAGGATTCCCGACAGTCTGATCGAATACTCGTCGCAAACTTCAGTAGACGGCTGCACCCCCCCGATACCATCGACGAAGTGCACCAAGGAGGAACACCACTACCGCGAGCACCCGGACGGATGCTTTCGGCGACGGGGTTCTCCTACAGTCACTTGGTCGGGGCTATGGAGTGAAGCTGTCTATTAAGTTTACCCGGCGAGTATTCGCGTACGCTACGTGATTGCGACGGACTTTTGATCACATCAAAATTCCGTGGCAACCGATCAAGTGAGACTAAACTTCTACGTTTATAACATTCATTTAGTTATCTCATAACTTTTGTGAATTCCAATTATTGTATCCCATTCCAGATAAATAGAAAATGTTAAACTTTCCGATCGAACAATCGAACACCCAACTTTTCCCGATACAGATCAACACATGAAATAAGTCTAACAACATTCAGTTCGTACCTCAGTACCAACGGTCCAGCCGTAGAAGGGTCAAGCCAACGCCTCACATGTGGCACGCCGTACTGCCCCAAACCCGAAGTTCAAAGGGCAGTTCAAGACGGTCACATAATCGAGTTAAGGTTTGTGTCTTCTAGAGGGACCATCGCGTTACTTGCACTACTTAGAACGTCGTTAAACTTCGGAAAAATCCAACACTTGGAAATTTCCCGACTTGGTCGGGGCTATGGAGTGAAGCTGTCTATTAAGTTTACCCGGCGAGTATTCGCGTACGCTACGTGATTGCGACGGACTTTTGATCACATCAAAATTCCGTGGCAACCGATCAAGTGAGACTAAACTGCTACGTTTATAACATTCATTTAGTTATCTCATAACTTTTGTGAATTCCAATTATTGTATCCCATTCCAGATAAATAGAAAATGTTAAACTTTCCGATCGAATAATCGAACACCCAGCTTTTCCCGATACAGATCAACACATGAAATAAGTCTAACAACATTCAGTTCGTACCTCAGTACCAACGGTCCAGCCGTAGAAGGGTCAAGCCAACGCCTCACATGTGGCACGCCGTACTGCCCCAAACCCGAAGGTTCAAAGGGCAGTTCAAGACGATCACATAATCGAGTTAAGGTTTGTGTCTTCTAGAGGGACCATCGCGTTACTTGCACTACTTAGAACGTCGTTAAACTTCGGAAAAATCCAACACTTGGAAATTTCCCGACAGGGGAAAAATTGGGTATTTATATCCGGTCGAACTTTTTAACATATTCTAAGATTTATCCGGAAAGCCACACAGACAAAATTTGATACCCCGATCGAAACACCGAATCCCCAAAACAACCCAGAACATTCAACTCTGGAATAAATATTAAAAATTCCCAGAAAATCCAGCATTAATAATTATGAGATACTGTGTAAAAATTACTAAATAAACTGGCCGTACCGCCGCGGAACCGCCGCACGAGCCGAGCTCGTGCCGCGGAACCGCGGCAGAAAGAAGGAGTTATGGGCACGAATTTCACAGTATATCATATATTCACCTGCTGATTTTTCTGCATATTTTTAATGTTGAAAAAATCACTGTTTTCAAAAAAGGACAGAGAGCATGATCCGGGTTCGGGTTTTGGTTCGATCGGACTTCAAATTGGGTCTAGACTTCGCCTAAGGCTCTAGCTAGGCTCTGATACCACTGTAGGGTTCCTAGGCACACTAGTGAGGTCTCCCAAACCATCAACCATGGCAATTTCAAAAAATATGGTGCCTACAAATCCTAAACTACGGATCGATAACTAGATGTCTAGGCAAAAAGGAACTAGTTAACACTTAACTATTGGGAATACGGAAATACAACCTTTGTAGATCCGGTGCTCCACCTCCATAGCTCCGCAATGAAGTCGTCTCCGCTGTCCAAAACTAATCCGGGCTCTAGAGTCGGCTTCGTCGGAGAAAAAGTGAGCTAGGTCGTCGATGTCCATGCCGAAGATGATCTACGTCGAAGCATCGCTAGATCAAGCTCCGACTTCACCAAGTCAAGAAACTTGTGAAGTAAACACACTCTACTACTTGGCAAGAGGTAGAGGATGAAGAAATAGGAAGTGGGTTAACTTTAGAATTGGATTTCTCACTCAAAAACATCAATCACCATTGATGAGGTAAGCTTTTCTTCTTCAAGTCAAGGAAGAAGAAGAAGAAGCTTATATGATAAGTTCATTAAAAAGAAAAAGTAAATCAATACTTATCATATATTCAACCTTAGTTAAGTGTAGAGAAAAGACCATGGTTAATAGAATGGTTAGGGTTAAGGATAAGAACAAAATGGTCACTAGGTCAAAGTCTTCAAGAAGCTTCAATATGAAACAAAATTAGCCACCATTTTCTTTTTATGCCTTTTCTAATTATTTCCAAAATGAATAAATAGATAAATAAATAAGAAAAGGAAATAAAACCCTAATCATATAAATAACCATGGTTTATTCTTAACATACACTTAAACAATCATGTATCATCAAACATGATACAATCAAATGTACAAATGTATATCACATATACAATGTGCACATTACAAGTGAGAAAATCCATATAAAGTGAACCAATACTAGTTAACGCAAAGTAATATATCAAATATATAATTATGCATTAAATCATTAAATCAACACTTGATTCAATGACCCGGTCATGTCGCACACAACCGACTAGTATATAATGTATCGGCTTATCAAATCAACCTTTGATTCGATAACTAGGGTATATCTCATATAACCTAATCGATACATTCATCGCGAGAATGGAATACGGTATCACATACACGCATTATTCTCGGTCCCGCACATATCTCATATGCGCTCCTATTTCGTTTCGCTTGAGCCAGGAAACCTCTGTGTAGGACTCTAAAGACTCGTCAATACGCCGGCAGCAGGCGATGATCATATCAAACACCCACAAGCCGCAAGCGGTCTGCTAAACGTAACGGCCACCCGGGTATTGAGCGATCTGAAGATCGACGAGCAAGCCCGCTCACACTCCAGTGAATCCGACCAGTAACACTACCGTACAGTCCGGTCTGATCGTCTGATATGTCGCATATCTCGCCTAGGGGTGGTAAACGTCAGACCCCAATAGCTCAATAAGTCGTGTCGATATGAGGTCTATAACAATTCGAGAAACTACTGGTAACACTTACCAGTAAATCTCAGCAACCCTGGCCAGAGATTTCCTGTTATAGCCAATCGAACACAGCGCAACATCAACCCCCTATACCGGGAGAGACGAATCCCCTCCTATCGCTCATTGCCTCCATGTGACTCGGGACTGTACCCAAAAACCACCGTTTTGCACGCCCTCTTGGACGTGGTAAGATGGAAATCAAAGCACAGTGGGAACCACACGAGACTCTATGACGATCTCGGGTCAACAGACTACTCTGTACCAGTGTCACCAGAGAACTGCCATCTGACGTGAGGTATAATACCATCTGGGAGTTCTCGGCGAGTCCGTCCAGTGTACCCAGTGACCACTGAGCACCCGTACACCATCTCTGATGTCAAACACCAATGGATATAGGATCATCCATCGCCCATCACATGGGTCGAGAAGCGTATACGCTAGTCTACTCTGGTATATCGATGCCCCGTCTCGATACACCTACGACTAGGGACCTTGAAGGATGTACTTATGGACTACCATGTCCCCACTAGTATGATCTGCATCATAGTCTAGGTAGTCAAGTACAAATCCTAAGGGCTTTACCAACATGTAACAGAGAGACAATCAGCATACACGTTAAGGTAAAGGGTAACCAGATAGCATACTATCATGTCGAGCAAGAAAGTCCTCCCTATATATGTCCCAGCATCCACTACAATATACATCCTATGTACAGTAATGGCCTCTAGGGCATACATATAGCTAACAATAGTTATCATATATAAATATATAACAATGATAGACATCACAGATGAATACATTGGATATACTAGGAATCCGCGATCCGTTCGAGCCTGCAACGAAAAGCGGATTACACGGTCGCGGTGAATAGCCAAATACCCCATCCAAGACCCCTACGGATGCGGCAAACTACCCGCCAAGTATCCGAAGCGAAGCAACCTCCCTCACCACTGTGAGTAGGCCACTCGGCACTTCGAGATACCCGGTAGTTTGTGCACCCCCTCCATGGGTCTATCCTAGGAGCAAAAACAGTAAAAAGAATTATACAATGACGGCTACAACCCCGACCCGGTTGTGCGGCCATACAAATAATAATACATCAATTTACATATTACATGAATGAAAGAAAAAGAAACACTCATCTCACATCCACCCCGGCTATTCACCCGCGACAATCCAACGCATTCATATACACATACCATCATCAAACATAGATCACAGATATGTATAACCCCCACTAATCGACTTATAGCGATTAGCCGATGTTCAATACATATAAATATCACAGATATAACCCTTTAGTCAAAGTGTAGTGAAGTTCGATCAAAAATACGGATTTATAGGCCCCCAAAAACAAATTTCTTTTCTGGAAAACCTGGGCACAAATAAACCATCTTAAAAATCCCAAAACCATGCCAGAAAGACACTGCACCAAACCCGACCCAGAACCGAGCCAAAACGGCCGCGGTTGCGCGGCAATAGCTTGCTATTGCCGCGGAACCGCGGCGCTTTGAGCGAATCTCTGGATCGTTTTTGGTGGCTTTCTTCACAAAACCCTGAGATGATTTTTGACGTATGACTTTTTATTTTTAGAGCAGAAAAAATTTTAACAGAAACTTGGGGTTTTGCATGTCGTAGTTTTGCGATTTTTCCGATCGAACTTCCATATACTTTTACTACCTAGCTAGTTTATGTTTAGTTAGGCTCTGATACCACTGTAAGTCCACGTTGCCCACCCCGGTGCTTGCGGGGAGGTGGAAAATGGAATAAAAATCGGAATTTTTCTTACTCTAGGCAACATGGACTAGACAAAGTCGGATCTTTGCTAAACAAAAACTAGCTAAAGTTAACTAGAAACTAGTTGAAGGGTAGAATGGTTATACCTAGGGCTTTATGTCCTTCTCTCCTTGCACCTTGGAGTAGTAGAAAGGGATCACCTTTGTCGTCTTCTCACGTCGAAGAAGGATCCACCCGAAAGCCTCAACCTTTGGCTTCAACTCCAAGCTAGAAGTAACTAGGGTGCTAGAAGTGCTAATCCTAGTGTAAGTGCACGGCGGCGTCCCGGCCGTCAATCCGACGGCCAAATGCGGAAACGGTGATAAACTTTAATTTTGTGAACTTTGCAAACCGGCACCACCGCGCACTAAACCCCGGATCGGGCCATTAAACTAGATCTAGCTAACTACAAGACGGGTTAGAGATATACCGACTGATCCGAGTCCTCCGGTCTTCATCTCCACTCCGATCTCCTCGCGGAAAACTTCGGTCGTCGCCTCCTCGCCGGAAGGGCACCACATCGCCTGCATCTTTTACGGGCTCCCACCTCAATGCCGAGGAAACTCGGGCACGAAGCTGGCAAGTCGACGTGCCCAAGATGTGCTGTAGAATGTGTAGTGTAAAGGCTATGTCTCACTAGGGGTAATGAAGTTGCCATTGGATGGAGGGAAGTGATGAGCAAAATGGAGATGAACTTTGGTGTATCAAAATGAGATGATAATTTTCCCACTTCACAAAAAGAAAATTCCTCTCCCTCCTCACTCAAGTGGCCGGCCAAAATCCCATGTGAGAATGGTGGAGTAAATACAAATACAAGAGGGAGGTAAGTGTAGGAGATAGAAATGGTGACCATATCATAAAGCAAAGAACAACAACCATACTTATCACTCCATACCCTTTCTAATCTCATTAATGCACCATTAATGCAAGTGATGGAAGAAAGATATCATAATCAATACAATTGCAAGAAACCCCCTCCACAAATGTTATTTGCACAATTGCAAATAACCCCCTCCATCGGAAAAGTCCGGCCGGGAAAGAACAAAGGAAAACCGGCCGGAACGGAATGCAAACTGGCAACTCCAGAAAACTGGTCCCGTAATAAATTACAGGAAAACCCCGATACTGTGCATACACACCCGCATCTGTATTCCGACCGGATATAAATGCAAAGAGACAAAATCTACGCTGTACTAAACTAGGATCCGGCTTAAACCAAAGACGGCTAGTAATGTTCGTCCGATCCTGATCCGTGCAATACCGCACGTATCTGATCGAACCCTGCCATATATCTATACGGCCACTAGTACAAAACTGTCCGATCCTGATCCATGCAATACCGCACGTATCTGATCGGACCCTGCCATATCTCCATACGGCCTCTACAGCGTTTCGCCCGAAAGCTGAGTAACTGAAAGTGTGGTGGACTCTAAAGACTCGTCAATACTATGGCTGTGGATTTAACCACTAGCACGTCAGAGGTATAAGCCAATAAGTAACGGGCCACCAGCTATTGACCAAAAGGGACGTCGATGAGCGAACTCATCCTGACACCCTACTGAGCCTGTCAGTGACAATATCCGTACAGTCCGGTCCGTTCGTCTATGAGCATCGCATGTCGAGCCTATGGGGTGGGTAAAAGTCAGACCCCCAAAAGCGGTACAAGTCGTGTCGGAGTGTAGCCCAGAACACCCTGAGATACTACTGGAATACCTACCAGTAAATCTCCTGCCTTGGCCAAGGACTTCGTGTAATGGCTCTCCTAGACACAGCGCGACCTCACCCCCAATACCTGGAGAGACGAACCCCCGAAGATCCGCTCACTGCCTCCATGTGGCTCGGGACTGTACCCAACTAAAACCTGTTTGCACGACTCCTTTGAGCCGTGGTAGGGTAGTAATCAAAGCACAGTGGGAACTCACACGAGACAAATGACGATCCCCAGGTCGATGAACTAACCTGTACACATGTCACCTGGGAACTGCTATCTGACGTCAGGTATAAGACCAACTAGCATGTTCCCGGCGAGTCCTGTCCGATGTACTCATAACCCAATGAGCACCTGTATACATCTTAGGTGAACCAACTGACACCAGTGGCTTGTGAGACCGGCCACCGCCCCTCGTCGGGGTCTCGACTGTATACACTAGTCTACTCTGGAGAATCGATGCCCTGTCTCGAAACTCCCACGACTAGGGACCATTTAAGGATGTGCTTAAAGACTACCAGCTCCCACTTATATGATCGCCCTCATACTGCTGGCAGTCAAGCAAGAATCCTAGGGGCTCTATCAACGTGCAATAGCGACCTGTCAGGTCACCTAAAGCAGTACACGATGATAAAGGTAAACCAGATAGCATACTATCATCTCGAGTAAGACTGTCGTACCGGGATAGGTCCTCCCTCAATCATTGCAATCACGTGCCTGTGATCCAATAATTGACTCTGAGGGCACTATCTCCAACAATCTCCCACTTGCACTCAAGGCTAATTATTGCGATGTCGCATACTCACAGCCCGTGTGATACCGAACACCCAACTCCTCTACAAGTCAGTCTCACAAAGCTCGTTTGCGAGACTATTGCGTTCGAGGAATAGCCTCAGCGAGTGGATCCGCTCTGATGTATCTTTCTATGTCTCTCTATATCTCAAGTTCGCGGAGAAAGCCATCTCCCGAAATGAGCAATACCTGTCTTTGAATGTCTGGATGTCTGATGGGACCTAGCACATAAATGAACTCCAAATCCAAACTTCTTAGACTGTATCGTCAACTGAACTTAATCAGTATCCTGCGCCATGCCACCCTCAGTATTTTCTTTGGACCACCTGTCCAAAATACTGCCCCTCGTCAGAAGGAAAAATATAACTCTGACAACCTCCTTGTCGTCCATGTCACCTTGGAAGCCTGGAATGATAACTGTCTCCCAAATGAGGCTGTCGTTATCATATCCCTAGAACATCCACTTATGTTCTAAAACTGCTTCCGACTGTTTCTCCAGGATAGGGTCAATATCAGCTTATTGAATCTAGTGCAAGAACAACATCTGGTGTGGTACTTGACATCTCATGATTGACTCAATTGCCTAAGCAAGTGATCTGCCAATCATACACATCCCTCTCTACTTTAGTCTATAAGACACCTTTAGAGAGGGTGACTCCATTACGTGCAGGTACACTACCATGCCAGGAGTCGTCCATTCTAAATACTCTTAGAATGCTGTCAAAGTACCCTGATTGGGAAACCACCCAAATCTAGATCTAAAACCATAGATCTAGTAACCAGTATGTCTGATATAATGTCCAAGTCCCATGTGGAGAAAAACACTGTGTGACGGCCAAAATATAACCGATCGTAGTATAGGAATGTCACTTCCTATTTTGTGTATGTCATCCAAATACCAGGATATCACACCCTACTACCTTCTCAACAGATCCATCCCCTATCCTGATGACGTCAAACCTATGACTGTCACATCAGAAATAGATGATCTATCTTCGCTACATCTGTTTTAGTCTATAAATAGACATAAGCCTGATGTCCACCAATGCTTCCGCTGCTCCCACTGACTACGACAACCCTCTGGCAGAGTCATATAGATGTGCACTTCTAAAGCTAGTTTAGAACGACGCTATACTCATCCTCCTGCCGGGTCTCGCAGCCTGGAACAACAACAATGGCAAGTGTGGGTAAACAAGAACTTCCCTGTCACCGTCCTTGAGGCAACCGGAGTACCTCTCGGGTGCCTGAAGTTTCCCACCTTATCTGCGGAGTGGCCAATGGAATGTCAAATCAGATTGAATCTTTAGGTTCCTTATCAAATCTTCAGTAATCGTTTGCGGTTCTGGAATCACTTCCAGTTCTACCATACTCCCACTACTGTTTTTGAAAAAATCCATTTTTATTAAAACTGTGGCGAGTCAAGAACAATATCACTATTGATCTTTCTTATGGTAGAAAATCAACCCTCGTCATAGCCTGGGTCAACCCACAAACAGCCATTACAGAAACGTGCCTTGAGTTATCCAGAGTCTGGTTTTAATCATAAGCCGGACAACTCCCCGTACCTTAACAATGTTAAGATATGAACTGTACTATATCCAATATAGAACCAGAGGCACTGATTTAATTGAACCAGATTCAAATCATGCAGCTGTCTCCAGTGCATGTCAAGTAAATGGAGAGAGGCCGATCAGCGTTACTCAACTTAGGAATGCTTCCAATTATGAGTAACCTGAAAGAGAAGCAATTTCTCTTTATCATTACTATCAACTGAATACCATACACAAGTATCTACATCTTCGATCACTTTGAAGAATCCCGATACTTGCTACACCTGGTTCTCTACTCTATTCAAATACCTATAACTCCTCAAAACTTAGACCCTGTGTTTCTACGAAACACATGTCTAAGAACTAGAGAAGTTAAAAGTAAACAGAATATAGTATGAGGACCAACCCTTCTGTCCTAATGGACACTGGACAACATACAATACTCTGTATAAATCCGCTGAGTCTAACAACTCTTTCACTGTGTGTCGTAGGTTGAAAACTGTACTTATGGTTAAGAAGAATTACACCGCTGTTTAATGCTCCTTACCTAACCATCCACTGATATAGGTAAATGTCATCGACATAATATCAAAAGGTATGTCTCACTCTATGAAAATAGATGTACAGATATATCAATTTGAAATTGGTGCACAACAGCGGATATTCAAAACCAAATATTTGCCGACCGGCAAACAGCCCAGGTGATCTCCTCAAATATCACCGATTACAACGAATCCCGATATAATGAGGATGATCACCCAATTCCCAATAACTTACTCCCACTCATCATCTGTAAAACCATACAGATGTGAGAATCATCCTGGTAAATACATACCCTGGAGCAAGTGTCTAATCGGGAAATCAGTTTTCTTTTAGCAGTACACAGTTGAACTGAAACATTGAAATGTTTCGATGGGGTATCCTGGTATTCCTAGTAATGCCTCCACCATTATCCAGATTCACAACTATAACCGTATAATTCTTTGCCACCTCTCCAAATCCCTTTATATGTCTTTAGTCATTACCTTCTGCACACCCCTTTAGGCCAATTGGTTTTCTTCCTTCCCTACCGTTCGGCACCAGCCTATGGTTTGGAAGAAGACTATCCAATAAGCATAATGGGTGTACTGTCCTAGTCCTAGGAGCACTCGCAATGCGAGAGAAGGTGAAGATAAAAGACACCCGAATAAACCTTATTCCTATTTCTCCTGGACCAGAATCCATCCCCGAACTGGAACAAGTTCCTTTCGAGTTCGTATATAACCATACGATGGAGTATCCAATAAACTGTGGATCTTCGTAGTGATACGGAGTGTCCTGGAGAAATACAAAGGTGATTTAGGATTGGCGAAGAAATACTTGGTTTGGTCGTGAATATCAGTCGCAATTTACTTTGCCCTCTTACTAATCCCTTTCTTTGTCTTAATCTTAATACCTTCTGCACACCGTTTAGGCTAATTGGTTTTCTTCATTCCCTACCGGTCGGCACCAGCCTATGGATTGGAAGAAGACTATCCAATTTGCGTAACAGGTGTACTATCTCCTAAACTAAGGAGTACTCACAACTTGAGAGAAGGTAAAAGGGAAAAGACAACTGAATAATCCTATCCGTTTTCTCCAGAACCGGAAACCATCCTCGAATTCCTTCGAGTTCGTATCTAACCATATGATGGTTTTGTCCAATGGAAGTGGACGTTCGTAGTAATACGGGGTGTCCTGGAGAAAAGGGTAAAAGTAGGAGTGGCAATGAGGTCTGCAACTCTGACAATCCAAAAGCCAGTGTAAAGAAGGTTCGGTCAACTTGGTCACTGAGTCATAGTCTTGGGTCGGGTCAATGGTCGCTGCCAGAGAGAGAGAGAAAAGAAACACTCAGCGTGCACTCTAACCTAGATCAGAATGGTTACCAATTTATCTAATCTGGAAACCTCCCACTGTACCTCAAATTCTCCTCCAAACCTGAAAGAAGAATTAGTCGTGGTCACCCGAGGAGTAAACTAACTCATCAGTGGGAATCGGGATCCAACTATCATCGCATGACAACGTGACGGAATCCGCTCACGGTATCACACTCCAGAAGGTATGCGCATATCTGGCAAGTTTCAGTTCTTTTGAAACTCCCGATGTGATTTCTACCCCATGCTCTTATGACCTTGACGAAGGCCAACAAATCATAAGTCACATGTCAAGTTCTACCCGTCATTCTCCAGGTTGATTTGAACCCACCCGCACAAGCCCTTGACGAAGGCCAACAAGGCTATACGACTGTCCCAAACCAACGCATCTATCTATGCTGCAGAAAGGCAACAAGCAGCTACCATACACTATGCCTTGACGAAGGCCAACAAACATAGCATGAATACTACGTGCTACCCGTCTGAAACGACGGAGGGCTACAAATGGTTTCTGGCGAAAACCTTTAACGTAATGAACTTGATATCGTTGAAGGAACGGATAGCTTTTTAGAAAATATAGTGATGAAAACCTTTACTAAAGAGGTCACTCCCGGTGAAGGGATCTCGGCTCTTTCCCCGTAGAATGGGGTGCAGGATATTCCAAATGAATACCGCGATGCAAAGCAAAAGTAATCGGCTATAGTGAAGTTAGTGCCCTGACGCAAACTTCTGTCCAAGGGGTCACTCCCGGTGAAGGGATCTCGGCCCTTGCCTCGTCGACTGAGGAGCAGGATATTCCAAATGAATACCACGATGCAAAACAAAAGTGAACGTCCTTGTAATAACAGCCTTTTGAAAAGTGTTCCAACAACATCAGAATAGGTTTGTTTCAACTTGCATTGATCCGAATCAACGCAGTCCCATCAATTGATCACACCACAAAGAACGAAAATATACTGACGTACGTATATGCCATCCGCATTCGCCACTGGGTCCCGTCATCACCCGTTAGGTTAGCTAACTAACGGCAGAGCGGGGACTGGACTAGCGCGGATGAAAAACATATACAACATCTACTAATATATATACCAATATATTATATTTCGCTCAAGGCGTGAATAAAATGGAACATCACAGAAATGTACAGCATCACAGAACAATACAGATATCTGGGATCCCCGGGTTTCACAGAGCCACTACTGAAACCCGACGTTCCCCTGGTCATGTGGATAGCCTGTGCAATGAAATCCTAGACCCCTACGGGCGCGGCAAGTCACCCGCCAAAACCTGAAGCGAGGCAGCCCCCTTCAGCACCGTGAATGGACCACCCAGCACTTCACGGAATCCGGCAACTTGGGCACCCCTCCTGGGTCAACCTGTATCCCCTACGAGTGCGGCGAATAGCCCGCCAATTCCAGACTGAAGCCCCCTCCGTCTCAATGCCCTGAGATGCGGGCCCGTTGCCTTCTAGAACCCGGCTATCCGTGCACCCCTCCGCGGGGTAACCCTAGTACAGAAAGTAAAATATACATACAACGGGTACATCGACCGCAACCTGGCCGTGCCCCAAAATAATAATACAATCAGGCAGTGACGGCAGTCCACATGTCGGACGCTCGCCCCGCAATATCAAATGTACATAATACAACAAAACTGTACTAGCATTGCATCCAGGCTATCCCCACCAACCGATCCGCAACATCACAGCAAAATCACAGAACATCAACGTGAAAGTCACGTTCGCAAATCCGTCTAACCGGGCTATAGCAGTTAGACCGGATTTACCGATCGAGTGACATTCACGGTCGCAGATATAATGTAAATACTGTGAAATATGTGTTTAAAATATCCGATCGATCAAAAATTAACAAGTGGGCCCCCAAACAATACTGTAGCACTCACAGAAAATCTGGGCCCAATTTTAATATTCCAAAACCCCTAAAATAAGCCCAGAAGCCCACTGGAGAAATTGGAAGCATTGATCCCACCAACCTGCGGCGGAACCGCGGCAACAAGGGGGGTTTTGCCGCGGTTCCGCGCTCGACCTGAGGGATCACTGTCTCGAATTTTCCCAGAGTTCTTAGAACTCCCTGCACATCATTCTGAGACCACCTGAAAAATTTTTAGACTTCAAAAAATTTCGACAGAAACTGATGTGAAGAAAAAATACGGATTTTGGAAATTTTGGTCGATCGGAAGTGCAAAACACATCAAACGAAGCTAGACGAAGTTAATGGCGGGGCTCTGATACCACTGTAAGTGCACGGCGGCGTCCCGGCCGTCAATCCGACGGCCAAATGCGGAAACGGTGATAAACTTTAATTTTGTGAACTTTGCAAACCGGCACCACCGCGCACTAAACCCCGGATCGGGCCATTAAACTAGATCTAGCTAACTACAAGACGGGTTAGAGATATACCGACTGATCCGAGTCCTCCGGTCTTCATCTCCACTCCGATCTCCTCGCGGAAAACTTCGGTCGTCGCCTTCTCGCCGGAAGGGCACCACATCGCCTGCAACTTTTACGGGCTCCCACCTCAATGCCGAGGCAACTCGGGCACGAAGCTGGCAAGTCGACGTGCCCAAGATGTGCTGTAGAATGTGTAGTGTAAAGGCTATGTCTCACTAGGGGTAATGAAGTTGCCATTGGATGGAGGGAAGTGATGAGCAAAATGGAGATGAACTTTGGTGTATCAAAATGAGATGATAATTTTCCCACTTCACAAAAAGAAAATTCCTCTCCCTCCTCACTCAAGTGGCCGGCCAAAATCCCATGTGAGAATGGTGGAGTAAATACAAATACAAGAGGGAGGTAAGTGTAGGAGATAGAAATGGTGACCATATCATAAAGCAAAGAACAACAACCATACTTATCACTCCATACCCTTTCTAATCTCATTAATGCACCATTAATGCAAGTGATGGAAGAAAGATATCATAATCAATACAATTGCAAGAAACCCCCTCCACAAATGTTATTTGCACAATTGCAAATAACCCCCTCCATCGGAAAAGTCCGGCCGGGAAAGAACAAAGGAAAACCGGCCGGAACGGAATGCAAACTGGCAACTCCAGAAAACTGGTCCCGTAATAAATTACAGGAAAACCCCGATACTGTGCATACACACCCGCATCTGTATTCCGACCAGATACAAATGCAAAGAGACAAAATCTACGCTGTACTAAACTAGGATCCGGCTTAAACCAAAGCCGGCTAGTAATGTTCGTCCGATCCTGATCCGTGCAATACCGCACGTATCTGATCGAACCCTGCCATATATCTATACGGCCACTAGTACAAAACTGTCCGATCCTGATCCGTGCAATACCGCACGTATCTGATCGGACCCTGCCATATCTCCATACGGCCTCTACAGCGTTTCGCCCGAAAGCTGAGTAACTGAAAGTGTGGTGGACTCTAAAGACTCGTCAATATTATGGCTGTGGATTTAACCACTAGCACGTCAGAGGTATAAGCCAATACGTAACGGGCCACCAGCTATTGACCAAAAGGGACGTCGATGAGCGAACTCATCCTGACACCCTACTGAGCCTGTCAGTGACAATATCCGTACAGTCCGGTCCGTTCGTCTATGAGCATCGCATGTCGGGCCTAGGGGTGGGTAAAAGTCAGACCCCCAAAAGCGGTACAAGTCGTGTCGGAGTGTAGCCCAGAACACCCTGAGATGCTACTGGAATACCTACCAGTAAATCTCCTGCCTTGGCCAAGGACTTCGTGTAATGGCTCTCCTAGACACAGCGCGACCTCACCCCCAATACCGGGAGAGACGAACCCCCGAAGATCCGCTCACTGCCTCCATGTGGCTCGGGACTGTACCCAACTAAAACCTATTTGCACGACTCCTTTGAGCCGTGGTAGGGTAGTAATCAAAGCACAGTGGGAACTCACACGAGACAAATGACGATCCCCAGGTCGATGAACTAACCTGTACACATGTCACCTGGGAACTGCTATCTGACGTCAGGTATAAGACCAACTAGCATGTTCCCGGAGAGTCCTGTCCGGTGTACTCATAACCCAATGAGCACCTGTATACATCTTAGGTGAACCAACTGACACCAGTGGCTTGTGAGACCGGCCACCGCCCCTCGTCGGGGTCTCGACTGTATACACTAGTCTACTCTGGAGAATCGATGCCCTGTCTCGAAACTCCCACGACTAGGGACCATTTAAGGATGTGCTTAAAGACTACCAGCTCCCACTTATATGATCGCCCTCATACTGCTGGCAGTCAAGCAAGAATCCTAGGGGCTCTATCAACGTGCAATAGCGACCTGTCAGGTCACCTAAAGCAGTACACGATGATAAAGGTAAACCAGATAGCATACTATCATCTCGAGTAAGACTGTCGTACCGGGATAGGTCCTCCCTCAATCATTGCAATCACGTGCCTGTGATCCAATAATTGACTCTGAGGGCACTATCTCCAACACCAAGAACCCTATGAGAGTAGAGATTATCAAGAAGTGGTTTTTCTCAAGCTCAAGTGTTTCTCAACACATGAGTGGGGAGAGCTTGAGGATGAGAAAGAGCAAGAAAGAGAAAGTATATGATAGAATGAGAGAAAATATGAAGCATTCTCACATATATGTGTGAATTATTATAAATTGATAATTAGTAAGATAATTGTCATGGCTTAATCAAGACATGACCATTATCATTTCATTTTTAATGCAAATTGCAAGGATCAAAGAGCATCTTCCAAATGAAATGATGATGGTCAAAGTGTCAACCAAGGTCAACAAGTCAAGAAGGTCAAATAGTCAACAACCATAACCATGCATAATTATATTAAACTAATATCAATTAACCATAATATACACATAAGTATTAGGGTTAATAAAATGACAATGGTCATTAACCCTAATCAAAGTCCTCTCCCTCTGTCTCAAGCAACTGTGCATACGCACCCGTATTCGTGTTCCAAGGAACACGAATACAATGAGATACAACCAATCCCAAATCATATACTAGGATCTGGCTTAAACCAAAGCCCGCTAGTATAAGCTGTCCGGACAGCAAACGTGCACAAGTGCACGGATGTGAACGAACCTTGTCGCAAAACCATGCGACCTCTACTCATTTTGCCTAAAGGCGAATAGCTCTCTGTGTGGGACTCTAAAGACTCGAAACTACGCTGGCAGTGGGTTTAACCACAGACCGTAAGCGGCACTAGCTGTACGTAACGGTCCCCAGGTAGATGCCGATAAGAAGACTGACGAGGTGACCCCATCTGAACTCCTACTGAGCCTGTATGTGACAGTCTCCGTACAGTCTGGTCTGTTCGTCTGATACATCACATGGCGGTCCTAGGGGGGCGGTGAACGTCAGTCCCCTAATAGCGGTACAAGTCGTGTCGGAGTGTAGCCCAGAACACCCTGAGATAACACTGGAAACCTACCAGTATATCTCGTTTGCCCTGGCCAGGGACTACTCGTGTAATGGCTCTCCTGGACACAGCGCGATGTCAACCCCTAATACCGGGAGAGACGAATCCTGTCTAACCGTCACTGCCTCCAAGTGCTTTGGGACTGCACCCAAAAACTACCTGTTTGCACGACTCCTTTGAGCCGTGGTAGGGTAGTAATCAAAGTGCAGTAGGAACACACTCGAGGCGAAGTGACAGTGTCAAGTCAGCGGAATAAGCTGTACTCATGTCACCTGCGAACTGATAACTGACGATAGGTATAATACCAACCAACAGTTCCCGACGAATCCTGTCCAGTGTACTCGTAACCTAACGAGCACCCGCATACTATCTCAAGTACGACGTACTGACAGCTGTGGGACAGACCGTCTCCCACACTGGGATGAGAAGCGCATACGCTAGTCTACTCCGGAGTATCGATGCCCTGTCTTGATAGTCCATCGACTAGGGACCTGTATAAGGATGTGCTTATGGATTACCCAGCCCCCACGAGTGTGAGCGCCATCACAACGCTGGTAATCAAGCAAAGATCCTAAGGGCTCTACTAATATGTATATCAACGATATGCTAAAAGAAACACATGCACATATTAAAGCAGAGACAAACCAAGTAGCATACTACCATTTCGAGCAAGATTGTATATACAACTGTGAATATCCCAAGCTTCCATCAAGTAATATACAAACTAGTATGATACAGTAATGGCCTCTAGGGCATATACACTAACAGCAGCCCCCTTCAGCAACGTGAAAGGACCACCCAGCACTTCACGAAATCCGGTAACTTGAGCACTTTTCCTGGGTCAACCTATACCCCCTATGAGTGCGGCGAACAGCCTGCCAATCCTAGAGTAAGGTCCCCTCAGTCTGAATGCCTTGAGATGCAGACCAGTTGCCATCTAGAACCCGGCTATTCGTGCACTCCACCTCGGGGTAATCCAAGTACAGAAAATAAAATAATATACAAGGGTGACATCGACCTCAGCCCGGTCGTGCCCCAAAAGAATAATATACAAACTGGCAGTGACGGCAGTCCACATGTCGGACGCTCGCCCCGCAATATCAAATGTACAAATAAAATTAAAACTGTACTAACATTGCACCCATTGCTATCCACCACGACGATCCAACCAACATCACAGCACAACACAGAATATCAACGTGAATGTCACATTCGCAAACCCGTCTAAAAGAACATATGGCAGTTTGACGGGTTTACTGATCAAATGACATTCACGGTCGCAGATAGAAATGTATGTACTGTCAAACGCACGCTTAAAATATCGATCGACAAAATTCCAAATTGTCCCCAATAGCAAAAACAGCACTGCACAGAAAACTGGGCCAAAACAGAATATCACAAAAATCACAATTCCAAGAAATAGAGCTATATAAAAAATTTGGACTCCCGTTGTCACTAATTCGTCGTGGAACCGTTGCCAATGGAAGCTAAGCGCGGCGGATCCGCGGCGCTTTAGACGAGTCATGGGCCCAATTTTTTGTGTACTCCTAAAAAAGCCTGCACGGATTTTTAAGCCTCTGGAAAATATTTTTTGACCACTTTTGAAAATCGACAGAAACATGAAAAATGAAATCGTGATTTCGGTAAAATCCATCGATCGATCTTTTAAGCACGTCTAAATAAGCTAGTAATGGGTTTAAAGGGTGGCTCTGATACCATGTAGGGTCTCGGCAGTGCCCTGGCCATCGAAACACGGCCAAAATGCGGAACAAAAATTTGTCAAACCGGCGCTACCGCTATCCGAATCCCGGATCGACCTTAAACCCTAAACTAGCAAGCTAAACTAAGAGTTAGAATCGTTATACCGAATTGATCCGTGTCCTTCGGTCTTCATTCCAATCTCCTAGCGGTTCCTTGATGTGGTTTGGTCGCCGGTCTTCCTCCATCTCCGATGTCCACCTGAAGGATGTAACTCCGGCTCTAGCTCCACGATATGATGCTTATGGAGCAACTAGGGTCTCTAGGATGCTACCCTAGAGAGCCTAGGATGTAGTGTGAATGTTTCTTAGTGTTAGCTATCTTAAAAACTTGAAAGTGGAAGCAAAGCATGAAAGCTAGTGGAGTTGAAACACAAATGGTGAAGGAAGAGCTCAAGAAGAAAAACCATGAACAAAACCTTCATGCTTCAAAAATGAGCTTCACTTGGAAAGAGAAAATAGCATGCAAGGTTTTGTAAAAAATGCATTTTTTCAATTTTAAAATCCTACCATACTTGAATAGTGAACACAAATGAATTAACAATTCATTTGTGTGCACTATTGCAAGCATGGTTGTCTCCACACCTCATCATGGTAATATCCACCTCATTTACCATTTTAATAAAATGGTCAAATCAAGAAATGAGGTAGCACCTTCTAGAATGTTATCCGGTAAAAAATACGGATTACATTCAACTGTAAATATATCTGCATTCGTACTGAAATACGAATACCCAAAAAGATAGCATAACACAAAGAATATAATACTAGAATATACGTACCGAAATACATATATGTAAATTATTAAATCAATACCTGATTTAATAATCCGGCTCAAACCCGAGTCGGCTAGTACTATCAATTGTCCGATCGAAAGTCCTGGTACAAAGTACACCAATCGATCGGAACTCTGCACGTATCCAATACGGCTACTACATCATTTCGCCAGAACCAGGGAAACCCTCTGTGTGGGACTCTAAAGACTCGTCAATACACTGGCAGTGGGTTTAACCACAAGCACGTCAGCGGCACTAGCTGTACGTAACGGCTACCTAGGTATTGAGCGAAAGAGAGGCCGACGAGCAAACTCATGCAGAACCCCTACTGAGCCCGACAGTGACAATATCCGTACAGTCTGGTCTGTTCGTTTAAGAATATCCGTACAGTCTGGTCTGTTCGTCTAAGAATATCACATGGAGGCAATGAGCGATAGGAGGGGATTCGTCTCTCCCGGTATAGGGAGTTGATGTTGCGCTGTGTTCGATAGGCTATAACCGGAAATCCCTGGCCAGGGTTGCTGAGATTTACTGGTAAGTGTTACCAGTAGTTTCTCGAACTGTTATATACCTCATATCAACACGACTTATCGAGCTATTGGGGTCTGACGTTTACCACCCCTAGGCAAGATATGCGACATATCAGACGATCAGACCGGACTGTACGGTAAGTGTTACTGGTTGGATTCACAGGAGTATGAGCGGGCTTGCTCGTCGATCTTCTGATCGCTCAATACCCGGGTGGCCGTTACGTTTAGCAGACCGCTTGTGGCTTGTGGGTGTTTGATATGATCATCACCTGCTGCCGGCGTATTGACGAGTCTTTAGAGTCCTACACAGAGGTTTCCTGGCTCAAGCAAAACAAAATAGGAGCGCATATGAGATATGTGCGGGACCGAGAATAATGCGTGTATGTGATACCGTATTTCATTCTCACGATGAATGTATCGAATGGTTATATGCGATATAACCTAGTTATCGAATCAAGGATTGATTCGATAAAACGATACATTGTATACTAGTCGGTTGTGTGCGACATGACCGGATCATTGAATCAAGTGTTGATTTAATGATTTAATGCATAAATATATATTTGATATATTACTTTGCATTAACTAGTATTGGTTCACTTTAAATGGTTTTTCTCACTTGTTTGTGCACATTGTATATGTGATATATTTTTGTGCACAAGATTGTATCATGTTTGATGATGCATGATAACTTGGGTTTGTGTAAAGATTAAACCATGGTTATATGGATGGTTATGGTTTTATTTTCTTATTCATTTATTTATTTATTTATTCTTTTTGGAAAATAAAAAGCATAATGAGAAAAATGGTGGCTTTCTTTGTTTGCATCTTGAAGCTTCATAAAGCTTTGACTAAGTGACCATTTTGTCACATGCTTAACCCTAACCACTCCATCTAACCTTAGTTAAATCTCTACACTAAACCATGGTTTGTATATGATAAGAATTGATTTTTCTTTTCTATTTGAGAATTCTTATGATATCATTATCTTCATCTTCTTCTTCTTCTTCATATGAAGAAAGCTTGCCTCATCAATGGCAAGTGAAGAAATCAAGTGAGAAATCCAATTCTAAAGTGAACCCACTTCCTATTTCTTCATCCTCTACCTCTTGCCAAGTAGTATAGGGTGTTTTCTTCACAAGTTTCATGACTTGGTGAAGTGGGAGCTTGATCTAGTGATGCCTCGACGTAGATCATCTTCGGCATCGTCGTCGATGACCTAGCCCGCTTTTTCTCCGATGAAGCCGATGCTAGAGTCATGGTTCGATTTGGACAGCGGAGAGGACTTCATCATGGAGCTATGGAGGTGGAGAAACGGATCTACAAAGGTTGTATTTCCGTTCTTTTAGTTTAGTTGTAAACTAGTTTCATTGTTTCGCCTATATATCTAGTTAACGATCCGTATTAGGGTTTCTCGGCACCCGTAAAATTTGAAATTGGCATGGTTGATGCCTTGTGAGACCTCATTAGTGTGTCTAGGAACCCTACAGTGGTATCAGAGCCTAGCTAGAGCCTTAGGCGAAGTCCTGACGGAGTTTGAAGTCCGGTCGAACCCGAAACCCCATTTTTCCACGCTCTCTGGACTTTTTCTGAAAACGTGGATCTTTCCAAATTAAAAATTGCTAAAAAATTCAGCAGAGAATTATACGAATTACGATGCAAAAGTTTTCAAGTGAAGCTTCCATTGTGCGGCGGAACCGCGGCATAAGCCCTGCTTATGCGGCGGTTCTGCGGCCTAATTATTAGATTCTCCTATAAATTTTGTACAGTAATTCATGATTTATGGTGCTGGATTTTATGGGAATTTTTAATTTTTTTTTCAAGAGTTGAATAATCTGGGATGTTTTGGAGCTTCGATGATTCGATCGGGTTTATCAGATTTTGTCTATGTGGCTTTCCGGATAAATTTTAGAATATGTTAAAAAGTTCGACCGGATATAAGTACCCAATTTTTCCCCTGTCGGGAAATTTCCAAGTGTTGGATTTTTCCGTAGTTTGACGTTCTAAGTAGTGCAAGTAACGCGATGGACCCTCTAGAAGACAACAAACCTTAACTCGATTATGTGACCGTCTTGAACTGCCCTTTGAACCTTCGGGTTTGGGGCAGTACGGCGTGCCACATGTGAGGCGTTGGCTTGACCCTTCTACGGCTGGACCGTTGGTACTGAGGCACGAACTGAATGTTTTTAGACTTATTTCATGTGTTGATCTGTATCGGGAAAACTTGGGTGTTCGACCGTTCGATCAGAAAGTTTAACATTTTCTATTTATCTGGAATGGGATACAATAATTGGAATTCACAATTAGTTATGAGATAACTGAATGAATGTTATAAATATAGTAGTTTAGTCTCGCTTGATCGGTTGCTACGGAATTTTGATGTGATCAAAAGTCCGTCGCAATCACATAGCGTACGCGGATACTCGCCGGGTAAACTTAATAGACAGCCTCACTCCATAGCCCCGACCAAGTGACTGTAGGAGAACCCCGTCGCCGAAAGCATCCGTTCGGGTGCTCGCGGTAGCGGTGTTCCGCCTTGGTGCACTTCGTCGACGGTATCGGGGGTGCAGCCGTCTACTGAAGTTTGCGACGAGCATTCGATCAGGATGTCTGTCACGACCCGAAAGAGCACGTGACTGGCCCTTGAACCATATGAAGTCTATAGGACTCCATCTGATCCAAGTAAGCCAAAAGCCCAGAAATCTAAAACCATTTTTAAGAATAAGTAAAGAACTGGTTTAAAGAAGTGAAGAAAACATGTTTGAAATCAAGGTTTTTAAATAACTAAGCCGAATATGTATTTTAAAAACAGTACAGTCTTTTCTAAAAATTTCGGCAGAGTTTCTTTTGTAAAACTAGCCCCGAATGGGGTACAATAAGGATAACAATATATATGCAATGATAAAGGCATCCCCAAGCGGGAGCTAGCTCTTCGTCAAAAGAAGGTCGCAACCACATATGCAACAATGATATGATATACAACGCCAAGTGGCGAGGATCAAATCCAAAAGAAAGCTCAAAAGCAATAAGAAAACCGCAATACTACTAAGCGCGACTCTAAGGTCGAATAATACATCACTAGTAGGTCTGAAACAATATACAAGTTTTGGTTGATGGAAATTCTAGATACAATGAATAAAATAAATACAATGGTGGTTCTTGATGCGAAAGAATCCACCTACCAAAAGCAAACCACCCGCAAGAAAGTAGTGTGCCAGAAATGCCGCAATGAAACCTATACGGCAGAACCTGCAAGAACTGTGGCACAACGGGGGTGAGTTGCCAACTCGTGAATAGAAATATCTACAAGCAGAAACCGAATGCAAGACATAAACCTAGGTCAACAATCAGTAATATAACCACAAGAGTACATCTGAAGTATGATAAGGTGGCAAGGTAACATCTAAACAGGTATGTAGTGCCGGTACTCAGGTAATAACATGTCATCAGTATAAGGTATGTCTGCATGAAGTAATTATGATGAAGTATCAAAGGATATCAATACACATATATTAGCGTCCCATACCACTAATATTGGTGTAAGGGTATATATAACAGCGCCTCATACCCTGTTATATATACAAATGAAGTGTGATCAATGTACATCCAGTCTGTAGATGATCCATGTCTGTATATGATCTATATCTGTATATACGTGGAACCCGTCCACCCGTCACCCAATGACAATAAGCATCATGTAAGCAATATGAGGATATAAACAAAATCATGGAAAAACATCATGAAACCCGTGCCTAGCATCGACACGTAAATCCTCGTCCATATGGGGCTCCGTCTGCGGTATCGGCCCTCGGCCCCCGGCAGTACGAGTCAACCCATGTCCATCTCTGGGCTCCGTCTGCGGTATCGGCCCTCGGCCCCGGCAGTACGGGTCAGCCCATATCCATCTCTCAACTCCGGTCGGTATCCTCTAGATATCCGCCGAGCTCAAATACAATCACCGGTAGGTAGTAGTCCCTCCGCCGGGCTCACCGTCTACTACACAGCGAAACCGTTCTCGCCCCGGGGTACCATACCGGGTCCACCATGTACCCGTAATCGGCCTCAACCGTCTCCTCGATTCGGGTTTTCATATATCACTCTAGCACCGAGAAAACACATGGTGGACGCACCGAAATATCATATCAAGGGAACCGGGTTTTTAAATGATTACATATTTGCAATAGCCACGGTTCCCAAATCCAGAAATCACATGTAATCCAAACCAGAATGCAAGTCAATGATCCGATATGATATGTGCGTCAAATATAAATGTCATGTCAAGTCACATGTAGATGAGCTACAATATGATGATCCGATGTGATATAAGCATCAAGTATGAGTAGCATGTCAAGTCACATATAGATGAGCTACAATATGATGATCAGATGTGATATAAGCGTCAAGTATGAGTAGCATGTCAAGTCACATATAGATGAGCTACAATATGATGATCAGATGTGATATAAGCGTCAAGTATGAGTAGCATGTCAAGTCACATATAGATGAGCTACAATATGATGATCAGATGTGCATATGTCGAGGGAAACCGCTCCTTTAGACTAAATCAGTTCTTAAAGAATACCTTGCGGCCCTCAAATCTCTAATCAAGTCAGAATCATATATGTTTGTGTACCGGTATATGTGTACAATATGCCATGCGGAAATCATATCATGAATGCAGCAGTACTACAGTGTAGTGGCATGGCAATTATCGATGATGAAGTGTGTGAGCCGGCAAATAGTGTACGTGGAACATACGCATCATCGATAATGGTGCTGGTGTCCTAACAGCATGATATCAGTATAGCAATAACATATGCAGGAAATATGAATAGCATGAATATGCGGAAGTCAAATAATCAACACTACAGTGAATAAATTACATTAATATTTATAAGTCTTGCAGTGATGCCTTTTGAAATAAGACGAATCAGGGTTTTAGTAAAATAAGGGATGCGAAGTTTTTAAGAAAGGATACGCCTTTTAAGTATTCGCAGAATCCCTTTGTTTGTCTTTTAAGATACCCCTGATTCATAGTTTTTGAAATAGGTATGCCTCGGTCTAGTCTAACATTTACTATGCAAACTACAGATCTAAGTATCAAGTAAATCAGGAGGGGTATGGAAACCACCTAAATCTGAGTCGATATATATATAGATATAATAGTCGGTGATCACGCCTCAATAGTATCGCGTACGATACAGTATATCATATGACATCCTCAAGTCATGAGCGCGGATCTATCATCAATATCGGCTCGTACGGTAAATCATCGTACGGCATCCCAAAAGCTGGGTAGGGGCCAACATCTCACAATCTCGTCACATAACAGGTATCACTATCATCAGATCATATAATCTGGGGTACTACTCTATGTCTAGTACAAATCGATACCATCAATAAAGTATGCATGCGGGGGTAAACACACATCCCAAGCCCGCAAGAATCACATGTCATATCCCACATATGAATCGTATCAAATCACCGATCTCACGGCACCAAGCCCACATCATCGACTCATCTCCAAAGTCATCCCATATCATCAAACACAGTGCAGGTATAAGTAATATGTAAGGGTGTGTGTGTAGGTGTAATTCTATCCTAGGGTTCGCGACTATGAACTACACTAGTCACTTCTAACCCTACACTATCCATAATACACCTAACTATCACAATAAACTACATAATAATCTATCTACGGACTGCGGGGGTGTTGGGGTAAAAATTTACACCCCTGTTGACCGAGTCAAAGTCAAGGTCAACCCCAAGCCAGGTGGGCCCAAGCCCAAGCAAGTGGGCCAATGCCCAGGTCGAGCCCGAACACGAAGCGTCTGGCCTTCCGCCATGCCAACAAAAAAAATCATGTAATAAATAATTTTTATGTAATTTTTTTATATACATGAATGTATGTAAAATGGGCATAAAGCCAATATTTTGTAAGCCCATGGCTTATGTGCAAAAATGTAATGGCACATGAGCCATGGAATAGGCAAAATGCCATTTTGTAAAGCCCAAGGGGCTATATGCAAATATGTAAGCCTATAAAAGGCAAAATGATGATGAATAAAAAGATACCTTTTATTCTCTCCACAAAAATTAGAGCTGAGCTCTTTCTTCCTTCTTCAAGGTTCCAAAACCTTCTTCTTTCTCTTGAATTAAATCAAGAGTTTTACTCTTCCTTTTTCAAAACTAAATAGTTTTCCACCACAAAACCCACAAAGGGGAACTTGGATCTGCCATCAGATCTTAAAAAGGAGAGATTTTGAGATTTTACATCTCTTGATCTTCAAGATCCAGCAAGCAACAGGAGGAAGAAGAAGAACCCTTCCATTAACCCAACAAAAAAAACACTCAGGAGTCTAACTCCTCTTTGATTTCTCTTCAGAGAAATCTTTTTAGGCTAAAAGCCTGTTGTGTGCGCAAGTCGCCCGCGTGCCGACACGTGGCGCGCGCGCTTGCGCAACTGCGCAAGTGCGCAAGTCGCCCGCGTGCCGACACGTGGCGCGCGCGCTTGCGCAACTGCGCAGTTGCGCAAGTCGCTCGCGTGCCGACACGTGGCGCGCGCGCTTGCGCAACTGCGCAAGTGCGCAAGTCGCCCGCGTGCCGACACGTGGCGCGCGCGGTTGCGCAACTGCGCAAGTCGCCCGCGTGCCGACACGTGGCGCGCGCGCTTGCGCACCTGTGCATCCCTTGGATGTCTTTTCCCCCTCTTTTGTGTACATATATACACATATACATATGTATACAAATTTATACATACACGTACTCCGCGACACTGTCCCTGTTAGAAAAAAATTTCTAACGGGGCGCTGCCCCGCACCCCGCAAGGGGGCTGCTAGCCCCCTTGACCCCCAGCCCGCTATCCGGGTAGCGGGACCCCCGTAAAAACTCTGCGTGGCTCCCGATATATCCAAACCCCCCTTTCAGAACTGAACACACGTATACTGCACATTGAGTTCGCATGACCAGTTTAACCCGTTAATCGGAGGTTCCCTCGCCCCAAAGGCGATGGGTAATTAACGGCAGCTTAGTCCGCGGCTGCCGGAGATTCGGATCCCCACAATCATTAAACCCCGGCCTACCCTAGGCCGGGGGAATCTGTAGTACGCCTGACAAGCGCGCGCGTATTCCCATCTCAATGGGGTGACGAAAAACACCCTACAGATTCTGGCACGCCCGGTGGGACCAATCTCTCCTCCCGTATTTCGGGTTAAACGTTCATGCGAACTCAATCAATTTACATGTCTATATTTATACTAAAATAATACTTTTTCATGCAGATTTTCAAGCAATCACCTTCCGACGATGTCTTCGATGATGAACTCAGCTCCTTTCTCCTACACGATGAAGATAGACTCCAGGACGGTCCTCCCGGCCAGTCTCGGGCGACAATGGGAGGAGCCGCTGCTACCATTCGGCTCTATTCTGTTCATGCCAGTTGGCGCCATCCCAGCTCCTCAAGCCCCGGTGGCAGACAAACCGGTCTCGAAAGGCAGGAGACCAAATGTGGTGATCTCAAGGGCGCCCCAACCCAAACGCAAGTCGGTGTCTGAACGAATTTCCTTGGCCCCAGCTGGGGGCAAGGCCATCAACACCAATAAAGCTACAACGCGTCCTGAGCAAGCTCCAGCGGTGCCCTTAACCACTGCTCGATCGGGTGCCTTCTCTAAGCTCCCCTCTGATCAACTCATAACGGCTTCCCGGGTAGCAAATGCCGGCCAAGCCTTCAAAATCGAGAAGCTGAGGGAGAAAAGGCTCAGATATAGAGCCAACAAAAGGGCTAGGGCTACTGCCAGGCTAAACCTCATGAGGTTCGAAGAACAGGGTTACCCCGCCAAAGATGAGGGGATGGCTGAATGTGTTATCCACACTGTCTACGTGGTGGGCACGCGCAGCAAGAGCAAGGATGGGGCTACCACATCTCAAATCCAATCTGGCTTGAATGTGGTTGCCACTTCCCAAGAACAGCCGCCTCTGCTAGATGATGAAAACCCTCTCGATGAGGCTAATAGGCAGAGAGAGCCCTCAATTCATGAGGAGTCAGGCTCGGAAAGCGAAGATGAGCCAACTTTCCGTCCTAAGACCGCAGAGCAGCAACTTCTCCAAGAGCTCCGAAAACAGCTCAGAAGCAAAGATAAGGAGATGGCCAAGCTCTACTCAAAGATCGACGACTTGACAAATGTCGTCTTACGGCTTACGGCCCAACTTGCCTCTCAGCCGCCCAATCAAGCACAGGGCTCAGCTCATGAACCGGGAAACGCTGTCCCAAAGCAACCGACGCCTATTCCCTCAAATCCAAAAGTGGGCGGACCTCATGAAAGTCAATCGCATCCTATTTCAGGAAATGTTTTGGCTACCGATGACAGTAGCCCGCTAACTCAAGATCAAATCATGGATATGGTTGCCAGCAAAGTCAAAACATTGGTGGCCGAAGCCGAAGCGCAAAAAGATATCAGCAGTAGTGGGAGACCATATCTTGCTCAGTATGATCTGGTGGAATTTCCTAGCGGCTATGTCATCCCTAAATTCGGAAGATTCGATGGAACGGGAAATGCGAATCAACACATCGCCCACTTCAAAGCCTCTTGCGGGAATACTGGGGGCAATGATGCGCTTCTCCTCCGCCAGTTCGTTAATAGCCTGACCGATGTTGCTTTCGACTGGTACGCGAGCATACCAGATGGCTCCGTTACTACTTTCGTCCAAATGGAATCTTTGTTTCGACAAAGGTTCATGAGCGTCAGCGATAAGATCACCATTGCCGAGCTCGTAAGGACCAAGCCCAAGAACAACGAAAGCAACACGGATTTTATAACCCGATGGCGCAATCTCTCCGTCAAATGTGAACCACCGATAGAGCAGGACCAATCTGTCAGTCTCCTCGTCGGAAATCTCAACAATTGGATGACCCCGTTTCTATGCACCGCGGGTCTCAAAACATTCCAAGAGCTGACCAGGAAAGTCCAGATGCTGGAGCGCTCGAAACAGGAGTCCTCCTCGGATTCTCAAAATAGCAATAAGTCCTGGAGAAACCGGAAGGACGATAATCGCAAAGGCGGAAACTCCGATGATTCTGAATCTTTCAACACTTCGGCTAACCGAAATAAGCAAGGGATGAGCGGACCTAGCGCCAACCAGCCTCGGAAGCCAATGTTCGGAGAGGGAGGAGAATCTCCACTGAAAGAGAAGCTTGATAAGGTCTATTCCTTTAGAAGGGACAAAATCCGTAAAATATTCAAAGACGCCCTGAAGAACGGTCTACAACTGCCAGAGTCAAAAAGACCGCAGGAAGCGAATAGGACCGACGACCCCAAATACTGCCCCTATCACAGAGTGATAGGTCATGCCATAGAGGACTGCTTCGTCTTCAAAGATTGGGTCGAAAAGCAATATAAGGCAGGAGAGATAGAACTGTCCAAAGGCGTGTTAACAAACAGTCAAGCTGCAACCGCCAATTTCATACAAATGGAGACCGAAGTTCTTCGTGAAACCGATTCTCTCAGACATCTGCCTTTCTCTGAAAACAGTCGACCACCACGTCATTAAACTGGGAACAGTCGACCTCTAAGTCGTTAAACTGGGAATGTAAAAAAAATGTAAATAAAAAAAAATGTGTAAATAAAAGAAAAATAAAGAAAAGCCGAAATGATGGGGCAACTCGCAATAAAAATCAGCGAGTAAAAATAAAAATGAAAATAAAGCCGAAATGATGGGGCAACCGCGAATAAATAGCCGAAATGATAGGGCAATCGCGACCTTCGCGATAAGAAAAGCTGAAATGATAGAGCAATCGCGGTAAAATAAAAAAAAAAAAAAACAAAGGCGAATGATGAGTCGCTCCTGGTACCATATTCCAGTGCAGCGATGCAGACGCCAACAAAAATTCAAATTTCCAAAATTCTCCCTGCCCTACGGCCAGTCCCCAAATTGACTGCCGTATACAATCCACAGGTTCAAATAATTCTCAGCATACCCATGCCCCACCGTAATCACCAGTCACGCGGCTGGTCTCCGCCTTTGGAATTATGCTTCATTGGAAAGACCCACTCATGTGTCCTCACGATGTATGAGGAGAACAAACCTTCGTGAGATCCTTACGACTCACCAAGGAAAAACACACTTAGGAGTCCTCACGACTCTTAAGGAGAACATACACCTGTGGGATCCTTACGACTCGCAGGGAGAAAATACCTTTATGGGACCCTCACGGCCCATAAAATTGAAAAGTCTTAGGTGATAGGGATCCAAACCTGTCTCCTAAGCCATCGCTCCCCAATCCCCAAGTGGCGAATGATGAGTCGCTCCTGGTACCATATTCCAGTGCAGCGATGCAGACGCCAACCAAATTCCAAATCCCATACCCCAACGGCGAATGATGAGTCGCTCCTGGTACCATATTCCAGTGTAGCGATGCAGACGCCAACCAAATTCCAAATCCCAATGGCGAATGATGAGTCGCTCCTGGTACCATATTCCAGTGCAGCGATGCAGACGCCGACAAAGTCCTAAAATTTTTATGGCCCTACGGTCTGGATCATACATCCTGCAAAACCGTATACAATCCACGGGCGTAAAACAATCCCGATCTCTCCAAAAAAAAAAAAGGAAAAGAAAAAAAAAGAAGAACGGTATGTCCACAAGCAAAACGGGCACGGATGAAAACCCGAAAGGGCTCCGTGAGTAAAAACAGCAGGACTGCCGGCGAGTTTGTGAAAACCCGAAAGGGCGCAAACTCGTAAAAAAAAAAATAATAAAAAAAAAAAGAGAGAAATGAAATGCACTCGCAAAGTCCTCTCGACTTTGTGAGGAGAAAATTCCCGCGTGAGATCCTTACGACTCACAAAGGAGCAACACACTTGGGGGTCCTCACGACTCCTAAGGAGAAAATACACCTACGGGATCCTTACGACCCGTAGGGAGAAAATGCCTTGTGAGACCCTTACGGCTCACAAAATGGAAAAGCCTTAGGTGACAGGGATCTAAAACCTGTCTCCTAAGCCAACAATTCCCAAATCCTCTCGGGGCACATGATGAGTTGCTCCTGGCATTATTCCAGTGCAGCAATGCAGATGCCAAATAAAAACCCCAATTCCCAAATCCTCTCATGACAAATGATGATTCGCTCCTGGTACCATATTCCAGTATAGCGATGTTGATGTCAACCCAAATCAAAATCAACAAGTCAACTTCCACTCCGACACCGCAGAAAGCGGAGCAAGTCAGAATCCAATCTCAACACCGCAAGAAGCGGAGCAAGTCAAGTCTACCCCTGACACTGCAAGAACCAGAGCAAGTCAAATCAAGCACCGACCGTCCAAGTCGCTAAAATGGCAGCAACGACCGTCCACGTCGCTAAAATGGCAGCACCGACCGTCCACGTCGCTAAAAGGGCAGCACCGACCGTCCATGTCGCTAAAATGGCAGCACCGACCGTCCAAGTCGCTAAAATGGCAGCAACGACCGTCCACGTCGCTAAAATGGCAGCACCGACCGTCCATGTCGCTAAAATGGCAGCAACGACCGTCCACGTCGCTAAAAGGGCAGAATCGACCGTCCACGTCGCTAAAATGGCAGCACCGACCGTCCACGTCGCTAAAAGGGCAGCACCGACCGTCCATGTCGCTAAAATGGCAGCAACGACCGTCCACGTCACTAAAATGGCAGCATTGACCGTCTATGTCGCAAAAAGGGCAGTGCAGGCTCCCGCAAATTGGGAACCCAAATCGCTCCGGATCAGAGCGTCGACCGTCTATGTCGCAAAAAGGGCAGTGCAGGCTCCCGCAAATTGGGAACCCAAATCGCTTCGTAACAGAGCGTCGACCGTCTATGTCGCAAAAAGGGCAGTGCAGGCTCCCGCAAATTGGGAACCCAAATCACTCCGGATCAGAGCGTCGACCGTCTATGTCGCAAAAAGGGCAGTGCAGGCTCCCGCAAGTTGGGAACCCAAATCGCTCCGGATCAGAGCGTCGACCGTCTATGTCGCAAAAAGGGCAGTGCAGGCTCCCGCAAATTGGGAACCCAAATCGCTTCGTAACAGAGCATCGACCGTCCATGTCGCAAAAAGGGCAGTGCAGGCTCCCACAAATTGGGAACCCAAATCGCTTCGGATCAGAGCGTCGACCGTCTATGTCGCAAAAAGGGCAGTGCAGGCTCCCGCAAATTGGGAACCCAAATCGCTTCGTAACAGAGCGTCGACCGTCTATGTCGCAAAAAGGGCAGTGCAGGCTCCCGCAAATTGGGAACCCAAATCGCTTCGTAACAGAGCGTCGACCGTCTATGTCGCAAAAAGGGCAGTGCAGGCTCCCGCAAATTGGGAACCCAAATCGCTCCGGATCAGAGCGTCGACCGTCTATGTCGCAAAAAGGGCAGTGCAGGCTCCCGCAAGTTGGGAACCCAAATCGCTCCGGATCAGAGCGTCGACCGTCTATGTCGCAAAAAGGGCAGTGCAGGCTCCCGCAAATTGGGAACCCAAATCGCTTCGTAACAGAGCATCGACCGTCCATGTCGCAAAAAGGGCAGTGCAGGCTCCCACAAATTGGGAACCCAAATCGCTTCGGATCAGAGCGTCGACCGTCTATGTCGCAAAAAGGGCAGTGCAGGCTCCCGCAAACTGGGAATCCAAATCGCTCCGGATCAGAGCGTCGACCGTCCATGTCGTAAAACGGGCAGTGCATGCTCCCCACAAATCGGGAACCAAATCACTCCGGGTCAGGGAAACGTCTACCACGGACACTCCGTCTCGGAGACGCGTCAAGCGTCGACTGTCCATGTCGTAAAAAGGGCAGTGCGTCCCAAAAAGTGGGAACCAAAGCAAGTCGCCTCCACGTGAAAGAAGATCCATCAATTTCATGCACACGACCCATATATGCGGTGTGCATTTATTGATGGGGGGCACTTTGTTGGGGTAAAAATTTACACCCCTGTTGACCGAGTCAAAGTCAAGGTCAACCCCAAGCCAGGTGGGCCCAAGCCCAAGCAAGTGGGCCAATGCCCAGGTCGAGCCCGAACACGAAGCGTCTGGCCTTCCGCCATGCCAACAAAAAAAATCATGTAATAAATAATTTTTATGTAATTTTTTTATATACATGAATGTATGTAAAATGGGCATAAAGCCAATATTTTGTAAGCCCATGGCTTATGTGCAAAAATGTAATGGCACATGAGCCATGGAATAGGCAAAATGCCATTTTGTAAAGCCCAAGGGGCTATATGCAAATATGTAAGCCTATAAAAGGCAAAATGATGATGAATAAAAAGATACCTTTTATTCTCTCCACAAAAATTAGAGCTGAGCTCTTTCTTCCTTCTTCAAGGTTCCAAAACCTTCTTCTTTCTCTTGAATTAAATCAAGAGTTTTACTCTTCCTTTTTCAAAACTAAATAGTTTTCCACCACAAAACCCACAAAGGGGAACTTGGATCTGCCATCAGATCTTAAAAAGGAGAGATTTTGAGATTTTACATCTCTTGATCTTCAAGATCCAGCAAGCAACAGGAGGAAGAAGAAGAACCCTTCCATTAACCCAACAAAAAAAACACTCAGGAGTCTAACTCCTCTTTGATTTCTCTTCAGAGAAATCTTTTTAGGCTAAAAGCCTGTTGTGTGCGCAAGTCGCCCGCGTGCCGACACGTGGCGCGCGCGCTTGCGCAACTGCGCAAGTGCGCAAGTCGCCCGCGTGCCGACACGTGGCGCGCGCGCTTGCGCAACTGCGCAGTTGCGCAAGTCGCCCGCGTGCCGACACGTGGCGCGCGCGCTTGCGCAACTGCGCAAGTGCGCAAGTCGCCCGCGTGCCGACACGTGGCGCGCGCGGTTGCGCAACTGCGCAAGTCGCCCGCGTGCCGACACGTGGCGCGCGCGCTTGCGCACCTGTGCATCCCTTGGATGTCTTTTCCCCCTCTTTTGTGTACATATATACACATATACATATGTATACAAATTTATACATACACGTACTCCGCGACACTGTCCCTGTTAGAAAAAAATTTCTAACGGGGCGCTGCCCCGCACCCCGCAAGGGGGCTGCTAGCCCCCTTGACCCCCAGCCCGCTATCCGGGTAGCGGGACCCCCGTAAAAACTCTGCGTGGCTCCCGATATATCCAAACCCCCCTTTCAGAACTGAACACACGTATACTGCACATTGAGTTCGCATGACCAGTTTAACCCGTTAATCGGAGATTCCCTCGCCCCAAAGGCGATGGGTAATTAACGGCAGCTTAGTCCGCGGCTGCCGGAGATTCGGATCCCCACAATCATTAAACCCCGGCCTACCCTAGGCCGGGGGAATCTGTAGTACGCCTGACAAGCGCGCGCGTATTCCCATCTCAATGGGGTGACGAAAAACACCCTACAGGGGGTGCTATACGCCATCCACCCGACTTCCCCCTGTAGATATAATCTACTCACCTTGCATCATCAATTGCGGACGTCACCACGTATTTGCTTGTCGTCCTGAGATCTTCATGGGTACCTACACATCAAAATATCGTATTTACGCATTAAAATCACATCCAATCTAAAACGGCGCATGAAATCCAAAACGATACGATAAGGGGGCCTATAGGTGAGAACCTATGGCACGCCTTCAAAACCATCAATAAATCCTCTATATCGTCGTATAAACGACAAATAGTCGAGGCAAAACACATTCCACCATTTCAGAATCAAAAATACGGAATATGGAAACACGAATCCAAAATAGCAACTTAGGATATATGTCCCAGATTTCAACCTAGGTCTGTTTATACAAATCTATATATACCAGGGGTCTAACATAAACATGTAGGAGCTACAGAACCAATACGAGCCAAGAAGGTGGGACCCAGGCCGCAATTGGCGGCCAAAAGGGGAAAATTGGCGGCCGGGAAAGGGAGTTGGGGGCTAGGGTCTTAGGGTTAGCTTCCTGGGTGCCTGCACATATCTCTATCCACTCAATATTATTTTAGGATACCTCGTATGATAGCAAATTCCAATTAACCTTCACAGATTCCATAATTTCCCCGATATCGGTTCCTAAAATCCGTATTCTGGTTCTAGCTTCAGGTTTTGGGTTCTAATTCATACACTAGGGTGTTGGTAAGACCTCTACTGAGCTCAATTTCATAATACAACACCAATTCCCTCAAACCCTAACTAGGTTATCACCAAGTCCATAATATCACACAATATCGGTTAAATCTTAACATGGGGTTATAGGAAAGGCTATAATTAAGCTAATGGTTCAGTAATTACCTCCATTAGCAACTCAAGAAAATTCTTGAGTTGCCCCTAGTGGCCAAAATCCACGCTTTCTTGGTCCATTGCGTAGATCTCGAGCTTGTGCATCTTTTTCGTGAAAGGGATGTGAGGTTTAGAGATAGATTTTGAGGTGAAGTGAGGAGTTGAAGAGGGAGGGAAAAGGGGGTGCAAGAGCAGCAGCAGGAGGAGGGAGGAGAGGAAGGGAAAATGATGGGAGAAAATGGCTAAGTCTCAAGGTCAAAGAGCCCATGCCCCTCTCTCTCACCTACTCTCATTCTTTAATCTTTTGCTTTTCTTTTCCTTTTCTTTTTAAACCATAATCCTTCTCACAAGAATAGTAAACCCAAATATCATGAAAGAAAATGCACAAGTGTGAGAAAAAGTGATATGTGCAAGTTTTGCACAAAATAGCCAAAAAACCCGATTAGCGATTTTAATCGCGATTAGCACTAAATTAGTGTCAAACAAATCACAAAAACTTAAAAATGTCATAATTCACTAATTTACCCTATTTTAGAATTTTCCAAAATTTTTCATAGTTTTTCTAACATTTTTCCTATTTATTTGCATTTAATTATAGATTTAATATTAAAATAATCAATAAAATAATATTAAATTATAAAAATTCCCAAAATTAATATTTTATATTTTTGAAAATGTTACAATGTCGGGAATCTTGTTGAATTGCCCGACATTATATTGAAAAGTGTTTTCGATTTTGAGACTAAAATGCGGGGTTAATAATTGTTAGGCATGCGATGTCTATGCAGGTTGCGGATTCCAACTGTTGTAGTTTTACACTTTCTTTTCTGTGACCGTAAGTGTAATATGTGATATCGCCGGTTTCGTTGCTATATGTCAACGACAATTGGGATGCGCATATTTACTTACGTTGATGACATGTGATGTTATGTGTTGCTGGATATGTTATATTGGATCGTCGTGTTTGAATAGCCGGGGTTTTTTATGTGAGATGAGTATTTTTCATTTTCATTCATGTAAAAGCTTGTATGTAATATTCTTTTATTGGGGCACTTCCAGGTGTTAGTTATATGTATGCCCTAGAGGCCATTACTGTACATAGGATGTATATTGTAGTGGATGCTGGGACATATATAGGGAGGACTTTCTTGCTCGACATGATAGTATGCTATCTGGTTGCTCTTTACCTTAACGTGTACACTGATCGTCTCCCTGTTACATGTTGGTAAAGCCCTTAGGATGTGTACTTGACTACCTGGACTATGATGCGGATCAGACTAGTGGGGACATGGTAGTCCATAAGTACATACTTCAAAGTCCCTAGTCGTGGGTGTATCGAGATGGGGCATCGATATACCAGAGTAGACTAGCGTATACCTTCTCGACCCATACAGATGGGCGATGGATGATCCCATATCCATTGGTGTTTGACATCAGAGATCATATACGGGTGCTCAGTAGAGACTGGGTACACTGGACGGACTCGCCGAGAACTCCCATATGGTATTATACCTTACGTCAGATGGCAGTTCTCTGGTGACACTGGTACAGAGTAGTCTGTTGACCCGAGATCGTCATAGAGTCTTGTGTGGTTCCCACTGTGCTTTGATTTCCATCTTACCACGTCCAAGAGGGCATGCAAAACGGTGGTTTTTGGGTACAGTCCCGAGTCACATGGAGGCAATGAGCGATAGGAGGGGATTCGTCTCTCCCGGTATAGGGAGTTGATGTTGCGCTGTGTTCGATTGGATAAAACAGGAAATCCCTGGCCAGGGTTGCTGAGATTTACTGGTAAGTGTTACCAGTAGTTTCTCGAATTGTTATAGACCTCATATCGACACGACTTATCGAGCTATTGGGGTCTGACGTTTACCACCCCTAAGCGAGATATGCGACATATCAGACGATCAGACCGGACTGTACGGTAGTGTTACTGGTTGGATTCACTGGAGTGTGAGCGGGCTTGCTCGTCGATCTTCTGATCGCTCAATACTCGGGTGGCCGTTACGTTTAGCAGACCGCTTGCGGCTTGTGGGTGTTTGATATGATCATCACCTGCTGCCGGCGTATTGACGAGTCTTTAGAGTCCTACACAGAGGTTTCCTGGCTCAAGCGAAACGAAATAGGAGCGCATATGAGATATGTGCGGGACCGAGAATAATGCGTGTATGTGATACCGTATTCTATTCTCGCGATGAATGTATCGAAAGGTTGTATGCGATACAACCTAGTTATCGAATCAAGGATTGATTCGATAAGCCGATACATTGGATATTAGTCGGTTATATGTGATATGACCGGATCGTTAAATCAAGTGTTGATTTAATGATTTAATGTATAATTATATATTTGATATATTACTTTGCATTAACTGGTATCGGTTCACTTTAAATGGAATTTCTCACTTGGATGTACAAGTTGTATATGTGATATACTTTTTGTGCAAATGATTGTATCATGTTTGATGATACATGTTTGCTAGGGTTTTTGTGTAAAGATCAAACCATGGTTACATGTTAATGGTTAGGGTTTTAATTTATTCATTTATTTATTTGTTTATTCTTTTTGGAAAATAAATGGCATGAAAAGAAAATGGTGGCTTGATTTGTATTCTAGTTGAAGCTTCATGAAGCTTTGACCTAAGTGACCATTTTTGTCTCATGCTTAACCCTAACCATTCCCACTAACCCTAGTTTAGTCTCTACACTTGACCATGGTTTACATTATGATAAGTATTCATTTTCTTTTCATTTTTATAAGAACTTATCATAATATTAGCTTCTTCTTCTTCATCTTCTTCAATGAAGAAAGCTTGACTTCATCAATGGTGATTGATGAAAAAGAGTGAGAAATCAATTCTAAAGTGAACCCACTTCCTATTTCTTCATCCTCTACCTCTTGCCAAGTAGTATAGGGTGTTTCCTTCACAAGTTATCATGGCTTGGTGAAGGTGGAGCTTGATCTAGTGATGCCTCGACGTAGATCATCTTCGGCATCGTCGTCGATGACCTAGCCCGCTCTTTCTCCGATGAAGCCGATGCTAGAGCCCGGGATCCGTTTTGGACAGCGAGGAGACATCATCACGGAGCTATGGAGGTGGAGCACCGGATCTACAAAGGTTGTATTTCCGTTTAACTCTTAGTTAAGTTGTTAACTACTTGCTAGTTTCGCCTAAAATTCTAGTTAACGATCTAGTCTAGGGTTTCTCGGCACCGTAAAATTTGAAATTGGCATGGTTGATGCCTTGTGAGACCTCATTAGGGTGCCTAGGAACCCTACAGTGGTATCAGAGACTAGCTAGAGCCTTAGGCGATGCGTAGACGAAGTTTGAAACCCGAACGAACCCGAAACCCTAAACCAAACATGCTCTCTAGACTTTTTCTAAAATCTGGGATTTTTCCACATTAAAAATGCTTAAAAAATTCAGCAGGGAAATCTAAGAATTACGGTGCAAAATTTTTTCCATGAACTGTTCATAGTGCGGCGGAACCGCGGCAGAAGCCTGGCTTCTACGGCGGTTCCGCGGCCAAAGGATGACATCATCATCCCCTGTTTGCACAGTAACTCCTATTTTATTATGCTGGATTTTCTGGGAATTTTTAATATTTATTCAAGAGGTGAATTTTCTGGGGTTGCTTTGGGGATTCGGTGTTTCGATCGGAGTATCAGATTTTGTCTATGTGGCTTTCCGGATAATTTTTGAATATGTTAAAAAGTTCGACCGGATATAAATACCCAATTTTTCCCCTGTCGGGAAATTTCCAAGTGTTGCATTTTTCCGAGGTTTAAAGACGTTCTAAGTAGTGCAAGTAACGCGATGGTCCCTCTAGAAGACAACAAACCTTAACTCGATTATGTGACCGTCTTGAACTGCCCTTTGAACCTTCGGGTTTGGGGCAGTACGGCGTGCCACATGTGAGGCGTTGGCTTGACCCTTCTACGGCTGGACCGTTGGTACTGAGGCACGAACTGAATGTTTTTAGACTTGTTTCATGTGTTGAGCTGTATCGGGAAAACTTGGGTGTTTGACTGTTCGATCGAAAAGTTTAACATTTTCTATTTACCCAGAATGTGATACAATATTTGGAATCCACAATCAGTTATGAGATAACTGAATGAATGTTATAAACATAGCAGTTTAGTCTCACTTGATCGGTTGCCACGGAATTTTGATGTGATCAAAAGTCCGTCGCAATCACGTAGCGTACGCGGATACTCGCCGGTAAACTTAATAGACAGCCTCACTCCATAGCCCCGACCAAGTGACTGTAGGAGAACCCCGTCGCCGAAAGCATCCGTTCGGGTGCTCGCGGCAGCGGTGTTCCGCCTTGGTGCACTTCGTCGACGGCGTCGGGGGTGCGGCCGCCTACTAAAGTTTGCGACGAGCATTCGATCAGGATGTCGGGAATCTTGTTGAATTACCCGACTTAATATTGAAAAGAGTTTTCGATAATGAGACTAAAATGCGGGGTTTATAATTGTTAGGCATGTGATGTCTAAGGTATTCATTTGATTAGGCATGCGATGTCTGTGCAGATTGCGGATTCCAACTGTTGTAGTTTTACACTTTCTTTTCTGTGACCGTAAGTGTAATATGTGATATCGCCGGTTTCGTTGCTATATGTCAACGACAATTGGGATGCGCATATTTACTTACGTTGATGACATGTGATGTTATGTGTTGCTGGATATGTTATATTGGATCGTCGTGTTTGAATAGCCGGGGGTTTTTATGTGAGATGAGTGTTTTTCATTTTCATTCATGTAAAAACTTGTATGTAATATTCTTTTATTGGGGCACTTCCAGGTTGCGGAAGTTGTCACCGTCTGTATATTATTTACTTTTCCGCACTAGGATAGACCCAAGGAGCAGGGCACAAGTAACCGGGTTCTGGAGTCCAGTGGGAGACCAACTCGAGGAGTCGAGTCCGGGTCTCCTAACTCTAGAATTGGTAGGGTTGCTTGCCGCTCTCGTAGGGGTCTTGGGGTGTGGGTTTGGCTATTCATCACGACCGTGGAATCCGTGTTTTATACTGGCTCGTATTGAAAACACGGACGTCCTAGTATATCCAATATTTCATATGTTTCTTCTGCTGCGATATCTGTGATGTGATCATGTGATGTTCTGTGATAGATACAGTATATAGTATATATGATATATTATATAGGCGTTACTTATGTTTTACACCCGCGCTAGCCCTGCCCTGCTCTGTCGTTAGTTACCTAACCTAACGGTGCACGAGGGGACATCGAGGCGAATGCGGATGGCATAAGTGTACGTCGTATTTATCTGTGATGTTTAGGTAATTAAATGATGGGACTTCATTAATGTGATTAATGAAATAAAAGAAACTTAAGATGTTGTAGAATCGAATTTCAAAATTAAACAGGTAGCTACAGTTCTTGCTTTGCACAGCGGTATATGTGATATATCCTACACCTTATTCGATGAGGAAAGGACCGAGATCCCTTCACCGGGAGTGACTCCTTTAGCAATAACTGGCAGATGCTACACACTCGGTTTGTCTTTTGATTGCTTTTAAGAGTTTTTGCTTTGCACAGTGATATATATGATATATCCCGCACCTCATTCGACGAGGAAAGGACCGACGATCCCTTTACCGGGAGTGACTCCTTTAGCAAAACTAGAAAAGCCTCAAAAACACTCCATTTCAAAAATCATTTGATTCTACAACGATATCAAGTTCATTACGCAATAGGTTTTCAGAAAAACCTGTCGTAGCCCTCCGTCATTTCAGATAAGTCCTAGTTAGTATTCGTGCTACGTTTGTTGGCCTGCGTCAAGGCGTAGTGTGCGGTAGCTAACTAGTATTTATCTGCTTATGCATATGATGCAGATTGGATTAGGGTAGTCGTGCGGCTTTGTTGGCTTTCGTCATGGGTCGTGCGGGTGGGTTTAATTCAATCAAGAAATGTACGGGTTGAACTTGACTAGCGGGCTATGGTTTGTTGGCTTTCGTCAAGGTTATAGCACGTTAGGGGCAAAATATTATCGGGAATTTCAAGTGTTGAAATTTGCAATGAGATTGCATACCTTCTATGAGATAGTTGGATCCCGATACCCGCTGCGAGTAAGAGTTACTCCTGGGAGAGTTTTATACATTACAAATTAGCCGATCAAGTAGGTGTCTAGAAAGGTGTTAACGAGGTTACGCCTCTGGGAAAACGAGGTTTACATTAATTAGGTTTGTGCGAAAGCATGGGGGACCTCCCTCAAAGTACCGACACTGGCCTGGCTGAAAGATTGGCAAACTTGTAGTGTGTAATTAATCCCGGCTAGTCTTTCCTTTTAGGGTTTGAAGGAAGATTTGATAAAAAGCAGTGGGAGCCATCCTGATTAGATAAAATAATAACCAATCTATTCTTGCAAGAGCGCACGCTGAGTGTTTTCTTCTCTCTCTCTCCAGGTAGCGACCATATCACGCCTTAATCAAGATAATAATACGGAAATATTGACCGAACCCGCTTGTTATACTGAGCTGGGGAACGTTGGTCCCGCTCCTACTTATAATTGTTATAAGACAGAGCATGAAATTGGGGATTACCAGAATTCCCGTGCCGCCCAAACGAAGAGAGTGCATACTGATGCATCATCTTCGGGTGTGTTCATTACAAAGAACTGCTTCTCTGTATCCTCTATGTCCTGGGTATGTGATACCAGATCAGGATCCCAGATATGTAATCTGTTACATAGGGCTACAGAAAGGTAGAGAACTGAGAACGGGTGATAAGTTTCATGAGGCAGAAAACGGGGCAAGAGTTGCAGCCAAGTCTGTTGGTCACTGTCACCCTGTATTCAAAGTACATTGATTCTGAACAAATGCTATTAGATACCGAACCTGATATACAAAATCATATCTATCTCTTTATTAGTAAAGAAATGATAAAATTTTGTATTGTTGGATAATGTTTTGAACATTTCCTATATCAAAAGTTGATCGGTTTAAGCACGTTATCTAAAAGCGTTGATGTTCTAAATCAAACTACAGTTCTTTAGTATACGGAACACACACAAGAGGAAGAGTTCAGAAATGAACGAATCCTGCTTGAGGCATTGTAGACTAGGTCATATCAATGCGATCCGACTGGCTGAAGTTACATTTTAGATGCATATTTAAATCAGTTTGAATTTACATCTTGTGAAACTTGCCAGTCATGTCACAAAGATAAGATGACCATAGCTCTGTTTATTGAAAACAGAGAAAGAGTTAGTAAACTCTAGGGATGATACATGTTGATGTATGTAGGTCCCCTGTCTACACTTGCCAAGACCGGTTCTTTATACTTCATTACATTCTCTGATGATCTTTCAAGATTCAGACCTATGTTCCTGTTGAAACACAAGTCCGAACCTTTTGAGATATTCACAGAATATAATTTAGAAGTAGAGAACCAAAATACGGGTATAAGTATTATGTCCTTTGATGTGATCGAGGAGGATAATACTTGAGCACGAAAATCCTGGATTATTCTAAAGGAGAATGAGATTCTCTCTCAGCATTACTCCTCCATATACACCATAGCACGATGGTATATCGGGACAGAGCAATCACACCCTATATGATATGGTGTGCTCTATGATGAGTACTACTGAGTTACCTGTTTCCTTTTTTGGGAGTTATGCACTTGAGAAGCTGCATACCTATTGAATTAGGTTCAAATCAAATCATTTGCCTACCACTTCATATTTGATATGATAAGGGAAGAGCCCATCTCTTAAGTTAGTTAAGATTTGGGGTTGTCCGGCCTATGTCTAAAAGCAAAATCCGGACAAGCTTGAGGCAAGGTCTGTTATGTACAACTGGAAAGGTTCCAGCTATACAAATTACAGCAGATGATTTGATAAAACCAAAGGATTCAATAGTTACCAACGAACCTCAGCCTCTCCGCCGATCTAGTAGGGTTCCTCACCCACCTGAGAGATACTTCGGTTTCTCTATGACAGTGGGAGCGAGAATTGCATCATGAGATGATGACCCAACTAGCTTCGAGCTGGCCATCAGGAGTGAGACTCTGTAAGAATGGCTGGATGCTTAGCGATTTGAGATGGAATCCTTATACACCAACAAAGTATGGACTTTGGTTGCTATATCTGAAGGGTTAAATCCCCATCAGGAGCAAGTATATCTTGAGAAGATTACTTGGTGTACTTGGAAAGGTTGAGACTTTCAAAGCTAGACTTGTTAAAGGTTTGCATCATTGACCAGGTGTAGATTATGTTGAAACCTTTTCTAAGGTTCTATGCTTAAGTCCATCCAGATCCTACTTGCCACGGCTACATACCATGACTACGATATCTGGTGGTTGGGTGTCATGACTGCTTTTCTAAATGATGTTTTAGAAGAGAGAGTCTATAAGTACACAGCCAGAGGGCTTCGTAGAAAGTGGGAGCAGCGGAAACGTGTACAAGATGCTTTATAGGATAAAGCAGACATCGCGGAGTTGGAACATCTGTTTTGATGTGTTAGTCAAACAGTTTGACATCATCAAAATGGCAGATGAACCTTGTATACACAAAAAGGTAGTAGGGAGTATGGTGATGATCCTCGTAGAGTACGTGGATGACATACTCTTGATAGGGAAGGAGTTTCCTATGCTACGCTCGATCAATCTCCGCTTATCACAATGATTCTCCATATAGGATCAAAGTGATACCTCCGAAATCCTGGGTTTTCGATCTATGAGATAGATCTAATTGGATGTTAGGACTCTCACTAGTTGTAGTGAGATGGTATCAATCGATCCTGGGAAGAATCACTGGAAGTGTTCCAAGGTGATAAAGACGACTGAGTGTCAGTCACAGGCATTGTCTTTACCCTCAATAAAGGGGCGGTATGTTGGAAGAGTTCCAAGCAAGATACCGAGGTATACTAGAAGATAAAGGCAGGATACATCGCTACTTAAGATGCTACCAAAGAGGCTGTTTGGATTTATATTGGTTCATGAGATAAACTACGTTCCAACCATTGTGAGACAATGGAATTGTGGCTTATGCCAAGGAACGCAGGTCCCATCAGTGATCCAGACATATTCTAAGGCAGTATCACCTGATCATGGAGATGGTTGATCTCCAGGGGATCGAGGACAGGAGAGAAGACTCAGAGGACAAAACAGCGGATCCACTCACAAAGGCCTATTCCCAGAGAGAGATTTTTATGGGATGGTTGAGTATGAGATACTACAACCACTGCTACAGATGGTCCTAGTGCAAGTGGGAGATTGTTAGTTATATGTATGCCCTAGAGGCCATTACTGTGTTGGAGATAGTGCCCTCAGAGTCAATTATTGGATCACAGGCACGTGATTGCAATGATTGAGGGAGGACCTATCCCGGTAGAACTGTCTTACTCGAGATGATAGTATGCTATCTGGTTTACCTTTATCATCGTGTACTGTTTAAGGTGACCTTACAGGTCGCTATTACACGTTGATAGAGCCTCTAGGATTCTTGCTTGACGACCAGCAGTATGATGGCGATCATATACGTGGGAGCTGGGGTCTATAAGCACATCCTTAAATGGTCCCTAGTCGTGGGAGTTTCGAGACTGGGCATCGATACTCCATTAGTAGACTAGTGTATACAGTCGAGACCCCGACGAGGGGCAGTGGCCGGTCTCACAAGCCACTGGTGTCAGTTGGTTCACCTAAGATGTATACAGGTGCTCATTGGGTTATGAGTACACCGGACAGGACTCGCCGGGAACCTGCTAGTTGGGATTATACCAGACGTCAGATAGCAGTTCCCAGGTGACATGTGTACAGGTTAGTTCATCGACCTAAGATCGTCATTTGTCTCGTGTGAGTTCCCATTGTGCTTTGATTACTACCCTACCACGGCTCAAAGGAGTCGTGCAAACAGGTTTTAGTTGGGTACAGTCCCGAGCCACATGGAGGCAGTGAGCGGATCTGCAGGGGTTCGTCTCTCCCGGTATTGGGGGTGAGGTCGCGCTGTGTCTAGGAGAGCCATTACGCAAAGCCCTCGGCCGAGGCAGGAGATTTACTGGTAGGTATTCCAGTAGTATCTCAGGGCGTTCTGGGCTACACTCCGACACAACTTGTACCGCTTTTAGGGGTCTGACTTTTACCAACCCCCTAGGCCCGCCATGCGATACTCATAGACGAACGGACCGGCCAGTACGGATATTGTCACTGACAGGCTCAGTAGGGTGTCAGGATGAGTTCGCTCATCGACGTCCCTTTTGGTCAATAGCTGGTGGCCCGTCACGTATTGGCTTATACCTCTGACGTGCTAGTGGTTAAATCCACAACCATAATATTGACGAGTCTTTAGAGTCCACCACACTTTCAGTTACTCAAGCTTTCGGGCGAAACGCTGTAGAGGCCGTATGGAGATATGGCAGGGTCCAATCAGATACGTGCGGTATTGCACGGATCAGGATCGGACAGTTTGTACTAGTGGCCGTATAGTTATATGGCAGGGTTCGATCTGATACGTGCGGTATTGCACGGATCAGGATCGGACGAACATTACTAGCCGGCTTTGGTTTAAGCCGGATCCTAGTTTAGTACAGTGTAGATTTTGTCTCTTTGCATTTGTATCCGGACGGAATACAGATGCGGGTGTGTATGCACAGTATCGGGGTTTTCCTGTAATTTATTACGGGACTAGTTTTCTGGAGTTGCCAGTTTGCATTCCGTTCCGGCCGGTTTTCCTTTGTTCTTTTCCGGCCGGACTTTTCCGATGGAGGGGGTAATTTGCAGTTTTGCAAATTACTTTTGGGGAGGGGGTTTCTTGCATATGTGGGATTATGATATGACCATCACCATTCTCTTTACATCACTTGCATTATTCATGATGGTGCATTTATGTGATTAGAAAGGGTATGGTTGATGTTTGGATGTGGTCACCACCTTGTTCTCCTACACTCACCTCCCTCATTTGTTATGTGATTCCCTCCACCATTTCCTTAGGTCCAAGGCCGGCCACTTTTTGGAATGGAGAAAAAAAAAATGAGAGGTTTCATTTTGGTGTGAGGAATTCATTTTTCATCTCATTCTTCTTGCTACTAAATTTCTCACATCACTCAAAAGTTTATTCCTTCGATCCCTCCATCAAGGCAACAAAACCCAAGTGAGACATAGCCTATACACTTTCTACAGCAAACCTTGGGCACGTCGACTTGCCAGCTTCGTGCCCGAGTTGCCTCGGTATTGAGGTGGGAGCCCGTAATAGATACAGACGATGTGGTGCCCTTCCGGCAAGGAGGCGACGACCGGAGTTTCCGCGGGAGATCGGGACGATGACGAGAAGACCGGAGGACTCGGATCACTCGGTACATCTCTCACCCCATCTCTAGTTAGCTAGTATAGGTTAATGGTTTCGATCCGGATATATTGTCCGCGGTAGAGCCAGTTTAAAAGATAAGAAAATTTTGATTCCGCATTTTGGCCTCGGATAGACGGCCGGGGCGCTGCCGTGGCGCAACATGGTATCAGAGCCACGCCATTAACCTTGCCTAGCTTATTCTAGTGTGTTTTACATTTCCGATCGAACAAAATCCCAAAAACCACATTTCGTGTGCATCAGTTTTCTGTTGATTTTTTCCGAGCTCTAAAAATTTTTCAGGTTGTAAAAAACTAATGTACTGGAAATTCTAAGACATCTGTAAAAATTCGACACATTCAGTCGATCACTGTAGCGCGGAACCGCGGCCAAACCCCCCCTTGGGCCACGGTTCCGCCGCACATTGGTGTCTTCACTGTGTCCAATTTTTCCAGTAGGCTTGTGGGATAATTTTAGGGGTTTTGGGATATTAAATTTGGGCCCAGATTTTCTGTAACTGCTACGGTATTGCTTGGGGGCCCACTTGTTAATTGTTTGATCGATCGGATATTTTAAACACATTATTTCACAGTATTTACATTATATCTGCGACCGTGAATGTCACTTGATCGGTAAATCCCGTCTAACTACTATAGCCCGGTTAGACGGATTTGCGAACGTGACTTTCACGTTGATGTTCTATGTTTATGCTGTGTTGTTGCGGATCAGTCGTGGGGGATAGCCTGGATGCAATGCTAGTACTGTTTTGTTTTATATGTACATTTGATATTGCGGGGCGAGCGTCCGACATGTGGACTACCGTCACTGCCTGTTTGTATTATTCTTTTGGGGCACGACCTGGTTGCGGTCGATGTACCCGGTGTATGTATATTTTACTTTCTGTACTAGGTTTGCCCCGCGGTGGGGTGCACGGATAGCCGGGTTCTGGAGGGCAACAAGCCCGCATCTCATGGCATTGGGACGGAGGGGGCTTCACTCCAGGATTGGCGGGCTATTCGCCGCACTCGTAGGGGGTTTAGGTTGACCCAGGAGGGGTGCCCGAGTTACCGGATTCCGTGAAGTGCTGGGTGGTCCATTCACGTTGCTGAAGGGGGCTGCCTCGCTTCAGGTTTTGGCGGGTGACTTGCCGCGCCCGTAGGGGTCTAGGTTTTCATTGCACAGGCTATCCACACGACCAGGGGAACGTCGGGTTTCAGCAGCGGCTCTGGGAAACCCGGGGCTTCCAGATATCTGTATTGTTCTGTGATGCTGTACATTTCTGTGATGTTGCATTTTATTCACGCCTTGAGCGAAATACTATATATTGGTATATATATTAGTAGATGTTGTATATGTTTTTCATCCGCGCTAGTCCAGTCCCCGCTCTGCCGTTAGTTAGCTAACCTAACGGGTAATGACGGGACCCAGTGGCGAATGCGGATGGCATATACGTACGTCAGTATATTTTCGTTCTTTGTGGTGTGATCAATTGATGGGACTGCATTGATTCGGATCAATGCAAGCTAAACAAACCTATTCTGATGTTGTTGGAACACTTTTTCAAAAAGCTGTTATTGCAAGGACGTTCACTTTTGTTTTGCATCGTGGTGTTCATTTGGAATATCCTGCTCCTCAATCGACGAGGCAAGGGCCGAGATCCCTTCACCGGGAGTGACCCCTTGGACAGAAGTTTGCGTCAGGGCATTAACTTCACTATAGCCGATTACTTTTGCTTTGCATCGTGGTATTCAGTTGGAATATCCTGCACCTCATTCTACAGGGAAAGAGCCGAGATCCCTTCACCGGGAGTGACCTCTTTAGTAAAGGTTTTCGTCACTATATTTTCTAAAAAGGCTATGCAGTTCCTTCAACGATATCAAGTTCATTACGTTAAAGGTTTTTCGCCAAAAACCAGTCGTAGCCCTCCGTCATTTCTTACAAGTATTACTTAATATTCGTGCTGCGTTTGTTGATTGTGTCAAGGCGTAGTGTGCGGTAGCTAAGTTGTGTTTGTTTGCAGCATATTAATGGGATTGGTTAGGACAGTCGTGCGGCCTTGTTGGCTGTGTCAAGGGCTCGTGCGGGTGGGTTTAATGCAATCCAGGATAATGACGGGCTGAACTTGACTAGGACTCTTTGATTTGTTGACTGTGTCAAGGTCACTTGGGTCCTAGGGGTAAAAACACACATCGGGAGTTTCAAAAGAACTGAAACTTGCCAGATATGCGCATACCTTCTGGAGTGTGGTGACTTGAGTGGATTCCGTCAAGTTATCATGCGATGATAGTTGGATCCCGATTCCTGCTGATGAGTTGGTTTACTCCTCGGGTGATCCCGACTAGTTCTTCTTTCAGGTTTGGAGGAGAATTTGACGGTACAGTGGGAGGTTTCCTGATTAGATAAAGTGATAACCATTCTGATCTAGGTTAGAGTGCACGCTGAGTGTTTCTTTTCTCTCTCTCTTTAGCAGCGACCATTGACCCGACCCTAGACTATGACTCAGTGACCAAGTTGACCGAACCTTCTTAAACACTGGTTTTTGGATTGTCAGAGTTGCAAACCTCATTGGCACTCCTACTTTTACCCTTTTCTCCAGGACACCCCGTATTACTACAAACGTCCACTTCCATTGGACAAAACCATCGTATGGTTAGATACGAACTCGAAGGAATTCGAGGATGGTTTCCGGTTCTGGAGAAAACGAATAGGATTATTCAGTTGTCTTTTCCTTTTTCCTTCTCTCAGGTTGCGAGTACTCCTTGGTTTAGGAGATAGTACACCTATTATGCAAATTGGATAGTCTTCTTCCAAACCTTAGGCTGGTGCCGAACGGTGGGGAATGAAGAAAACCAATTAGCATAACGATGGTGTGCAGAAGGTATTAGGTTAAGACAAAGAAAGGGATTAGTAAGAGGGCAAAGTAAATTGCGACTGCTATTCACGACCAAACCGAGTATTTCTTCGCCAATCCTAAATCACCTTTGTATTTCTCCAGGACACTCCGTATCACTACGAAGATCCCAAGTTTTTGGATACTCCATCGTATGGTTATATACGAACTCGAAAGGAACTTGTTCCAGTTCGGGGATGGATTCTGGTCCAGGAGAAATAGGAATACGGTTTATTCGGTTGTCTTTTAGTTTCACCTTCTCTCGCATTGCGAGTGCTCCTAGGATTAGGACAGTACACCCATTATGCTTATTGGATAGTCTTCTTCCAAACCATAGGCTGGTGCTGAACGGTAGGGAAGGAAGAAAACCATTTGGCCTAAGGGGTGTGCAGAAGGTAATGACTAAAGACATATAAAGGGATTTGGAGAGGTGGCAAAGAACTATACGGTTACAGTCGTGAATCTGGAAGAGGCATTACTAGGAATACCAGGATACCCCATCGAAACATTTCAATGTTTCAGTTCAACTGTGTTCTGTTAAAAGAAAACTGATTTCCCGATTAGACACTTGCTCTATGTATTTACCAGATTTGATTCTAACATCTGTATGGTTTTACAGATGATGAGTGGGAGTAAGTTATTAGGAATTGGGTGATCATCCTCATTATATCGGGATTTGTTGTAATCGGTGATATTTGAGGAGATCACCTGGGCTGTTTGCCGGTCGGCAAATATTTGGTTTTGAATATCCGCTGTTGTGCACCAATTTCAAATTGATATATCTGTACGTCTATTTTCATAGAGTGAGATATACCTTTTGATATTATGTCGTTGGCATTTACCTATATTAGTGGATGGTTAGGTAAGGAGCATTAAACAGCGGTGTAATTCTTCTTAACCATAAGTACAGTTTTCAACCTACGACACACAGTGAAAGAGTTGTTAGACTCAGCGGACTTATACAGAGTATTGTATGTTGTCCAGTGTCCATTAGGACAGAGGGGTTTGGTCCTCATACTATATTCTGTTTACTTTTAACTTCTCTAGTTCTTAGACATGTGTTTCGTAGAAACACAGGGTCTAAGTTTTGAGGAGTTGTAGGTATTTGAATAGAGTAGAGAACCAGGTATAGCAAGTATCGGGATTCTTCAAAGTGATCGAAGATGTAGATACTTCTGTATGGTATTCAGTTGATAGTAATGATAAAGAGAAATTGCTTCTCTTTCAGGTTACTCATAATTGGAAGCATTCCTAAGTTGTGTAACGCTGATCGGCCTCCTTCCATTTAGTTGACATGCACTGGAGATAGCTGCATGATTTGAATCTGGTTCATTTAAATCAGTGCCTCGGGTTCTATATTGGATATAGAACAGTTCATATCTTAACGATGTTAAGGTACGGGGAGTTGTCCGGCTTATGATTAAAACCAGACACTGGACAACTCAAGGCACGTTTCTGTGATGGCTGTTTATGGGTTGACCCAGGCTATGACGAGGGTTGATTTTCTACCATCTGGAAGATCAATAGTGATATTGTTCTTAACTCGCCACATTTTAAAAAGAAATGGTTATTTTTCAGAAAAACAGTAGTGGGAGTATGGTAGAACTGGAAGCGATTCCAGAACCGCAAACGATTACTGAAGATTTGATAAGGAACCTAAAGATTCAATCTGATTTGACATTCCATTGGCCACTCCGCAGATAAGGTGGGTAACTTCAGGCACCCGAGAGGTACTCCGGTAGCCTCAAGGACGGTGACAGGGAAGTTCTTGTTTACCCACACTTGCCATTGTTGTTGTTCCAGGCTGCGAGACCCGGCAGGAGGATGAGTATAGCGTCGTTCTAAACTAGCTTTAGAAGTGCGCGTCTATATGACTCTGCCAGAGGGTTGTCGTAGTCAGTAGGAGCAGCGGAAGCATTGGTGGACATCAGGCTTATGTCTATTTATAGACTAAAGCAGATATAGCGGAGATAGATCATCTGTTTCTGATGTGACAGTCATAGGTTTGACGTCATCAGAATAGGGGATGGATCTGTTGAGAAGGTAGTAGGAAGTGATATTCCTATACTACGATCGGTTATACTTTGGTCGTCACACTGTGTTTTCTCTACATGGGACTTGGACATTATATCAGACATACTGATTACTAGATCTATGGTTTTAGATCTAGATTTGGGTGGTTTCCCAATCAGGGTACTTTGACAGCATTCTAAGAGTATTTAGAATGGACGACTCCTGGCATGGTAGTGTACCTGCAGGTAATGGAGTCACCCTCTCTAAAGGTGTCTTATAGACTAAAGTAGAGAGGGATGTGCATGATTGGCAAATCACTTGCTTAGGCAATTGAGTCAATCATGAGATGTCAAGTACCACACCAGATGTTGTTCTTGCACTAGATGCAATAAGTTGATATTGATCCAATCCTGGAGGAACAGTCGGAAGCAGTTTTAGAACATAAGTGAATGTTCTAGGGATATGATAACGGCTGCCTCCTTGAGGAGACGGTTATCACTCCAGGCTTCCAATGTGACATGGATGACAAGGAGGTTATCAGAGTTGTAGTTCTCCCTCTGACGAGGGACAGTATTCTGGACAGGTGATCCAGGCAGATACTGAGGGAGGCATGGCGCAGGATACTGATTAAGTTCAGTTGACGATACAGTCTAAGAAGTTTGGATTTGGAGTTCATTTATGAACTAGGTCCCATCAGACATCCAGACATTCCAAGACAGGTATTGCTCATTTCGGGAGATGGTTTTCTCCGCGAACTTGAGATATAGAGAGACATAGAAAGAAACATCTAGGCGGATCCACTCACTGAGTCTTTTCCTCGAACGCAATAGTTTCGCAAACAGGCTTTGTGCGACTGACTAGTAGAGGAGTTGGGTGTTCGGTATCACACGGGCTGTGAGTATGCGACATCGCAATAATTAGCCTTGAGTGCAAGTGGGAGATTGTTGGAGATAGTGCCCTCAGAGTCAATTATTGGATCACAGGCACGTGATTGCAATGATTGAGGGAGGACCTATCCCGGTAGAACAGTCTTACTCGAGATGATAGTATGCTATCTGATTTACCTTTATCATCGTGTACTGTTTCAGGTGACCTTACAGGTCGCTATTACACGTTGATAGAGCCCCTAGGATTCTTGCTTGACGACCAGCAGTATGATGGCGATCATATACGTAGGAGCTGGGGTCTATAAGCATATCCTTAAATGGTCCCTAGTCGTGTGAGTTTCGAGACTGGGCATCGATACTCCATTAGTAGAATAGTGTATACAGTCGAGACCCCGACGAGGGGCGGTGGCCGGTCTCACAAGCCACTGGTGTCAGTTGGTTCACCTAAGATGTATACAGGTGCTCATTGGGTTATGAGTACACCGGACAGGACTCGCCGGGAACCTGCTAGTTGGGATTATACCAGACGTCAGATAGCAGTTCCCAGGTGACATGTGTACAGGTTAGTTCATCGACCTGAGATCGTCATTTGTCTCGTGTGAGTTCCCACTGTGCTTTGATTACTACCCTACCACGGCTCAAAGGAGTCGTGCAAACAGGTTTTAGTTGGGTACAGTCCCGAGCCACATGGAGGCAGTGAGCGGATCTGCAGGGGTTCGTCTCTCCCGGTATTGGGGGTGAGGTCGCGCTGTGTCTAGGAGAGCCATTACGCAAAGCCCTCGGCCGAGGCAGGAGATTTACTGGTAGGTATTCCAGTAGTATCTCAGGGCGTTCTGGGCTACACTCCGACACAACTTGTACCGTTTTTAGGGTTCTGACTTTTACCAACCCCCTAGGCCCGCCATGCGATACTCATAGACGAACGGACCGGCCTGTACGGATATTGTCACTGACAGGCTCAGTAGGGTGTCAGGATGAGTTCGCTCATCGACGTCCCTTTTGGTCAATAGCTGGTGGCCCGTCACGTATTGGCTTATACCTCTGACGTGCTAGTGGTTAAATCCACAACCATAGTATTGACGAGTCTTTAGAGTCCACCACACTTTCAGTTACTCAAGCTTTCGGGCGAAACGCTGTAGAGGCCGTATGGAGATATGGCAGGGTCCGATCAGATACGTGCGGTATTGTACGGATCAGGATCGGACAGTTTGTACTAGTGGCCGTATAGTTATATAGAAGGGTTCGATCTGATACGTGCGGTATTGCACGGATCAGGATCGGACGAACATTACTAGCCGGCTTTGGTTTAAACCGGATCCTAGTTTAGTACAGTGTAGATTTTGTCTCTTTGCATTTGTATCCGGACGGAATACAGATGCGGGTGTGTATGCACAGTATCGGGGTTTTCCTGTAATTTATTACGGGACTAGTTTTCTGGAGTTGCCAGTTTGCATTCCGTTCCGGCCGGTTTTCCTTTGTTCTTTCCCGGCCGGACTTTTCCGATGGAGGGGGTAATTTGCAGTTTTGCAAATTACTTTTGGGGAAGGGGTTTCTTGCATATGTGGGATTATGATATGACCATCACCATTCTCTTTACATCACTTGCATTATTCATGATGGTGCATTTATGTGATTAGAAAGGGTATGGTTGATGTTTGGATGTGGTCACCACCTTGTTCTCCTACACTCACCTCCCTCATTTGTTATGTGATTCCCTCCACCATTTCCTTAGGTCCAAGGCCGGCCACTTTTTGGAATGGAGAGAAAAAAAATGAGAGGTTTCATTTTGGTGTGAGGAATTCATTTTTCATCTCATTCTTCTTGCTACTAAATTTCTCACATCACTCAAAAGTTTATTCCTTCGATCCCTCCATCAAGGCAACAAAACCCAAGTGAGACATAGCCTATACACTTTCTACAGCAAACCTTGGGCACGTCGACTTGCCAGCTTCGTGCCCGAGTTGCCTCGGTATTGAGGTGGGAGCCCGTAATAGATACAGACGATGTGGTGCCCTTCCGGCAAGGAGGCGACGACCGGAGTTTCCGCGGGAGATCGGGACGATGACGAGAAGACCGGAGGACTCGGATCACTCGGTACATCTCTCACCCCATCTCTAGTTAGCTAGTATAGGTTAATGGTTTCGATCCGGGTATATTGTCCGCGGTAGCGCCAGTTTAAAAGATAAGAAAATTTTGATTCCGCATTTTGGCCTCGGATAGACGGCCGGGGCGCTGCCGTGGCGCAACATACTATACATAGGATGTATATTGTAGTGGATGCTGGGACATATATAGGGAGGACTTTCTTGCTCGACATGATAGTATGCTATCTGGTTGCTCTTTACCTTAACGTGTACACTGATCGTCTCCCTGTTACATGTTGGTAAAGCCCTTAGGATGTGTACTTGACTACCTGGACTATGATGCGGATCAGACTAGTGGGGACATGGTAGTCCATAAGTACATACTTCAAAGTCCCTAGTCGTGGGTGTATCGAGATGGGGCATCGATATACCAGAGTAGACTAGCGTATACCTTCTCGACCCATACAGATGGGCGATGGATGATCCCATATCCATTGGTGTTTGACATCAGAGATCATATACGGATGCTCAGTAGAGACTGGGTACACTGGACGGACTCGCCGAGAACTCCCATATGGTATTATACCTTACGTCAGATGGCAGTTCTCTGGTGACACTGGTACAGAGTAGTCTGTTGACCCGAGATCGTCATAGAGTCTTGTGTGGTTCCCACTGTGCTTTGATTTCCATCTTACCACGTCCAAGAGGGCATGCAAAACGGTGGTTTTTGGGTACAGTCCCGAGTCACATGGAGGCAATGAGCGATAGGAGGGGATTCGTCTCTCCCGGTATAGGGAGTTGATGTTGCGCTGTGTTCGATTGGCTAAAACAGGAAATCCCTGGCCAGGGTTGCTGAGATTTACTGGTAAGTGTTACCAGTAGTTTCTCGAATTGTTATAGACCTCATATCGACACGACTTATCGAGCTATTGGGGTCTGACGTTTACCACCCCTAGGCGAGATATGCGACATATCAGACGATCAGACCGGACTGTACGGTAGTGTTACTGGTTGGATTCACTGGAGTGTGAGCGGGCTTGCTCGTCGATCTTCTGATCGCTCAATACCCGGGTGGCCGTTACGTTTAGCAGACCGCTTGCGGCTTGTGGGTGTTTGATATGATCATCACCTGCTGCCGGCGTATTGACGAGTCTTTAGAGTCCTACACAGAGGTTTCCTGGCTCAAGCGAAACGAAATAGGAGCGCATATGAGATATGTGCGGGACCGAGAATAATGCGTGTATGTGATACCGTATTCTATTCTCGCGATGAATGTATCGAAAGGTTGTATGCGATACAACCTAGTTATCGAATCAAGGATTGATTCGATAAGCCGATACATTGGATATTAGTCGGTTATATGTGATATGACCGGATCGTTAAATCAAGTGTTGATTTAATGATTTAATGTATAATTATATATTTGATATATTACTTTGCATTAACTGGTATCGGTTCACTTTAAATGGAATTTCTCACTTGGATGTATAAGTTGTATATGTGATATACTTTTTGTGCAAATGATTATATCATGTTTGATGATACATGTTTGCTAGGGTTTTTGTGTAAAGATCAAACCATGGTTACATGTTAATGGTTAGGGTTTTGATTTATTCATTTATTTGTTTGTTTATTCTTTTTGGAAAATAAATGGCATGAAAAGAAAATGGTGGCTTGATTTGTATTCTAGTTGAAGCTTCATGAAGCTTTGACCTAAGTGACCATTTTTGTCTCATGCTTAACCCTAACCATTCCCACTAACCCTAGTTTAGTCTCTACACTTGACCATGGTTTACATTATGATAAGTATTCATTTTCTTTTCATTTTTATAAGAACTTATCATAATATTAGTTTCTTCTTCTTCATCTTCTTCAATGAAGAAAGCTTGACTTCATCAATGGTGATTGATGAAAAAGAGTGAGAAATCCAATTCTAAAGTGAACCCACTTCCTATTTCTTCATCCTCTACCTCTTGCCAAGTAGTATAGGGTGTTTCCTTCACAAGTTATCATGGCTTGGTGAAGGTGGAGCTTGATCTAGTGATGCCTCGACGTAGATCATCTTCGGCATCGTCGTCGATGACCTAGCCCGCTCTTTCTCCGATGAAGCCGATGCTAGAGCCCGGGATCCGTTTTGGACAGCGAGGAGACATCATCACGGAGCTATGGAGGTGGAGCACCGGATCTACAAAGGTTGTATTTCCGTTTAACTCTTAGTTAAGTTGTTAACTACTTGCTAGTTTCGCCTAAAATTCTAGTTAACGATCTAGTCTAGGGTTTCTCGGCACCGTAAAATTTGAAATTGGCATGGTTGATGCCTTGTGAGACCTCTAGTGTGTGCCTAGGAACCCTACACCAGGTTGCGGAAGATGTCACCTTTTGTATATTATTTACTTTTCCGCACTAGGATAGACCCAAGGAGGGGAGCACAAGTAACCGGGTTCTGGAGTCCAGTGGGAGACCAACTCGAGGAGTCGAGTCCGGGTCTCCTAACTCTAGAATTGGTAGGGTTGCTTGCCGCTCTCGTAGGGGTCTAGGGGTGTGGGTTTGGCTATTCATCACGACGGTGGAATCCGTGTTTTATACTGGCTCGTATTGAAAACACGGACGTCCTGGTATATCCAATATTTCATATGATTCTTCTGCTGCGATATCTGTGATGTGATCATGTGATGTTCTATGATAGATACAGTATATAGTATATATGATATATTATATAGACGTTACTTATGTTTTACACCCGCGCTAGCCCTGCCCCGCTCTGCCGTTAGTTACCTAACCTAACGGTGCACGAGGGGACATCGAGGCGAATGCGGATGGCATAAGTGTACGTTGTATTTATCTGTGATGTTTAGGTACTTAAATGATGGGACTTCATTAATATGATTATTGAAATAAAAAGAAACCTAAAGATATTGTAGAATCGAATTTCAAAATAAAAAAGGTAGCTACAGTTCTTGCTTTGCACAGCGGTATATGTGATATATCCTGCACCCTATTCGATGAGGAAAGGACCGAGATCCCTTCACCGGGAGTAACTCCTTTAGCAATAACTGGCAGATGCTACACACTCGGTTTGTTTTCTGATTGCTTTTAAGAGTTTTTGCTTTGCACAGTGATATATATGATATATCCCGCACCTCATTCGACGAGGAAAGGGCCGACGATTCCTTCACCGGGAGTGGCCCCTTTAGCAAAACTAGAAAAGCCTCAAAAACACTCCATTTTAAAATCATTTGATTCTACAACGATATCAAGTTCATTACGCAATAGGTTTTCAGAAAAACCTGTCGTAGCCCTTCGTCATTTCAGATAAGTCCTATTTAGTATTCGTGCTACGTTTGTTGACCTCCGTCAAGGCGTAGTGTGCAGTAGCTAACTAGTATTTATCTGCTTATGCATATGATGCAGATTGGATTAGGGTAGTCATGCGGCCTTGTTGACCTCCGTCAAGGGTCGTGCGGGTGGGTTTAATTCGATCAAGAAATGACGGGTTGAACTTGACTCGTAGCCTATGGTTTGTTGACCTCCGTCAAGGTCATAGGGTGCTAGGGGCAAAATTATCGGGAATTTCATGTGTTGAAATTTGCAATGAGATTGCATACCTTCTATGAGATAGTTGGATCCCGATACCCGCTGCGAGTAAGAGTTACTCCTGGGAGAGTTTTACATATTACAATTAGCCGATCAAGTAGGTGTCTAGAAAGGTGTCAACGGGGTTACGCCTCTGGGAAAACGATGTTTACATTAATTAGGTTCGTGCGAAAGCACGGGGGACCTCACTCAAAGTACGGACACTGGCCTGGCTGAAAGATTGGCGAACTTGTAGTTTGTAATTAATCCCGGCTAGTCTTTCCTTTTAGGGTTTGAAGGAAGATTTGATAAAAAACAGTGGGAGCCATCCTGATTAGATAAAATAATAACCAATCTATTCTTTCTAGAGCGCACGCTGAGTGTTTTCTTTTCTCTCTCTCCAGGTAGCGACCATATCACGCCTTAATCAAGATAATAATACGGAATATTGACCGAACCCGGTTGTTATACTGGGTTGGGGAACGTTGGTCCCGCTCCAACTTATAATTGTTATAAGACAGAGCAGGAAATTGGGGAATACCAGATTTCCCGTGCCGCCCAAACGAAGAGAGTGCATGCTGATGCATCATCTTCGGGTATGTTCATTACAAAGAACTGTTTATCAGTGTCCTTTACGTCCTGGGTATATCAGGATCCCAGATATGTAATCTGTTACATAGGGCTACAAATAGGTAGAGAACTGAGAACGGGTGATAAGTTTCATGAGGCAGAAAACGGGGCAAGAGTTGCAGCCAAGTCTGTTGGTCACTGTCACCCTGTATTACCAATACATTGATTCTGAACGAATGTTATTAGATACTGAACCTGATATACAAAATCCTATCAGTCTCTTTATCAGTAAAGAAATGATATAATTTTGTATTGTTGGATAATGTTTTGAACATTTCCTATATCAAAAGTTGATCGGTTCAGGCACGTTATCTAAAAGCATTGATGTTCTAAATCAAACTACAGTTCTTAGTATATGGAACACACACAAAAGGAAGAGTTCAGAAATGAACGAATCCTTTTTGAGGCATTGTAGACTAGGTCATATCAATGTGACCCGACTAGCTGAAGTTACATGAAGATGCATATTTAAATCAGTTTGAATCTACATCTTGTGAAACTTGCCAGTCATGTCACAAAGATACGATGACCAAAGCTCTGTTTACTGGAAACAAAGAAAGAGTTAGTGAACTCTTAGGATGATACATGTTGATGTATGTAAGGTCCCCTGTCTACACATGCCAAGACTGGTTCCTTGTAGTTCATTACATTCTCTGATAATCTCTTTAGATTCAGACATATGTTCTTGTTGAAACACAAGTCCGAACCTTTTGAGATATTCACAGAATATAAGTTAGAAGTAGAGAATCAAAACGGGTATAAGTATTATGTCCTTTGATGTGATCAAGGAGGAGAATACTTGAGCACGGAATTCCTGGACTATTCTAAAGGAGAATGGGATTCTCTCTCAGCATTACTTCTCAGTATACACCATAGCACGATGGTATATCGGGGCGGAGCAATCACACCCTATGTGATAAGGTGTGCTCTATGATGAGTAATACTGAGTTACCTTTTCCTTTTTGGGAGTTATGCACTTGAGAAGCTGCATACCTATTGAATAGGGTTCAAATTAAATCCGTTGCCTACCACTTCATATTTGATATGATAAGGGAAGAGCCAATCTCTTAAGTTGGTTAAGATTTGGGGTTGTCCGGGCTATGTCTAAAAGCAAAATCCGGACAAGCTCGATGCAAAGTCAGTTATGTAGAACTGGAAATGTTCCAGCTATACAAACTGCAGCTGATGATTTGATAGAACCAAAGGATTCAATAGTTACCAACGAACCTCAGCCTCTCCGCCGATCTAGTAGGGTTCCTCACCCACCTGAGAGATACTTCGGTTTCTCTATGACAGTGGGAGCGAGGATTCCATCATGAGATGATAACCCAACTAGTTTCGAGCTGGCCATCAGGAGTGGGACTCTATAAGAATGGCTGGATGCTTAGTGATCTGAGATGGAATCCATGTACACCAACAAAGTATGGACTTTGGTTGCTATATCTGAAGGGTTAAATCCCCATCAGGAGCAAGTATATCTTGAGAAGATTACTTGGTGTAGATGGAAAAGTTAAGACTTTCAAAGCTAGACTTGTTAAAGCTTTTCGTCATCGACCAGGCGTGGATTATGATGAAACCTTTTCAAGTGGCTATGCTTAAGTCCATCCAGATCCTACTTGCCACGGCTATATACCATGACTACGATATCTGGCGGTTGGGTGTCATGACTGCTTTTCTAAATGATGATTTGGAAGAGAGCGTCTATAAGTACACAGCCAGAGGGCTTCGTAGATAGTGGGAGCAGCGGAAATGTGTACAAGATGCTTTATAGGATAAAGCAGGTATCGCGGAGTTGGAACATCTGTTTTGATGTATTAGTCAAAGAGTTTGACATCATCAAAATGGGAGATGAACCTTGTATAAACAAAAGGGTAGTAGGGAGTATAGTAACGATCCTCGTAGAGTACGTGGATGACATACTCTTGATAGGGAAGGAGTTTCCTATGCTACGATCGATCAATCTCCGCTTATCACAATGATTCTCCATATAGGATCAAAGTGATACCTCCTAAATCCTGAGTTTTGATCTATGAGATAGAAGTAAATGGATGTTAGGATTCTCACTAGTTGTAGTGAGATGGTATCAATCGATCCTGGGGAGAATCACTGGAAATGTTCCAGGGTGATAAGGACGACTGAATGTCAGTCGCAGGCATTATCTTTACCCTCAGTAAAAGGACGGTATGTTGGAAAAGTTCCAAGCTAGATACCGTGGCATACTAAACGATAAAGGCAGGATACATCGCTACTTAAGATGCTACCAAGGAGGATGTTTGGGTGTATATTGGTTCATGAGATGAACTACGTTCCAACCATTGTGAGACAATGGAGTTGTGGCTTATGCCAAGGAACGCCGGTCCCATCAGTGATCCAGACATATTCTAAGGCGGTGTCACCTGATCATGGAGATAGTTGATCTCCAGGGTGATCGAGGTTAGGAGAGTAGACTCAGAGGACAACACGGCGGATCCACTCACAAAGGCCTTTTCCCAGAGAGAGACTTTTATAGGATGGTTGAGTATGAGATACAACAACCACTGCTACAGATGGCCCTAGTGCAAGTGGGAGATTGTTAGTTATATGTATGCCCTAGAGGCCATTACTGTACATATGATGTATATTGTAGTGGATGCTAGGACGTATATAGGGTGGACTTTCTTGCTCGACATGATAGTATGCTATCTGGTTGCACTTTACCTTAACGTGTACACTGATTGTCTCTCTGTTACATGTTGGTAAAGCCCTTAGGATGTGTACTTGACTACCTGGACTATGATGCGGATCATACTAGTGGGGACATGGTAGTCCATAAGTACATCCTTCAAAGTCCCTAGTCGTGGGTATATCGAGATGGGGCATCGATATACCAGAGTAGACTAGCGTATACCTTCTCGACCCATACAGATGGGCGATGGATGATCCCATATCCATTGGTGTTTGACATCGGAGATGATATACGGGTGCTCAGTGGAGACTGGGTACACTGGACGGACTCGCCGAGAACTCCCAGATGGTATTATACCATACGTCAGATGGCAGTTCTCTGGTGACACTGGTACAGAGTAGTCTGTTGATCCGAGATCGTCATAGAGTCTTGTGTGGTTCCCACTGTGCTTTGATTTCCATCTTACCACGTCCAAGAGGGCGTGCAAAACGGTGGTTTTTGGGTACAGTCCCGAATCACATGGAGGCAATGAGCGATAGGAGGGGATTCGTCTCTCCCGGTATAGGGAGTTGATGTTGCGCTGTGTTCGATTGGCTATAACCGGAAATCCCTGGCCAGGGTTGCTGAGATTTACTGGTAAGTGTTACCAGTAGTTTCTCAAACTGTTATAGACCTCATATCAACACGACTTATCGAGCTATTGGGGTCTGACGTTTACCACCCCTAGGCAAGATATGCGACATATCAGACGATCAGACCGGACTGTACGGTAAGTGTTACTGGTTGGATTCACAGGAGTATGAGCGGGCTTGCTCGTCGATCTTCTGATCGCTCAATACCCGGGTGGCCGTTACGTTTAGCAGACCGCTTGCGGCTTGTGGGTGTTTGATATGATCATCACCTACTGCCGGCGTATTGACGAGTCTTTAGAGTCCTACACAGAGGTTTCCTGGCTGAAGCAAAACGAAATAGGAGCGCATATGAGATATGTGCGGGACCGAGAATAATGCGTGTATGTGATACCGTATTTCATTCTCGCGATGAATGTATCGAATGGTTATATGCGATATAACCTAGTTATCGAATCAAGGATTGATTCGATAAAACGATACATTGTATACTAGTCGGTTGTGTGCGACATGACCGGATCATTGAATCAAGTGTTGATTTAATGATTTAATGCATAAATATATATTTGATATATTACTTTGCATTAACTAGTATTGGTTCACTTTAAATGGTTTTTCTCACTTGTTTGTGCACATTGTATATGTGATATATTTTTGTGCACAAGATTGTATCATGTTTGATGATGCATGATAACTTGGGTTTGTGTAAAGATTAAACCATGGTTATATGGATGGTTAGGGTTTTATTTTCTTATTCATTTATTTATTTATTTATTCTTTTTGGAAAATAAAAAGCATAATGAGAAAAATGGTGGCTTTCTTTGTTTGCATCTTGAAGCTTCATGAAGCTTTGACTAAGTGACCATTTTGTCTCATGCTTAACCCTAACCACTCCATCTAACCTTAGTTAAATCTCTACACTAAACCATGGTTTGTATATGATAAGAATTGATTTTTCTTTTCTATTTAAGAATTCTTATGATATCATTATCTTCATCTTCTTCTTCTTCTTCATATGAAGAAAGCTTGCCTCATCAATGGCAAGTGAAGAAATCAAGTGAGAAATCCAATTCTAAAGTGAGCCCACTTCCTATTTCTTCATCCTCTACCTCTTGCCAAGTAGTATAGGGTGTTTTCTTCACAAGTTTCATTACTTGGTGAAGTGGGAGCTTGATCTAGTGATGCCTCGACGTAGATCATCTTCGGCATCGTCGTCGATGACCTAGCCCGCTTTTTCTCCGATGAAGCCGATGCTAGAGTCATGGTTCGATTTGGACAGCGGAGAGGACTTCATCATGGAGCTATGGAGGTGGAGAAACGGATCTACAAAGGTTGTATTTATGTTCTTTTAGTTTAGTTGTAAACTAGTTTCATTGTTTCGCCTATATATCTAGTTAACGATCCGTATTAGGGTTTCTCGGCACCCGTAAAATTTGAAATTGGCATGGTATTAGTGTATATGCCCTAGAGGCCATTACTGTATCATACTAGTTTGTATATTACTTAATGGATGCTTGGGATATTCACCTTGTATATACAATCTTGCTCAAAATAGTAGTATGCTACTTGGTTTGTTTCTACTTCAATGTGTACATGTGTTTATTTTGTATATCGCCTATACACATTAGTAGAGCCCTTAGGATCTTTGCTTGATTACCAGCGATGTGATGGCCGTCACACTAGTGGGGCTGGGTAATCTATAAGCACATCCTTATGCAGGTCCCTGGTCGCAGGACTATCGAGACAGGGCATCGATACTCCGGAGTAGACCAGCGCATGCGCTTCTCATCCCAGTGTGGGAGACGGTCTGTCCCACAGCCGTCAGTACGTCGTACTTGAGATAGTATGCGGGTGCTCGTTAGGTTACGGGTACACTGGACAGGACTCGTCGGGAACTGACTAGTTGGTATTATACCTATCGTCAGTTATCAGTTCCCAGGTGACATGAGTACAGCTTAGTCCGCTGACTTGACACTGTCACTTCGCCTCGAGTGTGTTCCCACTGTACTTTGATCACTACCCTACCACGGCTCAAAGGAGTCGTGCAAACAGGTAGTGGTTGGGTGCAGTCCCGAAGCACTTGGAGGCAGTGACGGTTAGACAGGATTCGTCTCTCCCGGTATTGGGGGTTGACATCGCGCTGTGTCTAGGAGAGCCATTACACGAGTAGTCCCTGGCCAGGGCAAACGAGATATACTGGTAGGTTTCCAGTGTTATCTCAGGGTGTTTTGGGCTTCGCTCCAGCACGACTTGTACCGCTATTGGGGGACTGACGTTTACCGCCCCCTAGGCCCGCCATGCGATGTATCAGACGAACAGACCGGACTGTACGGAGAATGTCACACTCAGGCTCAGTAGGAGTTCAGATGGGTTTCGCCTCGTCGGTCTTCTTGTCGGCATTACCTGGGGACCGTTACGCACAGCTAGTGCCGCTTGCGGTCTGTGGTTAAACCCACTGCCAGCGTAGTGTCGAGTCTTTAGAGTCCCACACAGAAAGCTTTTCGCCTTTAGGCAAAAGAGTAGAGGTCGCATGGTATTGCGACAGGTCGCATGGTTTTGCGACAGGGTTCGGTCACATACGTGCACTTGTGCACGTACAGTGTCCGGACAGTTTACACTAGCGGGCTTTGGTTTAAGCCAGATCCTAGTGTACCTTATAGGATTGGATTTATCCAGTTTGCATTCGTGTTCCTCGGAACGCGGATGCGGGTGTGTATGCACAGTTGACAGGGAGGCACAGACAGCGGATTCTCATTAGGGTTGTTGACAGTTGACCGTTGACTTTTTGACTTTTTGCTCAACCCTAATGAGAATATGATATGTGATTAACTATTATATTAATTAAGTATTATGGTGATATGGTTGTTGACTTGTTGACTTTTGTTGACTTGTTGACTTTGTTGACTTGTTGACTTTTGTTGACTTGTTGACCGGTTGACTAGGCTTGACTAGTTGACCATCATGATAACCATGGTTATCATTTCATGCCAAAGACTTTTTCTTGCTTGCTCATTTGAGTAAAATGAGTGCATGACATGATAAGGTTATGGTTGCTTCTAACCATCACATAAGACTTTTTTTGATATGATGAGTTATGATCACTTTGGATTATGAGAGGGTGAAAGACAAAAGAGTTGCTCATTCTTTCTTGCTCATTCTCTCTCTTGTTCTTGAGCTCTCCTCTTGCTCTCACCCTCAACCTCTTGCTCCCTCTCTTGATCTATGGTTCTCTTGTCTCATGAGTTGAGAATCAAGAACCATAGATAAAATCCCATTCTAAATCATCTCTACTCATTCTAGTTCACTAGGTTTAGCAAACCAAGTGAACTAGTTTCTTCAAAGAACGAAGAAGGAGCTAAAGGTTGGAGCTTTCAAGTGGATCTATCTTCGGCGTACGGAGACAACGAGAAGGAGCCATCGAACCACCATCGGAGCTTGAAGAGAAGGAGTTCAAGTTTAGGTATAACCATCTTCATCCGAGTAGCTAAATATCTTTAGCTTAGTTTGCTAGTTTTAGTTTAGGTAAAGATCCCGACCTAGCTTAGTCCATGTTGCCTCTTGCGTTAAAATTTTGATTTTATACCGTTTCCGCCTCCCCGTAAGAACCGGGGGTCGCAACGTGGACTTACAGTGGTATCAGAGCCTAACTAAACTTAAACTAGCTTGGTAGTGAAGTGTAACGAAGTTCGGAACCGGAAAAATCCAAAAACCAAACTTTTACAAAAACTGAGTTTCTGTTGAAATTTTTTTGGCTCAAAATGAAAAACTTTACACTTGTAAATTCGGCTCAGGGTTTTGCGTGAACACCCAAGAAAAACGATACAGTAATTCGTCCAAACCGCCGCCCTTCCGCCGCGCGAGCTAGGCATCCGCCGCGGAACCGCCGCGCTTTGTCGTCTTCTGTGCATCGTTTTTCGTGCAGTGTGTGTCTGTGTTGGTTTTGGGATTTTTGGAATATATTATATGTGCCCAGATTTTCCAGAAAAGAAATTTCCTTTTGGGGTCCTATAATTCCGTATTTTTTCCGAACTTCACTGCACTTTGACTTTGATGGTTATATCTGTGATGTTTGCATGTATTGAACGTCGGCTAATCGCTATAAGTCGATTAGTCGGGGTTATACATGATCTGTAATGTGCTGGAATGTGTATATAAATATGTTGGATTGTCGCGGGTGAATAGCCGGGGGGTTGTGAGACGAGAGTTTTCTTTTCTTGCAATTCATGTAAATCTGTAAATTGATGTAATAATTATTTGTATGGCCGCACAACCGGGAAGGGGTTGTAGCCGTCATTGTATAATTTCTTTTTACTGTTTTTGCTCCTAGGATAGACCCATGGAGGGGTGCACAAACTACCGGGTATGCCGAAGTGTCGAGTGGCCTACTCATGGAGATGAGGGAGGTTGCTACGCTTCGGGTACTTGGCGGGTAGTTTGCCGCACCCGTAGGGGTCTTGGGTGGGGTTTTGGCTATTCACCGCGACCGTGTTATCTGTTTTTGTTACAGGCTCGTACAAATTACAGATTGCTAGTATATCCAATGTATTTATCTGTGATCTGAAATGTTTATCATTGCAGTATATCTATATATGATATTATTTAGGCGTTGCTTATGTTTTACAGATGCGCTAGCCCAGCCCCCGCTCTGTCGTTAGTTAAGTAACCTAACGGGTAATGACGGGGCCCCGTGGCGAATGCGAATGGCATAAGCGTACGTCATATTTTGGTTGTTTTCTGCAATGGTAGGATTAAATGATGGGACGCATTAAAAGAACTAATGCAAGATAATAAACCAAGTTAAAGTCGTTGGAACACTTTCGAAAAACCACTCGGTTCTTTTCAAAACAAACTTTTAAAATACGGAGTTTGAGCCACTCCATTTAAAAGCTATCTCGTTCCATCGACCAAATCAAGTTCACTACGTTCACGGTTTTGCCAAAACCATCCGTAGCCCTCCATCATTTCAGTTAAATATTCGGTAGTATTCAAGCTATGTATTTTGACCTCACGCCAAGGCATAGTGATTGGTAGCTGCCGGATATTTATCTGTTGCATAGATAGAATGCGTTGGTTTGAGACAGTCGTACTGCCATTTTGGCCTACGTCAAGGGTATGTACGGGTGGGTTCAAATTAACCTGGATAATGATGGGACGAACTTGACATGTGACTTATGACATTTTGACCTCACGCCAAGGTCATAAGAGCATGGGGCAAAAATCCACATCGGGAGTTTCATAAGTACTGAAACTTGCTAGATTTGCATACCATTTGGAGTGTGATGATTCTGGTAGGATTCCTTCAGTTTCGTCACGCGATGATATTTGGATCCCGATCCTACTGTGAGTATATGCTACTCCTCGGGAAATTTCTCACTTAACGATCAATGCTATAAACCTAGTAGGTGCCTAGAAAGGTGTTAGCGGGGCTACGCCCCCAGGGAAAAGAGGTTCTTTAATTAAGGAACTTCGCGAAAGCGTTGGAAAACCTCCCTCGAAGTACCGACACCGGCCTGGCTGAACGGTTAAGCAAGTATTGTACGGTGGGATTAATCCTGACTAATTCTTCCTTTATGGTTTGAGGAGGGATTCGAGAAACAGTGGGAGCCATCCTGTTTAGACAAATTAAAAACCACTCTAAACTTGCAAGAGCATCATGCTGAGTGTTTCTTCTTCTCTCTTCTAATTGCAGCGACCAATCAACATGACTGGACTTAAGTTACTCCTAGATAAAAACAAACTGACAGGGCCAAACTACAAAGATTGGCTCAGGAATGTCAAGATAGCAATCACTTATGACAAGCTGGGGTATCTTCTTACCACCAAAGCTCCCCCTGTCCCTGGTCCAACTTCCAGTGTCGCGGATAAGGAAATCCGCAAGACTTGGGAGATTGATAGCGCGAAGGCCAAGTGCCTCCTGCTTGCCTCGATGGACAACGAACATCAGAGGAGGCATGAGAATATGGACATGGAGTCCATATTGCTCCATACAAAAGAACTGTATGGAGAGCAATCACGTATCGCAAGATACGAAGCGTCGAAAAAGTTATTTTCGACAAGAATGGCCGTCGGATCATCAGTAGCCGAGCACGTGCTAAAGATGATCGGCTTCATTGAGGAGCTCGCTGACCTAGGGATCACATTGGAGAGTGAGCTATATACGGATATAGTTCTCCAGTCCCTTCCTTCCACTTACGCCCAGTTTATACTGAACTTCAACTTACAAGAAAAAGAGGTTGAACTTTCAGAGCTCCTCAACATGCTGAGGAGCGCAGAGGGCACCCTACAGAAAAGTAGGGATACATCCACTTTGTTTGTAGGAGGATCATCTTCTTCTAGGTCCAAGGCGAAAGCCAAGGGAAAGAAGAAGAAGGCCCCCGCCAAACCAAGGGGCGGTGTTAGTAAAGTGGATACGAAGGGAAAAGGAAAAGCAACAAAGATAGCGGGGAAGCTTGTGGATAAGGAAGAATGCTTCTATTGTCATAAGAAAGGACACTGGAAGAATGATTGCAGGGCCTGGAAGGCCAGAACACAGGAATTGAAGCAGGTTGCAGCTTCAGCTTCAGGTGTGTATGTTATTGAAAACTGTCTTTCAATAAACTCTACTTCCTGGGTATTGGATACCGGATCAGGATCTCATATCTGTAATTCTTTGCAGGCGTTGAGAAACCGTAGGGTTTTGAAGGCAGGTGACATGACCCTCAGAGTTGCAAACGGAGCTAGCATGGATGCTAAAGCCGTGGGGGACTATCACCTGGGAATGTCAGATGGACATGTTTTGGTTTTGCGTAATTGCTTTTTTGTACCCAACGCAACTTGTAATATCATTTCTGTATCTTTAGTTTCTAAAGAAGGTTATGAATTTTCGTTTGTAAGTAATGTTGTAAACATTCACCTTAATCAAGTTTTGATTGGGTCAGGTACATTGAGTAATGGTATATACGTGTTAAACCAACCGCAGATTTTTAATGTCCAGAATACACACAAAAGAAAGTCTCCAGAAATAAATCAGACTTTCTTATGGCATTGTAGATTGGGTCACATCAATGAGAGAAGGTTGACTAAGTTACATACAGAAGGATATTTGAATGCGTTCGAATATCAATCGTATGCCACTTGTCAATCTTGTCTCAAAGGAAAGATGACAAAGACTCCGTTTACTGGACAAGGAGTAAGAGCGAGCGAGCTCTTGGGACTCGTACACAGTGACGTGTGCGGTCCAATGTCTACACATGCCCGAAGCGGACATTCTTACTTCATTACTTTTACGGATGACTTCTCAAAGTACGGTTATGTCTTCTTAATGAAACATAAGTCCGAGGCCTTTGGAAAATTCCAGGAGTATAAGAATGAAGTAGAGAAATAGACCGGCAAAAGTATTAAGATTCTAAGATCGGATCGAGGTGGAGAATACTTAAGTGCCGAGTTCCTGGACTATTTAAAAGAGAACGGAATTCTCTCTCAGCTTACTCCTCCATACACCCCGCAACATAATGGTGTATCGGAGAGACGGAACCGCACCCTATTGGATATGGTGCGGTCCATGATGAGTAACGCTGAGTTACCGCGATCGTTCTGGGGGTATGCGCTAGAATCAGCTGCATACCTTTTGAACCGAGTTCCGACTAAGACTGTGCCTACCACCCCATATGAAATGTGGAGTGGGAAGAAACCCTATCTTCAATATCTGAAGATCTGGGGATGTCCAGCTTTTGTCAAAAAGCAGCATGCGGACAAACTCGAGGCACGCTCAGTACTGTGCAAGTTTGTGGGATACCCAAAGAACACCAGGGGGTATCTTTTCTACTACGCAGAGGAACAAAAAATCCTTGTTTCTCGTAATGCCCACTTTCTAGAACACCAGTTCTTGGAAAAGGAAATTAGTGGGAGCGCAGTAGAACTGGAAGAAATTCCAGAACCACAGACTATTACTGAAAGGTTAGTGGAACCAGAGGGTTCAACAGAACAGGACATTCCTACGCCGCTCCGCAGGAGTAGTAGGCAGTCTCATCCGCCCGAGAGATACTGCGGTTTTCTCATAGACGGGGATAGAGAGGATTGCATCATAGATTATGATGAGCCTACTAGCTTCCAGCAGGCCGTTCAGAGCGTTGACTCAGTGAAATGGCTGGATGCAATGCGGACCGAAATGGAGTCCATGTACACCAACAAGGTATGGACGTTGGACATTGCTCCAGACGGGGTAAAACCCGTAGGATGCAAGTGGATCTTCAAAAGGAAGATTGGTGTAGATGGACAGGTTGAGACCTATAAAGCTAGGCTGGTAGCAAAGGGTTTTCGTCAAAGACCTGGCTTGGACTACGACGAAACCTTTTCTCCAGTAGCCATGCTGAAATCCATTCGGATCCTTCTTGCCATTGCTGCCTTCCACGATTATGAGATCTGGCAAATGGACGTAAAGACAGCTTTTCTAAATGGAAATTTAGAGGAGTGTGTCTATATGGACCAGCCGGAGGGTTTCATTCAGAGTGGGAGCAGCAGAAAGGTGTGCAAGTTGCTTAAGTCCATCTATGGACTAAAGCAGGCGTCGCGGAGTTGGAACATCTGCTTTGATGAGACGGTCAAGGAATTTGGCTTTATCAAAAATCCAGATGAACCATGCATCTATAGTAGATTTGTAGCGAGAACTGTAGTATTCCTCGTTTTATACGTGGATGACATTCTCTTAATAGGAAATGACATTCCTATGCTACAATCTGTCAAGGGGTTCTTGTCACACAGGTTCTCCATGAAAGACCTGGGTGATGCCTCATACATTCTGGGTATCCGGATCTACCGTGACAGATCCAAGAGGATATTAGGACTTTCTCAGTCCAGGTACATCGACACCATACTGAAGAGATTCAGTATGGAAGATTCCAAGCGCGGTAACCTACCGGCTTGTCACGGGATCACCCTCTCTAAGAGATGTCTCCCAAGACTGATTTGGAGAGGGATCGCATGTCTATTATACCCTACGCTTCTGCGGTAGGCTCTATAATGTATGCGATGTTGTGTACCAGACCGGATGTAGCTTATGCACTGAGTGTGGTAAGCCGGTATCAGTCAAACCCTGGGGAGAAACACTGGATAGCGGTAAAGAACATTCTCAAGTACCTGAGAAGGACTAAGGAGATGTTCTTGGTGTATGGCGGAAAAGACCTCCAGATCGAGGCCTTTGCTGACTCCAGCTTCCAGAGTGACAAGGATGATTCCAAGTCCATGTCGGGTTTTGTCTTTACCCTCAATGGAGGGGCGGTGTGTTGGAAGAGTTCCAAACAGGAAACCGTTGCAGACTCGACGATGGAAGCGGAATACATCGCTGCATCTGATGCCGCAAAAGAAGCTGTCTGGATGAGGAAGTTCTTGAAAGAACTTCAGGTGGTTCCGTCCATTGTTGATCCAATACCTCTGTATTGCAACAACAACGGGGTTATAGCTTTAGCGAAGGAACCCAGGTCCCATCAGAGATCCAGGCACATCTTGAGGCGGTATCACCTGATCAGGGAGATCGTGGATCGCCAGGAGATCGAGGTTCGGAGAGTCGCTTCAGAAGACAACACTGCAGATCCATTCACCAAGGCCTTGCCCCAGACTCAGTTCGAGCGGCTGATCGAGATGATAGGTCTTCGATACGCCAGTACATGGCCTTAGTGCAAGTGGGAGATTGTTAGTGTATATGCCCTAGAGGCCATTACTGTATCATACTAGTTTGTATATTACTTAATGGATGCTTGGGATATTCACCTTGTATATACAATCTTGCTCAAAATAGTAGTATGCTACTTGGTTTGTTTCTACTTCAATGTGTACATGTGTTTATTTTGTATATCGCCTATACACATTAGTAGAGCCCTTAGGATCTTTGCTTGATTACCAGCGATGTGATGGCCGTCACACTAGTGGGGCTGGGTAATCTATAAGCACATCCTTATGCAGGTCCCTGGTCGCAGGACTATCGAGACAGGGCATCGATACTCCGGAGTAGACCAGCGCATGCGCTTCTCATCCCAGTGTGGGAGACGGTCTGTCCCACAGCCGTCAGTACGTCGTACTTGAGATAGTATGCGGGTGCTCGTTAGGTTACGGGTACACTGGACAGGACTCGTCGGGAACTGACTAGTTGGTATTATACCTATCGTCAGTTATCAGTTCCCAGGTGACATGAGTACAGCTTAGTCCGCTGACTTGACACTGTCACTTCGCCTCGAGTGTGTTCCCACTGTACTTTGATCACTACCCTACCACGGCTCAAAGGAGTCGTGCAAACAGGTAGTGGTTGGGTGCAGTCCCGAAGCACTTGGAGGCAGTGACGGTTAGACAGGATTCGTCTCTCCCGGTATTGGGGGTTGACATCGCGCTGTGTCTAGGAGAGCCATTACACGAGTAGTCCCTGGCTAGGGCAAACGAGATATACTGGTAGGTTTCCAGTGTTATCTCAGGGTGTTTTGGGCTTCGCTCCGGCACGACTTGTACCGCTATTGGGGGACTGACGTTTACCGCCCCCTAGGCCCGCCATGCGATGTATCAGACGAACAGACCGGACTGTACGGAGAATGTCACACTCAGGCTCAGTAGGAGTTCAGATGGGTTTCGCCTCGTCGGTCTTCTTGTCGGCATTACCTGGGGACCGTTACGCACAGCTAGTGCCGCTTGCGGTCTGTGGTTAAACCCACTGCCAGCGTAGTGTCGAGTCTTTAGAGTCCCACACAGAAAGCTTTTCGCCTTTAGGCAAAACAGTAGAGGTCGCATGGTATTGCGACAGGTCGCATGGTTTTGCAACAGGGTTCGGTCACATCCGTGCACTTGTGCACGTACAGTGTCCGGACAGTTTACACTAGCGGGCTTTGGTTTAAGCCAGATCCTAGTGTACCTTATGGGATTGGATTTATCCAGTTTGCATTCGTGTTCCTCGGAACGCGGATGCGGGTGTGTATGCACAGTTGACAGGGAGGCACAGACAGCGGATTCTCATTAGGGTTGTTGACAGTTGACCGTTGACTTTTTGACTTTTTGCTCAACCCTAATGAGAATATGATATGTGATTAACTATTATATTAATTAAGTATTATGGTGATATGGTTGTTGACTTGTTGACTTTTGTTGACTTGTTGACTTTGTTGACTTGTTGACTTTTGTTGACTTGTTGACCGGTTGACTAGGCTTGACTAGTTGACCATCATGATAACCATGGTTATCATTTCATGCCAAAGACTTTTTCTTGCTTGCTCATTTGAGTAAAATGAGTGCATGACATGATAAGGTTATGGTTGCTTCTAACCATCACATAAGACTTTTTTTGATATGATGAGTTATGATCACTTTGGATTATGAGAGGGTGAAAGACAAAAGAGTTGCTCATTCTTTCTTGCTCATTCTCTCTCTTGTTCTTGAGCTCTCCTCTTGCTCTCACCCTCAACCTCTTGCTCCCTCTCTTGATCTATGGTTCTCTTGTCTCATGAGTTGAGAATCAAGAACCATAGATAAAATCCCATTCTAAATCATCTCTACTCATTCTAGTTCACTAGGTTTAGCAAACCAAGTGAACTAGTTTCTTCAAAGAACGAAGAAGGAGCTAAAGGTTGGAGCTTTCAAGTGGATCTATCTTCGGCGTACGGAGACAACGAGAAGGAGCCATCGAACCACCATCGGAGCTTGAAGAGAAGGAGTTCAAGTTTAGGTATAACCATCTTCATCCGAGTAGCTAAATATCTTTAGCTTAGTTTGCTAGTTTTAGTTTAGGTAAAGATCCCGACCTAGCTTAGTCCATGTTGCCTCTTGCGTTAAAATTTTGATTTTATACCGTTTCCGCCTCCCCGTAAGAACCGGGGGTCGCAACGTGGACTTACACATGGTTGATGCCTTGTGAGACCTCATTAGTGTGCCTAGGAACCCCACACATAACGGGTCGAGAAACTACTGATAACACTTACCAATAAATCTCTGTATCAGCCCTGGGCAGGGACTTTCTGTTATAGCCAATCGAGCACGGTGCAACATCAACCCCCAATACTGGGAGAGACAAAATCCCTCCTATCGCTCATTGCCTCCATGTGACTCGGGACTGTACCCAAAAACCACCGTTTGCTACGCTCTCTTGAACGTGGTAAGGTGGAAATCAAAGCATAGTGGGAATCACACAAGACTCTATGAAGATCTCGGGTCTACAGACTAACCTATACCAGTGTCACCTGGAAACTACTATCTGACATCAGGTATAATACCATATAGGAGTTCTCGGCGAGTCCTGTTCAGTGTACCCAGTCTCTACTGAGCACCCGTATACCATATTTGATGTCAAACACCAATGGATATGGGATCATCCATCGCCCATCATATGGGTCAAGAAACGTATACGCTAGTCTACTCTGGTATATCGATGCCCCATCTCAATACACCCTCTACTAGGAACAATTAAAGGATGAACTTATGGACTACCCTGGCCCCACTAGTATGATCTCCATCATAGTCCTGGTAGTCAAGTACACATCCTAAGGGCTTTATCAACATGTAAGATAAAGACAGAATCACAATGCAAGTCTACATGTTAAGATAAAGAGGAATCATATAGCATACTATCATGTCGAGCAAGAAAGTCCTCTCTATATATGTCCAAGCATCCACTATAATATACAATCATGTACAATAATGGCCTCTAGGGCATACATACAACTAACAATCTCCTACTAACACTAAGGCCAGTTGTTGTAGTATCTCATACCCAACGTCCCAAAAACTCTCAAACTGTATCTGGGGTTTTGGCCTCTGTGTGTGGATCCGCCGTGTCATTCTTCTTATCAACTCTCCTAACCTCGATCGCCCGGAGATCAACCATCTCCCTGATCAGGTGATACTGCCTAAGAATATGTCTGGATCACTGATGGGACCGGGGTTCCTAGGCCAAAGCCACAATTCCATTGTCACTATAATGGTAGGAACCAAATTCATCTCATGAACATCTATACCCAGACAACCTCTTTGGTAGCATCTGTAGGGTTACCTAGCACGGCAGCAAGGTTTTGGGAGGTATCGTCCATGCCGTTTTCAAAATTTTGCTGAACTAAAGAACCCTAACCCTAGAATCTTAACTAGAGATTTAAACAAAATAGCAATGTTAACATCTTAACATCTAAGTGAATGAGGAATACAACCTTTGTAGACCGGTCCTTCACTTCTAAAGCTCCGTGTAGTAGTCCCTTCGCTCCTAGTAGTGAACTCCCAAACTCTAGTAAGGGTTCACATGAAGAAATGAACAAGTTTGCTCGAAGTCTTCGAGGCCGAAGATGATCTTCGTCGATGAGACTCAAGCTCATGCTACCTCTTCACTAATGGTAGATTAGTGAAGCCAACACCCTAAACTAAATGGCTAATATAGTAGAGAATGATGAAGTAGGAAATGGGCTCTCTTTAGATTTAATTTTCTCAAAATATTTCATCACCATTTCAAACCCTAGAATGCTTTTTTCAAAAGGAAGAAGAAGATGAAGTGATGAAGAGAATAAATCTCATGAGGTTAGAAATACAACCATGGTGAGTTTATATCATACACTAACCATTGTAGAGACTTAACCATGGCATAGGATAATGATTAGGTTAATAAATATATTAAACAAGACAAAAAGGCAAGTGGACTAAGTCAAAGTTCTACAAGCTTCTTCCAAGCTCAACCATAACTAATTCCAAATGATTTTGAATTACTTAATAATAAATAAAACCTTAACATTAACCTAGCATGGTGTGAGTCTCATAAACCCTTGTTGCATACGTAACCTAGCATGACACACTAATATATATCACATATATATATGTGTGTGCATAAATGAAAATAATACAATTAACATATATCACATATATATTAATGTATCATAAGTGAGAAAAAGAAATGCTTAAGTGAGCTAATACTAGTTAATGCAATTTAATATATCAAATATATAATTATACATTAAATTATTAAATCAATACTTGATTTAATAATCCGGCTATATCACATATAACCAACTAATATCAAATGTAACAATCCATCGAATCAACACTTGATCCGATAACTCGGCAATATTACATATAACCGACCGATATCACATATTGCGAGAATAGAATGTGGTATCACATACGCGCATTAATCTCGGTCCCACACATATCACATATGTGCTCCTACTTCGTTTCGCATGAACCAGGAAACTTCTGTGTAGGACTCTAAAGACTCGTCAATACGCCGGCAGTAGGTGATGATCATATTAAACACCCACAAGCTGCAAGCGGTCTGCTAAACGTAACGGCCACCCAGGTATTGAGCGATCTGAAGATCAACAAGCAATCCTGCTCATACTCCTGCAAATCCAATCAGTGACACTACCGTACAGTCCAGTCTCTTCTTCAGATATGTCGCATATCACAACCTGGTGGTGGTATAACGTCAGACCCCAATAACCTGATAAGTCATGTTGCCATAACGGTTCGAGAAACTACTGATAACACTTACCAGTAAATCTCAGCAACCCTGACCAGGGATTTCCTGTTATGGCCAATCGAGCATAGCGCAACATCAACTCCCAATACTGGGAGAGAAGAATCCCCTCCTATCACTCATTGCCACCATGTGACTCGGGACTGTACCCAAAAACCATCTTTTTGCACGATCTCTTGACCGTGGTATGGTAGAAATCAAAGCACAATGGGAATCACACAAGACTCTATGACGATCTCGAGTCGACAGACTAACCTGTACCAGTGTCACCAGAGAACTGCTATCTGACGATAGGTATAATACCATCTAAGAGTTCTCGGTGAGTCCGTCCAGTGTACCCAGTCTCCACTGAGCACCCGTATACCTTCTCTGATGTCAAACACCAATGGATATGGGATCATCCATCGCCCATCATATGGGTCAAGAAGCGCATACGCTAGTCTACTCCGGAGTATCGATGCCCTGTCTCGATACTCTCATGACTAGGAACAATTATAGGGTGTACTTATGGACTACCCTTGGCCCCGCTAGTATGATCTCCATCATAGTCCCGGTAGTCAAGTACACATCCTAAGGGCTTTATCAACATGCGAGAGCAAGACAACATCACTTATACAAGTCAAGATGTTAAGACAAAGTATAACCAGATAGAATACTATCATGTCGAGCAGGAAATTCCTCCCTATATATGTCCAAACATCCACTACAATATACATCACATGTACAGTGATGGCCTATAGGCCATACATATAACTAACAATCTCCCACTTGCACTAAGGCCGTTTGTTGCAGTTTCTCATACTCAACAATTTAGCAATGGTTGTAGTATCCCATACTCAACCATCCCAAAATCTCTCAAATAGTATTTGGGGAAGCTGGCCTTGGTGAGTGGATCCGCCGTGTTAACCTCAAAATCTACCTCGATCCCTTGGAGATCAACCATCTCCCTGATCAAGTGATACTTGCCTCAGAATATGTCTGGATCACTGATGGGACTGGCGTTCCTTGGCCAAAGCCATAACTCCATTGAAGTCACAATAACAGTTATTGGATGTTCAATGGTAGGAACCATGTTCATATCATGAACAAGAAATTCCCAGACAGCCACTTTGGCAGCATCGTTGGTAGCGATGTATTCAGCCTTTATCGTCTAGTATGCCTCGGTATCTAGCTTGGAACTCTTCCAACATACCGTCCCTCCACTAAAGGTAAATACAAAGCCTATGACTGACTTTCAGTCGACCTTATCACTCTGGAAGCTCGAACCAAGAACAATCATTTAGTGCTTCTCAAGTATTTAAGAATGTCCTCCATAGTTGTCCAGTGATTATCCTAAGATCCGATTGATTCCTTATCACTACACCTAGTGAGTCATCTACATCTAGTCTGGTATATTACATCACACACATGATAGAGCCTACTGACGAAGCATAGGGTATCCCTTGCACGCGAGCTCTCTCCAAATCAGTCTTGGAAGACATCTTTTTGGAGAGAGTGATTCCTGAGTAAGTGGGCGAACCACCACGCTTAGAATCCTCCATACTAAACTCCTTTAGTATGGTGTTAATGTACCTGGATTAGGGACACTCCCAACATCCACTTAGATTTATCGCCATAGATCATAAACAACAAGATGTAGTAGGTATCATCCAGATCTTCTATGGAGAATCCCCATGATAAGAGAAGCTTGACCGAGTGTAACATAGGAAACCATTTCCTATCAAGAGTATGTTATCTACGTACAATATGTGGAAGACAACCATACTCTCTACAACCTACTTGTATATATAAGGTTCATCTACCTTTTTGATGAAGTCAAACTCTTTGACTACCACATCAAAACAGATGTTCCAACTCCGCGATGCGCGCATTGATCCTGATGGACTTAAGCATAGCTTTGAAAGTCTCAACTTTTCCATCTACACCAAGAATCTTCTCAAGATCCACTTGCTCCCAATGGGTTTTACCCTTTCAGGTGCAACATCCAAAGTCATACTTTGTTGGTGTACATGGATTACATCTTTGATCGCATAGCATCCAGCCATTTTACAGAGTCCCCACTCGTGATGGCCTGGCTGAACCTGGTTGGGCCATCATCTACCATGATACAATCCTCGCTCCCACTGTCACCGAAAAGACCATAGTATCTCTCAAGTGGATGATAATCCCTACCAGATTCGCGGAGAGGCTGAGATTCATTAGAGACTATTGAATCATTTGGTTTCACCAAATCATCAGCTGTTAGTTTGTCTAGCTGGAACTCCTTCCAGTTCTACTTTATGACCACAAATTTCTTCACATGAAATTACTTTTCTAAAAAGGTGGCATGCTGAGAAACAAAACACCTTTTGCTTCTCAGTGTGGTAGAAGATATTCCCTCGCAAATGTTTGGGATATCCTAACAAACTTATACAGATCTGACCTTGCCTCGAGCTTGTCTGGATTTTGCTTTTCAACATAGGCCGGACAACCCCATATCTTAACTCGTTTAAAACATGGTCTCTTCCCATTCCATATCTTATATGTAGTGGTAGGCATTGATTTGGATGGAACCGTATTCAATACGTATGCAGCTTCTCAAGTGCATAACCCCAAAAGGAAATAGGTAACTCAGTAGTACTCATCATAGAGTGCGCCATATCTCATAGGGTGCGATACCTCCGTCCCGATACACCGTGGTGTTGTGATGTATTCGAAGGAGTAAGCTGAGAGAGAATGACATTCTCCTTTTAGAAACTCCAGGAACTCCATGCGCAAGTATTCGCCTCCTCGATCACATCGTAGGACTGTAATACTTCTACCCATTTAGTTTTCAACTTCAAGCTTATATTCCTTGAATTTCTTAAAAGTTTCAGACTTGTGTTTCAACAGGAACATATGTCCAAATCCTGAGAGAAGATCAGTGAATATAATGAAGTATGAAGAACCAATCATGGCATTTGTAGACATAGGACCGTATACATCATCATGTATCCGTCCCAAGAGTTCACTAACTCTTTCTCTGTTTCTAGTAAACGGAGTATTGGTCATTTTGCCTTTGAGACAAGACTGGCAAGTATCATAAGATGAAAATTCGAACAGATTCTCATATTCATCCTTATGTAACTTAGCTGGTCGTGTCACATTGATATGACCTAGTCTACAATGCCACATGAAGGATTCGTTCATTTCTGAACTACTCCTCTTGTGTGTGTTCTACATAGTTTGAACTGTGGTTTGATTTAGAACGTATATTCTATTATATAACGTACCTGATCCAATCAACTCTTGATTCAGAAAAATGTTCACAACATTATCCTCCAATACAGAATTATATCATTCTTTAACTCAGTAAAGAATATGACGTAATGTTGTATATCAGGTTCAGTATCTAATAACATTTGTTCAGAATCAATGTATTTAATACAATGTGATATCTGCCAACTGGTTTGGCTGCAACACTTGCACCATTCTCTACACATAGAGATATATCACCCATTCTCAGTTCTCTACCTTTCTGTAGCCCATGTAACATATTACATATGCGAGATCCTGATCTGGTATCAAATACCCAGGACGTACAGGATACTGAAAAACAGTTCTCGGTAATGAACACACCCGAAGAAGATGCATCAACATGCACTTTCTTCGATTGGGTGGCATGGGAATCAGGTTATTCCCCTATTTCCTGCTCGGACATAACAATTATAAATTGGAGCGGAACCAATGTTCCCTAGCTCAGTATAATAAGCAGGTTCGGTCGATGCATCCATATTATTATCTTGATTAAGGCATGACATGGTCGCTACCAGGAGAGGGAGAGAAGAAAACACTCTGCATGTGCTCTTGCAAGATTAGATTGGTTATTATTTTATCTAATCAGGATGGCTCCCACTATTTTTATCAAATCTTCCTTCAAACCCTAAAAGGTAAGACTAGCCGGGATTAATTACACCCTACAAATTCGCCAATCTTTCGGCTAGGCCAGTGTCGGTACTTTGAGGGAGGTTCCCCGTGCTTTCGCACGGACCAAATTAAAATAAACCTCGTTTTCCCAAGGGCGTAACCTCGTTAACACCTTTCTAGACAGCTACTTGATCGGCTAATTGTAATGTGTAAAACTCTCCCAGGAGTAACACTTACTCGCAGTGGGTATCGGGATCCAACTATCTCATAGAAGGTATGCAATCGCATTGCAAATTTCAACACTTGAAATTCCCGATAATATTTTACCCCTAGTGTCCTATGACCTTGACGGAGGTCAACAAACCATAGGCTGCTAGTCAAGTTCTACCCGTACATTTCATGATTGAATTAAACTCACCCGCACGACCCTTGACGGAGGTCAACAAGGCCGCACAACTACCCTAATCCAACGCATCATATTCTGCAGATAAGCACTAATCAGCTACCGCACACTACGTCTTGATGGAGGTCAACAAACGTAGCACGAATACTAAATACTACTTATCTGAAATGACGGAGGGCTACGACAGGTTTTTATAAAAACCTTTTGCTTAATGAACTTGATATCATTGTAGAATCCAGTGATTTTGAAAAGAAGTGTTTTTGAGGCTTTTGCTAGTTTTACTAAAGAGGTCACTCGCGGTGAATGGATCTCGGCTTTTTCCTTATCGAATAATGTGCAGGATATTTCATAAATACTACTATGCAAAGCAAAAACTATAGAAGCAATCAAAAGACAAACCGTGTGGGTTGTAGCATCTGCTAGTTTCGCTAAAGAGGTCACTCTCGGTGAAGGGATCTCAGCTCTTTCCTTATCGAATAAGGTGCTGGATATTCTACAAAGAATACCGCTATGCAAAGAAAGAACTAGAGCTACCAGTTTTTAAACAAGTTTCTACAACATCTTTAGGTTTCTTTTATTTCATTAATCTCATTAATAAAGTCCCACCAAATTATGCTTCGTAAGAATCACATAAGAAACGAAAGCATCAATATTTATTATATCTCATATATATAATATAAGCAATCGTCTTAACATATCAAGTGATCACATCATAGAATATCAGCAGCAGAAGAACATATATGAAATATTAGATATACTAGGAATTCCGTGTTTTAAATTAAGCCTGTATAAAACACGGATTCCACGGTCGCGATGAATAGCCAAACCAACATCCCTAAACGCCTACGAGAGCGGCAAGCAACCCTCCCAATTCTAGGGTTAGGAGAACCGGTCTCGACTCCTCAAGATGGTCTCCAACTGGACCTTAGAACCCGGTTACTTGTGCTCCCCGTCTTGGGTCTATCCTAATACGGAAAAGTAAATAATATACATCAATGGTGACATCATCCTCAACCCGGAAGTGCCCTAATAAAAGAATATTACATACAACCTTTTACATGAATGAAAATGAAAAACTCTCATCTCACATAAAACCCCCGGCTATTCAAAACACGATAATCCAATATAACATATTACGACAACACATAACATCTCATATCATCAACGTTAGTAAATACGTGTATCCCAATTGTCGTTGACGTATAGCAACGAAACCGGCGATACACCACATATTACACTTACGGTTCGCAGAAAAGAAAGTGAAAAACTACAACAATTGGAATCCGCAACCACATTAGATATCATAAACCCAATGTATCTCATACTTTGGATTTCATGCCCAACTAAATGAATTCCTTAGACATCACATGTCTAAAAATTATAAAACCCGCATTTTAGTCTCGATATTGAAAACAATTTCCAATAACCTGTCGGTATTCAACAAGATTCCCGATAACCTGATCGAATGCTCTTCGGAAACTTTAGCAGACGGCCGCAACCCCCGATGCCGTCGACGAAGTGCACTAAGGCGGAGCACCGCGGCCGCGAGCACCCGAACGGATGCTTTGGCGACGGGGTTCTCCTATAATCACTTGGTCGGGGCTATGGGGCATGGATATCTAGTAAGGTTACCTGGCGAGTATCCGCGTACACTACGTAATTGCAACGGACTTTTGATCCACATCAAAATTCCGTGGCAACCGATCAAATGAGACTAAACTGCAAGATTTATAAAATTCAAACTAGTTATTGTAAGTGCACGGCGGCGCCCCGACCGTCAATCCGACGCCGGAATGCGGAAGCGGTGATTTATTTTAACTTTTCAAACCGACACCACCGCGCACTATAAACCCGGATCGTGCCATTAAACTAGTCCTAGCTAACTACAAGATGGGATTGAGAAATATACCGAGTGATCCGTGTCCTCCGGTCTTCTCGTCGTCGTCCCGATCTTCCCGCGGAATCTCCGATCTCCACCTCGTCGCCGGAAGGGCACCACGTCGCTGGCTTCTTTTACGGGCTCCCACCTCTATACCGAGGCAAGTCGGGAACGAAGCTGGCGAGTCGACGTGCCCAAGATTTGCTGTAGAATAGTGTAGAACTCTGTCTCATTTGGGGTTGTAGGAGGTTGCCATTTTGGTGGAGGAAATGAAGTAGTACTTTTTGGAGATGAAACTTGGGATTTTTGTGAAGCCAAAAGACCAAAAATCCCCACCCAAAAAATGGGCAGCCCCTCCCTCATGCTTGGCCGGCCATACTCATGGGAGAGGAGAGAATGAGAGGTGTGTGAGTGAAAAAGGATAGCCACAAGAATAATGCAAGTGAGAGGAATGGTCATCATGCAAGAATCATCATCACTAGCAAAACCACACTCCATCAACTAATCAACAACCATGATTGCTACAAAAAGTCAAGCAATCATGAACCATGGAAGGTCAAGGAATGGGGCTCCATCATGAAACCATCATGATCCAACAATATGCAAAGACCGCCTTCCAAATTGCTTATTTGCACAAATGCAAATAAGCCCTCCTCCACCAAACTTCGGCTAATGAAAGATACAAAGAAATATGGCCGAAACGGAAAGCAAACTGGCAACTCCAGAAAACTGGTCCCGTAATAAATTACAGGAAAGCCCCGATACTGTGTATACACACCCGCATCTATATTCCGACCGAATACAAATGCAATGAGACAAAATCTACACTGTACAATACTAGGATCCGGCTTAAACCAAAGCCCGCTAGTATTAACCGTCCGATCCTGATCCGTGCAATACCGCACGTATCTGATCGAAACCTGCCATATCTCCATACGGCCTCTACAGCGTTTCGCCCGAAAACTTGAGCAACTGAATGTGGGGGACTCTAAAGACTCGTCAACACTTTGGTTGTGGATTTAACCACTAGCACGTCAGAGGTATAAGCCAATACGTGACGGGCTACCAGGTATTGACCAAAAGGGACGTCGATGAGCGAACTCATCCTGACACCCTACTGAGCCTGTCAGTGACAATATCCGTACAGTCCGGTCCGTTCGTCTATGAGCATCGCATGGCAGGCCTAGGGGTTGGTAAAAGTAAGACCCCTAAAAGTGGTACAAGTCGTGTCGGAGTGAAGCCCAGAACACCCTGAGATACTACTGGAATACCTACCAGTAAATCTCTTGCCTTGGCCAAGGACTTTTTGTAATGGCTCTCCTAGACACAGCACGACCTCACCCCTAATACCGGGAGAGACGAACCCCCGAAGATCCGCTCACTGCCTCCATGTGGCTCGGGACTGTACCCAACTAAAACCTGTTTGCACGTCTCCTTTGAGCGTGGTAAGGTAGTAATCAAAGTATAGTGGGAACTCACACGAGACAAATGACGATCCTTAGGTCGATGAACTAACCTGTACACATGTCACCTGGGAACTGCTATCTGACATCAGGTATAAAACCAACTAGCATGTTCCCGGCGAGTCCTGTCTGGTGTACTCATAACCTAATGAGCACCTGTATACATCTTAGGTGAACCAACTGACACCAGTGGCTTGTGAGACCTGCCACCGCCCCTCGTCGGGGTCTCGACTGTATACACTAGTCTACTCTGGAGTATCGATGCCCTGTCTCGAAACTCCCACGACTAGGGACCTTTTAAGGATGTGCTTATAGACTACCAACTCCCACGTATATGATCGCCCTCATACTGCTGGCAGTCAAGCATGAATCCTAGGGGCTCTATCAACGTGTAATAGCGACCTGTCAGGTCACCTAAAGCAGTACACGATGATAAAGGTAAACCAGATAGCATACTATCATCTTGAGTAAGACTGTCCTACCGGGATAGGTCCTCCCTCAATCATTCCAATCACGTGCCTGTGATCCAATAATTGACTCTGAGGGCACTATCTCCAACAGTTATCTCATAACTAGTTGTGTGGATTCCAAATATTGTATAACAATCACAGATGGTTAGACGATGCTAAACTTTTCGATCGAATAAACAAACACCCAAACTTTCCCAAAGAGCTCAACACTTGAGCGGAGTTCAAAAAATACCCAGAACATGCCACAGCTCCTATGAAACATCCGTAGAAGGGCCGACCCATGCCTCACTCATGTCGCCACGGAACTGCCGCAAACCCTAGGGTATGACCGCGGTTCCGCGATCCAAAATGTCGAGTTTGGGTATCGTTCTTCTAGAGGGTCCACAGAATCGCTTGCATGATTTTCTGAAGATTTTAAACTCGGAAAAAATCCAACTCTTGGAAAATTTCCAGTGAGGGAAAAATTGGGTTATTGATATTCGTTCGAACTTTTTAACGTCATCTAAATAACTCGAATAAATGTTAGAATTACGATTACGAAACACTCTGAATTGCTTTTGCAGAAAGTTAACATCACATGCAAATTTAGAAAAAACTAGCAATATCTGAAACTCCAAAACCCAGATCCTGGAACACACTACAAAATTCAACCCTGAAAGCCTCCAGAAAACCGAGCACACCGGTTTTAAGAGCAAAGTGGCTGGCCAAAATCCGGCAGGGGGGGTGAATTTTCTACTGTGTTCATGTTGCATCTCATACAACATTCTGCAGTTGCTAAAAAAATTTTTAGAGGATTTTTAAAATTCGACAAAAACTAGGATTTGTTGTTTCGAGTTTCGGAATAATTTCGGTTTCATAATCTAACAAACATCGTTTAAATCTCTAGCTTGGCTCTGATACCATTGTATGGTTACCTAGTACGGCAGAAAGGTTTCGGGAGGTATCGTCCATGCCGCTTTCAAAATTTTGCCGAACTAAAGAACCCTAACCCTAGAATCTTAACTAGAGATTTAAACAAACTAGCAATGTTAACATCTTAACATCTAAGTGAATGAGGAATACAACCTTTGTAGACCGGTCCTTCAGTTCTAAAGCTCCGTGTAGTAGTCCTTTCGCTCCTAGTAGTGAACTCCCGAACTCAAGAAAGGGTTCACATGCAGAAATGAACAAGCTTGCACAAAGTCTTCGAGGCCGAAGATGATCTACGTCGAGGAGACTCAAGCTCATTCTATCTCTTCACTAATGGTAGATTAGTGAAGCAAACACCCTAAACTATATGACTAATATAGTAGAGGATGATGAAGTAGGAAATGGGCTATCTTTAGATTTAATTTTCTCACAATATTTCATCACCATTTCAAACCCTAGAAAGCTTTTTTCAAGAGGAAGAAGAAGATGAGTGATGAAGAGAATAAACCTCATGAGGTTAGAAATGCAACCATGGTGAGTTTATATCATACACTAACCATTGTAGAGACTTAACCATGGCATAGGATAATGGTTAGGTTAATAAATATCTTAAGCAAGACAAAAAGGCAAGTGGACTAAGTCAAAGTTCTACAAGCTTCTTCCAAGCTCAACCATGACTAATTCCAAATGATTTTGAATTACTTAATAATAAATAAAACCTTAACATTAACCTAGCATGGTGTGAGTCTTATACACCCTTGTTGCATGTGTAACCTAGCAGGCACACTAATATATATCACACATATATATGTGTGTGCGCACGCGCGCGGGCGCGTGCGCGAATAAATGAAAATAATACAATTAACATATATTACATATATTTATGTATCATAAGTGAGAAAAAGAAATGCTTAAGTGAGCTAATATTAGTTAATGCAATTTAATATATCAAATATATAATTATACATTAAATTATTAAATTAACACTTAATTTAATAATCCGGCTATATCACATATAACCGACTAATATCAAATATAACTATCTATCGAATCAACACTTGATCCGATAACCCGGCTATATCACATATAACCGACCGATATCATATATCGTGAGAATAGAATACGGTATCACATACGCGCATTAATCTCGGTCCCGCACATATCATATATGTGCTCCTACTTCGTTTCGCATGAACCAGGAAACCTCTGTGTAGGACTCTAAAGACTCGTCAATACGCCGGCAGTAGGTGATGATCATATCAAACACCCATAAGCCGCAAGCGGTCTGCTAAACGTAACGGCCACCCGGGTATTGAGCGATCAGAAGATCAACAAGCAAGCCCGCTCATACTCCTGCGGATCAAATCAGTGACACTACCGTACAGTCCGGTCTCTTCGTCAGATATGTCGCATATCACAGCCTGGGGGTGGTATAATGTCAGACTCCAATAACCTGATAAGTCATGCCAATGCAAAGTACATAACGGTTCGAGAAACTACTGATAACACTTACCAGTAAATCTCAGCAACCATGGCCAGGGATTTCCTGTTATGGCCAATCGAGCATAGCGCAACATCAACTCTCAATACCGGGCGAGACGAATCCCCTCCTATCGCTCATTGACTCTATGTGACTCGGGAATGTACCCAAAAACCACCTTTTTGCACGATCTCTTAACCGTGGTATGGTAGAAATCAAAGCACGGTGGGAATGACACAAGATTCTATGACAATCTCGGGTCGGACGGACTAACCTGTACCAATGTCACCAGAGAACTGCTATCTAACGATAGGTATAATACCATGTAGGAGTTCTCGGCGAGTCCGTCCAGTGTACCCAGTCTCCACTGAGCACCCGTATACCTTCTCTGATGTCAAGCACCAATGGATATGGGATCATCAATCGCCCATCATATGGGTCAAGAAGCGCATACGCTTGTCTACTCCAGAGTATCGATGCCCTGTCTCGATACTCCCACGACTAGGAACAGTTATAGGGTGTACTTGTGGACTACCCTTGGCCCCACTAGTATGATCTCCATGTAAGTCGATCTACAACACCCCACGACTTGCGGGGAGGCGGAAAAATGAAAAACGATCTTGTTCTTTGCTTACACATCGACTAACCGTATGAATCGAAGCTAAACGATAACTAACATCAAACATAGAAGTTCTAAACTACTATGTGAAGTGATTATACCTAAAGAACCGTGTCCTTCGCCTTTACGAACTCCACCTCCTTCTCGGCCTTCTCCAAGTAGTAGACGATCCACCACGAGAGCTTTACTCCAAGCTTTGCCTCTAAACTTGAGGCAACTAGGTTTCTTTAAGTACTAATCAAAGTACCTAGATGATATAGAGTGAGGGTTATGGTTTAATTAGTCTAACTAATCCTTGTACTCAACACATGAGAGGGGAGGATTAGGGTTTGAAGAGAGAGAGCTTGAGGAGAGACAAGATGAACATAATAATGAAATGAGAAAATGAGCTATCATAATATATATCAAGCATTATTGTTTTTCAAGAAAAGAAAATAAAATGATTTACAACCATGCTTGATAAATATCTAATGGTGATTCATCTTCATGAGTCATTAAGCAATTATGATACATTAATGACATGGATGAATCATCCATATGACTCACTAATCTCATTCAATGTATATGCCACCTAAACCTCCTTAGTCACCATCTTCTAGAAGCTTCTCGCGCAATTACGAGAACGCCCCTCCTATCCGTGAAAACACGGAAAAACTTTAGACTGTATAAATCCAATAACCGGATACTAGTAACTGGCTTAAACCAAAGCCGACTAATAAAAACTGTCCGAAAGTCGTACGTGCGTAAACACACGTATGCGTCCGAACCCTTGTCGTAAAACCATACGACCTCTATATCGTTTCGCCTGGAGTAGGGAAACTCTCTGTATGGGACTCTAGAGACTCGACTACTACGCTGGCAGTGGGTTTAACCACAGACCGCAAGCGGCACTAGCTGTACGTAACGGTCCCCCAGGTAGATGTCGATAAGAAGGCCGATGAGGAAACCCATCCGAACTCCTACTGAGTCTAATGTGACAATCTCTATACAGTCCGGTCCGTTCGTCTAAGACTATCGCATATCGGGCCTAGGGAGGCGGCAAGCGTCAGTCCCCTAATAGCGGTATAAGTCGTGTCGGAGCGAAGCCCATTACACCCTGAGAAACTACTGGAACCTACCAGCAAATCTCGCTTTCCCTGGCCAGGGACTTTGCGTAATGACTCTCTGACACAGCGCGATATCAACCCCCAATACCGGGAGAGACGAATCCTGTCTAACCGCCACTGCCTCCAAGTGCTCGGGACTGCACCCAACTGCTACCAGTTTGCATGACTCCTTTGAGCCGTGGTAGGGTAGCAATCTAAGAACAGTGGGACACACTCGAGGCGAAGTAGCAATGTCAAGTCTGCGGACTATGCTGTACTCATGTCACCTGGGAACTGTTCACCGACGACTGGTATAAAACCAACCAACAGTTCCCTGTGAGTCCTGTCCGGTGTACCCATAACCCAACGAGCACCTGCATACTATCTCCAGTACGACGTACTGACGGCTGTGGAACGGACCATCTCCCCAACTGGGATGAGAAGCGTACACACTAGTCTACTCCGGAGTATCGATGCCCTGTCTCGATAATCCAACGACTAGGGACCTGAATAAGGATGTGCTTGTAACTACCCAGCCCCCACTAGTGTGACTGCCATCACAACGCTGGTAGTCAAGCAAGATCCTAAGAGCTCTATCAATACGTATACTCACATATTAAGATAGAAAAACCAAGTAGCATACTACCATGTTTAGCAAGACTGTTATATACATGTGAATATCCCAAGCTTCCATTAAGTAATATACAAACTAGTATGATACAATAATAGCCCCTAGGGAATATACACTAACAATCTCCCACTTGCACTAGGGCCATGTACTGGCGTATCGAAGACCGATGATCTCGAGTAGCCTCTCGAACTGAATCTGAGGTAGGGCCTTCGTGAATGGATCAGCAATGTTCTCTTCAGAAGCAACTCTCCGAACCTCGATCTCCTGATGATCAATGATCTCCCTGATCAGGTGATACCGCCTCAAGATGTGTCTGGACTTCTGATGGGACCTTGGTTCCTTCGCTAAAGCTATAGCTCCGTTGTTGTCGCAATACAGAGGTATTGGATCAACTATGGTAGGAACCACCTGAAGTTCTGTTAGGAACCTCTTCATCCAGACTGCTTCTTTTGCAGCATCGCAAGCAGCTATATACTCCGCTTCCATCGTCGAGTCAGCAACGGTGTCCTGCTTGGAGCTCTTCCAGCACATCGCCCCTCCATTGAGGGTAAAGACATAACCTGACATGGACTTGGAATCGTCCTTATCACTCTGGAAGCCGGAATCAGCATAGGCCTCTAACCTGAGGTCTTTTGCGCCGTAAACCAAGAACATCTCCTTAGTCCTTCTCAGGTACTTGAGAATGTTCTTTACTGCTATCCAGTGCTTCTCCCCTGGGTTTGACTGATACCGGCTTACCACGCTCAGTGCGTAAGCTACATCTGGTCTGGTGCACAACATCGCATACATTATAGAGCCTACCGCAGAAGCGTAGGGTATAATAGACATGCGTTCCCTTTCCAAATCAGTCTTGGGAGACATCTCTTTGGATAGGGTGATTCCGTGACAAGCCGGTAGATTACCGCGCTTAGAATCTTCCATACTAAATCTTTTCAGTACAGTGTCGATATACCTGGACTGCGAAAGTCCCAACATCCTCTTGGATCTATCACGATAGATCCGGATCCCCAGAATGTAAGAGGCATCACCCAGGTCTTTCATGGAGAACCTGTGTGACAAGAATCCTTTGACAGATTATAGCATAGGAATGTCATTTCCTATCAATAGAATGTCATCCACGTACAAGACGAGGAATACGACACTTCTGGCTACAACTTTACTATATATGCATGGTTCATCTGGATTTTTGATAAAGTCATATTCTTTGACCGTCTCATCAAAACAGATGTTCCAACTCCGCGATGCCTGCTTTAGTCCATAAATGGACTTAAGCAGCTTGCATACTTTCCCGCTGCTCGCACTCTGATTGAAACTCTCTGGCTGATCCATATAGACGCACTCTTCTAAATTACCATTCAGAAAAGCCGTCTTTACGTCCATCTGCCAGATTTCATAATCATGGAAGGCAGCAATAGCAAGAAAGACCCAAATGGATTTGAGCATAGCCACTGGAGAAAACGTTTCGTCATAGTCCAAACCAGATCTTTGACGAAAACCCTTTGCAACAAGTCTAGCTTTATAGGTTTCCACCTGTCCATCTACACCAATCTTTTTCTTGAAGATCCATTTGCATCCTATGGGTTTTACCCCATCTGGAGCAAAGTCCAAAGTCCATATTTTGTTGGTGTACATGGACTCTATTTCGGTCCGCATTGCATCTAGCCATCGTACCGAGTCGCCGCTCTGGATTGCCTGCTGGAAGCCAGTAGGTTCATCATCATCTATGATGCAATCCTCTCTATCCCTATCTATGAGAAAACCGTAGTATCTCTCAGGCGGATGAGACGGCCTACTACTCCTGCGGAGGGGTGCGAGAATGTCCTGTTCTTCTTAAACTACTTGTTCTACCAAACTTTCAGTATTAGTTTGTGGTTCTGGAATTTCTTCCAGTTCTATTTCGCTCCCACTTGATTCCTTTTCTAAAAACTGATGTTCTAGAAAATGGGCATTACGAGAAACAAATACCTTTTGTTCCTCTGCGTAATAGAATAGATATCCCCTGGAGTTCTTTGGATATCCCACAAACTTACACTTTACTGATCGTGCCTCGAGCTTGTCTACATGCTGCTTTTTAACAAAAGCTGGACATCCCCAAATCTTTATATACTGAAGATGGGGTTTCTTCCCACTCCACATCTGATATGGCGTGGTAGGCACAGTCTTGGTAGGAACCATGTTCAAAAGATATGCCGTTGAGTCTAGCGCATAACCCCAGAAAGATCGCGGTAACTCAGCATTACTCATCATGGATCGTACCATATCCAATAGGGTTCGATTCCGTCTCTCCGATACACCGTTATGCTGTGGAGTGTATGGAGGAGTAAGCTGAGAGAGAATTCCTTTCTCTTTTAGGTAACCTAGGAACTCGGCACTCAAGTATTCACCACCTCGATCAGATCTTAGTGTTTTTATACTTTTGCCGGTTTGGTTTTCTACTTCATTCTTATACTCTTGGAATTTCTCAAAAGCCTCGGATTTATGTTTCATCAGATAAATGAATCCGTACCTTGAGTAATCATCCGTGAAAGTAATGAAATAGGAAAAACCACCTCTTGCATGTATAGATATTGGACCACATACATCGCTGTGTATGAGTCCTAAGAGCTCGCTCGCTCTTACTCCATGTCCAGTAAATGGAGTTTTTGTCATCTTTCCTTTGAGACAAGATTGACAAGTGTCATAAGTTTGATATTCGAACGAGTCCAAATATCCTTCTCTATGCAACTTAGTCAACCTTCTCTCATTGATGTGACCCAGTCTACAATGCCATAAGAAAGCTTTATTTAAATCTGGAGACTTTCTTTTTAGTGTGTTCTGGACATTGAAAATTTGGAGTTGGTTTAACACATATATACTGTTTTCCAGTGTACCGGACCCAATCAAACTATGATTAAGGTGGATGTTAACAACACCACTTCCAAACGTGAAATCATAACCCTTTATTTGATAACAAGGAAACAGATATGATATTACACGTTAAGCTGGGTACACAAAAACAGTTATGTAAAACCAAAATGTGTCCACTCGTCAATCCCAGGTGATAATCCCTTGCGGACACAGCTCCCACGCTAGCTCCGTTAGCAACCATCAGGGTCATATCACCTTCCTTCAGCACTCTACGGTTTCTCAGTGCCTGCAATGAATTGCAAATATGAGATCCTGATCCGGTATCTAATACCCAGGAAGTAGAGTTGATTGACAGACAATTTTCAATTACAAACACACCTGAAGTCGAAGCCACAGCTTGCTTCGGTCCCTGGTTCTGGGCGTTCCACGCCTTGCAATCTTTCTTCCAGTGCCCTTTCCTGTAACAATGGAAGCACTCATCCTTGCCCACTACCGGTACCGCAAACTTTTTCTTTCCCATCCCTCCCACCTTACTAACACCTCCTCTAGGTTTGGTGGCGGCCTTCTTCTTCCTTCCTTTGGCCCTAGCCTTGGACCCGGAAGAAGATGCACCGCTAACAAACATAGCGGGTGTTTTCCTTGCTTTCTGCAAGGTGCCCTCTGCACTCCTTAACATGCTCAGGAGTTCCGGAAGTTCAACTTCTTTTTTTGAATGTTGAAGTTCAGGATAAACTGGGCGTAGGTGGAAGGAAGGGACTGGAGAATAAGGTCTGTATAGAGCTCATTATCCAAAGTCGTCCCTAGGTCCTGCGAGCTCTTCTATATAGCCGATCATCTTTAGGACATGTTCTCCTACCGATGACCCGACAGCCAACCTTGCTCGAAACAAGTTCGTAGAGGTCTCGTATTTTGCTATACGAGATTGCTCTCCATAAAGTTCCTTTGTATGGAGAAATATGGCATCTAGTTCCATATCCTCGTGCCTCCTCTGATGTTCATTGTTCATCGAGGCAAGCACGATGCACTTGGCTTTCGCGCAATCAAAATCCCAGGTTTTGCGGATTTCCTTATCCGCATTACTGGATTTGGGGACCAGGGACAGCAGGTGCCGTAGCGGTAAGGACGTACCCCAATTTGTCATAGGTCAAAGCCATTTTGACATTCCGCAGCCAATCTTTATAGTTTGGCCCTGTCAGTATATTTTTCTCTAAAAGTAACTTAAGTCCATTCATTTTCAGGGTCGCTGCAATTAGGAGAGAGAGAAGAAAACTCTTTAGCATGATGCTCTTGTAAGTTTAGAGTGGTTTTTAGTTTATCTAAACTGGATGGCTCCCACTGTTTCTCGAATCCTTCCTCAAACCATAAAAGAAGAATTAGCCAGGACTATTCTCACTGTACAATACTTGCTTAACCGTTCAGCCAGGCTGGTGTCGGTACTTCGAGAGAGGTTTTTCCAACGCTTTCGCGAAGTTCCTTAATTAAATAACCTCTTTTCTCTGGGGGCGTAACCCCGCTGACACCTTTCTTGACACCTACTTGGTTTATAGTATTGATCGTTAAGTGACGAATATCCTGATGAGTAGCATATACTCACAGTAGGATCGGGATCCAAATATCATTGTATGATAATGTTGAAGGAATCCTACCAACATTCATCAAACTCCAAATGGTATGCATCTCTTTGCAAATTTCAGTTTCTTTAGAAATTCCCGATATATATTTTTGCCCCATTCTCTTATGACCTTGGCGTTAGGTCAAAATGTCATAAGTCACATGTCAAGTTCTACCCATCATTATCTTGTCAATTTGAACACATCCGTATATATCCTTGACGTTCGGCCAAAATGATAATACGACTGTCCCAAACTAACTCATCTATCTATGCAACAAATGAATATCCAGTAGCTACCAAACACTATGCCTTGGCGTTAGGCCAAAATACATAGCTTGAATACTACTGAATACCTAGATGAAATGACGGAGGGCTACGAATGGTTTTGGAGAAACCGTGAACGTAGTGAACTTGATATAACCGAAGGAACCTGATAACTTTTAAAAGGAGTGGTTAAAGCTCCGCATTTAAAAATATCTGTTTTAAAATTAACCGAGTGGTTTCTTTTAAATTGTTCCAACATTAAACTTTTGGTTTATTTTCTTTGCATTATAAATAATACGTCCCATCATTAACCTATCATTGCAGAAAACAACGAAAATACAACGTCCTCTTATGCCATCCGCATTCGCCACGGGGTCCCGTCATCACCCGTTAGGTTACTTAAACTAACGACAGAGCGGGGGCTGGGCTAGCGCGGGTGTAAAACATAAGTGACGTCTAAATAGCTATCATATATAGATATTGTACATTCGTCAGACGCAATAATAGGCATTCCAGATCTCATATGAACTTTATTGGATTTGCAAGTAATCCGCGTTTGTTTAGAGCCTGCAACAAAAGACGGATTACACAGTTGTGATGAATAGCCATTACCCCACCCCAGACCCCTACGGGTACGGCAAACTACCCGCCAAATACCCGAAGTGAAGCGGTCTCCCTCAACAAAGTGAGTAGGCCACTAAACATTTCAAAGTACCCGGTAGTTTGTGCACCCCACCTTGGGTCTATCCTAGGAGCAAAAACAGTAAAATGAAATAATACAACGGTGGCTACAACCGCAACCTGGATGTGCCCCGCAAAAATAATATTACAACATATTACAATTATATTGAATGAATTAAAATAATAACCCATCACAAACCCCGGCTAATCATCACAACAGTCCAATACAGTTCACATCCACAAACAGATAAAATCCATTACAGAAATGTGCAACCCCCTGCCAACAGACATATTAGCAGTTAGGGGAGGTTTACGAACACATTATACAAACACAGATATAATCCAACAAGCAAATACCGTTTAATTTTGATTGATTAAACACATTTAATTTTGCTCCAATACTTCTCTGTAAATCTGAAACCTGAGCAAACATTAAAAAATTCTAGAAAATACCACATATCACAGAGAACCCACACAGGAAAATTAGGCTGATGAATCGGCAACTCGGCGGCGGAATCGCGGCGGATCGGTGGGATCCGCCGCGGTTCCGCGGCGCTTTAGCCGATTCATGAGCCCAGTTTTCTTGGGTGTTTTTATACTATCATTTAGGGCTTTCTGAAGGTCCCTGAAAAATTTTTGGACCTCATTTAAAAAATCGACAGAAACTCATGATATCGGGGTTTTCCGGTTTGTTTTTTCCGTTCGAAATTCATACAATTTTGCAAATGAGTTATTTATTGTTTAGCGAGGCTTTGATACCACTGTAAGTCGATGTACAACACCCCACGACTTGCTGGGAGGCGGAAAAATGAAAAACGATCTTGTTCTTTGCTTAAACATCGACTAACCGTATGAATCGAAGCTAAACGATAACTAACATCAAACACAGAAGTTCTAAACTACTATGTGAAGTGATTATACCTAAAGAACCGTGTCCTTCATCTTTACGAACTCCACCTCCTCCTCGGCCTTCTCCAAGTAGTAGACGATCCACCACGAGAACTTTACTCGAAGCTTTGCCTCTAAACTTGAGGCAACTAGGTTTCTTTAAGTGCTAATCAAAGTACCTAGATGATATAGAGTGAGGGTTATGGTTTAATTAGTCTAACTAATCCTTGTACTCAACACATGAGAGGGGAGGATTAGGGTTTGAAGAGAGAGAGCTTGAGGAGAGAGAAGATGAACATAATAATGAAATGAGAAAATGAGCTATCATAATATATATCAAGCATTATTGTTTTTCAAGAAAAGAAAATAAAATGATTTACAACCATGCTTGATAAATATCTAATGGTGATTCATCTCCATGAGTCATTAAGCAATTATGATGCATTAATGACATGGATGAATCATCCATATGATTCACTAATCTCATTCAATGTATATGCCACCTAAACCTCCTTAGTCACCATCTTCTAGAAGCTTCTCGCGCAATTACGAGAACGCCCCTCCTATCCGTGAAAACACGGAAAAACTTTAGACTGTATAAATCTAATAACCGGATATTAGTAACTGGCTTAAACCAAAGCCGACTAGTAAAAAACTGTCCGAAAGTCGTACGTGCGTAAACACACGTATGCGTCCGAACCCTTGTCGTAAAACCATACGACCTCTATATCGTTTCGCCTGGAGTAGGGAAACTCTCTGTGTGGGACTCTAGAGACTCGACTACTACGCTGGCAGTGGGTTTAACCACAGACCGCAAGCGGCACTAGCTGTACGTAACAGTCCCCTGGTAGATGTCGATAAGAAGGCCGATGAGGAAACCCATCCGAACTCCTACTGAGTCTAATGTGACAATCTCCATACAGTCTGGTCCGTTCATCTAAGACTATCGCATATCGGGCCTAGGGGGCGGCAAGCGTCATTCCCCTAATAGCGGTATAAGTCGTGTCGGAGCGAAGCCAATTACACCCTGAGAAACTACTGGAACCTACCAGCAAATCTCGCTTGCCCTGGCCAGGGACTTTGCGTAATGGCTCTCTGACACAGCGCGATATCAACCCCCAATACCGGGAGAGACGAATCCTGTCTAACCGCCACTGCCTCCAAGTGCTCGGGACTGCACCCAACTGCTACCTGTTTGCACGACTCCTTTGAGCCGTGGTAGGGTAGCAATCTAAGAACAGTGGGACACACTCGAGGCGAAGTAGCAGTGTCAAGTCTGCAGACTATGCTGTACTCATGTCACCTGGGAACTGTTGACTGACGACTGGTATAAAACCAACCAACAGTTCCCTGTGAGTCCTGTCCGGTATACCCGTAACCCAACGAGCACCTGCATACTATCTCCAGTACGACGTACTGACGGCTGTGGGACAGACCATCTCCCCAACTGGGATGAGAAGCGTACACACTAGTCTACTCCGGAGTATCGATGCCCTGTCTCGATAATCCAACGACTAGGGACCTGAATAAGGATGTGCTTGTAGACTACCCAGCCCCCACTAGTGTGACTGCCATCACAACGCTGGTAGTCAAGCAAGATCCTAAGAGCTCTATCATATGTATACTCACATATTAAGATAGAAAAACCAAGTAGCATACTACCATGTTTAGCAAGACTGTTATATACATGTGAATATCCCAAGCTTCCATTAAGTAATATACAAACTAGTATGATACAATAATGGCCGCTAGGGCATATACACTAACACTCCATCATAGTCCAGGTAGTCAAGTACACATCCTAAGGGCTTTATCAACATGTGAGAGCAAGACAGCATCACTTATACAAGTCAGCATGTTAAAACAAAGTGCAACCAGATAGCATACTATCATGTCGAGCAAGAAAATCCTCCCTATATATGTCCAAGCATCCACTACAATATACATCACATGTACAGTAATGGCCTCTATAGCATACATATAACTAACAGCATCGTTGGCAGCGATTTAATCACCCTTTATCGTTGAGTCTGCCACGGTATCTACTTTGGAACTCTTCTAACATATCGTCCCTCCACTGAGGGTAAAAACAAAACCCGAGACTGTCTTACAGTCGATCTTATCACACTGGAAGCTCGAATCGGTAAAGGACTCCACATGGAGTTCACCGTTACCAAACACCATGAACTTTTCTTTAGTGCTTCTCAAGTACTTAAGAATGTTCTTCACAGCTATCCAGTGCTTCTCCCCAGGATCTGATTGACACCTACTCATTACACTTAGTGAGTATGATACATCCTCTTAGATCTATCTCTATAGATCTTAATCACTTGATGTAGGTGAAATCACCCTTATCCTGCATCGAGAAACATTGTGATAAGAGGAGCTTGACCGAGTGTAGCATAGGAACACTATTTCTTATCAAGAGTATGGTATCCACGTACAATACGAGAAAGACAACCTTACTCTCTACAACGTTCTTGTTTATATAAGGTTCATCTATCATTTTGATGAAGTCAAACTCTTTGACTACCATATCAAAACTGGTGTTCAAATTCCGCGATGCCTGCTTTAATCCGTATATTGATTTAAGCAACTTGCACACCTTTTCGCCGCTCGCACTGTCTACGAAGCCCTCTGGTAGTGTCATGTACACGCTCTCTTCTAAATCACCATTTAGAAAAGCGGTCTTGACGTCGATCTGCCAGATTTCGTGGTCATGATATGCAACAATGGCAAGTAGGATCCGGATGGTCTTAAGCATAGCCACTGGAGAAAAGGATTCATCAAAATCTACACCGGGTTATTGACGACAACCCTTTGCAACAAGTCTAGATTTAAAAGTCTCAACTTTTCCATCAACACCAAGAATCTTCCCAAGATCCACTTGCCCCGATGGGTTTTACCCCTTCAGGTGCAACTTCCAAAGTCATACTTTGTTGGTGTATATGGATTCCATCTCAGATCGCATAGCATCCAGCCATTTCACAGAGTCCCCACTCGTAATGGCCTGCTCGAAACTAGTTAGTTCATCATCTTCCATGATGCAATCCTCGCTCCCACTGTCATTAAGAAAACCGTAGTATCTCTCAGGCGGATGAGGAACCCTAATGGATCTGCGGAGAGGTTGAGGTTCATCGGGAACTATTGAATCCTCCGGTTCTATCAAATCATCAGCTGTTAGTTTGTCTAACTGGAACTCCTTCCAGTTCTACCTCTTTTCCACTAATCTCTTTTACAAGAAAATCCTTTTCCACAAAGGTAGCATGTTGAGCAAAAAACACCTTTTGTTCCTTACTAAGGTAGAATTGATATCCATACGAATTTTTTGGATATCCCACAAACTTGCAAAGAACTGATCGTGTCTCGAGTTTGTCCGTATTTTTCCTTTTGACATAGGCCGGACAACCCCATATCTTAACTCTCTTAAGAGATGGTCTCTTCCCATTCCATAGCCCATATGGAGTGGTAGGCACTGATTTGGTTAGACCTCTATTCAATAGGTATGCTGCTGTCTCAAATGCATAACCCTAAAAGGAAACAGGTAACTCAGCGGTGCTCATCATAGAGCGCGCCATATCCAATTGGGTGCGATTCCTCTGCTCCGATACACCGTTGTGCTGTGGTGTATACAGAGGAGTAAACTGAGAGAGAATTCCATTCTCTTTTAGATAGTCCAGGAACTCGGTTCTCAAGTATTCTCCTCCCCGATCAGATCGAAGGATTTTAATACTTTTACTCATTTGGTTCTCGACTTCGCACTTATATTCTTTGAATTTCTCAAAAGCTTCAGACATGTGTTTCAACAGGAACATATGTCTGTATCTTGAGAGATCGTCAGTAAATATAATGAAGTACGAGGAACCATTCCTGGCATATGTAGACATGGGACCGCATACATCACTATGTATCAGTCCCAAGAGTTCTGTAGCTCTTTCTCCGTGTCCGCTAAACAGAGTTTTGGTCATCTTACCTTTGAGACATGACTGGCAAGTTTCATAAGATGAAAATTCGAACAGATTCAAATATCCATCCTTATGTAACTTAGCTAGTCGTGTCGCGTTGATATGACCTAGTCTACAATACCACAAGAAGGATTCGTTCATTTCTGAACTCTTCTTTTTGTGTGTTCTGTACGTTAAGAACTGTGGTTTGATTTAGAACGTATATGCCATTACTTAACGAGCCTGATCCAATCAACTTTTGATTCAGAAAAATGTTCATAAAATTATCCTGCAATAAAAAATTATATCCTTCTTTGCTTAATAAAGAAACTGGTATAATATTGCATATCAGGTTCAGTATGTAATAGTATTCGTTCAGAATCAACGTGTTACCATTTGGTAATACAAGGTGATATTCGCCAACTGCTTTGGCTGTAACATTTGCACCATTCCCTACTCTTACAGAATGGTCACCTATTCCCAGTTGTCTATTTTTTTTAGCCCATGTAACATATTACATATGTGGGATCCTGATCCAGTATCTTATACCCAGAATATAGAGTGTACTGAGAAACGGTTCTTGGTAACAAATACACCCGAAGAAGATGCATCAACATGCACATTCCCCGTTTGGGTGGCGTGGGAATCCGGATATTCCCCTATTTCCTGCTCAGACTTATAACAATTATAAGATAGAACGGAACCAGCATTCCCCAGCTTAGTATAATAAGCAGGTTCGGTCAATACATCCATATTATTATCTTGATTAAGGCCTGACATGGTCGCTACCTAGAGAGAGAGAGAGAAGAAAACATTTAGCGTATGCTCCTACAAGATTCGATTGGTTATTATCTTATCTAATCAGGATGGCTCCCACTATTTTTATCAAATCTTCCTTCAAACCCTAAAATGTAAGACTAGACGTGATTAATTATACCCTACAAGTTCACCAATCTTTCGTCCAGGCCAGTGTCGGTACTTTGAGGGAGCTTCCCCTTGCTTTCGCATGGACCTAATTAAAACAAACCTCATTTTTCTAGGGGTGTAACCCCGTTAACACCTTTCTAGACACCTACTTGATCGGCTAATTTGTAATGTGCAAAACTCTCCCAGGAGTAACTCTTACTTGCAGTGGGTATCGGGATCCAACTGCGGGGCTTTAGCCAGGCTTGTCTATCAAACTATCTCATAGAAGGTATGCAATCTCATTACAAATTTTAACACTTTAAATTCCCAATAATATTTTGCCCTTAACGTCCTATGACCTTGACGAAGGTCAAGAAACCATAGGCCGCTGGTCAAGTTCAACCCCACATTTCATGATTGAATTAAACCCACCCGCACGACCCTTGATGGAGGTCAATAAGGCCGTACGACTACCCTAATCCAATCGCATCATATGCAGCAGATAAGCACTAATCAGCTACCGCACACTACACATTGATGGAGGTCAACAAACATAGCACGAATACTAAGTAGCACTTATCTGAAATGACGGAAGGCTATGACAGGTTTTTAAGAAAATATTTTGCGTAATGAACTTGATATCGTTATAGAATCGAGTGATTTGAAAATGAGTGGTTTAAGCTCCGCTTTTAAAATCGAGTTTTTCAAAATAATCCGAATGGGTGTAGCATCTGCTAGCTTTTTCTAAAGAGGTCATTCCCGGTGAAATGATCTCGGCTCTTTCCTCATCGAATGAGGTGCTGGATATTCGTCAAGGAATACCACTATGCAAAGCAAAAACTAGAGCCACCCTTTTTTGAAAATTTGATTCTACAACATCTTTAGATTTCATTCCTTTCATTAATCTCATTAATGAAGTCCCATCATTTATGCTTCCTAAGCATCACAGAAGAAACGAAAATACAACGTACGCTTATGCCATCCGCATTCGCCACGGGGTCCCGTCATGCACCATTAGGTTACTTAACTAACGGCATAGCGGGACGGGACTAGCGCGGGTGCAAAACATAAGAAACGTTTATTATATATCATATATATAATAACAACATTCGTCTCATCATATAAAGTGATCACATCACATAATATCACAGCAAAAGTCAACATATGAAATATTGGATATACTAGGATGTCCATGTTTTAAACTAAGCCAGTAAAAAACACGGATTCCATGGTCGTGATGAATAGCCAAACCCACATGTCTAGACCCCTACGAGAGCGGCAAGAAACCCTACCAATTCTAGAGTTAGGAGACCCTGTCTCGACTTCTCGAGATGGTCTCCCACTGGACTCTAGAACCCGGTTACTTGTGCTCCCCATCTTGGGTCTATCCTAATGCGGAAAAGTAAATAATATACATCAATGGTCACATCATCCTCAACCAAGAAGTGCCCCAATAAAAATTATTACATACAGATTTTACATGAATGAAAATGAAAACTCTCATCTCGCGCAAAAACCCCCGGCTATTCAAACACGGCGATCTAATATAATATATCACAGCAACACATAACATCACATGTCATCAACGTAAGTAAATATGCGTATCCAAATTGTCGTTGACATATAGCAATGAAATCGGCGCTACACCACATATTACACTTACGGTCGCAGAAAAGAAAATGTCAAACTACAACATTTGGAATCGACACATCCCTTAGACATCATAAACCCGGAATATCTCATATTTCGGATTTCGTGCCTAACATTGTAAATCTTACATTTGGGTCTCATCTATGAAAACACCTTTTCAAAAGAAATCGGGTAATTCAACAAAATTCCTGATTCCTACCGAGACCGAAATGTTAAATTTACAAGCAACTAATCAATTTTCACAAAACTAATTAGTGTAGATTTCAAATATTGTATCACACTCATAGAAACTAGGCGATGTTAAACTTTTCGATCGATCGATCAACCACCTAAAATTCTCAGAGGACTCAACACTTGAGTTTGATTCAAAAATTCCCAGACAGTGCCACAAGCACATACGGACCAGCACAAGAAAGCACGTCCCAAGCCTCACCAACGGCGCCGCGGAACCGCGGCTATGGTTCCGCGGTGGTTAGGTCGAGTTAGGGGTTCGTTTTTCTTGGGGGTCCACACAATACCCTGCACAAGTTTCTGATCATTTTCAAACCCAAAAATTCCAACTTTCGAAAATTTTCCATAGAGCAATCTTGAGGTGGTGTTTGATATTCTTTCGAACTTTTTAACGTCGTCTAAATTACCCGAAACGATGTTAAAATTACGACTAAGAAACTCTCCGAATTGCCTTTACAGAAAGATAATATCACATGCAATCTTAGTAAAACAAACAATACCTGAACACCAGAACCCAGAGACTGGAACACCAAAGTAAAACGAGGCCAAAACATTAATGAAAAACCGGTGGGGCCGGTAATATGGCAAGTTTCGTCGGGTCAAATCCTGTAGAATTGTCTCGTTTTGCTCTGGTGTTCATGTTACATCACATGTAACATTCTGCACTTGTTTAAAAAATTTCAGAGAAATTTTAAAAATCGACAGAAACTATAGATTTTGTTTTGAGGTTTCGGAGTTGTTTCGGTTTCGTAATTCTACTAATATCGTCTAATTCTGTAGCTTGGCTATGATACCACTGAAGGGTTCTCTAGCATGGCTATTAGCTTTCGGAAGGCATCAACCTTGCAATTTAAAAAAATCTAGAGTGCTAAGCAACCCATAACCAAGGATCTAACTAGAGGATTAGGAGTAAGCTATACATGTAAACATCTTTACACTAAGTGAATGAGGAATACAACCTTTGTAGACTGGTCCTTCACTTCAATAGCTCCATGTAGTAGTCCCTTCACTCCAAATAGTGATCTCCCGGACTCTAGAAAGGGTTCACTAGGCGAAAGGAACAAACTTGCTTGAAGTTTTCGAGGCCGAAGATGATCTACGTAGAGAAATCTCCAACTCAAGCTACCTCTTCACTAATTGGGAATTAGTGAAAAAATAACCTAAACTAAATGGCTAATCTAGTGTAGCTTGATGAAGTAGGATTTTTGCTCACTTTAGAATTATTTTTCTCACTAATTTTCCTTCTTGAAAACCTAGAGAGCCTTTTTTTGGGATGAAGAAGAAGATGAAAAAAATGTAGAATCAATGAGTCTAGCAACCATGGGTGAGATAATATCTCATATTAACTCATGTAGAGACTTAACCATGGCTTAAGATAATGGTTGGGTTAATAAATATTTAGGGTAAGACAAAATTAGTGGACTAAGTCAATGGTTCCACAAGCTTCATTAACCATGACAATTTTCCACCTAATTTTGATTTATCCTTAATAATTAAAACCTCATATTATCTCAAGTATGGCGTGAGTCTCATACACCTATGTACAATGTATCATCAAGCATGACACATATAAACAAATACAATAATATATATCACATATATATTATATGCATAAGTGAGAAAATAAATACTTAAGTGAGCTTAATATTAGTCAATGTATATTAATATATCAAATATATAATTATACATTAAATAATTAAATCAATACTTGATTTAATAATCCGGCTATATCACATATAACTGGCTAATATCATGCATATCAACTTATCGAATCAACACTTGATTCGATAAGCCAGCTATATCACATATAATCGACCGATATCACATATCGCGAGATTAGAATACGGTATCACATGCGCATATCAATCTCGGTCCCGCACATATCACATATATGCTCCAACTTCGTTTCGCCTGGGCCAGGAAACCTCTGTGTAACACTCTAAAGACTCGTCAATACGCCGGCAGTAGGTGATGATCATATCAGTCACCCACAAGCCGTCAACGGTACTAGCTGCACGTAACGGCTACCCGGGTATTGAGCGATCAGAAGATCAACAAGCATGCCTGCTCATACTCCTGTGAATCTAATAAGTAACACTATTATACAATCCGGTCTCTTCGTCTAATATGTCGCATATCTAGTCTAGGGCTGGTAAATGTCAGACCCCAATAACTAGATAAGTCGTGCCGATGTGAGGCTTATAACGGGTCGAGAAACTACTGATAACACTTACCAGTAAATCTCTGTATCAGCCCTGGCCAGGGACTTCCTGTTATAGCCAATCGAGCACATCACAACATCAACCCCTAAAACCGGGAGAAACAAAACCCCTCCCATCGCTCATTGCCTCCATGTAACTCGGGACTGTACCCAAAAACCACCGTTTTGCATGCTCTCTTGAACGTGGTAAGGTGGAAATCAAAACACAGTGGGAATCACACAAGACTCTGTAGGGTTCCTAGGCACCCCAAGGAGGTCTCACAAGGCATCAACCATGCCAATTTCAAAAATACGGTGCCGAGAAACCCTAGACTACGGATCGTTTGCTAGAAATCTAGGCGAAAAAGTAATCTAGTTAGCAGTTAACTAAGGGATACGGATATACAACCTTTGTAGATCCGTTTGTCCACCTCCATTGCTCCATGAAGAAGTCATCTCCGCTGTACAAATCCGAAATCCGGGCTCTTGCGTCGGCTTCATCGGAGAAGAAGCGGGCTAGGTCATCGACGACGTGCCGAAGATGATCTACGTCGAGGCATCGCTAAATCAAGCTCCGACTTCACCAAGTCCAAAAACTTGTGAAGAGAACACACTCTACTACTTGGCAAGAGGTAGAGGATGAAGAAATAGGAAGTGGGTAGACTTTAGATTTGGATTTCTCACTCTTTATCATCAATCACCATTGATGAAGAAAGCTTTTTCTTCCTTGCTCATGAAGAAGAAGAAGAAAGAAATATATGATAAGTTAATTATTATTGGAAAAGAAAATGAATACTTATCATATTAGAACCATGGTCAAGTGTAGAGAATTAACTAAGGTTAGATTAATGGTTAGGGTTAAAGATGAAGACAAGAATGGTTACAAAGTCAAAGCTTCATGAAGCTTCAACTAAACTCCAAAATTAGCAACCATTCTTTTCTTATCTATTCTAAATAAATAAATAAATAAATAAGTAATAAAAAGAAAACCCTAATCATTAGTTTAACCATGGCTTAATTCATTACACTTAACTATAGTTAAACATGTATCATCAAACATGATACAATCAAGTGTACAAAAGTATATCACATATACAATGTGCACAAACCAAGTGAGAAAATCCGTTTAAAGTGAACCAATACTAGTTAATGCAAAGTAATATATCAAATATATAATTATACATTAAATCATTAAATCAACACTTGATTCAATGATCCGGTCATGTCGCACACAACCGACTAGTATACAATGTATCGGCTTATCGAATCAACGCTTGAATCGATAACTAGGTTATATCGCATACAACCATTCGATACATTCATCGCGAGAATGGAATACGGTATCACATACACGCATTATTCTCGGTCCCGCACATATCTCATATGCGCTCCTATTTCGTTTCGCTTGAGCCAGGAAACCTCTGTATAGGACTCTAAAGACTCGTCAATACGCCGGCAGCAGGCGATGATCATATCAAACACCCACAAGCCGCAAGCGGTCTGCTAAATGTAACGGCCACCCGGGTATTGAGCGATCTGAAGATCGACGAGCAAGTCCGCTCACACTCCAGTGAATCCGACCAGTAACACTACCGCACAGTCCGGTCTGATCGTCTGATATGTCGTATATCTCGCCTAGGGGTGGTAAACGTCAGACCCTAATAGCTCAATAAGTCGTGTCGATATGAGGTCTATAACCATTCGAGATACTACTGGTAACACTTACCAGTAAATCTCAGCAACCCTGGCCAGGGATTTCCTTTTATAGCCAATCGAACACAGCGCAACATCAACCCCCTATACCGGGAGAGACGAAACCCCTTCTATCGCTCATTGCCTCCATGTGACTCGGGACTGTACCCAAAAACCACCGTTTTGCACGCCCTCTTGGACGTGGTAAGATGGAAATCAAAGCACAGTGGGAACCACACAAGACTCTATGACGATCTCGGGTCAACAGACTACTCTGTACCAGTGTCACCAGAGAACTGCCATCTGACGTGAGGTATAATACCATCTGGGAGTTCTCGGCGAGTCCGTCCAGTGTACCCAGTCTCTACTGAGCACCCGTATATCTCCTCTGATGTCAAACACCGATGGATATGGGATCATCCATCGCCCATCTGTATGGGTCGAGAAGGTACACGCTAGTCTACTCTGGTATATCGATGCCCCGTCTCGATACACCCACGACTAGGGACTTTGAAGGATGTACTTATAGACTACCATGTCCCCACTAGTATGATCCGCATCATAGTCCAGGTAGTCAAGTACACATCCTAAGGGCTTTACCAACATGTAACAGAGAGACAATTGGTATACACGTTAAGGTAAAGAGCAACCAGATAGCATACTATCATGTCGAGCAAGAAAGTCCTCCCTATATATGTCCCAGCATCCACTACAATATACATCATATGTACAGTAATGGCCTCTAGGGCATACATATAACTAACAGACTCTATGACGATCTCGGGTCTACAGACTAACCTGTACCGATGTCACCTGAGAACTGCTATCTAACGTCAGGTATAATACCATCTAGGAGTTCTCGGCGAGTCCTGTTCAGTGTACCCAGTCTCTACTGAGCACCCGTATACTATCTTTGATGTCAAACACCAATGGATATGGGATCATCCATCGTCCATCATATGGGTCAAGAAGCGTATACGCTAGTCTACTCTGGTATATCGATACCCCGTCTCGATACACCCTCGAATAGGAACAATTAAAGGATGAACTTATGGACTACCCTGGCCCCACTGTTATGATCTCCATCATAGTCCTGGTAGTCAAGTATACATCCTAAGGGTTTTATCAACATGTGAGAGAAAGACAGCATCACAATACAAGTCTACATATTAAGATAAAGAGCAACCAGATATCATTCTATCATGTCGAGCAAGAAAGCCCTCTCTATATATGTCCAAGCATCTACTATAATATACAATCATGTACAATAATGGCCTCTACGGCATACATATAACTAACAGGACGGACCCCCAAGAAACATGCTAGATGGTATTATACCTATTGTCAAATAGCAGTTCTCAGGTGACATGGGTATAGATTAGTCTGTCGACATGAGATCTCTTGTGTGAGTTCCCATTATGCTTTAATTACTACCTTACCACGGCTCAAAAAAGTCGTGAAAATAAGTTTTAGTTGGGTACAGTCCCGAGCCACATGGAGGCAGTGAGCGGATCGTCAGGGATTCGTCTCTCTCGGTATTGGGGATAGATGTCGTCCTGTACACGGGTGACCATCACAAGAAATCCTTGGTCAAGGTGGACGAGATTTACTGATTTGGATCAGTAGTTTCTCAGTGGGTGATAGGCTTCACACCGACACGACTTATTACGTTATTAGGGGTCTGACTTTATCCACCCTCCTGGGCCCAATATGCGATACTCTTAAATGAACAGACCAGACTGTACGGAGATTATCATAGACAGGCTCAGTAGGGGTACGAATGAGTTTACTCGTCGACCTTCCTTTCATTCAATACCTGAATAGCCATTACGCACAGCTAGTGCCACTAACGTGCATGTGGTTAAACCCACTGCCAGCGTATTATCTAGTCTTTAGAGTCTCACACAGAGAGTTTTCCCGGTTCATACGAAATGATGTAGTGGCCGTATATTAATACATGCAGGGTTCCGATTAAATATATATACTAGTTACGCGGACTTTAATCGGGCGGATGATAATACTAGTCGGCTTAGAATTAAGCCGGATTATTAAATCAAGTTTTGATTTAATAATTTGCATATGTATTTTGATATGTATATTCTAGTATTATGTTCATTGTGTTTTTCTATCTCTTAGGTATTCTTATATTGATACGATACGGGCCTGTATTTGCGAGGATATATTTTGTATTCATACAAAAATACATTCTAGAAGGTGGACAGCTCATTTGTGTTGATTTTCCATTTTTGGAAAGTGCAAATGAGGTGGAAGGAAGATGTTGCTTATGGTATGGTGAGAAAGATGGTCATTTGCAAATACTGTTGAGGCATGGTTACATTTTAATATTGAAAAAGGTTTTTGATTAAAAGGAAAGTGTATGTCTCATTTTCTCACTTGATGTTTTTTTCATACCATTGTCATTCCTCTCTTGCTCTCTCCTTGATGGATCCTTCTTCTTTCTTTTCTTTTACCCCCTCATGTGATGAGAATCAAGAAGAAAATGAGATAGAAAATACTAGAACACTCACACTACATCCATAAATTTCACTTCTTAGGAAGTTGTGAATCTTAATTGTTTCACTAGGTTATTTTTGTATGAATGTAGAGCTTGGACTAGGTTCTCTCGGAAGGATCATCTTAGACGAAGGAGGACCGATTTGCAAGCGCAATCTGAATCTCTTGAGAGCTAGTTAGAGTCCACAACATTGGAGCTCTTGAAGAAAACTTGAGGTTGTGAGTACTCTACACATAGCAGATTAGTTTAGCTCACTAGATTTTTGTTTACAAGTTCTAGCACCTTAGTTTGATTCATGGTTTTGGAAGTTTAGCAAACTAGAAATTTTTAAAATACATGTTGCTACTTTCTAAAATTAGCTTGCTAGTGTACATGAATTCCCAACAGTTATTCTGTTGGTTTAACGGAGCGCTAACTCAAGCTTGTGTGCTATAGGTCAGTGGGTTTAACGGACTACTCTCATTACAACGTATACTTCCACTCCTAGAACTACAATAATATATGAAACTGTAGAATTCCAATGTTTATTTACTTTGCCATGTTTATTCACTTTGTCATGATATCCATTACACTGCCATGTACAACTCATACCTGTTTATATGACTCATTGTTGTTTCACTACGCTTATAAATATATTTTTACTGTGGGATTTACCGAGCGCAAATTTGCTGATGGACATTTCCTCATTGTTTTTTTGGAAATATCCGTCGGGTGACTTAGAGAAAGGCAAAGCGATAGAGATAGAGGTTGAACCATCGAAAGACAACTCTCTGCAGCTATCATCTCAGACGGAGTATTAGTCATCTAGTTCTTACCTTCGGTATGACTACATCGGAAGATCCTTTTCTCGGTATAGATACGTCGCGGGCCTAATTATATACCTGCTACCGTCATTTGGAAGCAGAGTGTGACATTAATATATTCTTCCTTAAATCTCTTATTTTACTCCATGTTTTCATTTAATATTTTCCATCCAAAATTTAACCAGCCATTAAGTTAACAAGGTTATTCTTTTAATCATTTAAAAATTGTTACCTTTATATCCTCTATTTACTCGCCATTTTTTCTCTATATTTATCAGGGAGAAAGCTTAGCCACAAGTATATTTGATGACATTAAAAGATATAAAGAAATGATGCAGAAATTACAAGGAGTTCGAAATGGTTAACACTAGGGTTAAGGACTATATATAAAACAAAAATAGAGAATTTAGGTGCAATATAAAAACTACAAACTAATATAACGTTGTAACTGGAATAGTCTAGGAATGTGAATTAAGAATTAATTATAGAGGGAAATTTGTATGACTTAGAAGATTCAACAAAGAATATGAAATTTTTTTAGAAAAATTACAAAAACCAAGAAAAAGAAATGTGATGTAAAATAGAACCCATTTTTCCATATGTAAATATATTATTTCAAGAACAATTTTCCAAAAGATCAAAATCCTTAGAAAAGAGAAACTTATTTCAATAAATATTTACGAAAATGCTTTCCTTATAAGGTATTTAACCTGTAGCCCCTCCAAAACATTCCAATTTTTTTCTATACCTAAAAATTTTGTATTTACTTTTTACACCCCCTCAAAATTAGTATTATACTTTATTTTACTCCATTTACGATTTCCGTCAACTTTTAACGGTATAACATCAGGGTTTTTTTAAATATCTCAACCACTCTTCTTCTTTGGAAATACTCAATTTCTTTCTCGAATTGAAATTAGAATTTAGGTTTCTGCTACACCTTTGTCAAAATCGATCATATATAAAATCAAAAGCATTTAGGACATCCTTTTCTTGTTATAAAGAATTTGAATATTTCTGCAGTCTTATTTATTGTATTCAGGTAAATGATAAACCTAAAATCAATAGAGAAAAATTAAATTTAAAGCTGACTGGGTTTTTTCTGACTGAAATCTTAAATGAGGTAAAATGATGTAACTTATTAGTTTTGGGGGTAAAAGTAAATACCAAATTTTGGAGGTGAGAAAGGAATTTGTTGTGTTTTGAGGGGGCTACAAATAAAAAATAAACCTTCGTTGGAATTTATTAAGCATAATAGACATCTTTTTGCTACTAAGAAATTAATATAAAGCCAAAACGGGGTCCCTGCAGGCCCTTTTCCCGCAAGCCCCTATGGGTGTGGGCACCGCACGGACCCGCAGGGCCCTTTCCCTCTAATATAAAACATTTGGTTATATGGCATTATCGAGCTCTCTTTGCCTATATAAATTTTTGTGGGGTCTTTTCTTTTAATTATTTATTAAAATAACATTCTCCCTCAAGAGAAATCCTCTTCACTGTTAATACCGTTTTTCTTTTTTTATTTATTATTCATTTACAACTTGGTTTCATCCCTCTTATAATTACTTTGCAATCTTTTAAGAAAAATATAAATGGAACCAAAAATGGAACTGTTATTTGAAGAAAGATGGATCAAAGCAAAAGAATGCGCTTACATATCTGACGGGTTTTGGAACTCTTATAATTACTTTTCAGGTCTCTTTCAGATGTTGTCTTCCGTCGATCTCCTGGCGGGTTTTGGAACTGAACTCCTGTTGCGTGTGGATCTCAACGGATTTTGGGGAGATAGATGATTTGGAGGAGTTTGTTGTCGAGTACCTGCAAAGAAGTCCCGGGATGGTTTGGTACCACCGAGGACCCTCCGACGATCAAATTAGTACTAGATCCGAGCAGCGTAACGGCTAAGTAGAGTCAAAAATGGCTTACCTGACCCCTCTGTGATGGGGGTTTATATAGCGGCGGTAGCACGTAGCAGTGGGCGCGAGAATCTCGCCGGCAGTTATGCTCCCGACGTCAAGCCCGCGTAAAAAGAGGATCACCCACTAATGGGGATAGTGATGGCGTGGAACGTGGGGCGTTGCTGGCGGAGAATCTGCGCGTGGCGAGATTTGCGGAGCGGCGGTTACGCCTGTGAGCGGTGGAGTTGGTCGGTCGGAAGGACTGAGGGAGACGGCTTCGGCTGGGGAGCCCAGAGGTGCGCACGAGGGCCGAGGAGTCTTGGTCTTGTAGCAGCTCGGGGCGAGCTGAGAGGCCGAGGAGGCCAATTTGCGAGGGGCTCTAAGGAGATCCAGCTTGTGCTTGCAGGCCGGGTACAGGGGTGGCCTGGTCGGCCCTTGTGGGCCCTCTCTTTTGAGTTCTGGGACACGTCATCTGCCACGTGTCCTAATCTTGGAGATCACCAATACTGAGCATCATCATTAGCCCTCCAATCTTGTCCCGACCAGCTAGCGGGTTGGGTCAGGAGTGGACAGCCGGGCCGTCCGGGACAAGCTTCCTTCTAAGTCTTCGTCGGGACGTGTCCTCGGACCGTCAGCTGTCTTTTCCGCCAGCCAATCAGGGCGAGATCTCTGCATTTAAGGAAGGTGCGCCGGTTCGTGCCTCCTGCCACTGAAGCGATGGTTCACGTGTCGAGCGCCGGTTGGCCGACGCGACATGTGCAGACCTGTGGCATCTGACGGGGCGCGGCCCAGTGTGGGCATGACATGTAGAGCGATCGGAGCCGTTGGACGCGAGGAGGCGTTTTGGCGGGAGATAAAGGACGCCGTTGGATGAGGCCGCTCGCGGTGATAAATAGGGGTGGGGCCCGTTCCAGGGCTCCTACTCTTTAATATTTCCCGTTTTAAGTCCTGGTTGCTCGGCGCTCTTCTCCTTTCTTTCGTTTCCCGAGGATCTCTCTTCTCAAGGTTAGATGTCTTCCTTTGTAGAGTCGGTAGGTGTTATAGGGGTAGGTTTTAGGGACCCTTTAGTTGAGCCAGAGTCCTCCAGGGGAGCAGGGGTTAGATCCTCTTCCCGGGATCGAGCGGCGGGTGCAGCCCCCATGGAGGAGGCGGTAGATGCCGCCCCCGGCGCCTCGTGTTGGGTGAGGCATGAGGACGAGCTCACCAATGCTCGGGCTCGCTTCTACATCCCCTCACGTTACACGCTTCGTTTGGCCAAGGAGGGAGAGAGGGCAGACCAAGTACGGGACAGGGAGATCGCCCTGTATTTGTAAGCTTTTTGGGGTGGAATGCGCCTGCCTTCTCTCTCGAGATCGTCGAAGCGCTGAACTTTTTCGGGTTAGCCCCTGGTCAGTTAGTGCCTAACTCGTGGAGGATTCTCCTCGGGTTCCTGATCCGCCTAAAGTTACAGGCGGTTCCCTTTAGCCTTTCCCTCCTTGATTCTTCCCTCGTCTTCAAAAATCACCCTGGTGGTTGAGCGGGTGACCCGAGGTGGGTCTACCTCTCTTTCAGAAAGCGACAGAGAGGCGCCGCCGGGACAGGGGTTGTGGCCCTACCTTCTTCCATTCACGACCGGAAGAAGAAGTTCTTCTTCGTTTCCCCTCCCGAGGGCGAGGACTGGCCCGTGCCTACGAATTGGTCAAGGGAGAAATGCTTGCTGGGGAACTAGTCCAGTGACCCCGTCGCGGTGAGAGTGGCGTCGTGGGAGCCCATCCCCCGTTACGACGTGCTGCTGTCTGAGAGGGTCCTGAGTTGGGCCGGGCTCAGCCCCGTTGAGTTCGTCGGTAAGTTTAGGCTTACTTTTTGGCTTGTATATTGCTTGTGTTGCTGACTTCTTTATATTTGGTTTTGTGTAGGACCCATAGACATGGACTCGCTCCGATCTTCCATGCGCCAGCCAAGGAAGGTGGCGAAGGCTGGGGGCGCCAGCTCTTCCCACTCAAAGCCTGCCCCGGCTCCTTCTCCCCCGGTGGTCGCGGATCCCGCCCCGGGGCCCAGCAGAGTGTCGAGCCGGAAGCAGGCTCGGATTCTGGAGGACCCGGCCTCGAAGGAGGAGACCGGCTCTCCCTCGGAGCCGCTCAAGAGGAGTTCTGGCCGGAGATCCTCCCGGGGCCCGGCCTCGCCGATCATGGTGGAGGAAGGGGGCCTCCAGTTCACAGTGCCTTCGGGGCTATCCATCGCGGATAGCCTGCTGCATGAGATAGAGGCATCGGCTGGGAGTAGAGTCCCCGGGGGGACCTTCAGGGATCAGCTAGCGTATATCGCCCAGGAGTCCGTGCAGGTAAGCGTTCGGTCTTTTATGAGATTCGGAGCCCCCTTCGTTTTTCTGATCCCTTTCCTATCTTTCATGTTCTCCAGCACTTTGCCCTCGCCTTACGCATGGAGACCGAGGTGGTAGCCCCAGCGTTGAAGGCTGCGGGCTAGCTCGCCTCGCTGGAAGAGAGCTCCAAGCGGGAGCTGGAGGCGGTGATGGCGAGGGTCGCCGCCTTGGAGGGCGAGGTGGAGGCCGGGAAGCGGGAGGTCGCCCGGTATCGCAAGGCCGCCGTGGCTGCCGAGGCCAAGCTCGAGGACACTCAGGTGCTTGCCGGCAACCTGAAGAGGACGGTGAAAACCCTCCGGAAGGAGCTGGGAGCGGCGAAGTCGGCCGACCTGAGAGCGGCGAAGTTGGCTGACCTTTCGGCGGAAAAGGCGGTGGAGGGATACAAAAAGTCGAATGACTTCTATGATGACCTGGCCGTTGCCATGACCTGTAGGGATCCTAGGCACCCTAGTGAGGTCTCACAAGTGATCAGACATGCACAAATCAAATTTTACGGGTGCCTACAAACCCTAATACGGATCGTTTACTAGATATCTAGGCGAAAACATAAACTAGTTAACAACTTAACTACAAGGAATCGGAAATACAACCTTTGTAGATCCGGTGCCCCACCTCCATAGCTCCGCAACGAAGTCCCTTCGCTGTCCAAGTGAACTCCCGGGCTCTAGCGTCGGCTTCGTCGAAGAATAAGCGAGCTAGGTCGTCGATGTCCATGCCGAAGATGATCTACATCGAGGCATCGCTAGATCAAGCTTCAACTTCACCAAGTCAAGAAAACTTGTGAAGGAAACACCCTATACTACTTGGCAAGAGGTAGAGGATGAAGAAATAGGAAGTGGGTAGACTTTAGTTTTGGATTTCTCACTAGCTTTCATCACTTGCCATTGGAGTAGCAAGCTTTCTCCATGGAAGAAGAAGATGAAGAAGAAGAAGAAGATATGATAAGTTAAAAAAAATTCAAAATAGAAAAGAAAATACAATACTTATCATATCTTCAACCATGGTTTAGTGTAGAGACTTAACTTAGGTTAGATGAGTGGTTAGGGTTAGAGAAGAGACAAGAATGGTGGACTTAGTCAAGGTTTCAAGAAGTTTCAACTAAAAACAAAATAAGTCCACCATTTATCTTTCTCTTTATCTTTTCTAAATGAAATAAATAAAAAGATAAATGAATAATCAAATGAAAAGATACCCTAACCACTAACTAACCATGGTTCAATACTTTACACAAAACCAAGAAAGAATGTATCATCAAACATGATACAATGATGTGCACAAAAATATATCACATATACAATGTGCAATACAAGTGAGTAAATCCATTTAAAGTGAACCAATACTAGTTAATGCAAAGTAATATATCAAATATATAATTATACATTAAATCATTAAATCAACACTTGATTCAATGATCCGGTCATATCGCATATAACCGGCTAGTATCCAACGTATCGGCTTATCGAATCAATCCTTGATTCGATAACTAGGTTATATCGCATATAACCAATCGATACATTGATCGCGAGAATGGAATACGGTATCACATACTCGAATTATTCTCGGTCCTGCACATATCCCATATGCGCTCCTATTTCGTTTCGCTTGAGCTAGGAAACCTCTGTGTAGGACTCTAAAAACTCGTCAATACGCCGGCAGCAGATGATGATCATATCAAGCATCCACAAGCCGCAAGCGGTCTGCTAAACGTAACGGCCACCCGGGTATTGAGCGATCAGAAGATCGACGAGCAAGCCCGCTCACACTCCTGCGAATCCAACCAGTAACACTTAATGTACATTCCGGTCTGTTCGTCTGATATGTCGCATATCTCGCCTAGGGGTGGTAAACGTCAGACCCCAATAGCTCGATAAGTCATGCCGACGTAAGGTCCATAACATTCGTGAAACTACTGATAACTCTTACCAGTATATCACTGCAACCCTGGCCAGGGATTTCCTGTTATGTCCAGTCGAGCATAGCACAACATCAACCCCCAATACCGGGAGAGACGAATCCCCTCCTATCGCTCATTGTCTCCATGTGAATCGGGACTGTACCCAAAAACCACCTGTTTGCACGACTCAGTAGAGCCGTGGTAGGGTGGAAATCAAAGCACAGTGGGAGACACACAAGACTCTATGACGATCTCGGGTCAACAGACTAAGCTGTACCAGTGTCACCAGAGAACTGCCATCTGACGTGAGGTATAATACCATCTGGGAGTTCTCGGCAAGTCCGTTCAGTGTACCCAGTCTCCACTGAGCACCCGCATACCATCTTCGATGTCAAACACCAATGGATATGGGATCATCCATCGCCCATCGCATGAGTCGAGAAGATATGCGCTAGTCTACTCTGGAATATCGATGCCCCATCTCGATATTCCCTCGACTAGGAACATTTGAAGGATGTACTCATGGACTATCCAGGCCCCACTAGTACGATCTGCATCACAGTCCTGGAAGTCGAGTACACATCCTAAGGGCTTTATCAACATGTAACAGAGAGACAGAAATTATACATGTTAAGATAAAGAGCAACCAGATAGCGTACTATCATGTCGAGCGAGAAAGTCCTTCCTATATATGTCCCAGCATCCACTACAATATACATCCAATGTACAGTAATGGCCTCTAGGGCATACATATAACTAACATGACCTTCATCTGGCACAAGGCCCTCGACGCCATTAAGGCCCAGGTGACGGGGTTCGCCGACGAGGATCTCCGAGCCGAATACCCCCTTGCGGATGCCGATGAGCAGGGGAAGGAAATTCCTCACGAGGAAGTCGCCGAGGACCCAGCTCGTCTCGTGGTGGATGTCGAAGGCCCCGAGGTCGCGCCTGGCCCCGAGGCCTGAAGCCCCCGTCTTCCTCCTCCTTTTATTTTGTTGCTTCCGTAATTTTGTAAGCCTCTGGGCATTTTGTAAGGCTGGGGAGCCCAAAATACCCTTTGTAATGAATTTGCTTTTTTGTAATAAAAACTTTTTTTTGGTGGTTTCATCAGTTTGCACTTTGCCTTCCGTTTGTGAAGAGTGCTTGTAAAATATCTCTGCTTTCACCGTTGGACTTTCATGTCAGGTCGTCTAGCTATCTAGCGATCATCCATCGAGTTGGTTTTGATCACTTGCCGAGCGTACCAAGCGTTGCCGAGCAGGAGGCATCTCCATGGCCCCGAAGTCGACGGGGGATCGCTCAGACTCGAATAGACTCGAAGTCCCCTGTGGGGCTGTCCGCCGTATTCGTGCTGAGCATGAATGGGAAGCTGCTAGGTCGTCCTTGGCGGGGGCCTTTGATTTCGGGCGTCTCGAGTAGACAGCTACCATCCTGGGATGACCGAGCAGGGTAGCCGCTCAGATGCCTCTCGCGAGGGCTTCGATCCTTAGCATTGGGGGGGCTGTAAGAAGCCCACTAAGGATGACCGGGCAGTGAAGCTGCGTGGTTGCCTCTTGGTGAGGGCTTCTTGATTCCTGGCGTTGCGGTAGGGAAGCTGCCCGCCAAGGATAGCCGAGCAAGGACTCGACTGCCTCTGGGAGGACCTTTTGATCCCTGGCGTTGCGGCACGTAAGCTGCCCGCTAGGGATAGCCGAGCAGGGAAGCTACTCGGCTGCCTCTGCGGAGGACTTTGGTCCTTATCGTTCGGGGGGCTGTAGGAAGCCCACTAAGGATGACCAGGCAGTAAAGCTGCGCGGTTGCCTCTTGGTGAGGGCTTTGATCTCTGGCATCGTAGGTAGACAGCTACCAGCCTGGGGTGACCGAGCGGAGTCGCTGGTCGAGTGCCTCTTGCGAGGGGTTCGATCCCCGGCGTCTGGGTAGGGAGCTCCAGTCGTAGATGACCGAGCAGGATAGCTGCTCAGTTGCCTCTTGCGAGGGCTTTTGATCCTTCAGTACGGGGACCGAGCAGGGTTACTGCCCATTTCCTCTTGGCGAGGACTTTGATCCCTATCGGTTATGGTAGGAAGCTACCAGCCAGGGATAGCCCAGCAAGGACTCGACTGCCTCTGGGAGGACTTTGGTCCTCAGCATGGGAGGGGCTGTATGAAGCCTACCAAGGACCCTTGGCCGGGCAGGGTTACTGCCCGGTTCCTCTTGGCGAGGGCTTTTGTCCTAAAGGATAGCCGAGCGAGGGATCCTCGGGCTCGACTGCCTTTGGGAGGGATTTTTGATCCCTGGCGTTGCGGCAGGGGAGCTGCCCGCCAGGGATAGCCGAGCAGGGAAGCTACTCGGCTGCCTCTGCGGAGGACTTTGATCCTTAGCGTTGGGGGTGCTGTAAGAAGCCCACTAAGGATGACCGGACAGTGAAGCTGCGCGGTTGCCTCTCAGCGAGGGCTTCGATCCCTGGTGTTGCGGGTAGTGGAGCTACCTGACAGGGATGACCGAGCAGGGTAGCTGCTCGACCGATTCTTCATGAGGTTTCGCCCGACCATCTAGTTGCAGGTACGGGGAACAGGAACGGTCGCGGCGATCGCGTGCGCATCATGTGCATTGAATGTGGGGGGAGGGGACACGCCAAGTGTCATGTTTAAGTGGGTATAGGAAGCGCCACGGTCACGCCGTTTCGATTCCGCTGGAGAAGGCTCGATGATCGCCGCGTGGCGGCGACTTTTTGGGCGACTGTTGAGCTCCGTTGGCGCAGTGGGCTATATAAGGCCGAAGGAGCACCGGTTCCTTCTTCCTTTATGAAAAGATAGCTGAGAATGCAAGACTTCCCATTTACCATCCCTGACATCATCCACTTCGAAGACGTATACCTTTATGACCAGAACTGTACCGAGGACATGGTGCAGTTGGTCTATGGGAGTATTGAGGACCACTTCGGCCAGCTGCTCCCCCGACGCTCCTCCCTGGTGTAGCTGCTGATGTACTCCATCTGGAGGGCATCACCGGGGCTTTACAACCCCCTGTCCGAGCAGCTTTATGACGAGGCCGTGGGCAAGCTGTGGTCTCTGAGGCGCTTCGGCCTGATCTCCGCGAACCGGCTGGCTTTCTCAGAGGCGCTCGTCCGCGAGTGTTACAAGCTGAGGCTCGGGGTCAATGCACGCGGGGGGAACCGAGGGCAGAGGTTGGATCTCGTGAGGCCTCGGCTGGCGGAGATCTTTACCGAGTATCACGAGCAGTGCTCGCTGCACTCTCTTCCCTCGCTGTTGTAATTTTCTTTTTCTTTTTGTATGTATGGCTGGGGAGCCCATAATACCTTTTTTTTGAATAAATGAAATCTTTCCCTCTTTTTCGCAATGTTCCATTGATCTTTATTAAATTAACAACAAACCCTAGGAAGGGTTTACATTGCCCCAAAGAAAAGTACATGCCAATAGATAACCTTATTAGCACGGCCCGAGCTCCTTGGAGGCTTGTTAGTCTCCGTGCTCGGCACCGGGTACGGGGCTTCCTGAGCGCCGGACTGGTCGTCCGCCAAAACAAGCATGATCTGGCCGATGATCAGCTCGGCGGGAGGGGGACGCTGCTCCTGCTTGCGGTCGGCCTGCTGTTTGTCCCTCAAGTAGGAGGCGAGGTGCCCCGATTGTATGAGCTCCTCGATGTAGTCCCGGAGCTGCTTACAATCCTCCGTGGCGTGGCCCAGCGTCCGGTGGAAGGCGCAGTAAGGGCCTCGGGTTTGCTTCGAGGCCTGACGCAGGATCGGAGGGATTTTGAAGAACCCCTCGCCCTGGGCTTCCTCTAGTAACACTGCAAGGGAGACGTTGAGCGGGGTGTACTTATGGAACTTCGGGTGATAGAGTTGCTGACGCTCCGGCCTCTCTTCCCATGCCCTCTTCTTCTGGTCGGATAGTTCTGCTCGGGGGAGGTTCGCGTTCACCTCGGATTCCAGCTGAACCTCGCACTCGGTCCACGCCTTGACCTCGGCTATGGTCTTAGGCCATGCCAACGCAAAGGAGCGCAACCATTCCTTGTGCCTCAGACCAGATCTGAGCGCCGTGATGACGGTCTCGTCCCGGTGCTCGGAGACCTCGAGGAGGGCGTTGTAGAAGCAGGTGATGTAGGCCTTGAACGTCTCTTTGTCCCGGCTCTTGATAGTGAAGAGGTAGTCGATCATGCGCTTCTGCCGACGGTTCCCAACGAAGTGGCCTAGGAACTGAGTATCCAGCTCGTCGAAGGTCGAGATTGAGCGGGGCTCGAGCCCTCGGAACTAGTCCCGACCTACGTGGATGAGGATGGCCGGGAAGGCCCTACACTGGGTGGCATCGGAGTGGTCCTGGAAGCTCATCCCCACGGTGAAAGCATCCAAATGGTCCATCGGGTCGGTTTTCCCGTCAAACAGAGAGACCTTCGGGGGCTTGTTGCGCAAGGAGACGTGGACAACGAGCAGTTCCTTGGTGAACGGCTTCGTAAGCGAGTCGGAGACGTACTTAGCCCCGTCGCCCGAGAGGTGGCCTTCCCGGCGCATGCCCTCGATCTTCTTCTCGAGGGCGTCGAGTCGACCGTGGTACCCCGAGGATTCGGCGCCTTAGGATCCCTGGCCTCTGCTGCGGGAGACCTGCGTCTGGGCGCGACCCCGGTTCCTCTCGATGAGGTTCCTCAGATTCTCGGGAGAGGTGGCTCTCGAGCCGTCGCAGTGAGCCCCTTCTGTGCGACCCCGCCGAGGGAAGAGGTGTCGATCATGCCTGTGGACAGGCGAGGTGACCGACATCTCCTCAGGAGGGTAAGGGTCGCGAGGAGACTCGAGGCGAGGCATTCTGGCGGCAGACCTCGGCGTGGAGCCATGGGCCGCCCAGCGGGCCTCAGGGAGTATCGGCCGAAGAGATCTGTGGCCAGGGGTCGTAGCCTGCCGGTGGTCAGCCGTGCCAACGGGGGCAGAGTCTTCTGGAGGCGGTGGAGCGGCGATCTGGGGCCCAGGCCCGGCCGTTTGGACGCGGAAGAGCGCCTCCACGAGGGACTGTAGCCGATCTATCCGGCTGACGAGGGCGTTGATGATGGTCGCCGCAGGAGGCTGGTCCACGCCTTCGGTGAGGGGAAGGCGGTGGCTGGTACCTGGATCTTTAGGATGGTTGCTTGCCATGCGAACGGAGATCGGAAGGCCAACTTTGTTTTTGTGGAGTTTGCGTTTCCCACAGACGGTGCCAATTGATGGAGGTCCTTTTCAGGTCTCCTACAGATGTTGTCTTCCGTCGATCTCCTGACGGGTTTTGGAACTGATCTCCTATTGCGTGTGGATCTCAACGTGTTTTGGGGAGATAGATGATTTAGAGGAGTTTGGTGTCGAGTACCTGCAAAGAACTCCCGGGGTGGTTTGGTACCGCCGAGGACCCTCCGACGATCAAGTTAATACTAGATCCGAGCAGCGTAATGGCTAAGTGGAGTCAAAAATGGCTTACCTGACCCCTTTGTGATAGGGGTTTATATAGCGGCGGTAGCACGCGGTAGCGGGCGCGAGAATCTCTCCGGCAGTTATGCTCCCGACGCCACGCCCGTGTAAAGAGCGGATCGCCCATTAATGGGGATCGTGATGGCGTAGAATGTGGGGCGTTGCTGGTGGAGAATCTACGCATGGTGAGATTTGCAGAGCGGCGGTTACGCCTGTGAGCGGTGGAGTTGGTCGGTCGTAGGGACCGAGGGAGACGGCTTCGGCTAGGGAGCCCGGAGGTGAGCACGAGGGCCGAGGAGTCTTGGTCTTGTGGCAACTCGGGGAGAGCTGAGAGGCCGAGGAGGCCAATTTGCGAGGGGCTGTGAGGAGAGCCAGCTTGTGCTTGCAGGCCGGGTACAGGGTGAACTGGTCGGCCCCTATGGGCCCTCTCTTCTGAGTTCTGGGACACGTCATCTGCCACGTGTCCTAATCTTGGAGATCGCCAATATTGAGAATCATCAATATCATTATGATGTTAAAATTAAATTTTTTTTTATTATATTCCATCAAACTTTTTGGATGTTTATGGCATACCAAATTTGAGCAGAATTAATTTTAGCTGTATAGAAAGTTGAGATGCCAAACCATGTTTCTTATTTTATTTTATTTTTTTTTAATTTATTCGTTGAGGGCCTAACTGTTGAGCAAACTTTTTAAAAAAGCTTAACTTAATTTCTTAATTAAAATCTATTTTTATGTAATTAAAAAATGGGCCAAAATTATTTACTAGGTATTTATCAAAATTCATATGAACAGATTCTTGGTATCATCATGAATCTAAATATTAATTATGTGATTGGTGCATTAATGTATATTGTATATTCATACTTAGCTTTATTTTATCACATTTAATACTGCTCAAGAGTGTTTTGTGATATTTACAGGTCATAGGGTTTAAATTGCAAAAAGAGAAGAAAAGAAGCCAACATGTGCTGTTCACGTTGCAAAATAAGTTAAAAGAAAGAACTGAAGCACCCAGGACAAACTTACAGATAATCTCAAAGCTATAAAGGATCAAGTCAACGCAACAAAACAACAGAAGAAGACCGAGCCAATTTGGGCCGGGTCAAGTTGCTAAAATGCGGTCAACACGGCTAAACTACTACAAAATTAGATCCAAATGGGTTGGTCTTTTTGTATGATTAGGTTATTTAATTCTATGCCTCTTTTGTACCCGGTATTCGATGAAAAGACTATATATATTCATCGTCTCCAGAGGGCAAACATATCTTTACTTTTATTTTGGTGGCTAGGCTTTGAGAGCAAGATTTAGAGTTGTAAGCTACTTTCTACTTTTATTTTAATGTCTTCTTTTAATTATTGTTTTGCTTTTTCTATGCCTAACTAATTTCCTATCCCGTGATTAGATGAAATTAGGTTTATGATTAGTGATATGCTTTAAAGTTATTGTTATTTTTTATGATCTCGACTATCTAAAGAATAAAAATTGACTTTTTGCTTGCATTACTGATAAACTAGGTAGATCAATAATTGATTGACAACCATAAGATTTACTTAGGGAAAGAATGTCAAAGTTTAGATTGCTAATGTTTGAAGTCAATCTAGTTAATTTAGGGTTAAATTCGACAAGCTTGAAAAGCTTGGTGAATCAATGATTGACAACCTTTAGATTTACCTAATGGAAGGTTTATATTGAATTAATTCTATATTAATTAGCAAATAATCTCTAGAATACATATCTTTCTCGTTGTTAATAGATAAGGTGATATGCGATGTTCGTATGAACTATGCTTATTGTTAGATTTGATAGTTCATTGTGATGTACGCACATCTGATGCTTTTAGGAATTGATAGTTATTTGTTTTAGGGGTGGAATTAAGAAGAGAAAAACGTATTATTTGAAATCGCCTTGAACAGATCTATTAGATTCAAAACCCTAGATATTTTCCCTTCTTTAAATCTTTATCAATCTTGCAGTTATTTTCTTTAGTAATTTTATTGATCTTGCATTTAATTATTTTAAATTTCTACAATTTATTTAATCGGCATAATTTTCTAAAACTCAAAAAATTTCTTAATTCGCTAGATTTAACTAGGATTGCCCTCTTCGCTGTAGATCGACCCACAAGTGCTACAATTGAAAACCGTGCACTTATGATATAATTATGACTGCATAAAATAATTCATCAAGTTTTTGGCGCCGTTGCCTGGAAAGACGATTTAAATTTTAGTTTCAATTTTTTAAATTACTTTTTTCTTTAGTTTTATCTATTTTATTTTTATTTTATTTCAGAAAATCTGAAGCTACAGATAGCGATTTGGAGAGAGACAGAGCAAGCAGCACAACAAGGAGCAAAAAGACAAAATTTGGCTGCCACTTTGTCGGGCCTACCAGCAGATCTGCAACCCAGTTTGCTCTATTGTTGTTTCCTATTTGGGATTTTGTCAGGTTTATTTTCAATCTTTAGTTTCCTACCTTTAGTAGTTTAATTCTTATTTAGATTAATTTTAGTATTTTCTTTCCTGTATTTTTAGTTTTATATAAAAAAAAAGAATATAATTTATAAACCGCAATTCATTAACTCACTCCATAAATTCTATGGCCCAGATTCTAAAGACGCTTATATCTTTATTAGGGAATTTGAGAATTTATGTCAAATGTTGAATTTAAAACAATTGAATGCCAATATAGTAGAGAACATTTAATTAGGAGCTCTTTAAATCTTCCAAAATATCTTTTGCGCTCATAGATAAAACCAAGCATTGCCTTTATAACATTCTCACTAACACTATCCAAATTTGGGAGGAATTCATAAAAACCTTCTTAAAAAAGTTCTAGCCCCATTTTAAAATAGCTAAGTTTAAAAACGAAATAAGGACATTCCGTCAAATTGGGGGGGGGGGGGGGGAAGGCGGGGGGGGGAGGAATCTTTTTGGAAATATTTTGGAAGATTTAAAGAGCTCCTAATTAAATGTTCTCATCATGGGATTGCTAAATGAGAATTGTGTCAAATAGTCTATGAAGGCTTGGACTACAAGGTGATGCGTGAATCCATGTGCCAAGGAGATTTTATGAATAAATGCGAAGATGAAATATGGAGCTTTCTAGAAAAATTTTCATTTAAAACTATGCAGTGGGAGAGCACAAACGAGAGGGCGAAAACTACATCAAAGAGAGGAATGCATGTCGTTGAGGCTTCCATCGGCATGGAAGCAAAGTTAGCCGCTATCATGCGCATGCTAAAGTCAATGCAAGTCACAAACCTCTCCTCTGTAAATCAAGTCAATCAATCTTCTTATTCAAATTACTAAGATTCCCCTCATCTTTTTGAAGAATGCCCTTTCCGAGGAGGCCCTCAAGGTCAGAATACAACTAACGTTGAATTTCAAAGACCAAATAACAACCTTTATTCTCAGACCTATAATCAAGGTTGGAGAGACCATCCAAATCTATCTTGGAATCAAAGCACGTATAATTCCAATACGAGTCAACAATTCCAAAATCAAAATCAAAAAGTGGGTTCCCAACCAATCATATCCAATCCAATACACAATATATACTTCAAGGATTTGTAAATGAGAATATGAGTGTTACAAATCTAGAGAAAGAACTAGACACCTTCATGAAAACCACTGGCCAAGCAATTTCTGTTAATTCAAGCTTCATCAAATTTAGAAAAGCAGTTAGTTGCATTTATGCAAGCATCTAGTCAAGAAGTAACGGCTAACACTCAAGCAATTATAAGACTAGAAATGCTGTAACAACCCTAATTTTCATCTACATTTTTTCTGTACAAATTTTTAAAAAAATTTTTATTCATAAAGGGTATTTTAATCTAAGCACAAGATATATATAATTAGTTATTTTGTTTTTAAATAATTCATTTTTAGTGTACATTAAATTGTTTTAAAATTAAAGTGTACTTTGGATATTTAATACTACTGATATCATTTCAAGTATCTACTTTTCTACAATAATTACAAGAAGGAGCTTGTAGCTCATTGGTAATACCTTGCATTGCTGAACCAAGCCACCAGAGTTCGAATCCCATGCCCCACATATTTTTTATATCTTTTTGTTTTAAATTTTTTGGGAAGTCAACGGTCAAACAGCCATAACACACAGAATTAATACTGTACACAAAAAATAAAGTGCACCAAAATTCCCCCAAAGTGAAACCCTACCGAACGAGCCCCGACTCGGCCCCAAGTCGGCCGGCGGCTCGGCCGAATCGGCCGGCGCCGCCGGCCGGACTCGGCCGGTCGGCCGAGTCATCAACACGGATTTTCTCCGTATTGACTTGGTCAACCCCCCTGTATACTTTATTTTCCCAGAACGGTTATCATTTTCTCATTAAACCTCTTTTACTCCCAAAATTAATGAAATTTTAATGAATTTTTATATATATATTTTTAATATTTTTAATCCAAACCCTAACCCTAGCTTAGCCCTATATAAACACCCCTACCCTCTACCATTTCACCCTACAACTCTAAGTCCACTCTCTCAAATTCTCAAGAGAACTCGGTACATAGAAAAAGAGCGAGAAGCGAAGCGCTGCCGAAACCGACGACGGATTCCGGCGATCGTACCAGAACCTTCGCAACGTTTTCGACGCACCGACAACCACCACTTTCTTAGCCTCCTTAGCTTGTCCAAACTTGTAAGTCCCATCTCTTCTATCTCTCTTTTCTTTTAATAGTAAATACGACTTTTTGGAACCCGACGGAAATCGGAACAAACCGATTTCTGATTCGGTTTTTCTACAAAATTCCACTTGTCACCTAATCCATAATACTTAAACATATCCATGATGACTATTAATCATATAGAAACCAATTTAAATAAAGTTTCTCACATGAAATGATAGCTTGTTTGTAAAACCGTATTCTTTTCATAAAAATACCATAAAGTTTACTTTTCTTGTTATAATTAATTCCCTCATTCCTAAACATGTTTATCTTGATAAATACACTTGTAGAAATCAATTTGAATAAGTTTTCACACATGAAATGATAACGTTTTCTAATACCGTATTCTTACACTTAAATACCTTCATGTTTAATATATCATATTTAACCTCTAAACTTCACTAAACCTTAAAATAAGTCACGAGGTAATGACCTACCTCTACACATACACAAATATAACCCTAATTGATAACGTCAAAACTTAGAATACGAAAATACAAGACTTTTCACTAAAATACCTTTATCTTTATAAATCTTTCTTGAAAGCTTTAAGTTGTACACAATTCTAAATAAGATCTTTTAAAATGAAAGCACGATATGTCATGGACATCGATCGTTTATCTAAACTGAGTTTGTGGTGTCTAGGAAAGTGTGTCTAGGATAGTGGTTTTTAATTAGGTCCACGACTGTGGTTCCTTCCCACTTACCTGGCACTTACCTGGCCGCAATTGGCGGTGAAGAGGCGATTTGAGACTTCTAATGACTTATCGTTTAGACCTTAGAAATAGGCTGGTTGGCTTAGGAAAACCCTGGAAACTAAAATACGGAAATTTATACCCTTTTATAAATAAATACCTTATACTTATAAAACCATTTTTCTAAATGAATGGTATTTATTAAACCTATGCAAAGTGCCACTACAACCCACCTTTGGGGGACCCATTAGGGATAGTACGGTTCATCGTGCACCCGCGGGCTAGTAGTGCGAGATTCAGACCTCCGCAAGGAGCATTCGGTCTCGAAAGGTTTAAAATACGACATTTAAAGAAAATGAGATTTTGGAAAATAAAATATATATTTAAAATTATTCTTGTATTAATATATATATATATATAATTATCATTTAAACACCTATTTTATCATAAGATAAAGTTTCCATCTTTTTCTAAAATTTAAAAGATTAAAGTTACATTAAAATACCATGAATTTCAAATAAAACAAATAATACTTTTATTAGGATATATTCACTAGTATAACACAAATAAAATTCACACTCATTATAACTATCAAGACGAATATTAAACACTTGAGGTGTATTTTGAAAACTATACAAAAATACTTTTTACATAAAACCCCCTTAAGTTTTATAAATTACAATAAGGCCCCTAACAATTATAGAACTTCAAATTATCTTTCTTTTAGTCTGATTCGGGTTAGAGTCTGACTATTTCTGACTTGAATATGATTCAAGTCCATCTATATTCTTTATATTTCAACTCAAGATGAATACATGAATCCTAGAATCCAGTTAATAATCTACTTGACTGAACCGAACGATGGATATTCCTTTTACATGTTTCCCAGTATTCTATTTACATGACTCTACAGTTATAACCGTTTCCTGATATCATGGTTTCGGTCAGTCGGTCAGTCAGTCAGTCAATCATGCAATCAATACAATTTTACAAGATAACAATACAAACAAGACATCGCGGGGTTTAAAGGGTAGATTGGCATGGAAGGTGTTAAAGGTGGCACGAGACGGTACGATTAAGACACCTAACCTGAATCCAATTGCCGTTGTTCCGGGTTGTATAACGGAGCCTTGTACTTCCATTTTCCCTGGTCTCTAGCATACTGAGACCCCTCTCGTATACACTGGCATCCTTCTGTACCAAGCTACAACAACAGCGTTAACACCATACTACAATAATATAACAATATAAAAGCCACCCTCTCCTTCTCTCTCTTACTCTCTGTCTATTTTATTTCTCCCCTTATCTTTGGGACTTACCGAGCGATCTGTTCGCTGACGACATTCTATTTCTTTCTTCTTTGAATGTCGTCAGGTGCGTTGGACCAAGCTGAGATCGAGCCCACCGTTGAAGACTTGGAGCAGTTTAACGAAGACCCCGAGCTCTAGATATTGTACCTTGTTCTTTTCAGTATTTCCATTTCCTGTTATGCCACTGTTTAGGCATTGCTTTTCATTTCAGTTGTATTTTCCTTTTCATACTTTGTACAAAGAATGTTATTAATAAAAATTGCTGTTATTTCTATATCTTTCGTCTCTTGTGATTTACTTTATATTGCTTAGCTACGCTTAGCGTATGTACTTCTGAGTACATACGTAGCGGACCTTGTCGCGTCCACTTCGCCGTACACTGGGAAGCGGGGCGTGACAAATGCATATGGGACAAATAGCTGCAGCAGTAGGGGAAAGAGAGAAACGTGCTTTTCCTAGTCAACCTGTTATAAATTCCAAGGACACTCGTGCAGATCTTGCTCAAACGAATCCTATTACTATCGTGAGATCAGGCAAACAGGTTGAAAGCCAAGCAAGAATTTTTGACGATTCTACGGAGACATCCGCTGATGATGTGCCATCTTCTTCTGATTCAAGTGCACAGCCGGTGTCCCATCCTATTCCTATACCTATATTCCAGACTCCTTCTACCGATAGACCTCTCGAGCCATGAACCCTTTTTTCTTATCATTTGAAGGCAAAAAAGCAAGCTACATAAGCGGAGAAAGTGCTAGAAATATTTAAGCAAGTAAAAATCAACATTCCACTCCTTGATGCTGATGGGGATTTTATTAGTTTCCAAATTTAATCGCAAGTATACAGTTTATCGCAGTTGTATTTGAGGATCGTTCCCACAGAGAGGTGTGTTAACTACTTTAAATGCAAGTTTAAAAGATAGTTGATTTAAAACTAAATAGCAAGGAATTAAAAGGTGAGTTTTTTATAAGAAAAGAATATAAGGTTTTTGTTTTGCTTATATTTCAATGGTTGGTTTAAAAGATACTACTTCTTTTCTAGATCTCTTTCTAATATGTTTTCTATTACTTAATATAAAAGCTTACGTTATGAAAACTTAATTAACAATAGCCTATCAATTATAAAAGATTATCTAGATACCATATTAAAAACTTAGTTCTAGGTTATTAAGAATAATGACCTAGGTTGATTTATTTTAATAAAAATTATACCTTTACCGTCCCTAATTAGAGTTCTAATTTGTAAAACATTCGTCATCCTAATTAGTTTTTAGGTGTATTACCTATCCCTAGATGCATTCAAATTTTCAATTATCCTTATTAAAATCTAGTTCATATGATGAAAATTTAAAAGAAAAGAATTATATTAAAATAAATTCACCATTAAACACAAGAAAGAGAAGAGATAAAATATCCGACCATAGAAATTACACAAATACAAACCCTAAAAAAATAGATTAGTTACTCATATTATAAAAAAGAAAAACTTTATTCATAATAAAAATACTTACAATTATTCTTGATTGCTCCCTTTCCAAGAGTAAACCCTAATTTTTAAACATATGAGAGAGATATCAAATCTTAAGTCTATACAGGTGCTTATATAGGGCTAAGAAAGTTTGAAGAACAGGTAATAGAAAATACAAGAGAATTAACTTGCTAACTATGAAAATTTAATCTAATTGCTCCGTTGGATGCTGTTACATGTCTTCAGAATTTTCAAAAGATAAAACCCTACATCTCATATTAATATATGTGGAAAGACGATCATGCCCATAAAAAATCTCATCGAACGGTCCAAAACTGACCGTTGATCCGCCCCTAATTGACTTGATTCGCCGCTGGTCCTCCGCTAAATTTTAGCTTCGTGGCTCCAGATTTTTTCTGTGGTTTTATAGTCAATTTAGATGACTTTTGAGCTCATAAAATCTTGAATATCTCACTGTCTTTCTATAGTTGCGTGGATCTCCGAATTATTCCCAAATTTGGTATATAATTAGGCAGGTTGATTTTTTGTTTTTGATTTGATTTGGTGTCTTCAACTGATTTGTTGTTATGATAATTGATTCGCTTCTATTTGTTACAACCTTTGCTGATTTGTAATGATATTCCCAAATTTGTTCCAAATTTGCAAATTATTCTTTTGATTTTCTGAATAACTCCTTTATGTCTCCATTGTATGCACATGATCTCATTTTAGCACAATTTTTCATCTTTTTGCATCCAAACCCTGTTATCTATTATAATTCACAAAAAAAATACCCGGAACAGCATAATATATGGCAATAAAATGATAAATGGGTTAGAAAAATATGCAATAAATTGCACCAATCAAATACTCCCACACTTATCTTTTGCTAATTCTCGAGCAAATCTAGGGTTCCAAACTCTACTAAACTAAACTACAATATAGCTAAATCCTACTCCTATTTCTATTCCTACTCCTACAAAAGAAAATAAAGGAAACAAAAATAATAAAATGAAAACTATATAAAAAAATAGGAATAGATAAGAAAAATATGAAAAATAAGGGTTTAAACCTCATTAGATTTTCAGTCGTTATGAACCATACCTTAATAGACTTTGATCTATGCCGAAAATAACTTCCCCATCATTCTTCTAATCTTTCCAAGCTATCTTGCTTCCAAACATGATCATGTACCCCTACATATGTAAAATCATCTCTATACTCGGAGAATTCAATTCAAGCTCTCATACTCTTGCCTTTAGCTCTCTATTACTTTTTAATTAATGATCAAATTGATGGATTTTTTCTCCACATTTTTCATACGACCGTTAATATTTCGTGAGGCACTAATCAACCAATTACCCAATGTGATCACTTATTGGGCGTAAATAGCAGTATCCTAATCTCACAACATCTAAAACACAGCAAATGATCCCAAACCAATTAGTCTAAGTCACTAGGTGATGAAGCACCCTTGCTGAAATTTTTTTATTCTGCTTTGATAATGACAAGACATTGTTCATTTTTTTGTGATATTAATAATTTTTTTTCGTACTAGGGCATTGCAGACAAGAGCATGACAGGTCTCTTCTACTATCCCAAACTTCGAGATGTATGCATGTGCGTATAGTAAGGTATCAACGTTCAAATCTTTAGACTCAAAAAAAAGCTCCACTTACATCTTCTCAAATCTAGTAACTCTTTCATAATACTAACCTTTTGGGAACGGACTCATGACAACTTATTACTAAATCCATTTAACCATCTCTTTTTCTTATTTTTCTTAACATCACCGTCTCTCTTTTATATATATTTTTCACTCTCTAATTTTCATTTTCAAAATTTTCTAATTTTTTTTAAAAAACCTAAAAATAAAAGAATTATTTTTTACAAAACCAAGCCCCCCACCACCCTCCATACACTTAAATCAAACAATGTCCTTATTATGTTAGAGTATATACCTTATTATACGCACATAGTTGTGCTTACCTTTATTGAAATCTTCTTGGTTTCAAATTCTCAATACCTACAAAAGAAGATGAAGGTGTGCATTTTGGTACCCAAACTAACTTGGGTTTATGGGGGTTAATTTTGGGAATCCATTTCAAATTAGTATATAAAGATATATTTCTTTTCAACTCACAAGAATATACAAAGTGATCATATGCACCACAATAGTGACAAGTGTGATTAGATATACCCTTGGGACTAGATTTATATTTAGAATAGTGGATGACAAATTTAGATGAAAAGCATTTTTGAATCGTCGATGTTTTAAAATTAACATCTCCTTTATTAAAAAAATTCTTCCATTTGCTTGGTAAAAGATCAAGCGTTTCCTGTCTTTTTGAAAACATAGAAAAAAACTGTTAAATTATTATTTTGTTTATTGAGAGAAGCAATTTTCTTGATCAACTTTCCTTGAGAAATACAGGACAATTTTAAAGAATCAATTTCTCTTTTAAAATATGAAACCAAATTTTCATGTCATTTCTCAAAACATCATATGACAAAATCAAATTTTCATTTTCAGTGTTTAAAGCATCAATATTTTTTTATTGGATATCAATTTTTGAAAGAAACTCAATTTTCTCCTTCTCGAATTTATCAATTTGTGCCAGAAAATCATTTTTCTCTTTTTCTAATCTATCAATCAAAACATCATTTCTCAAAACTTCTTGTGACTTAGTAGAAGATTTTAAAATATCAATTTCACTAGCAAAAATTTCAATCAAACTATTATTTTCTTCTCTCAAAGAATTACAAGATAAAATCAACATCTGTCTTTTGATTTTCAAAGATTCATTCAACGAAACTAATTCCTTTTTCTCCTTTTCTAATAACAAAATTTTATTTTCAAGGAAACTATTTCAAGACATTACCATATTAAGTTCATCATGAAGATTAGGAGAAACATCAATAAGTTGATTATGTGTACCATCAAATAAAGAATCGCAGTTCTTAAAATCAAATAAATACTCATTATCGTCACTTGTTTCCTCATTAGAAAATTCAAATAAAATGTTGATGTCACGTGGTAAGTCATTATAATTACTATGTTGGCTTCCTAAATTGAAAATATTTATATCAACTGTCGTGTTTCCAAATGAAATTTTCATTGAACTATTGCGACAGTTAATCAAAGCGTTAGCGGTAGTTAGTAATGGTCGTCCTAAGATTACCGGAATTTGATTTTTAGGGTTAGAGACAGGTTGTGTTTCTAAAACGATGAAATCTACATGGAATATAAATTCGCCTACTTTGATTAACATATCCTTAATCTCTCCCTTTGGCTTCTTAATAAAACGATCTGCCAACTGTAAAATGACTTTTGTTGGTTCAAACTCATCTATCCCTAGTTGTTCATAGACCGAAAAAGGAAGAAAGTTTACACTAACGTCTAGGTCAAGTAAAGCTCTATTAATAACATTACCTTCGATAATACATGAAATTGTAGGAAAATCGGGGTCCTTATAATTTATGGGTAATGCATTAAGTAGGACGTAACTAACATTACCTGCTAGAAAAACCCTCTTAGGCACATGTGTTTGCCTCTTTTTAGTGCAAAGGTCTTTAACAAATTTAGCATAGGATGGAATTTGGTCAATTGCATATAGGAGAGGTATATTGACCTTTACTTGTTTAAACGTCTCCATCATCTTCGCCATTTTAGCATCTTGTTTCTTGGCCTTTAAACGTTTTGGATATGGTGCTCTAGGCTCAAGAAGGATATCGATAGAAGATGGATGGAATATGGGTGTATCAATAGATGTCGGCTGTGTAAGTGGGGTAGGAGACTGCTGCTCTTCGTTAGCCGGTATCTTTTCCGAATCTTCGGGCATCCTAACTTGATTATCAACATATTTTCCCGATCGTAAAGTAATTATAGCATTTTTCTTGCGTGGGATTTGCAGTGGATCTTTTGGATTTGTTACAGGTTGGCTAGGTAAGGTGCTCATTTCTTGTCCTCCCAATGCTGCAACTAGCTGGCCAATTTGCTTTCAATATTTTCCAGTTGCTTTTCAACCCTATTAAGTCTAGTATTCTCATCCCTATACCCTTATTGTGTGTTGGGTTAGGTTAGGTTGGGTGGATGACCTTGTCTTATATTTTGGAATTGTTGGCTGGTGTTGTCTTGATTCCATTGTAAATTAGGGTGGTTCCTCCATCCTTGGTTATAAGTTTGGAAATAAAGATTACTATTATTATTTTGATATACAGTATTGGCAGTCTTTTTCCCTTGAGGAAAGCTTAGAAAGGGACATTCTTCAGAAAGGTGGAACGAGTCTTAACAGTTTAGCCAAGGAGAGGGTTTGCTAACTTGTTAGATAGAGACGGTTGTAGTTGATAGCTTTTCTATTGATTTTCTTATTGCTACTAACTCAGCTTGCATCGCTGTCATACCCCGCTTCCCAGAGTACGGTAAGGAGACGCGACGGGTCACGCGACGTATTTACTCAGAAGCAAATACGCTAAGCGTAAATAAGAAATATAATATAAAAGTACACAAGAATGGCATAAGATGTAATAGAACAGCAACATTTTATTTATTAAACATTCTTTACAATACAATATTGGAAAGTAAATACAAGACTAGAAAGCAATGCCTAAACAATGGCATGAACATGAAAGTAAAATATATACAAATGACTAGAGCTCGGGGTCCTCAAGAAACTGCTCCAAGTTTTCTGAGCTGGGCTCTATCTATAGAGAGTCGGATCCTCCTGACAACATTCCAAACGAATAAAAAGAGAAGGAATGTCTTCAGCGAACAATCGCTCGGAAAGTCCCAAAGAGAGGTACAAATAAAATAGACAGAATAGAGAATATAACTGTATAATGTTTGATTTTAGTGTTAACGCGGTTGTTTGTAGCTTGGTACAGAATATGCCAGTGAATACGAGAGGAGTCCAACTTACCCCATGGACTATGGTATATGGGGTACAAGGCCCCATCAAAACCCACGGGACAACAGCAATAGATATTCAGGTTAGGTGTATTATGGTTACAGTCTTGTGCCACTTTTAACACATTCTGTACTGGTCTACACCTTTAAAACCCCGTAATGCTTTATTGTGTTTTTTTATAGATGATTGTTGTATACGACTTACCGAAACCATGATATCAATTTTCATGTGAACGGAATGGATATAAATGGATAGTCATGTAATCATAGTATATCCATGGTTCGGTTCGGTCAAGTCAAGTTGGTATTGATAGCATTCATGTTCAGGTTCTAGTATATATATGGATTCATGTTGCTTTGGAGTTACATTGAATTGTATTCAAGTATTGAATTGTATATAGATTAACTGAGACTTACATTGATTCAGACACTTAAACAGAATTGAATTCCTGAGTTAGGTTTTGGAGTTATCGGTAACTGCTGCACATGGACGGCAGGATTTGTGACTTTTTCCAAGCCAATTACCGTATTGATAACACCGTTTTAAGTTTTTCTACCTTAAATAGGAAAGCACTCTCATTCTCCGGCTCCATGAGGCTCAAAAGAACAGATTCCGCTTAAACCTATATTTACTAGGGTCCTTATTGTAAATTAACATAACTTGAGGGGCTTTTATGAAAAAATGGTTTTGATATAATTTCAAAATAAACCTCAAGTATTTATTTATCGTCTTTAGAATTTTCATATATGTAATTTTAATAAGATGAGATATTCTAGTGGATATAAACCTAAATTGAATAGTATATGGTATTTTAGTGTAAATTGAAATTGAATGGATTTGTGATGGTATTTTCATAAGAAATTGTGATTCTTTTCTTTTGTTGGAAAACAATGGAATTTATTATATAATTAAAATAGATGGTTTGAATATATATATATATATATATTAAAAATATAATTTATTTATTAAATAGAAATCACGTTTTCTTAAAAATTGTATTAAAAATTCCCTCGAGATCGTATGCTCCGTGAGAAGGTCTGCATCTCGCTCTACTAGTCCCGAGGACGTGCGATAATCAGCACCATCCCGATCGGATTTTCCAAATGGGTTGTAGAACCTTAATTGCAAGGAATGTAAATAATACGAATTTAAAGAATACGGTTTTTAGTAGTTTATGGTATTTTAATGAAAAAGTCGTCTTTGTCCTAAAATATTGTAAAGAGGCAATCGTGCTATATCAAGATGAGTGTTGTGATGAGATAGGTCATTACCTCGTGAGTTTTCTAAAGGTAATATGAGCAAATACGATAAAATATGTCATATGAGAAGCTTGTGGTATTTTAACGTAAAAGTGTAATAAAGATTGTTTCATTAAGAGTTTTGGAATAAAACCTGTTTCCAATTATTGTTTAATGTTTAACAAACAAAGTCCAATGTTTTAGATAAAATGTTCTTAAGAAAATTTATTAGTTTAGGAAGTTTTAGAAATAAATGTCGGTATAACTCCACTTACCGATATCATTGAAAAGAAGAAGTTTTGAAAGGTGAGAATAAGAAAGTAGAGGGGACTTACGAGTTTGGAGAAGAGATGAGAGGTTGAGGGAACGTTTGATGGCTTCGCAGAGTCGTGGGGTCTCCGGAATCATCTCGTATCGTTGCCGGAACTCGACATTGAGCTAACTCCACTTGTACAACTTTTTGACTTGGAAAAATTTGAGAGTTTTGGCAATGGATTTCAGAATGAAGAGGCGAGGGTGTGATATTGTATTTATAGGATAGAATTAGGGTTTTAGGGTATTGATATGAGAATTAAAAATGCATTAAAATTTGGTTTTAAAGCTCATTTTAATTCTCTGTTAATGTGCAGGAAAAACAAACAGAAGAGGAGTAGTAGGGGTAGGCCAAGCGATTAGGGTTCAAATTTTGGGAGCATTCCTGATGGTTCAAACTGGCGACGCCGGCCCAAATGTTGATCTCACCGGTCGTTCTAAGGGGGTTAGGGTCTGGATTTGGGCCACGTGTCCTAGGCTGTTTAATTAACAATTTCCACATGTTTGTTTTATCTGACTTTTCATTTTTACGTGTATTTCACTTGTAAACTTTTGGGCTTCTAAAAAGTTTAAAATAAAAATCAGTAAAATAATATGTGGCTGATGGGATTCGAACTCAGAGACTGCGTCATGGTAGTGCAAGGCTTTACCAATGAGCTACAAGTGCTTTCTTGCTGTTCAAAAGAAAATTAACTTATAACTTGTGCTCAGGCTTGAAACTCTATTCAGTATATTAACTTGAAAATTTTTGTACAATGAATTTAAAGTCGTTACATTCTACCCTCTTTACAAAAATTTCATCCACAAAATTTACAATTATTTAAGGACTAATTTACAAACAAGTGAGGGTATCTTGCACGCATATCATCTTCACTTTTCCATGTTGATTCTCCTGGTGAATCTTTTCTCCACATCACCCGAACCAAGTTTACTTCCTTGTTCCGTAGTGACTTCACCTTTCTCTCCAGGATTTCAACAGGTTGTTACTCATAAGATAAATCCATATGTACAGTGAGATCGGGGTGATCAAGGATATGACTGGGGTCACTTACATACCTTCGGAGCTGGGATATGTGGAATACGTTGTGCACTCCTTCCAATGAGGGTGGAAGTGCCAAACGATACGCCACTTCTCCGACTCGTTCGAGTATGTCGAACGGTCCAATAAATAGCAGACTCAGCTTACCCCATTTTCTAAATCGAATTACTCCACGGTTTGGAGAAATCTCCAGAAAGACATGATCTTCCAGTTGGAACTCCAAGTGACGATACTTTGCATCATCCCAGTGCTTCTGTCTGTCTTGGGCTATGCGCATTCTTTCCCTGGTAGTGCGAACTACGTCCACAATCTCCACGATCATCTCTGGTCCAAGGAGTTCACAATTTTCGATGTCGTCCTAACTTAATCGTGATTGACACTTCCTTCCATAGAGAGCTGAAAACGGTGCCATTCCAATACTTGCTTGGCAGCTATTATTGTATGAGAACTCCACAAGATGTAGGTGATCTTTCCATGATCCTCCGAAGTCTAGCATACACGCTCTTAGCGTATCGTCAAGGATCTGAATCGTTCGCTCAGACTAACCATCTATTTATGGATGATAAGCTATGCTAAAGTTCAGACTCGTACCTAAGCTAGCTTGCAGACTCCGCCAAAATTACGATCGGAATCTAGTGTCACGATCGGAAACAATGCAAACCGGTACTCCATATAATCTCACGATCTCCTGCATGAGTTCATGGGTATCATAGATAGTACACTATGAAGAGTAAAATCTTTACTTAGATTTAAACTTACCTCCATGTACTTCTTTGCTAGTGTCTCGGTAGTTTGGCCAACTCGAAATGGGATGAAGTAAGCCGACTTTGTGAGTCGATCCACAATAACCCATGCAGGATCGTTACCTTTCGTGCTGCGAGGAAGTGCAGTCACGAAGTCCAGGTAATGAGTTGTCATTTCCATTCTGGGATAGGTAACGGTTGAAGTAAACCAGCAGTCCTGTGATGTTCAGCTTTCATCTGCTGACACACCAAACATTTTACGACACTTCTGGCTACTTAACGCTTCATTCCATGCCACCAGTAATGTTGTCGCAGATCTTTGTACATTTTTGTTCCACCAGGGTGTACTGAGTATAGAGAGCTGTGAGCTTCTTTCATCAACTCTTCCCGAACAGGACCTCGTGGTACACACAATCTGCTGACATATCTCAAAGATCCGTCTTCATGGATGATGAAATCTGTTATAAGTCCACTTTCTACGTGTTCTCTGATCTTTTGCAACTTGGCATCACTTACTTGAGCTGCTTTGATCTGATTGATAATGGTAGACTGAACTTGTAAGTTCATCAAACTTGAAGCGTTACCTAGCATGACCACTTCTATCTCCATCTGGTGCAAATCTTGTTATAGCTTCCATTATGCGGTAAGATTCATTGATAGTAGTTGGCGACTAAGTGTATCAGGAACTACATTCACCTTCCCTGAATGATATTGTAGGTTGATGTCGAAATCCGCAGTAAGTTCTAACCATCTTCTCTGACGCATATTCAGCTCTTTCTGAGTAAACACATACTTCAAACTTTTGTGGTCTGTGTATATATCTACCCGTTCTCCAAAAAGATAATAGCGCCAAATTTTCAATGCAAATATAATGGCTTCCAACTTCAGATCATGCGTTGCATAGTTGCGCTCATGAACTTTCATCTGTCTTGATGCATAAGCTAGAACTTTACCGTGCTGATGTAGAACACATCCTAATCCCTTACCGGATGCATCGCAATACACTACGAAAGCTCCAAATTGGTCCAGTATTACGAGAATAGACGCTGATGTCAATCTTGACTCGAGTTCTACGAAAACTTGTTCGCATGCTTTTGACCACACGAATTCTTCATCTTTACGTGTGAGCTTCATCAGGGGTGTTGCAATCTTCGAAAATCCTTCTATGAATCTTCGGTAGTATCCTGCTAATCCTAAGAAACTTCGAATGTCCTTCACTGTCTTTGGTGTCGGTCATTCGCTTACTGCTGATAGTTTAGCTGGATCTACAAAGATACCTTCGCCTGAAATGATATGTCCGAGAAATCCGACCAGATCTAGCCAAAACTCGCACTTGCTGTACTTGGCATAGAGTTGATGCTGTCGCAAAGTCTCCAGAACAATTCGTAAGTGCTCAGCATGTTCTTCCCGACTCTCAGAGTACACCAGGATGTCGTCTATGAAAATGACCACAAATCTGTCTAGGTACTTGATTGATTTATATTTTATTATTTCCACCACTTCGATTTTTAAAGAAAAGATGTAGTAAAGAAGAAGCGATGTTTTGTTTTAGTCGTATAATAACCGCAATCAATAATGGTGTCGCGTATAGCGAGCGTTAGTAAGTACGGGACGTCCTCTGGGATCCGTGTATTTGATCACTCTTGCTTTAGATGAGTCGAAAGAAATAATAAAGAAAATTCAAGAAATATTTTGAGATTTAGTTGAATTAATATTTTCAAGAAAATCAAGAAAGTGTTCAAGATTTAGTTTAGTTATCAAGAAAATTGAAGAATAGCTTATAGGATTCGATAGGAATTAGTAGAAATGATAAATACTAAAAATGACTTACCTTATTTATTGATGAATTATAGCTAGAACGATGGCGATGAATAAAAATTAGGGATCTATTGAAGAAACTAGGGTTTCTCCTTCACTATCCCTTATCTTTTCATTGATCACCATTCAAATCTAGCCTTTAGCAAAGAAAATCATCAATCATTTAATCCTAAATTGCAATGAAATTATCAAGAACGGTGATCTCGCTCCAAATTTGGTCGTTGACGATTCTTTTTTCTAAATTTCATAATTCTCATAAGACTTAAGATGAGTATAGAATTTCCTCACCATTTGATCTACCAAATTCTTTCGAATCCTTAGCAAGCGGAGATTTACTCTCGCATCATGAAAATAGAAGAATCCACAATTAGATATTTCATAATGTGAAAATTTAAAGAAAGCGAGAATTAAAAAATGATCACCTTTAATATTCAACTTCGAATTACACTTCTCAATTCGAGATTACAAGAAAGAATGCTCTCGATCAGTCCTTTAAAGAGGTAATTTCTCCGTCGATCTTCGCTTTGCTCAATCACCGTGAGGCTTGGACCTGTCGAGGATCACTTGCTCGTAGATGACGATCGGTTTCGCGTAAAGGATCTTGATTGTCATCGCTCGATGTTGTTCTCAACGATTCTTGATTTTGGACCTTGATTTGGAATTGGTGTTGGGATCACAAGTTGTGTCACTCAACTTGTGTAATAATTGTGTGTTAAATTGTTCTCAAAAATTAACAACCAATCAACAACCAATTATTGTAGGCTTAGATCCCTTTTTATAGCCCCTAATCAAACTTCCCCAACAAGCTAGGTTGTTACAAAGAAACTTTCCTAACAAACTAGGTTGTTACAAAAAAAACTTCTAGAACAAGCTAGGTTGTTACAAAGAAGTTTCTAGAACAATCTAGATTGTTACAAAGAAGCTTTCTTAATAAGCTAGGTTGTTACAAAGAATCTTTCTTAACAAGCTAGGTTGTTACAAAGAACCTTCTAGAACAAGCTAGATTGTTACAAAGAAGCTTTCCTAACAAGCTAGGTTGTTACAAAGAAGCTTCTAGAACAAGCAAGATTGTTACAAAGAAGCTTCCCTAACAAGCTAGGTTGTTACAAAGAAGCTTGTGTTTTCTCCAATTGGTATCTGGGTCTTTAATTGATGTCTGGAACCTTCTTCTCCCTACTGAATCTCTGCCAGATTTTAACTCTTTGATTTCCTGTATTTTTATCGGCGAATTTGCAATTCCAATATTTGATCTGGGCTAATTTCCTGCATAAGATCTCAGTGAAGAATGTTAGAGATATACAATATTATGCGTGAAATAATAAACACACAATTCCCCTCCAAAATGTTAATTATAATGTATAACACGTTGTTGTTCCCCCAACCAGAGCAAAGCTCTGTTCAAATTTTGAAATTTGAAATGAAGGAGCGCTTCATCGCAGCGCCAGCACTGAGAGTCAAAGACTCTGAGGCAGCGCACCACGTGCAAAGCACGTGAGCGCTAGCGCTCTAAGCAGCGCACCACGTGCAAAGCACGTAAGCACTAGCGTTAAGAGCGCTGCACTCTAAGCAGCGCACCATGTGCAAAGCACGTGAGCGCTAGCGCTGGAACTAAATGTTCCCCACCATTGGATCAAAGATCCAACGAACATGATTAAAAATCATCAATTGAATAGAATAAAATTCTGTTAAGGAAACATTCCTCAGAATCTTTCCAAACAGGAAAGATTATACTCTGAAAATCAGAGCACCGTTGGATCAATGATCCAATGGTGATTAAAAATCACCAAAATACAGAATAAATTTTGTATGTGAAAAGATTTCCCAATCTTATTAAAAACAAGAAGATTTCCTTCTGTAAATCAGAAGCCCTTGGATCAAAGATCCAACTGGGGAAACATCCCCAAATCAATTAAAGAAAAGATCTCTTCAACTGATTCAACAAATCAACCTCTACTATATAAAGGACCCAAGACTTCAAGTCTCACATAGAGGAACCCCCCACAAGCTTTGAGAAATTTCAAAAAAAAAAGAGCAAACTCTGAGAAGAAGAACTTTTCTTCAAGGTAAAAACCGAGAGATAAAAAAAATCTCATCAGAAAAAGAACTTAGTTCTTATACTAGATCATAGATCTTTAAGACAAATTGTCTTTCAGAAAAAAGATCATAACATCTCATCATTATAAAAAAGGAGGGAGAATAACTCAATTCTCTTAGGATCACAGATCCATAAAGGCAAAGCCTTTCACCAAAAATATAAGAGATTGAAACATCACCTATAAAATAAGAACTTTGTTCTTAGATACATGAGACAAAGTCACTTATAAGAGAGAATTTAATTCTCAGAGTGCAGAACTGACTAAAAAGAGCCTTAGCGCTCCAAGTTTAAAGAAGCGCATCAGCGCTCCAAATCTAGCGTACAACGCTGCAGAGTCTTAGCGCTCCAAATTTAAAAGAAGCGCTCTGCGCTCATTGACTGGCGCACAGCGCCAAGCGCGCCACGTGCTCCTCACATGTGCGCTACTTCAGCAGAAGCGCTCTGCGCCCATGATCTGGCGCTCAGCGCCAAGCGCACCACGCGCTCCTCACGTGTGCGCTATTTTAACAGAAGCGCTCTGCGCTCATTGACTGGAGCTCAACGCCAAGCGCGCCACGTGCTCCTCACATGTGCGCTACCTAAACAGAAGTGCTCTACGCTCAGTGACTAGCGCTCTGCGCCACGTGCTCCTCACGTGTACGCTGAGAGAACATAAACAGTTATTTAAATGATAAAGCCCAGAGCCATAATGAGTTCTCAACATTCAATAAAAGACAAAAAGTTTGTCAGAACTCAAACCAATGCTCAGCGTTGCTAAATGTTCAACATTTTAACTGAGTGGGCCGAGCCCAAGTTGGCCACAGATCCGTCATTCGGATTAATTGAGCCCATATGCTCACAAATCTTTGATGTTAGTCCCAAATTGGACTATAGATCTCCCAAACAATATTGGTTCAAGGGTACATCTCTTCACTCCTCTAATATTTGTCGTTGTAATCCTTCAACATCTTCAGAGAGGTGACGGGTCTCGACAACCAGACATGCCATGGACTGTGTGGTCCTTAAACTCATGGACTATGATGTCCTTAAACTTTACAGACTATGATGTCTCTAAACTACCATGAATTGTGGGGTCCTTAAACTCATAGACTATGATGTCTTTAAACGCTCTTTTGTAGGATCTAAACGATCCTGTTAAGTAGATCTTAGTCTAAAATTAGACTAACGTGTCCTTAACAAACGTTAAGTTGATCTTAGTCTAAAAATTAGACTAACGTATCCTTAACAAATGTTTAAGTTGATCTTAGTCTCAAATGAGACTAACGTATCCTTAAATCCAAACCAAAACCCAAATCTAAGAAAATACGGATTTGGACTAATCCAGGCCCTACGGGAGACAACATAAATTAGTCTCCGTATACAATCCACAGGCAACCAAAAAACAAAACAAACATACACGACACGAAGTGACCATCTGGAGAAGGAGAAAGTTGTTACCGCGATGCGGTAGCGTAATTAACTGCAGGGGCTTGCGAATGCAGGGAAGAGCGTCCCCACAATCAAAAACCCCTCAAATGAGGGGGAATCTGATGATGTCTGCTACAACGGCCGCATCCGCCTAAACCTTCGATACATGGTGCCATAAATCAACTTGGCACCTTCGGAGAGGTGGACGGATAAAACCAAATATCAACTGCCCCCAAATTCAGGCCAGACGTCCCAACGTCTTTCCTGCATCTTTCGGCGGAGAACAGATTCTGGCACGCCCGGTGGGACCTTTTCCTCTTTCCACTCCACACTTCGTGTGTCGTGTTTCGTGAACGAATCGCGGTTTGCTATGGTTGCCCCTGGATTCGGGATACTAAGATTTGGTGCCTTGCTCCGTGCAGAAAACAGAAGATCAATGGCTTCCAACTGCACAAACTGCAGCAACTCCCACTCCGTCCTTGCTGGAGGAGTGACCTACAGGCCTCAAGCGGCCTCCCTTTTTACAATGCCGGTGGACCAGGTGACGCAAGCCACCACGGGGCTGTTCTTTGGGACCATGCTCCCAACCATGAGCTTCGACACCCCATTGTCGTCGCAAGAAGCTCCGAAGAAGTCGGTCTTTGATCGGCTTACAACTACCTCGGCCCCTCTCAACGGGTCGCCCAAATCTAGTGCCTCGATTTTCAACAGACTGAGCCAAAGCTCAAGTGGGTCCATCAAGAAGCCCGCGATACCTGAGGAGGCCATCCCGAAGCGGATAGCCATTCCTGCTCCTGAAGTCATTAAAACGGCTTCTACTGCTAAGGGGTCGGTCTTTGCATGACTGGTCATTTCAGCTCCCACTCCAGGCGAAGCCATTAAAACCGCTTCCCTTGCGCGAAAGTCTGCCTTCGACAGATTGGCCATCTCTTCTCAGTGGACGTTGGTCTTTGACAGTCTAACTATAATAACAACCCCTCATCAGAGCGGGGGGAATGAAGAAGCTCGCTCAACAGCAAAAGTGGTCCCGGCCGCTCGACATGCTCGACGTCGTCACTGGCGCCGAGTGAGGAAAGCCGGGGGCAGCTCTCCTTCTGGACTAACTCCGCCAGCTCCGATGGTGGAAATTGATGATCCTGTTCCAACTGGGAACAACTTTGAACCACTTAGGAGGGTATGCAAGAACTCTCCGAAGGCCATGCTAAAAAGATCTCCTCCGCCTGTTGAAAAGATCACAAAGGCGAAGCCGGAGCAGTCCCCTCAGCAGCTGTCCTCCAAAATTTACAAAGTCTGGCGACAAGTCCAAAACTCGGTGATCAACCAAGACTACTCCCGCCGATCGAAAAAGATGAAAGTTCGACAAGAGAAGGACTATCCTGTCGTACCGCAGAAGGTGTCATCTACTTGGTTGCCCGCTGCAACGGCCCCCTCAACTTCGACCGCTCACAAAAGAAGAAGGCCGAAGAAAATCCCCGTGTCTGCGATGAAAGGCACCGAATCTAAACGCCCCAAGTCTGGGGGCATGGTGGTGCACGTTGTTTATATGTCATCCGGAAAAGAGGATAGTCGTATCTCTATGGGCCACCGACCACTCACCAAATCCGTAACAAAGGCCCAGGAGCAGCAACAGAAGCTCTAGGAAATGTTAACAAAGATGGCCGCACTCACTGGGCCAAAAGAAAGCCCGGAGACATCGTCAGAGCAGCGTCATGAACAAGAAACCGATGCTGAGTTCCTCCGCAGAATCCTCGAGAAGAAGGACAAAGAGGAAGCGGAACAAGATGCCAACAAAAAAAGAATGGCGCTTTTATTCCAAGCCATGGTCGGGATGATGTTACAGCTGGATCCTATAGCTGAAGACCCTCCGATTATCCTCGTAGACGACCGAGGGGAGACGTCAAACCCTCTCCCTGCTTGTTCAGCAGCCAAGGAGGAGACCATTTCTAAAGCCGTCCTGGATGACTATATCGCTCAACAGATACGAGCTCATCAGGCGAACGAAGCGGCCGGCCAAATTGTTAAGACTGGACGACCCTATCCGGGTTGGTACGACCAAATAAAGTACCCGCCGGGATATATGATCCCTAAATTCCATGTATATAAGGGGACAGGAAATCCGCATCAGCACTTTGCTCAATTCAGAGCTTTGTGCGGTAATACTGGGGGTGATGACACACTGCTGCTTCGCTGGTTTGTTGGCAGCTTGTTGGAGACAGCGTTTGAATGGTACTCTGAGCTCCCGAACGACTCCGTTAAGACATTTGCAGAAATGGAGTTACTGTTCACACAAAGGTTCGCAAGCGCTAGCGAGCGCACCCCGATTACAGCATTGATCAATGCCAGGGTGAGGCCAGGCGAAACATGGGTGCAGTACGCGATACGGTGGCGGAATTCTGCCCAAATCTAGTGTCTCGATTTTCAACAGACTGGGCTAAAGCTCAAGTGGGTCCATGAAGAAGTCCGCGATACCTGAGGCGGCCATCCCGAAGCGGATAGCCATTCCTACTCCTGAAGTCATTAAAGCGTCTTCTACTGCTAAGGGGTCGGTCTTTGCAATATTGGCCATTTCAGCTCCCACTCCAGGCGAAGTCATTAAAACCACTTCCCCTGCGTGAAAGTCTGCCTTCGACAGATTGGCCATCCCTTCTCAGCGGACATCGGTCTTTGACAGGCTAACTATAACAACAACCCCTCATCAGAGCAGAGGGCATGAAGAAGCTCACTCAACAGCAAAAGTGGTCCCGGCCGTTCGACATGCTCGACGTCGTCACTGGCGCCGAGTGAGGAAAGCCGGGGGCAGCTCTCCTTCTGGACTAACACCGCCAGCTCCGATGGTGGAAATTGATGATGCTGTTCCAACTAGGAACAGTTTTGAACCACTTAGGAGGGTACGCAAGAACTCTCTGAAGGTCGTGCTAAAAAGATCTCCGCCGCCTACTGAAAAGATCACAAAGGCAAAGCCGGAGCAGCCCCATCAGCGGCTGTCCTCGAAAATTTACAAAGTCTGGCGACTGATTAGTATGAAAACTTGTATTTACCGCAATCAGAAACGGCGTCGCTTCGCAGCTAGCCGGTGAGTACGGGTCGATCCACAGAGATGGGTAAATTCCTTTTATGTGTTTTAACGAGTTGATTCAAAGTGTCGTTTTGGTTGGTTTCTAAAAATCTATGAAAACTGGATCTAATTAATCTAATTAAATGTCTTGCTAGGGTTAGGCTTAGGGGAAGTTTTGGAGATTAACGTTTTTCTTCACCGCTTTCAATGCCTTCTTTTTTTAGATCTATTAGATGTTACGGTAATTGTCAATAAAGTGGATCCGAATCTTTTGGGAAGATGTTTCTTCCTCTAGATTCGCATCCTTCCTTTGTTGATAGTTACCCTAACCCCCATGGAAAACATGCGCAACCGGACCTTTATACTACGGTTCATCGTTACCTCGAGGGGTAGGATGCCGTAGGGAGCGGTTGTGCGTGCATGCATGGAGTTCTAACTCTTAAGTGAATGTGGCATTGAAAGGGGTGAGAGATCTCATCTCTCAACCCTTTCCCTAAGGCTAATCCTAACAAGCGAGGAGATTACTCACTCATTAGGGGATGAGAAAACATTTTAATTAAAGGAACGGAAACAAAATTACTTACTAATTCGATGGCTCCCTCCAAGCAAGAAGACAGAATAGATCTGAATATAACTCCCAGAAATTCTGAATTTTATTTATTGAAAAGAGGCATAGGTTTTTACAATTTTTTATTACAATTTATAAGAAAACAGGGAAATTAGGGTTACAGACTCTCGCACATGTGAAAATACAGATTTGCCCACTGAAAATCCCAACACCTGCACTGTCGCACTGACACGCCAAAAATACACCGACGTGCGCTCTATATGGCCGCGGAACCGCGGCTCCAGGCTGGGTTTGGCCGCGGTTCCGCGGCCAAGTTGAGGATTTGGGACTCTGTAATTTTTGGACTTTTTCTTGGCTTCTTGGGCTTCCTATTTCCATATGTATTTTTCTCTGTTAGGCTTTTTATTCTCCTCCAGATGTTTCAGTGAATACTTGTAGCGATCTTTTAACCGTTCACTTGACATTTTGGACCTTGCACTGTTCTTCGACTAGGCTTGATTAGGATCCGTCTACTTGTTGGTCAAAAGTCTCTTTTCTGTATCAGCTTTCGTCTTTTTCACTGTATTCGCTTTCAAGCCCTGTATCCTGTAACATGTAACAAACGTGCGTCAAGAGTACCTGTTTACTTATAAAACGGATAAGAATAGGGGAATGAAAAATGCAATATTATGGTTTGAACAGCGACAGGTCCAAGACTCAGTGATCAACCAAGACTACTCCCACAGATCAAAAAATATGAAATTTCGGCAAGAGAAGGACCACCCTGTCGTACCGCAGAAGGTGTCGTCTACTTAGGTGCCCGCTGCAACGGCCCCCTCAACTTCGACCGCTCACAAAAGAAGAAGGCCGGAGAAAATCCCCGTGTCTGCGATGAAAGGCACCGAACCTAAACACCCCAAGTCTGGGGGCATGGTGGTGCACGCTGTTTATATGGCATCCGGGAAAGATGATAGCCGTATCTCTACGGGCCATCGACCACTCACCAGATCCGTAACAAAGGCCCAGGAGTAGCAACAGAAGCTCCAGGAAATGTTAACACAGATGGCCGCACTTACTGGGCCAAAAGAAAGCCCGGAGACGTCGTCAGAGCAGCGTCATGAACAAGAAACCGATGCTGAGTTCCTCCGCAGAATCCTCGAGAAGAAGGACAAAGAGGCAGCGAAACAAGCTACCAACATAAAACGAATGGCGCTTTTATTCCAAGACATGGTCGGGATGATGTTACAGCCGGATCCTCCAGCTGAAGACCCTCCGATTATCCTTGAAGACGACCGAGGGAAGACGTCAAACCCCTCCCTGCTTGTTCAGCAGCCAAGGCGGAGACCATTTCTAAAGCCGTCCTGGATGACTATATCGCTCAACAGATACGAGCTCATCAGGCGAACGAAGCGGCCGGCCAAATTGTTAAGATGGATGACCCTATCCGGGTTGGTACGACCAAATAAAGTACCCGCCGGGATATACGATCCCTAAATTCCATATATATATAAGGGGACAGGAAATCCGCATCAGCATGTTGCTCAATTCAGAGCTTTGTGCGGTAATAATGGGGTGATGACAAACTGCTGCTTCGCCGGTTTGTTGGCAGCTTGTCAGAGACAGCGTTTGAATGGTACTCTAAGCTCCCGAACGACTCCGTTAAGACATTTGCAGAAATGGAGTTACTGTTCACATAAAGGTTCGCAAGCGCTAGCGAGCGCACCCCGATTACGGCATTGATCAATGCCAGGGTGTGGCCAGGCGAAACATGGTTGCTGTACGCGATACGGTGGAGGAATTTATGGTCAAAGTGCGAACAACGCATCGAAGAAGCTCCTGCGGTAGGCATGTTCGTGGGTACTCTTGATCCACAAGCGACAATATCCCAGTTCATGATGTTTTTCAAGCCGACTACCTTTCAGACCTTGATTGATAAGCTGGCCCAAATGGACCAGATGGGTCATAAGCCTTCCTTTTCAAAGACAGAACCGCGGAATGAAAAGGGCAAAGGGAAAGCCACCTTTGCCGCCAATGCTCAACAACAGCCGAGCGACTTAAAACCTGTTGTTCACCAAAGCAACGTGCGTCCATGCCAATCTCTCGAGGAGAGACTGGGACGTCCTTACTCGTTTCCCCGGGATAAAATAGGGAGACTGTTCAAGCTAGCAGTGTGCAATTGACTCATCAATCTGCGAGAGCCAAGACGTTCGCTGCAGCTAGGCGATGCCAACAATCCTAATTACTGCCCCTACCACTGAGCAGTAAGCCATCCAATCGAAGATTGCTTCGTTTTCAAATGCTGGATTGAGGACCAATACCATCAAGGCAAATTCGTGCTGTCTGAGAATTGGAAAGTAAGCCCGCCCCATCCGTACGCTCCTAAAAAGGTGGACATGCCGGGGCACCGTGCTCTTTTATAGAAGAAGCTCCATGGGAGGTCGCTCTTTCGGCCAAGACGAAAAGAATGCTGAAGGATCTTCACACATGCCCGGCAATCAGGTGAAAAAGTCCGCTAGAACTCGAGGTCATTGAAGGAATGCTGAAGCCGCGCCCAACGCCAAGAGTTGGTAACGATGGGCAAAACACCCGGGCCCAGCCGTCAAAGTATTCGAAGAAGAAGAAGAAGAACAAAAAGCCCGTCCAACCCGAAGACAGCCGTACAGGTCTGCAGAAATACATCGATGCACTGGAAGAATATAACCAGAAGGTACGGACCCCAATCACGTTGGACGAATTCTTTAAGTATGTTCTTGAGAATGAAGACAATGACACTGATGAAGGAGACGGTTCTTCAGAAGGGCCTGAAGATTATGTGGTGAGCTGCCACATGATCTCTCACTCGATAAATGGTGAAGAATCTCCTGATGCAGAAAAACTGGGGGCAGATCCCAAAACGGAACTCCTAGAACCGTCAGACAAGATGATTGACATGCTGCTGAACGAAGCCTGTCAAAAGAGCAAAGCTGATTGAGAGCGCGAACTGGCTATATTCAAAAAATCCAAACGCCGGAGACTGAATGAAAAGGTTGAGTGTCATGACCCGAAAGTACGGAACATGACCGGCACTTAAACTACAAACGTCTCGAGGCGTACGTAATCTAAGTAAACCGAAAACCCAGAAATCCAAACCAAGAAAAGTAGTAGAGTGCAGGAAAAACCAACTTAAAACAAGTAGTTTCAATAGCATAAGCCGTATTATGCGGGTTTTTTAAAACATCAAAAAATTTACTGAAAATTTCGGCAGAGTCTCCTTTGTAAATACTGGCTCCCAAACGGGATACAACATGAATAGTATACGAAATCAAGAAAAAGGCATCCCCAAGCGGGAGCTAGCTCTTCGTCAATCGACGGTCACAACCACACAAGCAATAAAATATACAACGCCAACGGCGAGGATCAAAATTCAAAAGGAAACTCAAAACCACCAGAAATATAACGAGCGACTCTAAGGTCGAAAGAATAAACAACACTGGTCTCTATCTCGATAAATACATGTTTGGTTGATGGAACTTCTAGTTACAACTGAATAATAATATACAAGATATAATGATGGGTAAGATACAAATAACCCACCTACTAGCAAGCCACCCGGAAATGGAAATAGTGCCAGCAAAGCCGTAATGAAACCTGTACGGCGAAACCTGCAAGAACTGTGGCACAACGGGGGTGAGTTGCCAACTCGTGAGTAGAAAAACATCTACGCACAGAAATCGCATAAATAACGCAATCCTAGGTCAATGATCATAATATATCCTCAAAAAATGTATATAACATGTAGCCTATAACAATGGCTAGGGTAAATATCTAACCCGAGTGTAAACTCATGTGCCCGTGTCAGTGCCTCAGGTAGTAATATATCATATGAATGAGGTATGCATGCATGAAAACAGAATACATGTAAATGAAGAAACTGTTTTCATAAATTAGTGAGATTTCCTTCGTATTTTTAAACTGAGGTATCATAAATGAAATCAGTATCAACAGTGTCTACCATCGACACAAAACATAAATCTCACTGTCTCGAAATATCAATGTCTCAATCTCAATATCTAGGGCGCCGTCAGTCCAGACCGGCCCCTACCATCCATCTCAAGACCACGACGGTATCCTCCGGATATCCGACACGTCGGGTAATATCACCGGTAGGTAGTACTCCCCAGCCAGGCTCAACGTCAACACCACATTCCTCTTGCCCCGGGATACCATACCGGGCCCACCATGTACCCGTGACGGTTCCTCCACTCCTCGACACGGATCTCAAAAACCACAGCAAACTCATGGTGGACGACACTTTACATCACTAGAAAACCGTAACATTTTAAATTTTAAAAGATCATAAGTTGTAAATTTTGCGGCTTTCCCCGAAATCCAGAAATATCATAAATCTCAAGAAATCATCACAAGTGCACATGACAATGATAATGAATGCATATGGTATCAATAACCAAGTTGCAATGTATGATTAATAAACTAGGCATGTAAGGCAGGTACACTAATATCATATCAAACTACTAACTAACAAGCTAAGTCAAGCAAATATATTCTCTAAAGTGTACGTGACATGGCAATTACCGATGAAGATGTGTGTGAGCCGGCAAGTAGGTGTACGTGGTACATACGCATCATCGGTAATGGTGCTGGTGTCCTAACAGCATGATATCAATAATGGAATATGCAGCAAAATAAGTATGCGAGGCAGAGCGAACAACAATAATGTGCGGGAGCTGAATACTAGACACAACGATAACTAATCTGTAATAATCTAATATAAGTCCTACAAATGGTGCCTTTTGAAATAACACGAATCATGGGGTTTTGAAAATAGGGGCTACAGTGTTTTTATAAAAAGATACGTCTTTTGAAATATCCGTAGGATCCCTTGGGCTGTCTTTTAAAATACCCACGATTCGTTAGTTTTTGAAATAGGTAAGAATCGAATCTAATCTAACAACTAAACTAAATTAAAGGGCTAAGCTAACGAGCTGAACTACAGGTAAGGAAACCGTCTATCATCTGAGTCGATACATATACCTACCTGTATATGTATAGTCGGTGATCCCGCCTCAATAATATCATAGCCGATACTATATCTATAATCAGGCATCCCAAGTCAAGAGTGCGGATCAATCATCAATATAGCTCGTACGTAAATCCGTCGTACGACATCCCAAATCTGGGTACGGGTCAATATCACATTCATCATACTATTCACCTGGTATCCTCTTTATCAAATATCATGATCGCGGTACTGATCTACGCCTAGTACCATACTGATACCGCCTACGCATGCATGGACATGTGTGAAACACTATGTCAAGGACCCGCTACAACGTAATGTCGTATCTAAGATACGAACCCTGCTATATCACCGATCTCACGGCCTCAAATCAAATCTCATCGACTCAGCTCAGTCCCAAGTATCATCCTCAGTCCGTATGTGAACACATAGTCCTATACCCATGTGAACACTTAATTATAAAGAATCCCATGAGCACATATCAATAGGAAAGTATGCAAGTATGTATGTGTGTAAGTGTAGTGCAACACTACCATAGGGTTCGCAACGCTAAAATAATCCAACACACCAATATCCATCCTAAGCATCGTTATTAATCCCAAATAACATATAATACTTGTTGGTGTGTATACGCATCCGTATACACCACCACGGACTGCGGGGGTGCTATACGCCATCCACCCGACTTCTCCCCGTAGATATAAATCTACTCACCTGGTCCTCGCTAGCCGGTGCCGACGTCGCCACGCGCTTGCTTGTCGTCTCGAAGTCCACATGGGGGTACCTACATATCATAACGCACCATATCGTATTAAAACTAAATTCGAAATCGAAACGGCATATGAAAATCAAATCGGCACGCGTATCACGCATAGGTCCAAACCTATCGCCTACGCATGCAAGAATAGTCAAACCAACCATCGATGTCGATGTACAAACGTCAAACCATCGAGAAAAATCCAATCACACTCATTTGCACATTCACGAACACTAATTTTAATATAAACTAGGTTAAAACTCACAAAACCCCCAATTTCACTTATAAAGTCATTTTTCCGAAAATCTAGCAAGCACAATTCGCCGTTTTTGTACAAAACAGGATGTTTAAATGAATGTAGCGGCCAATATATTTATTAAATATCTTAAATAAGTCATATAAACAATTCCCGGAATTTAATCTCATTAAATTCCAAAAACCCTAATATTCTAGTTTACAAAATACCTAAAATTTAACAATTTCAAAGCAAAATGCACAAACTACAATCTAGCTTAGATTTGCATGATCTAAAGCATTAAACCACACTTAATAAAGTTAATGAAGTCATGAAAAACCTAAACACATTTTTAATCCCAAGTATTTAACCAATTTCAAAAACCTAGTAAGCAAATTAGCAAATTAACACAATTTTTAAACTAACCATTAGCACAAGCTACTAATCTTGTATTAACATGACAAAAAAAAGCCTAAATATAACACACAACCATACACCAATTTTATAAAACCCTAACTTGCATTCAAATTCATAACTTGAATTCCAAAACTTGCAACTTAAGCCTAATTAACACTTAAGTAGTTTAGCTTTAAGAAATTAGTAACAAATTAAGCAAAAATGGTTTAGAATTATACCCAAAAACATTTGAAGATCCACAAGCATCCATGGCCCTCCAAAATGCTCTCTTTTCACAAAGATCCATGCTATACGGGCTAAGCTAAAATGGGTAGGAGTCGGATTTGGGTTTTGGGATTTTTTTTGATGGATTTGAGGCAATTTTTGATGAAGTTTGAAGGGAAAAGAGAAGGGAAATTGGGGAAGGGGCTACTGCTGGTGTAGGAGGGAGGGCTGCTGGAATGGGAGTGGAAGAGGAGAGAGAGGGAGGTAGAGAAAGTGGGGGGAGAAGTCAAAGTCAATTCAAGGTCAAAGGTCCACCTCATTTCTCCATTTTCTTTTCTTTTCTTTCATTTCTTTTCCTTTGAAATTCAAGTGGGGGGAAAAGATGGGGGCTGCTGAATTCTTCAAGGGGAGAAGTAAATGGGAGTGTGTGGATGTGGGTACGGGTGTGGGGTGATGAAAAATGATAAATACGATACCCCAAACATCCATTTACGCTAAAAAAAAGCCTTTTTTTCTTCAATAATTTCTAAACCGTTTTGGCAAATGATTTCGTTCTAAAAACCACATGATAAAATTTTATTTAATGTTTTATGATGCACAAAATTTGTTTCAACTCATTCCAATTTGTAATTTTCCCTAATTAAATGTATTAGTGACGGCTTAAATAATAATAAAATAATATTTTTTTCAGAAAATTTGAAATTTCATCAGCGGCTCAATAAACACCAAATAATAGCAATTACATAGATAGAATATGTATATTTAATTTTTATAATAAGATATTTGTATTTTGAGTTTTTACAGAAAAACCCCTTATTTTACCGATTTTTTCGAAATTTCACCGAAACGATTTTCAAAACGTTACAATCTTCCCCCCTTAAAGAAATTCGGTCCCCGAATTTAAATTCAAACTCCCCCAAATACTAAAACATCTAAGAAAACCCATCAAGTCGTCGGGGCTCCGAAATTGTAAATATATAAAACAAATCGTAGCGCAGCGCATGCGCTTGAAAAATGAGTATATAACTCAAATCAAAACTCCGTCAAGCATCCCGCAATCATCGGGGTCATGGAGAAGACATCAATGCCAAATCCAAATCAAAACCAATATGACATAACTCGAAACTATACATGTAAATATCGAATCTATATCTGTAAGTATCTGAAGGAAATGCATGCCAAATCTCTTTAAGTCGCTGTGCAACGCGTATAACACTGCACCGTGGCGGACGTCTATCATAAGAAAATAACTATATACATATATACCTTTGTTTGAAATGTGTGTTCCGCCGTTTTGGAAACAATTTAGAAGGGTCTCCTTGTTTTAAACATTTCGTGTCATATTAGACACGTAGGTAAATACTGAGGCTATAGCTCGCTTTTTAGAAATCCCTTCAATAACTATTAATGCATGCAAAAATATATTCAGGTACTGTCCTCTGACTAGTCCTGCTCAGTACGAAAACACATAGCAATATCATAAAAACGTACTGCTCTATACGAAATCAATCCCAAAATATGCACATGAATGCTACGTGCGTCTGGTGCGCGCGGAAATCAAAATCCATGAATGTGCCATACATGCGCACAGAAACAACATCTAAGTGCATCGGGTGTGCACGAAACATCTGTCGTAGGCAACATGTGTGCCTGACAGCAAAATCAGGTGCATCTGACATGCACGAAAAATTCTCGATTTAGTGTCTCTGGTGTGCACCAAAATCACCCTTCAAAACATGCGCCCAACATGCGCGAAAATCCAAATCAGGTGCATCCATCGTGCACGAAATCATGAAATCCAATATCAAGCGCCGAACGTGTGCAAAATCAATCAGGTGCACAAGGTGCACAAAACAAATATCGAGTATCACAATCGAAATCGAAGTCCAGTGCATCTAAGTACACAAAAGGCGTATCACTGCACTGCAAGCATATATAAACTATGCAGAGTGCAGGAACGAAATCGTGTGCATGCATACGCACAAAACCAACTCAACTGTTTAAAACCGTAAGAACACAAACATGTGAAACTAAAGCACGAAAACGATATCAAGTGCAACACTGTGCAAAGATCGTAAATCCTCAATCATCAAAATCAAATCATACGAATAAATCACCCAAAACATCGTAATCAATAATGGCGGAATAGTACTGCTCAAGCGCATCCTCTGAGAATCTCGGCCAACTATCGCAGTCACTAGTGGGACGTCTCGTCGATGATCATGAACTCTGTCCTGCTGGTGTGCGTAACCATGACCACTCCTGGGTCAGGGTCTTCACTGTGAATTACCAATCTTTCGGTCCATAGGCTCATCAGCCCTGTCGGGTGTGCTAACGGGGATGATCCAGTTCTGGCACGTCTCTTGTCATCTCCCGGTCAATCATCACGACCACTCGTAAGACAGTATATCACTGGCGTCGGCCTCTGGCTCTCTGAATGTACGTGACACCTCTGATCCTGGGTGCAAGTATCATTGCAGCAGTGTCCTGGAAGGAATCCTGCTCACGGTCTTTTCCATGTCTCGTCTCTGCCAACTGTCCGGAAGTCATTGTCCTTTCCTATATCTGCATCTTGCTCTGGAACGACTGCATACTCATCGCGACTCCTTCTGGAAGGTAAGTCCAAGTACCATGCCTCGGCATGCGCATCGCATCTCTGATGTCGGCGGAGTGGAACGTCATCTCATCTAGATCTGGTACGAACCTCTTACTCCACTTTTCTCTAATGTCGTATGCTTTGGACTCGTCTCGTCGCGGCTGCATGGACTGAGCTCCAATGACTATCCTCGTATCTGGAGTCTCCCAAGAATGCATCTCACCACCTAGCATCCGATTGAAGTTGAACCATTCGATCGATTCGTCAAAACCTCATAATCCCCCAAGAGCTCAACATCTTGGGCACAGTTTAATAGTATCGAATATATATACCACAGTATCGGTGGTCCAGCTGTAGAAGGGCAAACCCAAGCCTCACTAATGGCGCCGCAGAACTGCCGCAAACCCGAAGGTTCAAAGGCTTTCACACGGTCATTAAGTCGAGTTAGGGTTTCATTCTTCTAGAGGGACCATAGAATTGCCTGCATGTCTTTCTGACTACTTTAAACTTGGAATAATAGGTTTCTGACATTCGATTATCTCTGTCGACTCTCAACGTCTCCGCGTGAAGTCGTCTCTAGCTGGAATCAATATATCTGATGAACTCGCATCGGGGTAGGCGAACGAACCACCTGTCCTAGTCATTCATCCTCGGGTGACTGGCGACCTTCTATCATCTCTTAGTACAACTTGTACTGCAATAGCTCCAACATATAGGGCGATATCTCGTCGCTCGCAGCAACAACTGGCTCACTCGTCTGCACGCTGAACAGTGCCTCAATCATCATGAGTAAGCAATACACCAACGGTCATCAAAATCTGGCTGGCCTCCATCATTGGCTCAATTCTCTAGTGTCAATCAGCACCTCCGAGTAACCTCATAAAGGCGATCCGCCAAACGCTCGTGGCGCGAAAACACCGTAAAAAGACACATCTCCGCAATCGTGTGTCGCCGGAATTTCGCCCTGGTCAGTCCTCGTTCGTGACGAGCTTGTGCTGACCGCAACTCTAGCCGTAGCTCTCCCTGGCCGTAACCGTAGCAGCAAAACCATAACTGGTACTGATGAGGCTAGATCAGGAAGGAATATAATACTGAACAAGGAAATGTATATCCTAAGGCTTCATAAGTGGAGTGGCGTGTCGTAAATATGCCGCGGAACATACCAACGGTACGTCACTCTACTTTAGTCACCTATTCCATCAACCAAGGGTCATCCTACGCTCCGAAGGTTAAAACCTGGCTCTGATACCAACTTTGTCACGACCCGAAAGTACGGAACATGACCGGCACTTAAACTACGAACGTCTCGAGGCGTACGTAATCTAAGTAAACCGAAAACCTAGAAATCCAAACCAAGAAAAGTAGTAGAGTGCAGGAAAAACCAACTTAAAGCAAGTAGTTTCGATAGCATAAGCCGTATTATGCGGTTTTTTTAAAACATCAAAAAATTTACTGAAAATTTCGGCAGAGTCTCCTTTGTAAATACTGGCTCCCAAACGGGATACAACATGAATAGTATACGAAATCAAGAAAAAGGCATCCCTAAGCGGGAGCTAGCTCTTCGTCAATCGACGGTCACAACCACACAAGCAATAAAATATACAACGCCAACGGCGAGGATCAAAACTCAAAAGGAAACTCAAAACCACCAGAAATATAACGAGCGACTCTAAGGTCGAAAGAATAAACAACACTGGTCTCTATCTCGATAAATACATGTTTGGTTGATGGAACTTCTAGATACAACTGAATAATAATATACAAGATATAATGATGGGTAAGATACAAATAACCCACCTACTAGCAAGCCACCCGGAAATGGAAATAGTGCCAGCAAAGCCGTAATGAAACCTGTACGGCGAAACCTGCAAGAACTGTGGCACAACGGGGGTGAGTTGCTAACTCGTGAGTAGAAAAACATCTACGCACAGAAATCGCATAAATAACGCAATCCTAGGTCAATGATCATAATATATCCTCAAAAAATGTATATAACATGCAGCCTATAACAATGGCTAGGGTAAATATTTAACCCGAGTGTAAACTCATGTGCCCGTGTCAGTGCCTCAGGTAGTAATATATCATATGAATAAGGTATGCATGCATGAAAACAGAATACATGTAAATGAAGAAACTGTTTTCATAAATTAGTGAGATTTCCTTCGTATTTTTAAACTGAGGTATCATAAATGAAATCAGTATCAACAGTGTCTAGCATCGACACAAAACATAAATCTCACTGTCTCGAAATATCAATGTCTCAATCTCAATATCTAGGGCGCCGTCAGTCTAGACCGGCCCCTACCATCCATCTCAAGACCACGACGGTATCCTCCGGATATCCGACGCGTCGGGTAATATCACCGGTAGGTAGTGCTCCCCAGCCAGGCTCAACGTCAACACCACATTCCTCTTTCCCCGGGGTACCATACCGGGCCCACCATGTACCCGTGACGGTTCCTCCACTCCTCGACACGGATCTCGAAAACCACAGCAAACTCATGGTGGACGACACTTTACATCACTAGAAAACCGCAACATTTTAAATTTTAAAAGATCATAAGTTGTAAATTTTGCGGCTTTCCCCGAAATCCAGAAATATCATAAATCTCAAGAAATCATCACAAGTGCATATGACAATGATAATGAATGCATATGGTATCAATAACCAAGTTGCAATGTATGATTAATAAACTAGGCATGTAAGGCAGGTACACTAATATCATATCAAACTACTAACTAACAAGCTAAGTCAAGCAAATATATTCTCTAAAGTGTATGTGACATGGCAATTACCGATGAAGATGTGTGTGAGCCGTCAAGTAGGTGTACGTGGTACATACGCATCATCGGTAATTGTGCTGGTGTCCTAACAGCATGATATCAATAATGGAATATGCAGCAAAATAAGTATGCGAGGCAGAGCGAACAACAATAATGTGCGGGAGCTGAATACTAGACACAACGATAACTAATCTGTAATAATCTAATATAAGTCCTACAAATGGTGCCTTTTGAAATAACACGAATCATGGGGTTTTGAAAATAGGGGCTACGGTGTTTTTATGAAAAGACACGTCTTTTGAAATATCCGTAGGATCCCTTGGGCTGTCTTTTAAAATACCCACGATTCGTTAGTTTTTGAAATAGGTAAGAATCGAATCTAATCTAACAACTAAACTAAACTAAAGGGCTAAGCTAACGAGCTGAACTACAGGTAAGGAAAGCGCCTATCATCTGAGTCGATACATATACCTACCTGTATATGTATAGTCGGTGATCCCGCCTCAATAATATCATAGCCGATACCATATCTATAATCAGGCATCCCAAGTCAAGAGTGCGGATCAATCATCAATATAGCTCGTACGTAAATCCGTCGTACGGCATCCCAAATCTGGGTACGGGTCAATATCACATTCATCATACTATTCACCTGGTATCCTCTTTATCAAATATCATGATCGCGGTACTGATCTACGCCTAGTACCATACTGATACCGCCTACGCATGCATGGACATGTGTGAAACACTACGTCAAGGACCCACTACAACGTATGTCGTATCTAAGATACGAACCCTGCTATATCACCGATCTCACGGCCTCAAATCAAATCTCATCAACTCAGCTCAATCCCAAGTATCATCCTCAGTCCGTATGTGAACACATAGTCCCATACCCATGTGAACACATTACTATAAAGAATCCCATGAGCACATATCAATAGGAAAGTATGCAAGTATGTATGTGTGTATGTGTAGTGCAACACTACCCTAGGGTTCGCAATGCTAAAATAATCCAACACACCAATATCCATCCTAAGCATCGTTATTAATCCCAAATAACATATAATACTTGTTGGTGTGTATACGCATCCGTATACACCACCACGGACTGCGGGGGTGCTATACGCTATCCACCCGACTTCTCCCCGTAGATATAAATCTACTCACCTGGTCCTCGCTAGCCGGTGCCGACGTCGCCACGCGCTTGCTTGTCGTCTCGAAGTCCACATGGGGGTACCTACATATCATAACGCACCATATCGCAATAAAACTAAATTCGAAATCGAAACGGCATACGAAAATCAAATCGGCACGCGTATCACGCATAGGTCCAAACCTATCGCCTACGCATGCAAGAATAGTCAAACCAACCCTTGATGTCGATGTACAAACGTCAAACCATCGAGAAAAATCCAATCACACTCATTTGCACATTCACGAACACTAATTTTAATATAAACTAGGTTAAAACTCACAAAAACCCCAATTTCACTTAAAAAGTCATTTTTCCGAAAATCTAGCAAGCACAATTCGCCGTTTTTGTACAAAACAGGATGTTTAAATGAATGTAGCGGCCAATATATTTATTAAATATCTTAAATAAGTCATATAAACAATTCCCGGAATTTAATCTCATTAAATTCCAAAAACCCTAATATTCTAGTTTACAAAATACCTAAAATTTAACAATTTCAAAGCAAAATGCACAAACTACAATCTAGCTTAGATTTGCATGATCTAAAGCATTAAACCACACTTAATAAAGTTAATGAAGTCATGAAAAACCTAAACATATTTTTAATCCCAATTATTTAACCAATTTCAAAAACCTAGTAAGCAAATTAGCAAATTAACACAATTTTTAAACTAACCATTAGCACAAGCTACTAATCTTGTATTAACATGACAAAAAAAAGCCTAAATATAACACATAACGATACAACAATTTTATAAAACCCTAACTTGCATTCAAATTCATAACTTGAATTCCAAAACTTGCAACTTAAGCCTAATTAACACTTAAGTAGTTTAGCTTTAAGAAATTAGTAACAAATTAAGCAAAAATGGTTTAGAATTATACCCAAAAATATTTGAAGATCCACAAGCATCCATGGCCCTCCAAAATGCTCTCTTTTCACAAAGATCCATGCTATACGGGCTAAGCTAAAATGGGTAGGAGTCGGATTTGGGTTTTGGGATTTTTTTTGATGGATTTGAGGCAATTTTTGATGAAGTTTGAAGGGAAAAGAGAAGGGAAATGGGAGGTGGCTGCTGCTGCTGTAGGAGGGGGGCTGCTGGAATGGGAGTGGGAGAGGAGAGAGAGGGAGGTAGAGAAAGTGGGGGGAGAAGTCAAAGTCAATTCAAGGTCAAAGGTCCACCTCATTTCTCCAATTTCTTTTCTTTTCTTTCATTTCTTTTCCTTTGAAATTCAAGTGGGGGGAAAAGATGGGGGCTGCTGAATTCTTCAAGGGGAGAAGTAAATGGGAGTGTGTGAATGTGGGTACGGGTGTGGGGTGATGAAAAATGATAAATACGATACCCCAAACATCCATTTACGCTAAAAAAAAGCCTTTTTTCTTCAATAATTTCTAAACCGTTTTGCCAAATGATTTCGTTCCAAAAACCACATGATAAAATTTTATTTAATGTTTTATGATGCACAAAATTTGTTTCAACTCATTCCAATTTGTAATTTTCCCTAATTAAATGTATTAGTGACGGCTTAAATAATAATAAAATAATATTTTTTTCAGAAAATTTGAAATTTCACCAGCGGTTCAATAAACACCAAATAATAGAAATTATATAGCTAGAATATGTATATTTAATTTTTATAATAAGATATTTGTATTTTGACTTTTTACTGAAACCCCCTTATTTTACCGATTTTTTTGAAATTTCACCGAAACGATTTTCAAAACGTTACATTGAGGTACTCCAACCAGATCGAAGCACGTCCGCCGTAGACAAAAGCAAACTTAAGACGAGGAAACGATTCGTTAGAGCCCTGTCAATGGGAATGAAATTTCCCTTTTTCAGAGGAAATTCTCCTGGCGATATAAATCTTGATGAAGCAGAAGTACATCCTAACTTCTGCTTATACCATCAGAGGATTGCATAACCTACCGAAGAGTGCATGGCCTTTAAAAACTGGTGTCAGGGATACGTTGCTCACCGGCTGCATTTCAAGCGAATGAAGCGCAAAACGCGTCAACAGCAGAAGAGCACGACAGAAGAAAGCAAAGGAACTACCAGCAACTGTCACATGGTTGATTTTGGGGGATCGCAAGTTCTCACCTTCGGGAGCGATTCAGATGAAGAAATAGCTCTCGGTCCTCTCTTCAAGGAATCCATCTCTAAAACAGAAGAGATGAAGACCTGCGAGAACATTCAGTTGTACAATCGTACGCTACCTGAAAAGAATCTCGTACCCGCAAACAAGGGATCGAACAAAAAGGATAAGGGGAAAGAAAAGGTCCATGTGAATATCACCCTTGATGACCGAGTCGTCGAAGAGCTAGCAGCCAAGGACCCGCCCAAGAAAAACAAGGTGGATTACAACGTTCTGGCACACCTGAAGAAGATACCCTCGCAGCTAAGCATTCTCGACGCCCTTCTGTTATCCAAAGAGGCGAGAGATTCTATGATCAAGGCATTACAAGAGCCTGGCCAGTTTCAAGCTTTTCTCACCGAAGAAAAGATAAAGGACGAGTTGGAAGAAATTCACACAGCTGACATCACTTTCGGTGACGAAGATCTCCTCCTCGGAAAGTGTAAGCACAACCGTCCCCTATATGTCACCGGATACTGCCATGACATTAAGATAGGGAAGATTCTAGTTGACAACGAGTCATCTGTCAATCTCCTAAATATGAGGGTATTAAAAGAAATCTGCATGAGCATTCAACACCTCGCTCGGGATAAAATCACTATCTCCGGGTTCGACTCCCAGTCATCACGGACGCTCGGGTCTGTAATTCTGACATTATGCTTTGGGCTGCTCATCACTGACATCAAATTCCACGTCATTGAAACCAAGACTTGCTACAACGCTTTGCTCGGCCGGCCTTGGTTACACGAGTACAACATTATCCCTTCTACACAGCATCAGTGTATGAAGTACTTCAAAGATGGACTTGACTACACTGTGACAAGGGAGCTGAACCCATTCTCTATGAATGAAGTCCGCAAATACGAGGACGCAAAGTACTTTCTGCCAGACTTTGAAGACATCGAAAGATGCCATAAACCGAAGAATAAGCAAAAAGCTATCACCACCATTCCAGTCTTCAGGAGCGATACCGAGGAGGAAGAAGAGATAGTCTATTCGGGACTTCCCCGATACAATAAACCGGGACCGTCTACCCCTATCCTGGTCTTTGGCAGTGACTCTGAAGACGAGATCAACGCAGTATTCTCGGATCGTCCATCAATGCAAGCCTTCATTAGAGATAATTAGAGTTTGCAGATCGCCATGGTTCCGCAAGAGCACTACAAAGAGCTTGACGCACTTGATACCTATAGTGTGCGAGAACTGAAGACGTTCTACGTCCCTCCCAGAAGAAAAGATGAAATGGTGATCCTCTTTTATCGATCCGCGAAAACCAAAGTGGAGAAAGAAACCTGGCATGGCGCCGATTCTAAGCTTGACAGGCTCCAGCCCATCCCTCTGCCCAGATACTACATAGAAGGATTAAAAAGGTTGTTGAGGCGCCAAGGCGTACCCTTGAAGCAGACCACGCGACAAGCCCAGTATTACAACAGGATCTGGAACGTCCCTGGAACTCAGCGAAAATCACCCAACGGGAGAATGGAAACGATCGGGCTCGGATATATCCAATCCAAGAAACGGGAGCGATTCAATGGCTGCCACGTTATATATGATTTCGATGAAGAAGGAGATGCTCTGTTAAAAGACGCTAACCCTGAACCAAAACGAGGTCTAGCCATGAAAGTGCCAAGTCCGTCGTTCGAAGGACAGATGGATAAGCTAATAAGGGAAGCGGGTCAAAAGGTCCGGGATGACCATAGGCGCGAAATGGCTATCTATGAAAAAGCCAGAACGCAGCGCCTCCTTCAGCAGGCTATGAAAAATGACGATGCCCTTCGTCGCCAGCCCGTCATACGGAAGACTCGACGCGGAGGCAAAAATAAACTGAAGAACGAAAAAATGTTCGACAGCAGCAAAGCGGGTCCAAGAAGCCTCGAGATCGAAAATTGAGCAGCTGGGATTCGTCTCTTATAAAGATGGGTCGAGCATACTCTTTTCCCCAAGACAAGATAAGGAAGATATTTGATCTTGTCATGAAATATCAAATGATTACGCTCCCGGAGTCCAAACACCCCGAACAAGCAGGCGAGGTCTCTCACCCAGATTATTGCTCCTATCACCGAGCGATAGGACATTCTCTCGAAAACTGCTTCACATTCAAAGACTGGGTAGAAGACCAGTATCAACAAGGCAGGTTCGCTTTATCCAGCAATTGGAGGGTAACCCCGCCACAGAAGCATGAACCGAAATCCACATATGCAGCGAAAGTAGAGCCGGATCAACATCGGTCTTGGAAGCGATCTCATACCTGTCTTGTGATAATGATGTTCGAAGAAGGAGTGCCTGAGGATATGGATGACCTCCCTTGGTGCTTCGAAAACGATGATGACGAAGTGATCTCAGAGTTTCTACCAACGCCAAAAAAGCTGGAAGATGGGATACATACTACTGCAGATAACCTCAGAAAAATCGACTTGGGAATGGCAAACGACCCACGGCAGACGTTCGTCAGTGAGCTGTTGTCTGAAGAAAAGGTGGCTGTGCTTAAGGACGTGCTCATGCAGTATAAAGAATGCTTCACATGGAACTATTCTGAGATGCCAGGATTAGATCCAGAAATAGCCGTCCATAAATTGGCGATTTCTCCGGAAGTCAAGCCGGTCAAACAAGCGCCGAGAAGAATGCGGCTCGAACTTGAAATGAGCATCAACACCAAGGTCAAGAAGCTAATCGACTCCGGCTTCATCCAAGAGGTTCAGTACCCTGACTGGATTGACAACATCGTCCCAGTGATGAAGAAAAATGGGACAGTGCGCATCTGCGTAAACTTTCGAGACCTCAACAAAGCATATCTGAAGGATGACTTCCCCGTACCGGTCACCAAGCTGATGATAGACAATACGTCCACTCACGAAGTCTTCTCCTTCATGGACGGCTCATCGGGGTACAACCAAATAAAGATGCATCTCGAAGACCAGAAGCATACCACTTTTCGGACTCCCCTGGGAATATTCTGTTACAAAGTGATGCTATTCGGCTTGAAGAACGCTGGCGCCACCTATCAGAGGGCCATGATGAAGATTTTCGATGACCTCATACATGAAATCGTTGAATGCTATATTGACGACCTTGTTGTAAAAAGCAAATCACACGAGGAGCATTGGGAGCATCTGAATATCGTGTTTCAGCGCCTTCGGAAATACAACTTGAAGATGAACCCTCTCAAATGTGCGTTCGAAGTATCCTCAGGTAAATTCCTAGGATTCATCGTATGACACCAAGGCATCAAAATAGACCCGTCGAAGATCAAGGCGATCATGGAAATGCCCCCGCCAAGAACTCTCAAGCAACTATGGTCTCTCCAAGGGAAGCTCGCATATATCCAACGATTCATAGCCAATCTCTCCGGCAAGTGCCGCCCCTACAGTAATCTAATGAAGAAGGGGACTCCCTTCGTCTGGGATTGCAAATGCCAAAGCGCACTAGACGAAATCAAGCAATACCCGCAGAATCCGCCAGTACTGACCGCTTCGGTCAAGGGAAAACCTCTTATCCTATATACAACGGCCCTCAAAGATTCTTTAGGCGCGCTATGGGCACAGGAGAACGACCAAGGGAAAGAGAGAGCCCTCTACTACTTGAGTCGAGTTCTTCGGGGGGCAGAAAACAATTACTCCCCTATTGAAAAACACTGTCTGGCATTAATCTTCGCGATAACGAAACTCTGGCATTATGCTTTGGCGCATGAGGTCCACTTCATATCAAAAGTGGATCCTCTCAAATATTTGATGTCAAGAGCCATACTAACAGGACGGCTCGCTAAATGGGCCCTACTCTTGATGGAGTTCTCAATAACATATCGACCCCTCAAGGCAGTGAAAGGCCAGGCCATCACCGACTTCCTCACTGAGCATCATATACCTGCCGATTCACCCCTAAATTATGAATTGCCAGACGAGCACGCGTTTGACACAATCGACGGGGATAAAAGAGAGAGTGACACCCGATGGGAACTCTACTTCGACGAGGCATCTTCCATGAAGAAGCGAAAGCACAACTCCCCCATAATCAAGTCTGGGGTAAGCCTCATCTTCGGGACTCCACAAGGAGGGATAATGCGCTTTGCCTTTTCCCTAACAGAGCCAAGGACAAACAATGAAGCCAAATATGAAGCTTTGATAGAAGGACTTGAGATCGCTGTCGACATGGGGATCGAAAACCTCCTCATATAGGGAGACTCCCAGCTGGTCATTAGCCAAGTAAACGGAGATTATCAAACGTGCAAGCCAGAGTTGGTGAAGTACGGCGAGTGAGTGCAACAATTGCTGATTCAAATCCCTGCCTACGCTCTGGAAAGCATACCATGTGCAGAAAATAGCAAAGCAGATGCGTTAGCCAAACTTGCTAAAGAACTGGCTGACGAAAACCTCGATGAGGTGAGGACCGTTGTGCAAAGTCGTCGAGTTCTCGCACCGGCAGAAATATCTCCGGAGTCATTTGAAGAAAAGGAAGCGACCAAGCAAGCGGCCCTACAGATAGAGGACCAGGGAAAGGTTAAGGATTGGAGAGACGTATTTATAGACTACTTCAAATCCCGTCGAACACCTGAAGATGCGTCCTCGAGACATCAGCTCATGAAAAGAGCTCTGTCTTTCGCCTTCGTCAATGATACTCTGTATAAGAGATCGTTCAACTCCCTGTGGCTAAGATGCCTGATACCGGGAGAAGCGAGGAGAGTCGTCCAAGAAACTCACGATGGACTCTGCGGTTCTCACCAAGCCGAGCCTAAGATGAAGCTGAAGATCAAAAGGATGGACTACTATTGGCCCACAATGATCCAAGACTGCCTCGAATACGCAAAGCGGTGAAACTCGTGCCAGATTCACGGGGATTTTATCCCTCAACATCCAAATCCGCTACACTCGACGGTGGCTAGCTGGCCGTTCGAAATGTGGGGAACTGGCATAATCAGGCTCATTGAACCAGCATCGTCCATAGGACATCGGTTCATACTGGCGAAAACTGATTACTTCTCCAAGTGGGTAGAAGCAGTACCACTAAGAGAAGGGAAGACGGAGAATATCCTCCATTTCTTCAAGACACACGTCATCTATCGGTTCGGCACTCCACAACGGATTATCTCCGATAACGGGACGGCCTACAGAAGTCAAAAAATCAGCCGCTTTGCGCAGCAACATAATATAGACTGGAGATACTCTTCGGTCTGTAATCCCCGAGCTAACGGTCTGGCTGAGGCTTTCAATAAGACCTTGACGAAGATCGTGAAAAAGAAGGTGTCAAAAAATAAAAAGGATTGGGACGAGAGACTGCATGAAGCTCTCTGGGTGTATCGTACTACGTTCAAAACGGCCATAAACACAACGCCGTATGCATTGGTATTCGATGCTGAAGTAGTACTCCCCTTAGAGATAGAGCTACCCTCCTTACGAGTGGCGGTCCATTACGAGCTAACAGATGAAGAGAATGCTCATCTCCGGCTTGAGAAACTTGATGCCCTCGACGAAACCCGGCTCATGGCGCAGCAAAACTTGGAAGCTTACAAAGCAAAGATGACGCGCTCATACGAGAGATTGACTAGGCCGAGAACATTCCACCAAGGCGAACTCATGCTAGTAGTCAAGAGACCTATGATCCCTAACCATGCCATACGGAGGAAATTCGAGCCGAACTATGAAGGCCCGTACATCATAGACAAAGTCTACCAGGGTGGGGCTTACTTGCTCATGGATATGCATATAGAAAGACCCTTCAGGCCAATAAACGGCCGCTTCTTGAAGAAATACTACGCCTGACCGAGACGTCTATAAACTACTACAAACCGCAGCATCCCAAGGCTGACGCAAAAAAAATGGTACGTCCATAAGCGAGATGGGCACGGATGAAAACCCGAAAGGGCTCCGTGAGTAAAAATAGCAGGACTACCGGCGAGTTTGAGAAAACTCGAAATGGCGCAATCTCGTTAAAATACACTTGCAAGGTCCTCTCGACCCTGTAAGGAGAAAATACCTGCTTGAGATCCTTACAACTCACAAGGGAGAAACACACTTAAGAATCCCCATGATTACTAAGAAGAAAACACACTTAAGAGACCCTCACGACTCATAAGGAGAATTCCCCTTTGAAACCCTCACGGCTCATAGGATTCAAAAGCCTTAAACTACAGGGATCTGAACCTGTTCTTAAGCCATCATACACCCCGCTTATGCCCTACAAGCGTTTCAATATTGACCCTTGTATACAATCTACGGGCACGAATAAACATTTCCCTAACAAAGTCCCACCAGCGACTAGGGATATGCTCACACGGCGAACGACACTTATAAGTCCTCTCGACTTATAAGGAGAAAACACTCTTGTAAGATCCTTACGACTTATAAGAGAGCACACACTTAGGAATCCTCACAATTCCTAAGGAGAAAATGCACCTACGAGATTCTCACGACTCGTAGGGAGAAATATCTTTATGGACCCTTACGACTCGTAAATTCAAAAGGCCTTAATCAACAGGATCCTAACCCTGTTTGCTAAGCCACCTTTGTTCGACATCGAAAGAGGCAAATGATGATTCACTCCTGGCAATATCCCAGTGGTAGCGATGCTGATGCCTAAATCGGTATCAAATTCCAAGCCCTTTCGCGGCAAATGATGATTCGCCCCTGGCAATGTCCCAGTGGTAGCGATGCTGATGCCTAAATCGATATCAAATTCCAAGACCTTTCACGGCAAATGATGAATCGCTCCTGGCAATATTTCAGTCACAGCGATGCCGATGCTAAGATTGGCATCAGGTTCCAAGTTCCATACTTGCAATAAAATCAGCGAGCCAAAAATGCATATGAAATAGTCGAAATGATGGGGCAATTTGCAACAAAATCAGCAAGTAAAAATATATGCATACAAAATAGCCGAAATGGTTGAGCAACTCGCAATAAAAAACGGCGAGTAAAAAGAAAAAATAGCCAAAATGATTGGGCACCGCAAAAAACAGCCAAAATGATTGGGCAATCGTGACTTTCACGATACAAAAAGCTGAAATGATAGAGCATCGCGGAAAGAAATAAAGAAAATGAAATGAAACTTTTCTCCCTACAGGCAAGTCCATACTGACCCCTGTATACAACCCATGGGTATAAACGAAAAAGAAACCACATGTCCCCCACCAGTTCCTGTCAAAAGGGAAAGTCTGATCTCAACAGCAACATTTGCATCCTAGAAGACCAACAACGGCATTCCTCCTCCTGCCAGTAGAGATCATCTCGACATTCGTCTCGTTACAGCAGACGCAACGTCAGCAAAGCGGAGCCACGGCAAAGTCCCTAGTTCTAAATCTCGACGGTTCACAGACAACCTAGAGACCACCTCGACATTCGTCTCGTTACAGCAGACGCAACGTCAGCAAAGCGGAGCCACGGTAAAGTCCCTAGTTCCAAATCTCGACGGTTCACAGACAACCTAGAGACCACCTCGACATTCGTCTCGTTACAGCAGACGCAACGTCAGCAAAGCGGAGCCACGGCAAAGTCCTTAGTTCCAAATCTCGACAGTTCATAAACAACCTAGAGACCACCTCGACATTCGTCTCGTTACAGCAGACGCAACGTCAGCAAAGCGGAGCCACGGCAAAGTCCCTAGTTCCAAATCTCGACGGTTCACAGACAACCTAGAGACCACCTCGACATTCATCTCATTACAGCAGACGCAACGTCGGCAAAGTGGAGCCACGGCAAAGTCCCTAGTTCCAAATCTCGACGGTTCATAGACAACCTAGAGACCACCCCGACATTCGTCTCGTTATAGCAGACGCAACATCAGCAAAGCGGAGCCATGGCAAAGTCCCTAGTTCCAAATCTCGACGGTTCACAGACAACCTAGTGACTACCTCAACATTTGTCTCATTACAGCAGACGTAATGTCAGCAAATCGGAGCCACGGCAAAGTCCCTAGTTCCAAATCTCGAAGGTTCACAGACAACCTAGATACCACCTCGACATTCGTCTCGTTACAGTAGACGCAACATCAGCAAAACGGAGCCACGACAAAGTCTCTAGTTCCAAATCTCGACGGTTCACAGACAACCTAGAGACCATCTCGACATTCATCTCTTTACAGCAGACGCAACGTCAGCAAACCGGAGCCACGGCGAAATCCCTAGTTCCAAATCTCGACGGTGCACAAACAACCTAGAGACCACCTCGACATTCATCTCGTTACAGCAGATGCAACATCAGCAAAGCAGAGCCATAGCAAAATCCCTAGTTCCAAGCCTCGACGGTTCACAGGCAACCTAGAGACAACTGCGACAATTTTCTCGATACAGTAGACGCAATGCCAGCAAACAAAGCAAAGGCCAAATTCCTAGCTTCAGGGTCTTGACGGCAACTCAAATAAAACCTGAAAGACTATCGGAGATCATCCCACTCCAGCGCGGAGTGGTTATGACTCATCGGGGCTTCCCAAACTGAGCCTAACCTCAAGTAAAAAGCGGCATGGCAAAATTCCTAACGCTTGCTCTTCCGACGGTCAAACTGCCTAGGAAGATTGCTTGAAGACGTCTTGTCCAACCCCCGAAGGGATCAGAGACACGACAGTTGCAAGGCTACTCGAACGGAAAGATTGCCTATTGAGGAATACATCAGCCAACGCGACGGTACAATGGACAAAACCCTAGTACCACAGACCCTAACGGACCTCTGTCATAAAGTGCAGAGGTTAACTGTGACGTTAGGAAATTCTTGCGAGAACTTCTCGATTCGTCTCGACTTGTGAGGAAATTAGTGTCCGTACGAGAACCTCTCGATTCTTCTTGACTCGTAGGGAAAAACCTTAGGCAATGGGGATAAGGACTTGTTTGCTAAGCACTGGGGCTCTGCAAGTCAGTCTAAGATAGGCGCTTGCATACTATTCACGGGCCACACTCTCCGAATCCAAACATCGACAAGGAGGGAAACAACCACTTACGAGTCTTCTCGACTTGTAAGTGGGAAAATTCTCTTGGGGGATCCTTGCGACTCTCAAGAAGAAAAAAACATACTTAGGAATCCTCACGATTCTTAAGGAGAAAATACACCTACGGGACCCTCTCGACTCGTAGGGAGAAAAGTCTTTATGAGACCTTCACGGCTCAAAAGTTGAAAAGTCTTAAGCGGCAGATCTGAACCTCTTTCCTAAGCCATCGCTGCCCTGCAAAGAGTCCAAGATGGACTGCTACCTACTATCTACAGGCCACACTTGCTAAAATCACATGACAACAACACAACAAAGAAAAGAAGGCGATAGCACATGATAGAAAAGAAATGTGTCCTTTATTCATGAATTCAATTGGATACAGGCTACATCATATGAAAATGAATGGAATAAAAAAAGGGGAAATGAATACATGTTATTCATGAGTTACAAATGTACAATCAATACAAAGGCAGCTACTGAGAAGGAGGCGTTTTCAGTAAATCATCCAGTTGCTCGCGTACTCCTCTCAGCCCCTTTTCGCAATCGGCCACCGCGGCCAGCTCTACTTCAACTTGGGCCCGTTGCTGCAGACAAGATGAAAGTTTCTCATCAATTTCCTGCTGAGCAGCCTCCTGACTTTGCGCAACTTGCTCACTAAGATCAAGCTTCTTCCTCAGCACCAGCCTGTCAGAGATACATCGTTGAAGGTTTTCAAAGATGGAGTTCAGCTGGGCAGCATTCGCTGTGAGTTCAGCATGCGGTTGGACAGATTCAGCGGAAGTCGCCTCACGTTCCTTTCGCTTAAGGGTCGCCTCTCGTTCGAAATGGCGAAGGAACGGAACGCTCTGCTCAACCCATGCTGCTCGCTGGGAGTTCGAAGCCAATACCTCCAGAGCAGGACGCCTAAGCTCAAGCTCATGCAGGCAGGCCTCAATCTTCCTGCAGTGATTAACCCAAGACTCAACGACGCCTTCGCTATGGAAGTTCACGAGCGTCGCCAGCATGGGGTTAAACTCGGCAGAAAAATCTACAGCAAATGCAGAGACCTCCGCGTTAAGCTCCTCGATGTACTCACTTAACATGCACAGGCTGGTCATTGCACCCTTGGAAGATGGACGTCTGGAAAAGGGCCCTGGCGGCATAAGATGCGAGACTCGAAGGGAGCTGGAGTCGATGCGATTGCTGCAAAACAAATCATAGTCAGATATTGTCTTAAGAAACAAAGAAGATGCAAAAGCGGTGAAGGCTACTATACCAGCTACGGTAGGTGGCAGAGCTGGGAGTACCGGTGGCGCGACGATTCTCTTGTCCCCTCCTTCAATTTGTAGTATTGTAATCAACTTAAAGTTAACAGCAGCAGGGTCACCCATTAAAGAAAAGAAAAGACGTCAGTTAGAGAAGATACTTACCGGCACCAGTAGGCAAAGCGACTTCCGACTGAAAGGAGAAGTGTGGGTTCAGCACTTGATACAGATGATCAAAGAAAACTCCTGCAAGGTTACGATGATACATGGTCAATATGTGAAAGATTTCATCCCCGATCTAAGTTAATCGCAAACCCATACCTTCCAGCATTTGAAAGGATATAAGAGGAGACGAAGGGACAACAACCGTCAGAGCGGCAGCTGGTGATGCTTCTTCAGATGGCACAACCTCAGCACTCACCACACTTACATTCGAAAGGAACAAAATATCATCAGAAGGGACCCAAAGGGATTGAAAAATGAAAAGAATACAGTGACCCGAGACCTACTAGATAGGTCATCAACCAAAACTGCGATGGAAGCATCACCAAGCGTCGCGACTTCTTCGGTCTCATTTGGGGGAACAGTTTTGGCACCAGTGGCTTCATCCCCCAATTCTACAAGAGCCGTCGTGACACTCGCAATGCCAGGCGATGGCAGGGAACCGCAGGTGGAAAGAGCAGCAATTAGAGTAGTCCTGGACTCCTAGGAGAGAGTAGCCAATCCAGGCTCGATGGTTGCCGTCATCTCGCCTACCACCTCCTCATCAGGACTTAGCCCTGCAGGGTATGATATATGACAATCAGAAGATCAAACTCTAATAAAAAAGCAGTGTTACGTTAACTTGGGATGACTTTTCAATTGCTTCCCGAGCCGCGCGTACCGCCTGTCGATGAGCGGTAGACAGGGCAGCCGGAGCACCCTCTGGAGAAATAGGGATAAGGGAAGCAGTGCTCGAGCCTGCACCAACAGCCAAGGCGGCATCATGTTCTTTCGCAGCACGCCTCTTGCGCTTCCTTTCAGCCTGAGCCGCTAGAGCTGACCTCCTCAAGACCTCCGCCAAGGAGACGTCATCATCCGAACCAAGTTCTGCCTTTAGAACCTCTACGGCGTCCGTCATTGGCTGTTTAAGCGAAGCTTCTTTCGGCGATATTGAGGGAACTGGGACTTCGGCAGTCGTCCATGGAAGTGTTACAGCGCCGCCTTGCAGGATTGGCACTACCCTCGGGATAACCTGAGTCGATGTATTCCCTGCAATAAGATAGCAAAGAAGAGTTAGTTTACCCATAAAAAAGGGGAATGAAGGCACAGTGAGCCGAAATGTACTAATTCCCAAGGAAGCGCGAAGTCTACCTGACTGTGCAAGGGTGATCAGTCATGCTTTGTTGCTAGCTAATCGCTCGGAAGCTGCAATAGCAGCCTCTAGATCGGTATCATCCGGCGCCATGAATAAACCCTCGTTGATCCCGTATTCACTTATGCCCTCGCTGTAAGGATCATGAGGCTCCTGGCCGAATACAACGTCTGCAGAGAGTATTGATTTCTTTCTCTTCTGCGAGCGAGTGCCGGTAGCCGCCAGCACAAGCTTACGCTTAGTAGGAACCTTTAGACGACGAGCCCCGATCTCTGAACCCACGCCAGACTCGGGAGACGCCACGCCACCGCTTTCATGGGTGCACGAGGAAGGGGAATCTTAGATATGGCACGCGAGACCACAATCATAGCAGCCTCTCTCAAGGGAGGATGAACAATGGTCCGCTGCTTTAGGAGAACGGTTGGATTACCAGCCGGGGCTGCGCTCTTGCGATCAAGCAACAGTCGCTTCTCCTCCTTGATAACAGCACCCATCACATGTTGATACCACGCCACGTATACGTTCAGGTCTTTCAGAACACAACTCGGCTCACTGATGAAGAAATTGGACCCTGTGTTTAGGCGCATGAAGTGGTGCAAAGCGCTCCGGATACCCTCTTCAGTATTAACCGATTCTGCCAAGAATGCCTCGTGCAGGACGACCTGATTATAACTTGATTGCTGGGAAAAATGGTGGGGGTTATATCTCATGAACAAAGCCGAATCGTTCTGCCTGAACACCAAGTAGCCCGGCCTGATCGAGTACAAATGGAGAATCTCCCGAGCTTTCATGGCAGAAGCTTCGTCCTTAAAGGTGTCCCACAGCGGCTGCACCGTCATAGCGGATTCCTTACCGATGGTCATGACCTTATCAACAAAGGTCATGCCATCCCCGACTGTACGCGGGCGAAGAATCACACCCCGAGCCTCTCGCTGATTTGGCTCCACAGTGGAAGCATCGACCAGCCGCATGATCCGTGGAAAATTGCAAGTTTCATAGAAATAGGGTCGCTTGTTCATTCCAAAAGCACCGAGCACATGCAGCTCGAGCCATGAAGTAAAATAATGCATCGGGAAGTTCACGGGCTGCACCCCCGGTTGAGTAGTATCAGTCGCCAAGCTAAGGTCATGATACAAATGAGCCAATCCGGCAATCCCAATAGCAACCTGTCTCCCTTCAACCATCCGATGAGCGGGGTAGAAGACGGACGGCCTCATGTAGTGAGGGTGCATGGGAAGCGCGAACCAGCTTAACCACAAACCGAGGAACCCTAGAAAGAACGCCTCTTCATCGATGTCCTGAGCAGCAATTTCTGAAAAGGGGACGACCGCGGCGTTTGGAAGGAAGAAACTCTTTTGATCAGCTTCCACTATCGGCCGGCTATCCAAGCCAAAACAGAAAGGATCATCGAGTTTGGAAAACCTCTCACCTTGTTGCGATAAAGCTTATGGGCGGAGAAAATGGGCAATGAAGTCCGCAAAGCTAACCCCATGGCTTCCAGATTCAAGAAATAGGCTCTCGTAAATGTTTAGCACCATGATCAAGCTAGAGAATTGGTGTTGAATTGCATTCTCTGGGGTTAGACCCGTCATCACCAGTCAGGTAGCGAAAATATACTCGTCAGGGGGCAAGATCTCCTCATAATGCTCCCCTCTGACAGGCAAGCAGGAGATATCCGCAAACTCCTCCAAAGAGATGGAAACTTCCCGATCTTGCATAAGGAAGATGTGAGTTGGAATGTTCCATTGTTCCAAAAAGGCTTTGACCCACCATATCAGAGGTGTGGAATACTGGAACAGAGAAGCATAGATCGCGGGGTATAACCCGAGCCTCAGCAGCTCTGACTTCTTTGTCGATAAGATGTATCGGGCCCACTACAGATATCCAGCTGAGTGACGGGGAGTCAAGCTTATGTTGTATGGTTGTCCCCAAGGGCGCAACTCGCCCTGGCATATACGCCGCCCTAGAATGTCCAAAGCCATCGGCGGTTGTACAGGTATTGCAGCCATAAAGGGCTAAAGGCAACCCTCTGAAGTCCAATTAACCACCTCCACGGCATAGTTCACCGGGGGTATGTCAGCATAATGAATCGCCAAAATGGGCTCTGAAGGTATTGCGTAAGAGAAGCTGCGCCGACCCATGATGATCTGGTTGTACCATGTTCCCCATAAATGGAGATTCTTCTGCTCTGGGTCATGATCCTTGATCAGTGCGAAAACTTCTCGGTCTACTGGCGCTGCAGGGAACCCGCTTTCTGATCGGACAAAGGGAAACGAAGTATCGAAAGACATGGTACATGCGCGAAAGAGAACAAAGTTATCCGTCAATACTACAAGTCAAGTCCTGGTACTTGGTACTTTAAATGAGTACCGCACTGCAATGTAGTGGAAAGGGACCAAAGCAGACCCACACGATCTAGACGATGGTTCATCATGAGACAATCTCATCATTGATGAGACTATCATTAAATAGAGTATCCTAAAAGGATTCTCATTGAATGAGAGCCCCTCGGGCCAAGGAGTAAAACTCCCTTGAGAGCAGTGCTATGTGACAGAGTGACATCTGTCAACTCTAATGATGAAGAGAATAAAAAATTCCCCAGGGAAAATTTTTGGAGAGCTATGCTCTGTGAAGATGATGGAGTAACCCATCAGAAACCCTAAAAGCGAAGCTTTTAATGAATTAAAAACCACATGATCTTCAAGATCCATGAACAAACTCTTAAGAGTTCTTTATGAAAGATTAACAAATCTATATATTTTGAAAAGAGCAAAGCTCTGTTAATGGGTTAAGAAACCCTCAGAAAGATCTCTTTAGATCTATGATTTCAAGAGAGCAAAGCTCTGATAATAAAATCTTAAAATTTCTTTAGATCTATGATCTAAATAGAGCAAAACTCAGTTAATGGGTTCAAATCTTACCAGAAATTTGACAGAGTATTAACTCAAAAAGATTTTTCTGAAGCAGAAAGCTTGGCTCTGAAAGAGAATTAAATTCTCAAGAACAAGAAAATGAGAAAGAAGATGAACAGAGATCATCTCAAGGGCCAAGGGTCCTATTTATAGGCACTGAGAGCCGTTTCAACTTCTGAGTTGATCCAACGACATGATGCTGCCACCGCTGTACTCACATGTAGGCCACGTGAGCGCAACGATGGGGGGCCATTTGTTCCCCCAACCAGAGCAAAGCTTTGTTCAAATTTAGAAATTTGAAATGAAGCAACGCTTCATAGCAGTGCCAGTGCTGAGAGTCAAAGACTCTGAGGCAGCGCACCACGTGCAAAGCACATGAGCGCTGCACTCTAAGCAGCGCACCACGTGCAAAGCACGTGAGCACTAGCGCTGGAACTAAATGTTCCCCACTATTAGATAAAAGATCCAACGAACATGATTAAAAAATCATCAATTGACCAGAATAAAATTTTGTTAAGGAAGCATTCCTCAGAAGCTTTCCAAACAGGAAAGATTATACTCTGAAAATCAGAGCACCGCTGGATCAATGATCCAATGGTGATTAAAAATCACCAAAATACAGAATAAATTCTGTATGGGAAAAGATTTCCCAATCTTGTTAAAAACAAGAAGATTGCCTTCTGTAAATCAGAAGCCCTTGGATCAAAGATCCAACGGGGGAAACATCCCCAAATCAATTAGAGAAAAGATCTCTTCAACTGATTCAAAAAATCAGCCTCTACTATATAAAGGACCCAAGAGTTCAAGTCTCACATAGAGGAACCCCCCCCACAAGCTTTGAGAAATTTCAAAAAAAAAAAGAGCAAGCTCTGAGAAGAAGAACTTTTCTTCAAGGTAAAAACCGAGAGATAAAAAAAACTCATCAGAAAAAGAACTTAGTTCTTATGCTAGATCATAAATCTTTAAGACAAATTGTCTTTCACAAAAGAAATTGTCACGACCCGAAAGAGCACGTGACTGGCCCTTGAACCATATGAAGTCTATAGGACTCCATCTGATCCAAGTAAGCCAAAAGCCCAGAAATCTAAAACCATTGAAGAAATAAGTAAAGAAATTGGTTTAAAGAAGTGAAGAAATACATGTTTGAAATCAAGGTTTTTAAATAAACTAAGCCGAAGGTACGTTTTGAAAACAATAAATCTTTTCTAAAAATTTCGGCAGAGTTTCTTTTGTAAAACTGGCCCCGAATGGGGTACAACAAGGATAATAATATATATGCAATGATAAAGGCATCCCCAAGAGGGAGCTAGCTCTTCGTCAATCGACGGTCACAACCACACATGCAACAATAATATACAACGCCAAGTGGCGAGGATCAAATCCAAAAGAAGCTCAAAAGCAACAAGAAAACCGCAATACTACTAAGCGCGACTCTAAGGTCGAATAGTACATCACTAGTCTAGGTCTGAAACAATATACAAGTTTTTGGTTGATGGAAATACTAGATACAATGAATAAAATAAATACAATGGTGGTTCTTGATGCGAAAGAATCCACCTGCCAAAAGCAAATCACCCGTAAGAAAGAGGTGTGCCAGAAATGCCGCAATGGAACCTGTACGGCAAAACCTGCAAGAACTGTGGCACAACGGGGGTGAGTTGCCAACTCGTGAATAGAAACATCTACAAGCAGAAACCGAATGCAAGACATAATCCTAAGTCAACGATCAGTAATACAATCCACAAGCGTGCATCTGAGTGTGATAAGGTGGCAAGGTAACATCTAATCATGTATGTAGTGCCAGGTACTCAGGTAATAACATGTCATCAGTATAAGGTATGTCTGCATGAAGTAAATATGAAGAAATATCAATGATATCAATACACATATATTAGCGTCCCATACCACTAATATTGGTGTAAGGGTATATATAACAGCGCCCTCATACCCTGTTATATATACAAATGAAGTATGATAAGTGTAAATCCAGTCTGTATATGATCCCAATCTGTAAATATGTGGAACCCGTCCACCCGTCACCCACTGACGATAAGCATCATGTATGCAATGTGAGGATATAAACAAAAGCATGGAAAAACATCATGAAACCCGTGCCTAGCATCGACACGTAAATCCTCATCTAACGCGCTCCGTCAGTCCGGATCGGCCCGTGGGCTATGTCTGCGGAATCGGCCCTCGGCCCCGGCAGTACGCCCATCTCTCGTCTCCGGTCGGTATCCCCCAGATATCCGCCGAGCTCAAAACAATCACCGGTAGGTGCTCGCCCGCCTCCAGGCTCAATCGGCAAACTCATCGATCATCTTGCCGAGGGGAACCATACCGGGCCCACCACGAACCCGCAAACGGATCATCACCTCCTCGAATCGGGTTTCAAGCACACGTCTCAGCACCGAGAAAACGCGTGGTGGACGCACCGAAATATCATATCACGAGGTACCGGGTTTTTCATAAAAGAGCATCTTTTCTTAAATAATCCCACGGTCCTCAAATCAGAAATCATATGAAAATCCACATCAAGAAGTAAATCCAATGCGATGTGCTATGCAATCAATCCATGATGTATGCGACATGTAAAGAAAAGTAATCATATCGGAAATCATGTAACATAGAAGTAATGTGCATATGTCGAAGGAAGAATCATATCATGAATGCAATAGTACTACAGTGTAGTGGCATGGCAATTATCGATGATGAAGTGTGTGAGCCGGCAAATAGTGTACGTGGAACATACGCATCATCGATAATGGTGCTGGTGTCCTAACAGCATGATAATAATATAGCAATGAATATATGCCAGCAATGCGAATAGCATGAAGATGCAGAAATCTAGTAGTTAACATCACAGTGAAGTATCTACTATGCAACTACATCTAAGTATTAGGTCAAACAGGAGGGGTAGGTGTGGAAACCACCTAAATCTGAGTCGATAAATATAGATATATAGTCGGTGATCCCGCCTCAACAATATATCGTATGACATCCTCGAGTTATGAGTGCGGATCTATCATCAATATCGGCTCGTACGGTAAATCATCGTACGGCATTCCCAAAGCTGGGTACAGGTCAACATCTCACTATTTCGTCACATAACAGGTATCACTATCATCAGATCATATAGTCTGGGGTACTACTCTATGTCTAGCACCAAACGATACCATCAATGAAGTATGCATGCGGGGGTAAACACATATCCCAAGCCCGCAAGAAATCACAAGTCATATCCCACATATGAATCGTATCCAATCACCGATCTCACGGCACCAAGCCCACATCATCGACTCATCTCCAAAGTCATCCCATATCATCAAACACAGTGCAAGTATAAGTAATATGCAAGGGTGTGTGTGTGTAGGTGTAATTCTATCCTAGGGTTCGCGACTATGAACTACACTAGTCACTTCTAACCCTACACTATCCATAATACACCTATTATCACAATAAACTACATAGTATTCTATCTACGGACTGCGGGGGTGCTATACGCCATCCACCCGACTTCCCCCTGTAGATATAATCTACTCACCTTGCATCATCATTTGCGGACGTCACCACGCATTTGCTTGTCGTCCCGAAGTCTTCATGGGTACCTACACATCAAATATCGTATATGCGCATTAAAACCAAATCCAAGCTAAAACGGCGCATGAAATCCAAAACGATACGATAAGGGGGCCTATAGGTGAAAACCTATGGCACGCTTTCGAAACCATCAATAAATCCTCTATATCGTCGTATAAACGCCAAATAGTCGAGGCAAAACACAAACCACAGTTTCAGAATCAAAAACACGGAATACGAAAACACGAAACCAAAATGGCAACTTAGGATATATGTCCCAGATTTTACCCTAGATAGAATCTGTCAAAACTAGAAGTACCCAGGGCCAAGAATTGAGGAAATAGGGCCAGGCACGCAAAACGAGGAATTTCCTCTCAGGTCTGGCCGCAAATTGCGGCCAGAAAGGGGATTTCGGCGGCCTCACAGTGGAATGGGGAGCTAGGGTTTGGTGTGGTGGTTCTCTGGTGCCTGCACATCTCACTGTCCACTCAATATTATTTTAGGGTTCTCGGGGTGATAGCAGATTCAAGTAAACCTTCACAGATTTCACAATTTCCCCGATATCGGTTTCTAAAATCAGTATTCTGGTTCAAGCTTTAGGTTTTGGGTTCCAATTCAAACACTAGGGTGTTGGTAAGACCTCTACTGAGCTCAATTTCATAATACAACACCAATTTCCCTCAAACCCTAACTAGGTTTTCACCAAGTCCATAATATCACACAATATCGGTTAAATCTTAACATGGGGTTATAGGAAAGGCTATAATTAAGCTAATGGTTCAGTAATTACCTCCATTAGCAACTCAAGAAAATTCTTGAGTTGCCCCTAGTGGCTAAAATCCTTGCTTCTTTAGCTCCATGTGTAGATCTAGGGATTTTGCACAATTTTAATGAAAGGAGATTGGGGTTTTGGAGTGATTTTTGAGATGAAGTGAGGAGTTGAAGAGGGGAGGGAAAGGGGCTACGGCAGCAGCAGCAAGGGAGAGGAAGAGGGAGAGAAATGAGAGGGAGAGAAAATGGCTAAGGGTTTTCAAGGTCAATGGTCCACCTCTCTCTCTCTCACCTACCCTCATTCTTTAATCTTTTTCTTTTCTATTCCTTTTTCTTTAATTCCCAAGACCTTCTCACAAGAATAGTAACTCCAAATATCATGAAAGAAAATGCACATGTGTAATAAAAATGATATGTGCAAGTTTTGCACAAAAAACCGAAAAGTCCGATTAGCGAGTTTTAATCGCGATTAGCACTAAATTAGTGTCAAACTAATCACAAAAACTTTAAAATGTCGTAATTCTCTAATTTACCCTATTTTAGAATTTTCCATAATTTTTCTCAAATTTTTTTTTTCTATTTATTTGCATTTAATTATAAGTTTAATATTAAAATAATCAATAAAATAGTATTAATTTATAAAAATTCCCTAAATTAATATTTTATATTTTTGAAAATGTTACAATCTACCCCCCTTAAAGAAATTCGATCCCCGAATTTAAATTTAAACCCCCAATACTAAAACAATTTCAGTAATAATCCAATTTGTCGGGGCTCCGAAAACATCAACACATAGAGGATATCATAAAAATGTACTGCTGTACTAGAAATCAATCCCCAAAAATGCATATATAAGAATATCCTATGCGTCTGGTGCGCAAGGAATCAAAATCCATAAATGTGTCAAACAGGTGTACAAAACAACATTTAGGTGCAACGGATGTGCACGAAACATCTGTCGTAGGCAACGTGTGTGCCTGACAGAAAAATAAATCAGGTGCATGTGACATGCACGAAGAATCCCGATTTAGTGCATCTGGCGTGCCCCAAAATCGTATATCAAAACACTAAAGGTGCATGAAAACTACGCTGGAAGTGCAAATCAAATCACTGCATACGGTAGGCATGAAATCTCAATCAATATCTCAAATGTAATAACTCTGCGCAAATATATAAATATCCAGTGGGTGCATGAAACCAATATCATGAAACTCAATCATCAAAACTAAATCATGCAAACAGAACGCCCAAAATACCGAAATCCAAAATGACGGATACGTGATAATCGAATCACAAAATCACAAATCATAAATACCGTCGTCGGTAGTTCCTCCTCCAAGGTCGAGAAGGAGTCGGTGCATCCACTGCTAGCAGCGCAGGATATCTACGTGCCTCTTGCTCACGGTCTGGCGTCCTCTGACTTTGGGTCCTTATCTTCTTTGCGGATTCCCTATCTCGCAGTCAATCGGCTCATCGGCCCTGTCAGGTGTGCTAACGGGGACGATTCCGTTCTGGCACTTCTCTGGTCATCTCTCGGTCAACCCTCACGACCACTCGTAAGGCAGCATATCACTGGCGTCGGCCTCTGGCTCATCTGAATGCACGTCACACATTTGATCCTGGGTGCAAACATCATTGCAGCAACGTCCTGGAAGGAATCCTGCTCAAGGTCTCTTCCAAACATGCCTATGCCGATCTGTACGGAGGCTGGCTCTCTTACATAACCTCTTTACACTGGAGAGACATCTGTGTCCTCAACACAATATTTCCTCAGAAACTGGTCACATCCCAACGTCTCTGTAAGCATATCAGGTTTCTAGTCTCGACGGGAAGTAATGACAGCTCGTCAGCGTCTCACACGAACCTCTTGTTCCAACTGTCTCTATCGTCGTCCACTATGACGTCACGCCAAGCTACTACGCACTGCACTGTTCTCGGCCACGGTAAATCTGAAGTCTCTCACACGGACTCGAAATCGCGTATTCTGTAGCTTCATCATTCTGTAGCAGATGTCAGGCCGAACAGGTCCTCGGGAACACGTCCCAACCATCGGAGGAATACTCATCACTCGTCCGTCCTTGATCAATTCGCAACATATCTGGGTAAGTTCCTTTATTCGAACCTGGTCAACTAGCTCGTCGACCACGCCGAACTCCGTCCTGCTGGGTGTGCGCAATACGACCACTCCTGGGTCTAGGTCTTCTCGTATCGTACTCCAGAAAGGTCCCGTCGAGGTTCCTTTCCCAAATCTCAATCCTGCCGAATTGCCCGGAGGTCGTCATCCAATGCTAAAGCTAAAGCTTATTCCGAAACGGCTGCATACTTATCGCGCTTCTTTCTGGAAGATATATCCGTATACCACGCCTCGGGGTGTATATCACATCTCTAATGTCAGCGGAGTGGGACGTCATCTCGTCGAAATCTCGTACGAACTCTTTTCTTCACTCTGCTCAAATGTCGACTGATTCGGACTTAACTCATCGTTGCTACACGAACTGCGCTCCGACGGCTACGCTCGCATCTGGAGTCTCCCAAGCAGTGTCCCATCACGATATCCGAAAGATGTCGAACCATCCGATCGACTCGTCAGATCCTCATAATCCCCCAAGAGCTCACATCTCGGGTACAGTTTAATAGTATCGAGTACATGCCACAGCGTCGGTGGTCCAGCCGTAGAAGGGCAAACCCAAGCCTCACTAATGGCGCCGAGGAACCGCCGCAAACCCTAAGGTTCAAAGGCTTTCACACGGTCATTAAGTCGAGTTAGGGTTTCATTCTTCTAGAGGGTCCATAGAATCACCTGCATGTCTTTCCGTATACTTTAAACTTGGAAAATAGGTTCCTGACATTCGATCGTCTCAATCGACTCTCAACGAATCTGCGTGAAGTCGTCTCTAGCTGGAAACAATCTATCTGTCTGCACGGTAGGCGACATCACAATCTCTGAGGTATGCTGTACATCAACAGTCCTCTCTCAACTGGCAGCTCTAACAATGGCCCGATCATCCGGTGCAAAACCAAGTACTCGCCTCCACCAGAGGTCACAAACACCAATACTAACTCGAGACGTTCCCATGTCACCAGAAAACACAATGGTCGGCCCTCGTACCAAACGAGCTCACACCGGCCGTAACCCTAGCAGCAGCCCAAACTGCGCTCAAACATGGCGACAGGAACCTCAATCGAGTATCAAAGAGAGCACATCAATAGCAAGAAAGGAAACAACAGATCCAAAGTGGATACATGATCATAGGAAGGAACAGCATCAATGAAGGTATGATCATGAAACTAATAGAATCGGGGATCTAAAATGGATGTATAATCATGGAGATAAAGAGAATCACTGATCTCGAAAATATGTACATCCTAAGGTTCCTTAAGCGGAGTGGCGTGTCGTAAGTATGCCGCGGAACATACCAACGGTACGTCACTCTACTTTAGTCACCTATTCCATCAACCAAGGGTCATCCTACACGAAGAAAGTTCGGGTCTAATACCCCCTCGACCAAGTCTAAGTTCCGTAAGGTCAAGCCTAAGTTCCGTATATAGGTAACGCCCTAGGCTCCACATAGTCAAACTTAGACTCGAACCAAGGTCAACCTAGCGCTCTGATACCAACTTTGTCACGACCCGAAAGAGCACGTGACTGGCCCTTGAACCATATGAAGTCTATAGGACTCCATCTGATCCAAGTAAGCCAAAAGCCCAGAAATCTAAAACCATTGAAGAAATAAGTAAAGAAATTGGTTTAAAGAAGTGAAGAAATACATGTTTGAAATCAAGGTTTTTAAATAAACTAAGCCGAAGGTACGTTTTGAAAACAATAAATCTTTTCTAAAAATTTCGGCAGAGTTTCTTTTGTAAAACTGGCCCCGAATGGGGTACAACAAGGATAACAATATATATGCAATGATAAAGGCATCCCCAAGCGGGAGCTAGCTCTTCGTCAATCGACGGTCACAACCACACATGCAACAATAATATACAACGCCAAGTGGCGAGGATCAAATCCAAAAGAAGCTCAAAAGCAACAAGAAAACCGCAATACTACTAAGCGCGACTCTAAGGTCGAATAGTACATCACTAGTCTAGGTCTGAAGCAATATACAAGTTTTTGGTTGATGGAAATACTAGATACAATGAATAAAATAAATACAATGGTGGTTCTTGATGCGAAAGAATCCACCTGCCAAAAGCAAATCACCCGTAAGAAAGAGGTGTGCCAGAAATGCCGCAATGGAACCTGTACGGCAAAACCTGCAAGAACTGTGGCACAACGGGGGTGAGTTGCCAACTCGTGAATAGAAACATCTACAAGCAGAAACCGAATGCAAGACATAATCCTAAGTCAACGATCAGTAATACAATCCACAAGAGTGCATCTGAGTGTGATAAGGTGGCAAGGTAACATCTAATCATGTATGTAGTGCCAGGTACTCAGGTAATAACATGTCATCAGTATAAGGTATGTCTGCATGAAGTAAATATGAAGAAATATCAATGATATCAATACACATATATTAGCGTCCCATACCACTAATATTGGTGTAAGGGTATATATAACAGCGCCCTCATACCCTGTTATATATACAAATGAAGTATGATAAGTGTAAATCCAGTCTGTATATGATCCCAATCTGTAAATATGTGGAACCCGTCCACCCGTCACCCACTGACGATAAGAATCATGTATGCAATGTGAGGATATAAACAAAAGCATGGAAAAACATCATGAAACCCGTGCCTAGCATCGACACGTAAATCCTCATCTAACGCGCTCCGTCAGTCCGGATCGGCCCGTGGGCTATGTCTGCGGAATCGGCCCTCGGCCCCGGCAGTACGCCCATCTCTCCTCTCCGGTCGGTATCCCCCAGATATCCGCCGAGCTCAAAACAATCACCGGTAGGTGCTCGCCCGCCTCCAGGCTCAATCGGCAAACTCATCGATCATCTTGCCGAGGGGAACCATACCGGGCCCACCACGAACCCGCAAACGGATCATCACCTCCTCGAATCGGGTTTCAAGCACACGTCTCAGCACCGAGAAAACGCGTGGTGGACGCACCGAAATATCATATCACGAGGTACCGGGTTTTTCATAAAAGAGCATCTTTTCTTAAATAATCCCACGGTCCTCAAATCAGAAATCACATGAAAATCCACATCAAGAAGTAAATCCAATGCGATGTGCTATGCAATCAATCCATGATGTATGCGACATGTAAAGAAAAGTAATCATATCGGAAATCATGTAACATAGAAGTAATGTGCATATGTCGAAGGAAGAATCATATCATGAATGCAATAGTACTACAGTGTAGTGGCATGGCAATTATCGATGATGAAGTGTGTGAGCCGGCAAATAGTGTACGTGGAACATACGCATCATCGATAATGGTGCTGGTGTCCTAACAGCATGATAATAATATAGCAATGAATATATGCCAGCAATGCGAATAGCATGAAGATGCAGAAATCTAGTAGTTAACATCACAGTGAAGTATCTACTATGCAACTACATCTAAGTATTAGGTCAAACAGGAGGGGTAGGTGTGGAAACCACCTAAATCTGAGTCGATAAATATAGATATATAGTCGGTGATCCCGCCTCAACAATATATCGTATGACATCCTCGAGTTATGAGTGCGGATCTATCATCAATATCGGCTCGTACGGTAAATCATCGTACGGCATTCCCAAAGCTGGGTACAGGTCAACATCTCACTATTTCGTCACATAACAGGTATCACTATCATCAGATCATATAGTCTGGGGTACTACTCTATGTCTAGCACCAAACGATACCATCAATGAAGTATGCATGCGGGGGTAAACACATATCCCAAGCCCGCAAGAAATCACAAGTCATATCCCATATATGAATCGTATCCAATCACCGATCTCACGGCACCAAGCCCACATCATCGACTCATCTCCAAAGTCATCCCATATCATCAAACACAGTGCAAGTATAAGTAATATGCAAGGGTGTGTGTGTGTAGGTGTAATTCTATCCTAGGGTTTGCGACTATGAACTACACTAGTCACTTCTAACCCTACACTATCCATAATACACCTATTATCACAATAAACTACATAGTATTCTATCTACGGACTGCGGGGGTGCTATACGCCATCCACCCGACTTCCCCCTGTAGATATAATCTACTCACCTTGCACCATCATTTGCGGACGTCACCACGCATTTGCTTGTCGTCCCGAAGTCTTCATGGGTACCTACACATCAAATATCGTATATGCGCATTAAAACCAAATCCAAGCTAAAACGGCGCATGAAATCCAAAACGATACGATAAGGGGGCCTATAGGTGAAAACCTATGGCACGCTTTCAAAACCATCAATAAATCCTCTATATCGTCGTATAAACGCCAAATAGTCGAGGCAAAACACAAACCACAGTTTCAGAATCAAAAACACGGAATACGAAAACACGAAACCAAAATGGCAACTTAGGATATATGTCCCAGATTTTACCCTAGATAGAATCTGTCAAAACTAGAAGTACCCAGGGCCAAGAATTGAGGAAATAGGGCCAGGCACGCAAAACGAGGAATTTCCTCTCAGGTCTGGCCGCAAATTGCGGCCAGAAAGGGGATTTCGGCGGCCTCACAGTGGAATGGGGAGCTAGGGTTTGGTGTGGTGGTTCTCTGGTGCCTGCACATCTCACTGTCCACTCAATATTATTTTAGGGTTCTCGGGGTGATAGCAGATTCAAGTAAACCTTCACAGATTTCACAATTTCCCCGATATCGGTTTCAAAAATCAGTATTCTGGTTCAAGCTTTAGGTTTTGGGTTCCAATTCAAACACTAGGGTGTTGGTAAGACCTCTACTGAGCTCAATTTCATAATACAACACCAATTTCCCTCAAACCCTAACTAGGTTTTCACCAAGTCCATAATATCACACAATATCGGTTAAATCTTAACATGGGGTTATAGGAAAGGCTATAATTAAGCTAATGGTTCAGTAATTACCTCCATTAGCAACTCACGAAAATTCTTGAGTTGCCCCTAGTGGCTAAAATCCTTGCTTCTTTAGCTCCATGTGTAGATCTAGGGATTTTGCACAATTTTAATGAAAGGAGATTGGGGTTTTGGAGTGATTTTTGAGATGAAGTGAGGAGTTGAAAAGGGGAGGGAAAGGGGCTAGGGCAGCAGCAGCAAGGGAGAGGAAGAGGGAGAGAAATGAGAGGGAGAGAAAATGGCTAAGGGTTTTCAAGGTCAATGGTCCACCTCTCTCTCTCTCACCTACCCTCATTCTTTAATCTTTTTCTTTTCTATTCCTTTTTCTTTAATTCCCAAGACCTTCTCACAAGAATAGTAACTCCAAATATCATGAAAGAAAATGCACATGTGTAATAAAAATGATATGTGCAAGTTTTGCACAAAAAACCGAAAAGTCCGATTAGCGATTTTTAATCGCGATTAGCACTAAATTAGTGTCAAACTAATCACAAAAACTTTAAAATGTCGTAATTCTCTAATTTACCCTATTTTAGAATTTTCCATAATTTTTCTCAAATTTTTTTTCTATTTATTTGCATTTAATTATAAGTTTAATATTAAAATAATCAATAAAATAGTATTAATTTATAAAAATTCCCAAAATTAATATTTTATATTTTTGAAAATGTTACAGAAATCATAACATTTCATTATAAAAAGGGGGAATAATTCAATTCTCTTAGGATCACAGATCCATAAAGGCAAAGCCTTTCACCAAAAACATAAGAGATTGAAACATCTCCTATAATATAAGAACTTTGTTCTTAGATCCATGAGACAAAGTCTCTTATAAGAGAGAATTTAATTCTCAGAGCGCAGAACTTCCAAAAAAGAGCCTTAGCGTACCAAGTTTAAAGAAGCGTATCAGCACTCCAAATCTAGCGCACAGCGCTGCAGATCCTTAGCGCTCTAAATTTAAAAGAAGCGCTCTGCGCTCATTGACTGGCGCACAGCACCAAGCGTGCCATGTGCTCCTCACGTGTGCACTACTTCACCAGAAGCACTCTACACTCATGATCTGACGCTCAGCGCCAAGAGCACCACGTGCTCCTTACGTCTGCGCTACTTTAACAGAAGCGCTCTGCACTCACTGATCTGGCGCTCAGCGCTAAGCGCACCACGTGCTCCTCACGTGTGCGCTATTTTAACAGAAGCGCTCTGTGCTCATTGACTGGCGCTCAGCGCCAAGCGCGCCACGTGCTCCTCACGTATGCGCTACCAAAACAGAAGCGCTCTGCGCTCATTGACCGGCGCTCAGCGCCAAGCGCGCCACGTACTCCTCACGTGTGCGCTAAGAGAACATAAACTATTCTTTAAATGATAAAGCCCAGAGCCATAATGAGTGCTCAACATTCAATAAAAGACAAAAAGTTTGTCAGAACTCAAACCAATGCTCAGCATTGCTAAATGTTCAACATTTTAACTGAGTGGGCCGAGCCCAAATTGGCCAAAGATCCCTCATTCGGATTAATTGAGCCCATATGCTTACAAATCTTTGATCTTAGTCCCAAATTGGACAACAGATCTCCCAAACAATATTGGTTCAAGGGTACATCTCTTCACTTCTCTGATATTTGTTGTTGTAATCCTTCAACGTCTTCAGAGAGGTGACGAGTCCCGACAACCAGACATGCCATGGACTGTGGGGTCCTTAAACTCATGGACTATGATGTCCTTAAACTTTACAGACTATGATGTCTCTAAACTACCATGGACTGTGGGGTCCTTAAACTCATAGACTATGATATCTTTAAACGCTCTTTTGTTGGATCTAAACGATCCTGTTAAGTAGATCTTAGTATAAAATTAGACTAACGTGTCCTTAACAAACGTTAAGTTGATCTTAGTCTAAAAATTAGACCAGTGTATCCTTAACAAACGTTTAAGTTGATCTTAGTCTCAAATGAGACTAACGTATCCTTAAACCCAAACCAAAATCCAAATCCAAGAAAATACGGATTTGGACTAATCCACGCCCTACGGACGACAACATAAATTAGTCTCCGTATACAATCCACGGGAAACCAAAAAACAAAACAAATACACACGACACGAAGTGACCATCTGGAGAAGGAGAAAGTTGTTACCGCGATGCGGTAGCGTAATTAACTGCAGGGGCTTGTGCCTGTAGGGAAGAGCGTCCCCACAATAAAAAAAACCCTCAAATGAGGGGGAATTTGTTGAAGTCTGCTACAACGGCCGCATCCGCCTAAACCTTCGATACATGGTGCCATAAATCAACTTGGCACCTTCGGAGAGGTGGACGGATAAAACCAAATAGCATCTGCCCCCAAATTCAGGCCAGATGTCCCAACATCTTTCCCGCGTCTTTCGGTGGAGAACAGTGGTATTTGATATTTTCCAGACGAACTTGTAATCTGTGTTATATTTATAACAAACACCCTTAGTTGTTTAGAAAAGTGAGGAAACTGTTATGTTAAAAATTGCAATTATTTCGACCAAACAAATTCCCCCAAACTTGACTTTGATCGTCTCGAGCAAACTTCTTTTATTCAAGAGAAGAAGAAAATAGAAAGAAAAAGAAAAACTAACTAGCACAATTTCATAAGCAAACACGATTGCACTGAGCATGTGCAATAAGCCTTTAAACCTCTAGGTATCCCTAGTAGGAGGAGTGTTGTCTCCTGAGGGTTTTCAGTGGACTGCACCCACAAAATCCTATAATAAAAGGAAGACTGTGAAAGTTACATATAAAGATAAGAATTATTAAAGAAAGAACTTGAAAATCAGAGTTTCGAACTACACTAGCTTTTCGGTTGTCATGAGCCCTATCTTAATAGTCATGAAAAGATGTTAGAAATCACATCATCCCTCAATAAAACTTCGCCATTATTCTTCATCCCTACCTTTCTCCCAAACACCGATCATATACCCCCTACGTGTGTAAAAGACATCCCTACACTTGGAAAATTCAATTCAAGCTATCATACTCTTGTCCATCTACCTCAGTACTTTTTAGTTGGTGAATATTTTTGATGGAATTGCTCGCACATTCTTCATGCGGCCGTTAATACTTCTTGAGGTACTAACCGACCGACTACTCAATGTGTTCACATATTAGGCGTAATTAGCAATTTTCTCATCTTGCAACACCTAAGGCTTAGCAGTGACTCCCAAACCAGTTGGTCTAAGGCACTAGGTGATGAAGCACCCTCACTATATTTATTTTATGCTGCCTTGGTGATTACAAAATCAGTGTTCATTTTTCTTCACCATTTTATACTTTTATGCTTCATTTTTATTTTCTTCGTACTTTGGCTTTTAGACAAGAGCATTTCAAGGTATCCACTACTATCCCGAGTTTCAAGACGTGTGTAAGTGCGTATAGTAGGGTATCAACGTTCAGATTTTTGGCTTCCTGAATAGGAACTATTTTTCGAACTTATTTTTATCCTCAGATTAGTGACTTCCTTCATCTTACTAACCCTTAGGACAACGGCTCATAACTACTTATTACTAGTTTCGTTTAAGAAAACATCTAACTTTCTTGGTTTTCTTAAATTCTTCCAATATTTGAAATGTAATTTTTCACTTTCTAATCTTTTATTATAAAAGAAAAAAAATTTGAAAATTTTGTGCTTATGCAAAGTGTAATGCAAAGTGATGCGTAAATAAGCACAAACCTTCCCCAAACCTGTTTACAGCAGTGTCCTCACTGTTGTCTCTTTTAAATCTCAAAAACCTGTAGGCTTGAGAGGAAAAGTTATTAACGGGGATAAGAATAAATGAACGTGATAATCCTCCCCCAAACTTATTTTTGGCTCACAATTTTGTGTATAAATTTTATTTTCAAGAGCCAAAAATATCCCCCTCCCCTAAACTTGAGTTAAACAATATTAAGAATTTTAAGAGGGGGTAAAGTTATTGGTCAATACCAAGCTTTGCAAAGACCAAAAGTTAATACCAACCATTCAAAGATTTTATCAATGTAATGCACCGGTTGGTGGAAGAACGTGTTATGTAGAGCCAAGAAGAAGTGGGAAGAAACAAGAGGTGGTATGGAATGGATTTGCGTCTCGATTTGGAGAGACGACACAATGATAATGATAGATTACTCGCATTCTTGTTATTGTTAAGAAATAATGGTTCAACTTCTTTGGTTTGGGGTTGATTCATCACAACTCCCGAGTCTGCTAAGAATGCGAGTTCATCAGCGAAAATTTCTTCAAAACTTTCATTGATATCCCAAAGAATATTCTCATTTGAAAGAACGGGATGATACTCAGACTCTATAACAGGTTCATAATAAGTGTTTGATGTTGACCCGGACAACTCGAAAGAAGGGTCCGTATGTGTATAATACATCGCTAGGTTAAACAACAACGTACCAAGGGAGTCTGGATCTGTATCGTGAAGCTGCTCTAATTAGCTGCTGTTGACATCAATTAATTCGACAGAACATACTCGAGTATAAGGTTCGGAGGGTTGATGTCACGACCCGAAATAGTATGTGACTGGCACTTGAATCAGATGAAGTCTATAGGACCACCTCTAATTCAAGTAAACCAAAAGCCCAGAAATCTAAAACCATTTTAAATAATAAATGAGGAATACTTGTTTAAAAGCAAGTGGTTTTAATATCATAAGCCGAATTATGCGCCTTTTAAAACATCAAGTCTTTTCTGAAAATTTCGGCAGAGTTTCCTTTGTCAATACTGGCCCCAAAAAGGGGTACATCATGCATAATATATAAAAAGACATCCCCAAGCGGGAGCTAACACTTTGTCAATCGACGACCACAACCACGCAAGCAATATAATTACAACGCCGAAGGGCGAGGATCAAACTCAAAAAGGAAACTCAAATCATCATGAAAACCATAATAATACAACGCACGACACTAAGGTCGAAATAATAATACAACTGGTCTCTAAGTCTGAAATAATGTACATGTCTGGTTGATGGAGTTTACTAGATACAATGAATAAAATAAAGTACAATGGTGGTCACGATACAAGTGACCCCACCTACCAAAGCAAATCACCCGGAATGGAAGCAGTGTGCCAGCAAAGCCACACGAAATCTGTACGGCAAAACCTGCAAGAAACTGTGGCACAACAGGGGTGAATTGACAACTTGTGAGTAGAAAAAATCACCGAGCAGAAATCGTATGTATGACTCAATCCTAGGTCAATACGATCAAATATATATATAACCTCAAAATGATAAAGTCTGAAGCATGAAAAGGTGGCAAGGGTAAACAATTATACATAAGTGTAATCCCATGTGCTCATGTCAGAGCCTCAGGTAGCAATATATCATGTGTATGAGGTATGAATGTAATGTAATGAAAATAGAATACATGTAAATGAAGAAACTGTTTTCTTATTTTAGTGAAATTTTTGTTTATATAAAACGAGGTATCATCAATGAAATCAACATAAATCAGTGTTTAGCATCGACACAAAATATAAATCCCAATATCTTAATATCTCGTACTCCGGCTATCCGGACTGGCCCATATCATAATATCTCAATACCTCAATATCAATATCTGGGGCTCCGACTATCCGGACTGGCCCTTGGGCTCCGGCTATCCGGATTGGCCCAACTCCGATCGGTATCCTCCGGATATCCGACGAGTCACAATACAATCACCGGTCAACAATGCTCCCCTGTCATAAGCTCAACGCCGATCAACTGTGATCTTCTTGCCCCGGGGTACCGCACCGGGTCCACCATGCACCCACAGACGGACTCTACTCCTCCTCGAATTGGGTGTATGATATCGCTCAAGAGCCGAGAAAACTCATGATGGACAAATTTCAAAGCATATCATGAGAAAGCCGCAACTTTCATGTTAAAATGATTATCAGTTTCATAAAATCTTGCGGTTTCTCCAAATCTATAAATCTCATGGAAAACCCAAATCTCGAGAATAAAAGACAATGAATTTAAATGTATTGGGCTCCGGCAAATCCGGACTGGCCCTAACTAATACTGCATGACAATGAATAATAAATATGCATGAAGTATCACAATAATGAATGCAATGTCTAAACTAGCACAGTAATGATCAGTCGAGACTACCAGCTGACAGGAGATATCAATCAAATAATATTCTCTAAAGTGTATGTGACATGGCAATTACCGATGATGATGTGTGTGAGCCGGCAAGTAAGTGTATATGGAACATACGCATCATCGGTAATGGTGCTGGTGTCCTGACAGCATGATTTCAATACTAATATATGAAAACACAATATAAGCATGCAATGCGATACGAACAGCAATAATATGCGGGAGCTGAATAATATACACATCAATAATGAATATGCAATAATATAAATAACGAGTCTACAAGTAAACTACAGGTCTAATCAAAAGGTAAGGAAACCACCTAAATCTGAGTCGATACATACATACATACATATATATATATATATATATATATATATAATAGTCGGTGATCCCACCTCAATAGTATCACATACGATACCCTATATAACATGACATCCTCGAGTGTGGATCTATCATCAATATAGCTCGTACGGTAAATCCATCGTACGGCATCCCAAAACTGGGTACGGGTCAATATCACATTTATCTCATTATTCGTATGGTATCCATTTCATCATTTATCATGAACTGGGGGTACTGATCAACGTCTAGTACAATCTGATACCATCTATGTATATGCATATGTGTGTATGAAAACACCACGTCTAAAGGACCCGCTAAACATCGTGTCGTATATCATAATACGAACCACGTCATATCACCGATCTCATGGCATCCAGCCCAAACTCATCAACTCATCTCCAAATATCATATACTATCCTCAATATACGTATACGTGTGTGTGTGTGTATACACACACACATAGTCCCATACCTATGTGTGTGTGTGTGTGTATACATATCCCCATATACGCACAAGTATAAAATGAATGCATGTGTGTGTGCGCGTGTGGGTGTAATCTTACTCTAGGGTTTCGCGACTAGAAAGCTAAACAAGCTACTCCTAATTACACTAAACTATAACATGTACACCTATAAACCACTTGATCGACTAATAATCTCGCAACACACACACACACACACACACATATATCATATATATAACAAATATCATATTCTATACTACGAACTGCGGGGGTGCTATACGCCATCCACCCGACTTCCCCCGTAAATATATATCTACTCACCTCGATCCCTGCTTGCTAGAGTCGATGACGCCACGTTCATCCTCGTCGTCACGAAGTCCACATGGGGTACCTACATGTATATCACATGACATCGTAAATAGAAATCGCGCACGAAAACCAAATCGTCACGCGTAACGTTCATTGGTCAAAACCTATAGCCTCGCATGCAAAACATGACCAATAACCCTAGTCGTTAACGTTCAAACGCCACACGACGGAATACAAAATCAAATACAAAATTAAGTTCAAACGCCTCGCATGCAAAACACTGAATCTCTGCCAGATTTTAACTCTTTTATTTCCTGTATTTTTATCGACGAATTTGCGATTCCGATATCTGATCTGGGCTAATTTCCTACACAAGATCTCAGTGAAGAATGTTAGAGATATACAATATTATGCATGAAATAATAAACACACAATTTCCTTCCAAAATGTTGATTATAATATATAACACATGGTAATTGATATTTTCCAGAAGAACCTGTAATCCGTGTTATAATTATAACAAACACCCTTAGATGTTTGAAAAGTGAGGAAATTGTTATGTTAAAGATTGCAATTATTTCGACTGAACAGTACTCCCGGAAAACATGATTCATTAGATTCATAAATATAGCTGGTGCGTTGGTCACTCCAAATGGCATCACGAAAAAATCATAATGTCCATAGCGAGTTCTGAATTTCGTCTTGCTGGCTATAATGCCCTTAAGTCAATTATTGGATCGCAGGCATGTGATTGCAATGATTGAGAGAGGATCTATACCGGTAGAACAGTCTTACTCGAGATGATAGTATGCTATTTGGTTTGTCTTTATCATCGTGTACATACTTCAGGTGACATTACAGATCACTATTACATGTTGATAGAGCCCATAGGATTCTTACTTGACTACCAGAAGTATGATGGTGATCATATACGTAAAAGTTGGGTAGTCTATAAGCACATGCTTAAAGTGTCCCTAGTCGTAGGAGTTTCGAAACTGGGCATCGATACTCCAAGAGTAGACTAGTGTATATGGATCGAGATCCCGATGAGGGGCGGTGGCCGGTCTCATAAGCCATTGCTGTTAGTTGGTTCACCTAATATGTATACAGGTGCTCATTGGGTTATGAGTACACCGGACGGACTCGCCGGGAACATGCTAGTTGGTATTATACCTATTGTCAAATAGCAGTTTCCAGGTGACATGTGTACAGGTTAGTCTATCGACCTGAGATCATCATTTGTCTTATATGAGTTCCCACTGTGCTTTGATTACTACCCTACCATGGCTCAAAGGAGTCATGCAAACAGGTTTTAGTTAGGTACAGTCCCGAGCCACATGGAGGCAGTGAGCGGATCGTCAGGGGATTCGTCTCTCCCGATATTAGGGTTGATGTCGCGGAGTGCACGGGTGGCCATCACCAGAAATCCTCGGCCGGGGTATAAGAGAATTACCAATCTAGGATCGATAGTTTCTCAGTTGGTGATAGGTTTCATGCCGACACTAAATGTCAAGTTATTAGGGGTATGACTTTATCCACCCCTTAGACTCGATATGTGATACTCATAGACGAACGGACCGGACTGTACGGATATTGTCACTGTCAGGCTCAGTAGGGTCTCAGGATGAGTTTGCTCGTCGGCCTCCCTTACGCTCAATGCCTGGGTAGCCGTTACGTACAGCTAGTGCCACTGACATGCTTGTGGTTAAACCCACTGCCAACCTATTGACGATTCTTTAGAGTCCCACATAGAGGGTTTCCCAGATTTGGGTGTAACGTTGTAGAGGCTGTATGGTTTTATAGAAGGGTTCGATCATATTCGAGCACTTGTGCACGGACATGATCGGACAGATAATACTAGTAGGCTTTGGTTTAAGCCGGATCCTAGTATTATATTGTTGGATTATTTTCGTCTTGTTGCATTCGTATTCGGTCGAAATACGGATGCAGGTATGTATATACAGATGAGGGGTATTCTTGTAATCCGTTACAAGTTTATTTTAGAGTTGCCATTTTCTTTTCTTCCAATTTAAACATTTAGTTTAATATTCAAATGTGAGGTGGAAAGTGTGAGCATGGGTTTTGGCTTGGGTATCGATGAGGCATGGGCTATTGATTTTTGGGGAATGAAATTTCTTTAGTTGCACAATTAAATATTGCACGCATACCTCACAAACTCAAGTAAAACAAAAGGAAAGGAAGTGGCTGTTCATTTTTTGTGTCAAGGGGTTTTTGGTGGCTGCGGTTTTGTGTGCAGGGTTTTCTTTTGTTGATTTAAAACACAACTCCACTCACCTCAAAAGAACAGCCACTTCACTTTATTTTTCAAGTCTTGGCCAAAATTCTTGCTCTCATTTTCTTTACTCCAATGGCAACTCTTTCACCTCCACCCTAACATGTCTTATGTGTTGAGCAACCTAGGGTGTATTGAGACGAAGTAATCACACACAATCTCTACTTCATCTTGGGTATCTAGGCTAGCAAAATGGATGCCCGAGTTGCTTTGGTTTTGAAGCGGGAGCCCGTATTACTAATCCTCGATGTGGATCGTCTTTGACGAGGGAGACCGGAGAACAAACTTGATCGAGGAAGCCGTGAGGAGCTTGGGACAGAGGTTGAAGACTGAAGGACACGGATCGATCGGTATAACCTCTCTAAACTCCTTTTACAGTTAACTAGTATAGGGTTAATAATTCGATCCGGGAATCGGGTTCCGTTAGCGCCGGGTTTTAAAAGTTTTTGTTCTGCGTTTGGCTACGGATTGATGGCCAGGGCGCTGGCGTAACCTTACATGGTATCAAAGCCAACCCATTAACCGCATACTAGTTGGTTTAGACAATGTTAAAGTATCAAAACCAAAACAACCCCAAACAATACCCGATGCATTCCAGTTTCTGTCAAATTTTATATGGTCTTCAAAAATTATTTTAGCAACTATAGAAGACTACTTAGGTGGCTACTAGACTGCAACCCAAATACAAAACCATTCTAAGAAATTTGGGCCGAGCACATTGCCAATATTTCCGAGCTGGCCGGTTTTCTGGAAGCTTCTGGGTTTGATATTTGAAGTGTAGAATAGTTTCTGGAATGTTAGTTTAGTGGTATTGCTAGTTTAGCCCAGTTTGGATATGGTTTTATCTAGTGTTTGGGGATATTCGGGGTTATTTCAAAGTCGATATTTCTAACACCGTTTAAAGTTTACAGTACTTACATTTCTATCTGCGACTGTGAATGTCATTCGAGCGGTATAACTTGTCTAAATGCTATAGTTCTTTTAGACGGGTTTGCGAACGTGACATTCACGTTGATGTTCTGTGTTGTGCTGTGTTTTTGCGGATTCATCGTGGTGGATAGCTTGGATACAATGGTAGTATAGTTTAGTTTTATTTGTACATTTGATATTGCAGGGCAAGCATTCGACATGTGGACTGCCGTCACTGCCTGTTTGTATATTATTTGTTTGGGGCACGACTGGGTTGAGGTCGATGTCACCATTGTACATATTTTTCTTTTCCGTACTAGGATTACCCCGCGGTGGAGTGCACGGATAGCCGGGTTCTGGAGGGCAACAGGTCCGCATCTCATGGCGTTGAGAAAGAGGGGGCCTCACTCCAGAATTGGCAGGCTATTCGCCGCACTCGTAGCGGGTATAGGTTGACCCAAGGTGGGGTTCTCAAGTTACCGGATTCCGTGAAGTGCCGGGTGGCCCATTCACTTTGATGAAGGGGGCTGCCTCGCTTTTGGTTTTGGCGGGTAACTTGCCGCACTCGTAGGGGTCTAGATTTTCATTGCACAGGCTATCCACATGACCAGAGGAACGTCGGGTTTCACTTGGGGCTCAAAGGAAACCCGGGGCTCCCAGATTATATGTATTGTTCTGTGATGCTTATCGCTTATCTGTGATGTTGCATTCTTTACGCCTGGAGCGATTATTATATATTGTTATATATATACTAGTAGATGTTGTATATGTTTTACACCCGCGCTAGTCCAGTCCCCGCTCTGTCGTTAGTTAAGTAACCTAACGAGTGATGACGGGACCCAGAGGCGAATGCGGATGGCATATACGTACATCATATTTTCGTTCTTTTGTGGTGTGATTAATTGATGGGACCGCATTGATTCAGATCAATGCAAGGAAAATAGACCTATTCGATGTTGTTGGAACAATTTTCAAAACCTGTTATTACAAGGACGTTTTTCTTTTGTTTTGCATAGCGGTATTCGGTTATGAATATCCAGCACCTCATTCGACGAGGCAAGGGTCGAGATCCCTTCACCGGGAGTGACCCCTTGGGTAGAGTTTTACATCAGGGTAATAAATTCACTATAGTCGATTACTTTTTGCTTTGCATCGTGGTATTCAATTGGAATATCCCGCACCTCATTCCACAAGGAAATAGCCCAGATACTTTCACCGGGAGTGACCTCTTTAGCAAAGGTTTTCGCTACTATATATTTATAAAAAGCTATCCGGTTCCTTCAACGATATCAAGTTCATTACATTAAAAGTTTTTCGCCAAAAACCATTCGTAGCCCTCCGTCATTTCAGATGGATAGCACTTAGTATTTATGCTATGTATGTTGGCCTTCGTCAAGGCATAGTGTATGGTAGCTATTTGTTACTTTTCTGTTGTATAGATAGATGCGTTGGTTTGGGATAGTCGTACTACTATTTTGGCCTTCGTCAAGGGTATGTACGGGTGGGTTCAAATTAACCTGGACAATGACGAGTAGAACTTAACATGTGACTTATGATATGTTGGCCTTCGTCAAGGTCATAAGAGCATAGGGTAAAAATCACATCAGGAGTTTCAAACATACAGGAAACTTGCCAGGCATGCGCATACCTTCTGGAGTGTGATAATATGAGTGGATTCCATCAGGTTATCATGCGATGATAGTTGGATCCCGATACCCACTGATGAGTTGGTTTACTCCTCGGGTGATTTTAGATGAACCTGACTAATTCTTCTTTCAGGTTTAGAGGAGAATTTGAGGATACAGTGGGAGACATCCTGATTAGATAAAGTGAATGACCATTCTGATCTAGGTTAGAGTGCACGCTGAGTGTTTCTTTTCTCTCTCTCTTTGGCGGCGACCATGGCCCTACCCTAGATTATAACTCGGTAACCAAGTTAACCAGACCTTCTTAAAACATATTGACTTTTGGATTGTCTAAGTTGCATACTTCATTGCCACTCCTACTTTTACCCTTTGATTTTCTCCGGAACATTCCGTATCAGTACGAAGATCCACATTTATTGGATATAACTATCGTATAGCTACATACGAACTTGAAGAAACTTGTTTCAGATTCGAGGATGGTTTCCGGTTCTGAAGAAATCGAATAAGACTATTCAGTTGTCTTTTCCTTTTACCTTCTCTCAGGTTGTGAGGGCTCCTAGGATTAGGAGAGGGTACACCAATTGCGCTTATTGGATAGTCTTCTTCCAAACCATAGGCAGGTGCCGAAAGGTGAGGAAGGAAGAAAACCAATTAGCCTAAGTGGGGTGTACAGAAGGTAATAAGTAAAGACAAATAAAGGGATTAGAAAGAGGGCAAAGTAAATTACGACTGCTATCATTCATGACAAAACTGCGTAGTTCATCGCCACTCCTACTTCACATTTGCATTTCTTTGGTTCAGGAGAAATAGAATAAGGTTTATTCAGTTTTCTTTTCCTTTTACCTTCTCTCAGGTTGTGAGGGCTCCTAGGATTAGGAGAGAATACACCTATTACGCTTATTCGATGGTCTTCTTCCAAACCATAGGCTGGTGCCAAACAGTAGGAAAGGAAGAAAACCATTTAGCCTAAAGGTGGTGTACAAAAGGTAATGAGTAAAGACAAATAAAGGGATTTGGAGAGATTGCAAAGGAAATATACGGTTACAGTCATGAATATGGATAATGGAAGAGGCATTACTAGGAATACCCGGCTACCCCTTCGAAAATTTTTCATGTTTCAGTTCTACTGTGTGTTGTTAATTGAAAACTGATTTCCCAATTAGATCCTTACTCCAGAATATGTATTTACCAGGTTTGATTCTCACATCTGTATGGTTTTACAGATGATGAGTGGGAGTAAGTTATTGGGAATTAGGTGATCATATCCTCATTATATCGCAATTCGTTGTAATTGGTGATATTTGAGGAAATCGCCTGAGTTTTGCCTGATGGCAGATATTTGGTTTTGAATATCCGTTATTATGCACCAATTTCAAACTGATATATCTGTACGTTTATTTTATAAAGTGAGATATAACTTTTTGAAATTATGTCCATGACATTTACCTATATCAGTTGATGGTTAGGTAAGGAGTATTAAACAGTGGTGTAATTCTTCTTAACCATAATACAGTTTTCAACCTACGATGCACAGGGTTTGAGTTATTCAGCTCAGGGGACTTATACAAAGTATTGTATGTTGTCCAGTCTCCATTAGGACAGAAGGGTTGGTACTCGTACTATATTCTGTTTACTTGTGACTTCTCCAGTTTTGGACAAGTATTTCATTGAAATACAAGGTCCAAGTTTTGAGAAGTTATAGGTACAGGAATAAAGTAGAGAATTAGGTGTTACAAGTATCGGGATTCTTCAAGGCGATTGAAGATGTAGATACTTGTGTTTGGTATTCAGTTGAAAGTAATGGTTTTGAGAACTTGCTTCTCTTTCAGGTTACTCATATTTGGATGCACTCCTAAGTTGAGTAATGATGATCGGCCTCCTTCCATTTAGTTGACATGCACTGGAGACAGCTGCATCATTTGAATCTGGTTCCAATTAAATCAGTGTCTCTGTTTCTATATTGTATACAGAATGGTTCATATCCTAACGATGTTAAAGTATATGGAGTTGTCCGGCTTATGCTTAAAACCAGACTCTGGATAACTTAAGGCACGTTTCTGTAATGGCAGTTTGTGGGTTATCCTGGGTTATGACCAGGGGTAACTTTCTACCATCTGTGAGATCAATAGTGATATTGTTCTTGACTCGCCACAATTTTAGCAAAATGGATTTTTTCAGAAAACAGTGGTGGGAGTATGGTAGAACTGGAAATAATTCCAGAACCACAGACGATTACTGAAAATTTAATAAGAACCTAAAAATTCAATCAGGTTTGACATTCCATTAGCCACTCCACAGATATGGTGGGTAACCTCAGACGCCCGAGAGGTACTTTAGTATCCTCAAAGACGGTGGTAAAGAGGTTCTTGTTTATCCAGACTTGCCATCACTGCTGTTCTAGACTATGAGACTCGGCATAGGGATGAGTATAGCGTCGTTCTAAACTAGCTTTAGAAGTGCACGTGTATATGACTCTGCCAGAGGGTTGTTGTAGTCAGTGGGAGCAGTGGAAGTATAGTGGACAAGTAGCTTGTGTCTATTTATTATAAGTCTATGGTAGCTCCCCGGCCGTCAATCCGAGGCCAAATGCGGAAACAAAAACATTTTAGGAAATCGGCGCTATCATAGTCTTTCACCCGGATCGAACCATTAACGCTAAACTAGCTAACTACTAAGAAGTGAGAGTGGCTATACCGATCGATCATGTCCTTCGGTCTTTGGCCACCATCCCAAACTTCTCGCGGCATCCCCGATCTCTGGTCTCCTCGTCGGAAGGGCACCACATCAATGAGTCTTTTTACGGGCTCCCGCTTCATCTGAAGCAACTCGAACATGAAGTTTGCTAGCCGACATGTCCAAGGTGAAGTAGAGAATGTGTGTGATAACTTTGTCTCAAGCATCCATTGATTCTCAACACATAAAAGTGTATGGATGGAGGTTGAAGATGATGCCATTGGTGGAAGTTATGAGCTAGAGGAAGAAGAAGAAGAAGAGCTTTTCTTTTCTTGTGTGAGATGAAAAAATGAGAGAGGCTAGAATGATAATCACAAGAGCTAACCCATGTACATGGCTGCCCTCTCTCTCTCCATCTTCATTTCACACACTAAATCAATCCAGAATGTGTCATATGCACAAATAAAGAGACCATGAGTCATCGCCATCATACTGTTGGCCGTCAAGCAAGAATCCTAAGGGCTCTATCAACGTGTAATAGTAATCTGTAACATCACCTAAAGTATGTACACGATGATAAAGATAAACCAGATAGCATACTATCATCTTGAGTAAGACTGTCCTACTGGCATAGGTCCTCCCTCAATCATTGCAATCACGTGCCTGCGATCCAATAATTGACTTTGAGGGCACTATATCCAACAATCTCCCACTTGCACTCAAGGCCAATTATTGCGATGTCGCATACTCACAGCCCGTGTGATACCGAACATCCAACTCCTCTACTAATCAGTTTCACAAAGCTCGTTTGCGAAACTTTTGCGTTCGAGAAATACCCTCAGTGAGTGGATCCATCCTGATGTTTCTTTCTATGTCTCTCTTAATCTCAAGTTCGCAGAGAAAGCCATCTCTCAAATTGAGCAATACCTGTCTTAGAATATGTCTGGATATCTGATGGGACCCAGTTCATAAATGAACTCCAAATCTAAACTTCTTAGACTATATTGTCAACTGAATTTAATCAGTATCCTGCACCATGCCTCCCTCAGTATCCGCTTGGATCACCTGTCCAAACTACTGCCCCTCGTCAGAGGGAAAACTATAACTCTGACAGTTACTCTGTCATCCAGGTCACCTTGAAAGCCTGGAATGATAACCGTCTCCCAAAAGAGGCTGTTGTTATCATATCCCTAGAACATCCGCTTATGTTCATATACTGCTTCTGAACGCTTCTCCAGGATTGGATTAATATCAACTTATTGCATCTAGTGCAAAAACAACATCTGGTGTGGTACTTGACATCTCATGATTGACTCAATTGCCTAAGCAAGTGATATGCCAATCATGCACATCCCTCTCCCCTTTAGTCTGCAAGACACCTTTAGAGAGGGTGACTCCATCACCTGTAGGTATACTACCGTGCCAGGAGTCGTCCATTCTAAAATACCTTTAGAATGTTGTCTAAGTACCCAGATTGGGAAACTACCCAAATCTAGATCTAAAACCATAATCTAGTAACCAGAATATCTGATATAATATCCATATCCTTTATGGAGAATCCACTGTATGACAACCACAGTATAACCAATTGTAGATAGGAAGTTTACTTCCTACACTATGTATGTCATCCAAATACCAGGACATCACACCCTACTACTTTCTTAACAGATCCATCCCCTATTCTGATAAAATCAAAACCTATGACTGTGACATCAAAAATAGATGATCTATCTCAGCTATATCTGTTTTAGTCTATAAATAGACATAAGCTACTTGTCCACTATACTTCCGCTGCTCCCACTGACTACGACAACCCTCTGGCAGAATAATATATATACATGCACTTCTAAAGCTAGTTTAGAACGACGCTATACTCTTCCTCGTACCGGGTCTCACAGCCTGGAACAACAGTAGTGTCAAGTCTGGGTAAACAAGAACCTCCCTGTCACCGTCCTTGAGGATACCAAAGTACCTCTCTGGCGCCTGAGGTTACCCACCATATCTGCAGAGTGGCTAATGGAATGTCAAACTTGATTGAATCTTTAGGTTCTTATCAAATTTCCAGTAATCGTTTGTGGTTCTGGAATCACTTCCAGTTCTACCATACTCCCACTACTGTTTTCTGAAAAAATCCATTTTTATTAAAACTGTGGCGAGTCAAGAACAATATCACTATCGATCTTCCAGATGGTAGAAAGTCAACCCTCGTCATAGCCCGGGTCAAATCACAAACAGCCATTACAGAAACGTGCCTTGAGTTATCCAGAGTCTGGTTTTAAGCATAAGCCGGAAAACTCCATATACCTTAACATCGTTAAGATATGAGCCATTCTATATCTAATATAGAAACAGAGGCACTGATTTAATTGAAACCAGATTCAAATCATGCATCTGTCTCCAGTGCATGTCAACTAAATGGAGAGAGGTTGATCAGCGTTACCCAACTTAGGAACGCATCCAGATATGAGTAACCTGAAAGAGAAACAAGTTTCTCAAAACCATTACTATCAACTGAATACCGAATACAAGTATCTACATCTTCGATCACCTTGAAGAATCCTAATACTTGCAACACCTGGTTCTCTACTTTATTCTTATACCTATAACTTCTCAAAACTTGGATCTTGTATTTCTATGAAACACATGTCTAAGAACTAGAGAAGTCATAAGCAAACAGAATATAGTACGAGTACCAACCCCTCTATCCTAATGGACACTGGACAACATACAATACTCTGTATAAGTCCCCTGAGTCTAATAACTCACTCCCTGTGTGTCATAGGTTGAACACTGTACTTATGGTTAAGAACAATTACACCGCTGTTTAATGCTCCTTACCTAACCATCCACTGATATAGGTGTAGGGTTCCTAGGCTTACTCAAGAGGTTCCACAAGGCATCAACCATGCCAAAATCAAATTTTTCCATGTGCCGAGAAACCCTAATTTAGATCGTTAACTAGAGGTAAGGCGAAAGCATGCAAGTTAACTACTTTAACTATAGGTGAAATGGATTACAACCTTTGTAGATCCGGTCCTCCATTTCTAAAGCTCCGTGTTGACGTCCCTCCGCTGCGATCATCGGGATCCCGGACTCTAGCTATGGTTTCTTCGAAGAAACGAGCGGGCTAGGTCGTTGACTTCGATGCCGAAAATGATCTACGTCGAGGCAACTCAAACTCAAGCTCCGTCTTCACTTGGTCAAGAACCTTGTGAAGAAAACACACTCTACTACATGGCAAGTGGTAGAGGATGAAGAAATAGGAAGTGGGTTCACTTTGGATTTGGATTTCTCACTTGGTTTCTTCACTTGAAATTTTTCTAGAAAAGCTTTCTTCACTTCATGAAGAAGAAGAAAAAGAAGAAAATCAAAAAGAATTAAAACAAAATGATAAATCAAGTGAAGTCTATCTTCTTGCAACCATGGGTGAGTTTTCTTTTGTAGAGAGTAAACTATAGTTTAGGTAATGGTTAGGTCAATGAATAAAACAAAATGGTTTAGACTTTGTCAAAAGATGCTTGAAGTGTCATGAAGCTTCTAGCAAAGAAAAAGGAAAAAGACCATTTTGTTTTAACATAATAAATAAATAAAACCATAACCATTAACCTAAACAATGTATAAATCATACACACACCCAAGTTTGCATGTATCATCAAACATGATACAAACTAGTGCACAAATATATATCACATATACAACTTGTGCACATCAAGTGAGAAAAACAATCTTAAGTGAACCAATACTAGTTAATGTAAAGTAATATATCCAATATATAATTATACATTAAATCATTAAATCAACACTTGATTTAACGATCCGGTCATATTGCATATAACCGACTAGTATCAAGTGTATCAATGTATCGAATCAACACTTGATTCGGTAACCCGGCTATATCTCATATAACCACCCGATAATACAAATCGCGAGAATAGAATACAGTATCACATACTGGTATTATTCTCGGTCCCGCACATATTTCATATGCGCTCCCATTTCGTTTCGCTTGAGCCAGGAAACCTCTGTGTAGGACTCTAAAGACCCGTCAATACGCTTGTAGTAGGTGATGATCATATCAAACACCCACAAGCCGCAAGCGGTCTGCTAAACGTAACGGCCACCCGGGTATTGAGCGATCAGAAGATCAATGAGCAAGCCTGCTCACACTCCTGTGAATCCAACCAGTAACACTTACCGCACAATCCGGTCTGTTCGTCTGATATGTCGCATATCTCGCCTAGGGGTGGTAAACGTCAGACCCCAGTAGCTTGATAAGTCATGCCGATGTAAGGTCCATAACAAGCATGAAACTACTGATAACACTTACCAGTAAATCAGTGCAACCCTGGTCAAGGATTTCCAGTTATGGCCAGTCGAGCATAGCGCAACATCAACCCTCAATACCGGGAGAGACGAATCCCCTCCTATCGCTCATTGCCTCCATATGAATCGGGACTGTACCCAAAAATCACCTGTTTGCACGACTCAGTAGAGCCGTGGTAGGGTGGAAATCAAAGCATAGTAGGAGACACACAAGACTCTATGACGATCTCGGGTCAACAGACTAAGTTGTACCAGTGTCACCAGAGAACTGCCATCTGACGTGAGGTATAATACCATCTGGGAGTTCTCGGTGAGTCTGTTCAGTGTACCCAGTCTCCACTGAGCACCCGCATACCGTCTCTGATGTCAAACACCAATGGATATGGGATCATCCATCGCCCATCACATGGGTCGAGAAGATATATGCTAGTCTACTCTGGAATATCGATGCCCCGTCTCGATATTCCCACGACTAGGAACATTGAAGGATGTACTCATGGACTACCCAGGCCCCACTAGTATGATCTACATCACAGTCCTGGAAGTCGAGCACATATCCTAAGGGCTTTATCAACATGTAATAGAGAGACAACAAGTATACATGTTAAGATAAAGAGCAACCAGATAGCGTACTATCATGTCGAGCAAGAAAATCCTACCTATATATGTCCCAACATCCACTACAATATACATCCTATGTACAGTAATGGCCTCTGGGGCATACATATAACTAACAATCTCCCACTTGCACTAGGGCCATCTGTAGCAGTGGTTGCAGTATCTCATACTCAACCATCCCTTAAAAGTCTCTCTCTGGGAAAAGGCCTTTGTGAGTGGATCCGCCGTGTTGTCCTCTGAGTCTACTCTCCTAACCTCGATCACCCTGGAGATCAACTATCTCCTTGATCAGGTGATGCTGCCTCAGAATATGTCTGGGTCACTGATGGGACCGGGGTTCCTGGGCCAAAGCCATACCTCCATTGTCGCACAATGGTAGGAACTTAGTTCATCTCATGAACTAATATACACCCAAACTGCCTCTTTGGTAGTATCTTTGATAGCGATGTCACCAGCCTTTATCGTCTAGTTTGCCACGGTATCTCGCTTGGAACTCATCCAACATACCGTCCCTCCATTGAGAGTAAAGACAATGCCTGCGACTGACATTCAGTCGTCCTTATCACCCTAGAACTTTTTCAGTGATTCTTCCCAGGATCGATTGATACCATCTCACTACACCTAGTGAGAATCCTAATATCTATTTAGATCTATCTCATAAATATAAAACCTAGGATTTAGGAGATATCACATACATCCTATATGGAGAATCCTTGTGATAAGAGGAGATTGACCGTGCGTAGTATAGGAAACTCTTTTCCTATTAAGAGTATGTTATCCACGTACTCTACGAGGATCACCACCTTACTTTCTACTACCTTTTTTGTATATACAAGGTTCATCTACCATTTTGATGAAGTCAAACTCTTTGACTATCGCATCAAAACAGACGTTCCAACTCCGCGATGCTTGCTTTATTCTGTAAAGCAACTTTCACACGTTTCCGCTGCTCCCACTGTTTACGAAGCCCTCTGGCTGTGTACTTATAGACATTCTCTTCTAAATCAATATTTAGAAAAATAGTCATGACACCTAACCACCAGATATCGTAGTCATGGTGTGTAGCAAAGGCAAGTAGGATCCGGATGGACTTAAGCATAGCCACTGGAAAAGGTTTCATCATTATCCACGCCTGGTCGATGACGAAAACCTTTAACAAGTCTAGCTTTGAAAGTCTCAACTTTTCCATCTACACCAAGTAATCTTCTCAAGATATACTTGCTTCTGATGGGGATTTAACCCTTCAGATACAGTATCCAAAGTCCATACTTTGTTGGTGTACATGTATTCCATCTCAGATCTATTAGCATCCAGTCATTCTTACAGAGTCCATACTCTTGATGGCCTGCTCGAAACTAGTTGGGTCATCATCTCATGATGCAATCCTCGCTCCCACTGTCATCGAGAAACCGAAGTATCTTTCAGGCGGATGAGGAACCCTACCAGATCGGTGGAGAGGCTGAGGTTCGTCGGGGACTATTGAATCCTTTAGTTCTGTCAAATCATCAGCTGTAGTTTGTATAGCTGGAACTCCTTCCAGTTCTACAGAACTGACCTTGCCTCGATCTTGTCCGGATTTTGCTTTTGACATAGGCCGGACAATCCCAAATCTTAACTTACTTAAGAGATAGGCTCTTCCCATACCATATCTCATATGGAGTTGTAGGCACTGATTTGATTGGAATCCAATTCAATAGGTATGCAGCTTCTCAAGTGCACAACCCCCAAAAGGAAATAGGTAACTCAGCAGTACTCATCATAGAACGCACCATATCATATAGGGTGTGATTGCTCCGCCCCGATACACCATTGTGCTGTGGTGTATACAGAGGAGTAATGCTGAGAGAGAATCTCATTCTCCTTTAGAATAGTCTAGGAATTCTATGCACAAGTATTCTCCTCCCTGATCTCATCACAGGACATAATACTTATACCTATATTGGTTCTCTACTTCTGACTTATATTCTGTGAATTTCTCAAAGCTTCAGACATGTGTTTCAGCAGGAACATGTGTCCGAATCTTGAGAGATCATCAGAGAATATAAGGAAGTACAAAGAACCAGTCCTGGCATATGTAGACTGGGGACTTTCATACATCATTATGTATCAGTCCCAAGAGTTCACTAACTCTTTCTCTGTTTCCAATAAACAGAGCTATGGTCATCTTATCTTTGTGACATGACTAGCAAGTTTCACAAGATGTAAATTCAAACTGATTTAAATATGCATCTAAATTTAACTTTAGCTAGTCGGGTCACATTGATATGACCTAGTCTACAATACCTCAAGAAGGAATCGTTCATTTCTGAACTCTTCCTCTCGTGTGTGTTCTGTATACTAAGAACTGTAGTTTGATTTAGAACGTCAATGCTTTTAGATAACGTGCCTGAACCGATCAACTTTTCAAATGTTCAAAACAATATTCAACAATACAAAATTATATCCTTCTTTAATAAATAAAGAGATTGATATGATTTTGTATATCAGGTTCGGTATCTAATAACATTCGTTCAGAATCAATGTACTGGTAATACAGGGTGACAGTGACAAACAGATTTGGCTGCAACACTTGCACCATTTTCTGTCTCATGAAACTTATCACCCGTTCTCAGTTCTCTACCTTTCTGTATCCCGTATAACAGATTATTCATTTGGGATCCTGATTTGGTATCAAATACCCAGGACGAAGAGGATACTGAGAAACAGTTCTTTATAATGAACACACCCGAAGGAGATGCATCATCATGCACTTTCTTCATTTGGGCGGCACGGGAAATCTGGTATTCCCCTAATTCCTGCTCTGTCTTATAACAATTATAAGTTGGAGCGGGACCAACGTTCCCCAGCTCAGTATAACAAGCGGGTTCGGTCAATACATCCATATTATTATCTTGATTAAGGCGTGATATGGTCGCTACCTGGAGAGAGAGAGAGAAGAAAATACTCTGCGTGCGCTCTTGCAAGATTAGATTGGTTATTTATTTTATCTAATCAGGATGGCTCCCACTGTTTTTATCAAATCTTCCTTCAAACCTTAAAAGGAAAGACTAGCCGGGATTAATTACACTCTACAAGTTCGCCAATCTTTCAACCAGGCCAGTGCCGGTACTTTGAGGGAGGTTCCCCGTGCTTTCGCACGGACCTAATTAAAGTAAACCTCATTTTCCCAGGGGCGTAACCCTATTGACACCTTTCTAAACACCTACTTGATCGGCTAATTGCAAAGTGCAAAACTCTCCCAGGAGTAACAATTACTCGCAGTGAGTATCGGGATCCAACTATCATATAGAAAGTATGCAATCTCATTGCAAATTTCAACACTTGAAACTCCCGATAAAGGTTTTTACCCCTAGCACTTATGACCTTAACTATGGTCAACAAATCATAAGTACTAGTCAAGTTCTACCCGTCATTTCATGATTAATTAGACCCACCCACATGACCCTTAACTAAGGTCAACAAAGTCACGCGACTGTCCAAACTAATCGCATCATATACGGTGTAGGAAGACATCACTTAGCTACCGTACACTGTGCCTTGACTATGGTCAACAAACACAGCACGAATACTAAGTACTCTACTTCCTAAAATGACGGAGGGTTGCGGATGGTTTTTACGAAAACCTTTAACACTTTGAACTTGATCTCGTTGCGGAATCAAATGGTTTTTAAATGGAGTGTTTTTGAGGTTTTCTAGTTTTGCTAAAGGGGTCACTCTCGGTGAAGGGATCGTTGGCCCTTTCCTCATCGAATAAGGTGCAGGATATATCATATATACCGCTGTGCAAAGCAAAAACTATAGAAGCAATCAAAAGACAAACCGAGGGTTGTAGCATCTGCTAATTATTGCTAAAGAGGTCACTCCCGGTGAAGGGATCGTCGGCTCTTTCCACATCGAATAAGATGCTGGATGTTCTACAAGGAACACCGCTATGCAAAGCAACAACTAGAGCTACCTAATTTTTGAAATTCGATTCCACAACATCTTTTAGATTTATTTTCTTTCATTAATCTCATTAGTGAATGTCCCATCATTTAAGTCCACCTAAACATCACAGATAAATACAACGTACGCTTATGCCATCTGCATTCACCTCGATGTCCCGTCTGCACCGTTAGGTTAGGTAACTAACGGCAGAGCGGGGCAGGGCTAGCACGGGTGTAAAACATAAGCAATGTCTATATAATATATCATATATACTATATACAGTATCAATCTGAACATATCACATGATCACATCACAGATAACGCAACAGAAAATATCATATGAAATATTGGATATACTAGGTCGTCCGTGTTTTATTTTGAGCCTGTATAAAACACGGATTCCACGGTCGTGATGAATAGCCAATCCCACACCCCTAGACCCCTACGAGAGTGGCAACCCTACCAATTCTAGAGTTAGGAGACCCGAACTCGACTCCTCGAGATGGTCTCCCACTGGACCCTAGAACCCGGTTACTTGTGCTCCCCTCCTTGGGTCTATCCTAATGCGGAAAAGTAAATAATATACAATGGTGACATCATCCTCAACCCGAAAGTGCCCCAATAAAAGAATATTACATACAAGTTTTTTACATGAATGAAAATGAAAAACACTCATCTCACATAAAAAAAAACCCGGCTATTCAAACACGACGATCCAATATAACATATCCAGCAACACATAACATCACATGTCATCAACGTAAGTAAACATGCGTATCCCAATTGTCGTTGACATATAGAAACGAAACCGGCGATATCACATATTACACTTACGGTTGCAGAAAAGAAAGTGTAAAACTACAACAGTTGGAATCCGCAATCTTTTTAGACATCGCATGCCTAATCAAATGAATTCCTTAGACATCACATGCCTAACAATTATAAACCCTGCATTTCAGTCTCAAAATCGAAAACTGTTTTCAATATCAAGTCGGGCAATTCAACAAGATTCCCGACATCCTGATCGAATGCTCGTCGAAAACTTTAGTAGACGGCCGCACCCCCGATACCGTCGACGAAGTGCACTAAGGCGGAACACCGCTGCCGCGAGCACCCGAACGGATGCTTTCGGCGACGAGGTTCTCCTACAGTCACTTGGTCGGGGCTATGGGGCGTGGCTATCTATTAAGTTTACCGGCGAGTATCCGCGTACGCTACGTGATTGCGACGGACTTTTGATCACATCAAAATCCCGTGACAACCGATCAAGTGAGACTAAAGTGCTAGATTTATAACATTCAAATTAGTTATCTCATAACTACTTGTGGATTCTAAATATTGTCTCACATTCCAGATAAATAGACAATGTTAAACTTTCCGATCGAATAATCAAACACCCAATTTTTCCCGAAAAACTCAACACTTGAAATAAGTTTAAAAACATCCACTTCATGCCACAGTACCAACGGTCCAGCCGTAGAAGCGTCAAGCCAATGCCTCACATGTGGCACGCCGTACTGCCCCAAACCCGAAGATTTAAAAGGCAGTTCAAGAGGGTCACATAGTCGAGTTAAGGTTTGTTGTCTTCTAGAGGGTCCATCGCGTTACTTGCACTACTTAGAATGTTCTTAAACTACGGAAAAATCCAACACTTGGAAATTTCCCGTCAGGGGAAAAAGTGGGTTATTTATATCCGGTCGAACTTTTTAACACGTTCAAAAATTACCTGGAAAAACATAAACAAAGTTAAACAATCCGATCGAAATATCGAGTCCCCAAAACAATCCAGAAAACTCAACTGTTGAGTATAGATTAAAAATTCCCAGAAAACAGAGGAAACTGCTACGGGCATTACTGTAGGAAAAAGGGTCCCTAAGCATTACATACGGTCGCAGAACCGCCGCCAAAAGCACGTTAAGGCCGCGGTTCCGCGGCGCTACAGTAGATTTAGGGATTCGTTTTCTACAGTTTTTCTTAGAATTTCCTGCCCTATTTTCTGAGCATTTTTAATTCACAAAAATCCACAGTTTCAAAAATTGTACAGAGAAGGGTGTAGTTTAGGGTTTCGGGGTTCGATCGGGTTTCTAACTTTGTCTACACTTCGTCTAAAGCTCTAACCTGGCTCTGATACCACTGTAGGGTTCCCAGGCACACTCAAGAGGTTCCACAAGGCATCAACCAAGCCAAAATCAAATTTTTCCATGTGACGAGAAATCCTAATTTAGATCGTTAACTAGAGGTAAGGCGAAAGCATGCAAATTAACTACTTTAACTACAAGTGAAATGGATTACAACCATTGTAGATCCGGTCCTCAACTTCTAAAGCTCCGTGTTGACGTTCCACCGCTGCGATCATCGGGATCCCGGACTCTAGCGATGGTTTCTTCGAAGAAACGAGCGGGCTAGGCGTTGACTTCGATACCGAAGATGATCTACGTCGAGGCAACTCAAACTCATGCTCCGTCTTCACTTGGTCAAGAACCTTGTGAAGAAAACACACTCTACTACATGGCAAGTGGTAGAGGATGAAGAAATAGGAAGTGGGTTCATTTTGGATTTGGATTTCTCACTTGGTTTCTTCACTTGAAATTTTTCTAGAAAGCTTTCTTCACTTCATGAAGAAGAAGAAGAAGAAGAAAATCAAAAAGAATTAAAACAAAATGATAAATCAAGTGAAGTCTACCTTTTTGCAACCATGGGTGGATTTTCTTTTATAGAGAGTAAACTATAGTTTAGGTAATGGTTAGGTCAAAGAATAAAACAAAATGGTTTAGACTTTGTCAAAAGATGCTTGAAGTGTCATGAAGCTTCTAGCAAAGAAAAAGAAAAAGACCATTTTGTTTTAACATAATAAATACATAAAACCATAACCATTAACCTAAACAATGTATAAATCTTACACACACCCAAGTTTGCATGTATCATCAAACATGATACAAACTAGTGCACAAACATATATCACATATACAACTTGTGCACATCAAGTGAGAAAAACAATCTTAAGTGAACCAATACTAGTTAATGTAAAGTAATATATCCAATATATAATTATACATTAAATCATTAAATCAACACTTGATTTAACGATCCGGTCATATTGCATATAACCGACTAGTATCAAGTGTATCAATGTATCGAATCAACACTTGATTCGGTAACCCGGCTATATCTCATATAACCGCCCGATGATACAAATCGCGAGAATAGAATACAATATCACATACTTGTATTATTCTCGGTCCCGCACATATCTCATATGCGCTCCCATTTCGTTTCGCTTGAGCCAGGAAACCTCTGTGTAGGACTCTAAAGACCCGTCAATACGCCGGTAGTAGGTGATGATCATATCAAACACCCACAAGCCGCAAGCGGTCTGCTAAACGTAACGGCCACCCGGGTATTGAGAGATCAGAAGATCAACGAGAAAGCCTGCTCACACTCCTGTGAATCCAACCAGTTACACTTACCGCACAGTCCGATCTGTTCGTCTGATATGTCGCATATCTCGTCTAGGGGTGATAAACGTCAGACCCCAGTAGCTTGATAATTCATATCGATGTAAGGTCCATAACAAGCATGAAACTACTGATAACACTTACCAGTAAATCAGTGCAACCCTGGCCAGGGATTTTCAGTTATGGCCAGTTGAGCATAGCGCAACATCAACCCCCAATACCGGGAGAGATGAATCCCCTCCTATCGCTCATTGCCTCCATGTGAATCGGGACTGTACCCAAAAACCACCTGTTTGCATGACTCAGTAGAGCCGTGGTATGGTGGAAATCACAGCACAGTGGGAGACACACAAGTCTCTATGACGATCTCAGGTCAACAGACTAAGCTGTACCAGTGTCACCAGAGAACTGCCATCTGACGTGAGGTATAATACCATCTGGGAGTTCTTGGCGAGTCCGTTCAGTGTACCCAGTCTCCACTGAGCACCTGCATACCGTCTCTGATGTCAAACACCAATGGATATGGGATCATCCATCGCCCATCACATGGGTCGAGAAGATATACGGTAGTCTACTCTGGAATATTGATGCCCCGTCTCGATATTCCCACGACTAGGAACATTGAAGGATTACTCATGGACTACCCAGGCCCCACTAGTATGATCTACATCACAGTCCTGGAAGTCGAGCACATATCCCAAGGGTTTTATCAACATGTAATAGAGAGACAGTAAGTATACATGTTAAGATAAAGAGCAACCAGATAGCGTACTATCATGTCGAGCAAGAAAGTCTTACCTATATTGTAGGGTTCCTAGGCACACTAGTGAGGTCTCCCAAACCATCAACCATGGCAATTTCAAAAAATATGGTGCCTACAAACCCTAAACTACGGATCGATAACTAGATGTCTAGGCAAAAAGGAACTAGTTAACACTTAACTATTGGGAATACGGAAATACAACCTTTGTAGATCCGGTGCTCCACCTCCATAGCTCCGCAATGAAGTCGTCTCCGCTGTCCAAAACTAATCCGGGCTCTAGAGTCGGCTTCGTCGGAGAAAAAGTGAGCTAGGTCGTCGATGTCCATGCCGAAGATGATCTACGTCGAAGCATCGCTGGATCAAGCTCCGACTTCACCAAGTCAAGAAACTTGTGAAGTAAACACACTCTACTACTTGGCAAGAGGTAGAGGATGAAGAAATAGGAAGTGGGTTAACTTTAGAATTGGATTTCTCACTCAAAAACATCAATCACCATTGATGAGGTAAGCTTTTCTTCTTCAAGTCAAGGAAGAAGAAGAAGAAGCTTATATGATAAGTTCATTAAAAAGAAAAAGTAAATCAATACTTATCATATATTCAACCTTAGTTAAGTGTAGAGAAAAGACCATGGTTAATAGAATGGTTAGGGTTAAGGATAAGAACAAAATAGTCACTAGGTCAAAGTCTTCAAGAAGCTTCAATATGAAACAAAATTAGCCACCATTTTCTTTTTATGCCTTTTCTAATTATTTCCAAAATGAATAAATAGATAAATAAATAAGAAAAGGAAATAAAACCCTAATCATATAAATAACCATGGTTTATTCTTAACATACACTTAAACAATCATGTATCATCAAACATGATACAATCAAATGTACAAATGTATATCACATATACAATGTGCACATTACAAGTGAGAAAATCCATATAAAGTGAACCAATACTAGTTAACGCAAAGTAATATATCAAATATATAATTATGCATTAAATCATTAAATCAACACTTGATTCAATGACCCGGTCATGTCGCACACAACCGACTAGTATATAATGTATCGGCTTATCAAATCAACCTTTGATTCGATAACTAGGGTATATCTCATATAACCTAATCGATACATTCATCGCGAGAATGGAATACGGTATCACATACACGCATTATTCTCGGTCCCGCACATATCTTATATGCGCTCCTATTTCGTTTCGCTTGAGCCAGGAAACCTCTGTGTAGGACTCTAAAGACTCGTCAATACGCCGGCAGCAGGCGATGATCATATCAAACACCCACAAGCCGCAAGCGGTCTGCTAAACGTAACGGCCACCCGGGTATTGAGCGATCTGAAGATCGACGAGCAAGCCCGCTCACACTCCAGTGAATCCGACCAGTAACACTACCGTACAGTCCGGTCTGATCGTCTGATATGTCGCATATCTCGCCTAGGGGTGGTAAACGTCAGACCCCAATAGCTCAATAAGTCGTGTCGATATGAGGTCTATAACAATTCGAGAAACTACTGGTAACACTTACCAGTAAATCTCAGCAACCCTGGCCAGGGATTTCCTGTTATAGCCAATCGAACACAGCGCAACATCAACCCCTATACCGGGAGAGACGAATCCCCTCCTATCGCTCATTGCCTCCATGTGACTCGGGACTGTACCCAAAAACCACCGTTTTGCATGCCCTCTTGGACGTGGTAAGATGGAAATCAAAGCACAGTGGGAACCACACGAGACTCTATGACGATCTCGGGTCAACAGACTACTCTGTACCAGTGTCACCAGAGAACTGCCATCTGACGTGAGGTATAATACCATCTGGGAGTTCTCGGCGAGTCCGTCCAGTGTACCCAGTGACCACTGAGCACCCGTACACCATCTCTGATGTCAAACACCAATGGATATGGGATCATCCATCGCCCATCACATGGGTCGAGAAGCGTATACGCTAGTCTACTCTGGTATATCGATGCCCCGTCTCGATACACCTACGACTAGGGACCTTGAAGGATGTACTTATGGACTACCATGTCCCCACTAGTATGATCTGCATCATAGTCTAGGTAGTCAAGTACAAATCCTAAGGGCTTTACCAACATGTAACAGAGAGACAATCAGCATACACGTTAAGGTAAAGGGTAACCAGATAGCATACTATCATGTCGAGCAAGAAAGTCCTCCCTACATATGTCCCAGCATCCACTACAATATACATCCTATGTACAGTAATGGCCTCTAGGGCATACATATAACTAACAATCTCCCACTTGCACTAGGGCCATCTGTAGCAGTGGTTGTAGTATCTCATACTCAACCATCCCATAATTGTCTCTCTCTGGGAACAGGCCTTTGTGAGTGGATCCGCTGTGTTGTCCTCTGAGTCTACTCTCCAAACCTCGATCACCCTGGAGATCAACCATCTCCATGATCAAGTGATACTGCCTTAGAATATGTCTGGATCACTGATGGGACGGACGTTCCTTGGCATAAGCCACAACTCCATTGTCTCACAATGGTAGGAACATAGTTCATCTCATGAACCAATATACACCCAAACAGCTTCTAGGGTAGCATCTTAAGTAGCGATGTATCCAGCCTTTATCGTCTAGTATGTCACGGTATCTAGCTTGGAACTCTTCCAACATACCGTCCCTTTACTGAGGGTAAAGACAATACCTGCGACTGACATTCAGTCGTCTTTATCACCCTGGAACCCTTCCAGTGATTCTCCCCAGGATCGATTGATACCATCTCACTACAACTAGTGAGAATCCTAACATCCATTTAGATCTATCTCATAGATCCAAAATCCAGGAGTAGGTATCATTATGATCCTATATGGAGAATCATTGTGATAAACGGAGATTGACCGAGCGTAGCATAGGAAACTCCTTTCTTATCAAGAGTATGTCATCCACGTACTCTACGAGGATCATCACCATACTCCCTACTACCTTTTTGTATATACAAGGTTCATCTACCATTTTGATGATGTCAAACTCTTTGACTAACACATCAAAACAGACGTTCCAACTCCGCGATGCCTGCTTTAACCTATAAAGCATCTTGCACACGTTTCCGCTGCTCCCATTGTCTACGAGGCCCTCTGGCTGTGTACTTATAGACGCACTCTTCTAAATCATCATTTAGAAAAGCAGTCAAGATACTTAACCACCAGGGATCGTAGTCATGGTATGCAGCCGTGGTAAGTAGGATCTGGATGGACTTAAGCATAGCTACTTGAAAAGGTTTCATCATAATCCACGCCTGGTCAATGACGAAAAGCTTTAACAAGTCTAGCTTTGAAAGTCTCAACCTTTCCATGTACACCAAGTAATCTTCTCAAGATATACTTGCTCCTGATGGGGATTTAACCCTTCAGATATAGCAACCAAAGTCCATACTTTGTTGGTGTATAAGGATTCCATCTCAGATCGCTAAACATCCAGCCATTCTTACAGAGTCTTACTCCTGATGGCCAGCTAGAAACTAGTTGGGTCATCATCTCATGATGTAATCCTCGCTCCCACTGTCATAGAGAAACTGAAGTATCTCTCAGGTGGGTGAGGAACCCTACTAGATCGGCGGAGAGGCTGAGGTTCGTTGGAATCTACTGAATCCTTTGGTTCTATCAAATCATCTTCTGTAGTTTGTATAGTTGGAACCTTTCCAGTTCTACATAACAGACCTTGCCTCGAGCTTGTCCGGATTTTGCTTTTAGACATAGGCCGGACAATCCCCAAATCTTAACTGACTTAAGACATGGGCTCTTCCCATACCATATCTTATATGAAGTGGTAGGCAACTGATTTGATTCGAACCCTATTCAATAGGTATGCAGCTACTCAAGTGCATAACTCCCAAAAAGGAAACAGGTAACTCAGTAGTACTCATCATAGAGCACACCTTATCATATAGGGTGTGATTGCTCCGCCCTGATATACCATCGTGCTATGGTGTATACACAGGAGTAATGCTGAGAGAGAATCTCATTCTCCTTTAGAATAATCCAGGATTTCCGTGCACAAGTATTCTCCTCCTTGATCTCATCATAGGACATAATACTTATACCCGTATTGGTTCTCTACTTCTAGCTTATATTCTGTGAATATCTCAAAAGGTTCGGACTTGTGTTTCAACAGGAACATAGGTCTGAATCTTGAGAGATCATCAGAGAACGTAATGAAGTATAAAGAACCAGTCTTGGCATGTGCAGACAGGGGACCTACATACATCAACATGTATCATCCCAAGAGTTTACTAACTCTTTCTCTGTTTCCAGTAAACGGAGCTATGGTCATCTTATCTTTGTGACATGACTGGCGAGTTTCACAAGATGTAAATTCAAACTGATTTAAATATACATCTATATGTAACTCTAGCCAGTCGGGTCGCATTGATCTGACCTAGTCTACAATACCTCAAGAAGAATTCGTTCATTTCTGAACTCTTCCTCTTGTGTGTGTTCTGTATACTAAGAACTGTAGTTTGATTTAGAACAGCAATGCTTTTAGATAACGTGCCTGAACCGATCAACTTTTGATATAGGAAATGTTCAAAACATTATCCAACAATACAAAATTTTATCATTTCTTTACTAATAAAGAGATAGATATGATTTTGTATATCAGGTTCGGTATCTAACAATATTCGTTCAGAATCAATGTATTGGTAATACAGGGTGACAGTGACCAACAGACTTGGCTGCAACACTTGCCCCATTTTCTGCCTCATGAAACTTATCACCCGTTCTCAGTTCTCTACCTATCTGTAGCCCTATGTAACAGATTACATATCTGGGATCCTGATCCGGTATCATATACCCAGGACGTAAAGGATACTGAGAAATAGTTCTGTATAATAAACACACCCGAAGATGATGCATCAGCATGCACTCTCTTCGTTTGGGCGGCACGGGAATTCTGGTAATCCCCAATTTCCTGCTCTGTCTTATAACAATTATAAGTTGGAGCGGGACCAACGTTCCCCAGCTCAGTATAACAAGCGGGTTCGGTCAATAATCCGTATTATTATCTTGATTAAGGCGTGATATGGTCGCTACCTGGAGAGAGAGAGAAGAAAACACTCAGCGTGCGCTCTGTCAAGAATAGATTGGTTATTATTTTATCTAATCAGGATGGCTCCCACTGCTTTTTATCAAATCTTCCTTCAAACCCTAAAAGGAAAGACTAGCCGGGATTAATTACACACTACAAGTTCGCCAATCTTTCAGCCAGGCCAGTGTCGGTACTTTGAGGAAGGTCCCCCGTGCTTTCGCACGAACCTAATTAATGAAAACCTCGTTTTCCCAGAGGCGTAACCTCGTTAACACCTTTCTAGACACCTACTTGACCGGCTAATTGTAATGTATAAAACTCTCCCAGGAGTAACTCTTACTCGCAGTGGGTATCGGGATCCAACTATCTCATAGAAGGTATGCAATCTCATTGCAAATTTCAACACTTGAAATTCCCGATAATATTTTGCCCCTAGCAACTTATGATCTTGGCTAAGGTCAACAAATCATAAGCGCTAGTCAAGTTCAACCCGTCATTTCCTGATTGAATTAAACCCACCCGTACGACCCTTGGCTAAGGTCAACAAAGTCGCACGACTACCCTAACTCAATCACATCTCATGTTTTAGCAGATAAATACTAATTAGCTACCGTACACCACGCCTTGGCTAAGGTCAACAAACGCAGCACGAATACTAACTAGTCTTTATCTGAAATGACGGAGGGCTACGCAGGTTTTTCTGAAAACCATGAGCGTAATGAACTTGATATCGTTGTAGAATCAAAATGAAGTTTTGAAATGGAGTGATTTTGAGGCTTTTCTAGTTTTGCTAAAGGAGTCACTCCCGGCGAAGGGATCTCGGTCCTTTCCTCGTCGAATCAGGTGCGGGATATATCATATATATCACTGTGCAAAGCAAAAACCTAAAAGCAGTCAAAAGCAAACCGAATGTGTAGCATCTGCCAGTTATTGCTAAAGGAGTCACTCCCGGTGAAGGGATCTCGGTCCTTTCCTCGTCGAATGAGGTGCGGGATATATCATATATATCACTGTGCAAAGCAAGAACTGTAGCTACCTGTTTTATTTAAAATCTGATTCTACAACATCTTAGGTTTCTTATCTTTCATTAATCACATTAATGAAGTCCCATCATTTAAATACCTAAACATCACAGATAGATATGACGTACACTTATGCCATCCGCATTTGCCTCGATGTCCCCTCGTGCACCGTTAGGTTAGGTAACTAACGACAGAGCAGGGCAGGGCTAGCGCGGATGTAAAACATAAGTAACGTCTATATAATATATCATATATACTATATACTATATCCATCACAGAATCACAACACAGATATCGCAGCAGAATAAACATATGAAATATTGGATATACTAGGACGTCCGTGTTTTCAATACGAGCCAGTATAAAACACGGATTCCACGGTTGTGATGAATAGCCAATCCCACACCCCTAGACCCCTACGAGAGCGGCAAGCAACCCTGCCAATTCTAGGGTTAGGAGACCCGGACTCGACTCCTCGAGTTGGTCTCCCACTAGACCTCAGAACCCGGTTACTTGTGCTCCCCTCCTTGGGTCTATCCTAATGTGGAAAAGTAAATAATATACAAAGGGTGACAGCTTCCGCTACCTGGAAGTGCCCCAAATAAAAGAATATTACATACAAGTTTTTACATGAATGAAAATGAAAAACACTCATCTCACATAAAAACCCCCGGCTATTCGAACACGACGATCCAATATAACATATCCAGCAACACATAACATCACATGTCATCAACGTAAGTAAGTATGCATACCCCAATTGTCGTTGATGTATAGCAACGAAACCGGCGATATGAATATACTACACTTACGGTCACAGAAAAGAAAGTGTAAAACTACAACAGTTGGAATCCGCAATCACCTCAGACATCGCATGCCTGACCATATGAATTACTTAGACATCGCATGCCTAACAATTATAAACCCCGCATTTTAGTCTCAAAATCGAAAACTCTTTTCAATATTAAGTCGGGCAATTCAACAGGATTCCCGACAGTCTGATCGAATACTCGTCGCAAACTTCAGTAGACGGCTGCACCCCCCCCGATACCGTCGACGAAGTGCACCAAGGCGGAACACCGCTACCGCGAGCACCCGGACGGATGCTTTCGGCGACGGGGTTCTCCTACAGTCACTTGGTCGGGGCTATGGAGTGAAGCTGTCTATTAAGTTTACCCGGCGAGTATTCGCGTACGCTACGTGATTGCGACGGACTTTTGATCACATCAAAATTCCGTGGCAACCGATCAAGTGAGACTAAACTGCTACGTTTATAACATTCATTTAGTTATCTCATAACTTTTGTGAATTCCAATTATTGTATCCCATTCCAGATAAATAGAAAATGTTAAACTTTCCGATCGAACAATCGAACACCCAGCTTTTCCCGATACAGATCAACACATGAAATAAGTCTAACAACATTCAGTTCGTACCTCAGTACCAACGGTCCAGCCGTAGAAGGGTCAAGCCAACGCCTCACATGTGGCACGCCGTACTGCCCCAAACCCGAAGGTTCAAAGGGCAGTTCAAGACGGTCACATAATCGAGTTAAGGTTTGTGTCTTCTAGAGGGACCATCGCGTTACTTGCACTACTTAGAACGTCGTTAAACTTCGGAAAAATCCAACACTTGGAAATTTCCCGACAGGGGAAAAATTGGGTATTTATATCCGGTCGAACTTTTTAACATATTCTAAGATTTATCCGGAAAGCCACACAGACAAAATTTGATACCCCGATCGAAACACCGAATCCCCAAAACAACCCAGAACATTCAACTCTGGAATAAATATTAAAAATTCCCAGAAAATCCAGCATTAATAATTATGAGATATTGTGTAAAAATTACTAAATAAACTGGCCGTACCGCCGCGGAACCGCCACACGAGCCGAGCTCGTGCCGCGGAACCGCGGCAGAAAGAAGGAGTTATGGGCACGAATTTCACAGTATATCATATATTCACCTGCTGATTTTTCTGCATATTTTTAATGTTGAAAAAATCACTGTTTTCAAAAAAGGACAGAGAGCATGATCCGGGTTCGGGTTTTGGTTCGATCGGACTTCAAATTGCGTCTAGACTTCGCCTAAGGCTCTAGCTAGGCTCTGATACCACTGTAGGGTTCCTAAGCACACTAGTGAGGTCTCCCAAACCATCAACCATGTCAATTTCAAAAAATATGGTGCCTACAAACCCTAAACTACGGATCGATAACTAGATGTCTAGGCAAAAAGGAACTAGTTAACACTTAACTATTGGGAATACGGAAATACAACCTTTGTAGATCCGGTGCTCCACCTCCATAGCTCCGCAATGAAGTCGTCTCCGCTGTCCAAAACTAATCCGGGCTCTAGAGTCGGCTTCGTCGGAGAAAAAGTGAGCTAGGTCGTCGATGTCCATGCCGAAGATGATCTACGTCGAAGCATCGCTAGATCAAGCTCCGACTTCACCAAGTCAAGAAACTTGTGAAGTAAACACACTCTACTACTTGGCAAGAGGTAGAGGATGAAGAAATAGGAAGTGGGTTAACTTTAGAATTGGATTTCTCACTCAAAAACATCAATCACCATTGATGAGGTAAGCTTTTCTTCTTCAAGTCAAGGAAGAAGAAGAAGAAGCTTATATGATAAGTTCATTAAAAAGAAAAAGTAAATCAATACTTATCATATATTCAACCTTAGTTAAGTGTAGAGAAATGACCATGGTTAATAGAATGGTTAGGGTTAAGGATAAGAACAAAATGGTCACTAGGTCAAAGTCTTCAAGAAGCTTCAATATGAAACAAAATTAGCCACCATTTTCTTTTTATGCCTTTTCTAATTATTTCCAAAATGAATAAATAGATAAATAAATAAGAAAAGGAAATAAAACCCTAATCATATAAATAACCATGGTTTATTCTTAACATACACTTAAACAATCATGTATCATCAAACATGATACAATCAAATGTACAAATGTATATCACATATACAATGTGCACATTACAAGTGAGAAAATCCATATAAAGTGAACCAATACTAGTTAACGCAAAGTAATATATCAAATATATAATTATGCATTAAATCATTAAATCAACACTTGATTCAATGACCCGGTCATGTCGCACACAACCGACTAGTATATAATGTATCGGCTTATCAAATCAACCTTTGATTCGATAACTAGGGTATATCTCATATAACCTAATCGATACATTCATCGCGAGAATGGAATACGGTATCACATACACGCATTATTCTCGGTCCCGCACATATCTTATATGCGCTCCTATTTCGTTTCGCTTGAGCCAGGAAACCTCTGTGTAGGACTCTAAAGACTCGTCAATACGCCGGCAGCAGGCGATGATCATATCAAACACCCACAAGCCGCAAGCGGTCTGCTAAACGTAACGGCCACCCGGGTATTGAGCGATCTGAAGATCGACGAGCAAGCCCGCTCACACTCCAGTGAATCCGACCAGTAACACTACCGTACAGTCCGGTCTGATCGTCTGATATGTCGCATATCTCGCCTAGGGGTGGTAAACGTCAGACCCCAATAGCTCAATAAGTCGTGTCGATATGAGGTCTATAACAATTCGAGAAACTACTGGTAACACTTACCAGTAAATCTCAGCAACCCTGGCCAGGGATTTCCTGTTATAGCCAATCGAACACAGCGCAACATCAACCCCTATACCGGGAGAGACGAATCCCCTCCTATCGCTCATTGCCTCCATGTGACTCGGGACTGTACCCAAAAACCACCGTTTTGCACGCCCTCTTGGACGTGGTAAGATGGAAATCAAAGCACAGTGGGAACCACACGAGACTCTATGACGATCTCGGGTCAACAGACTACTCTGTACCAGTGTCACCAGAGAACTGCCATCTGACGTGAGGTATAATACCATCTGGGAGTTCTCGGCGAGTCCGTCCAGTGTACCCAGTGACCACTGAGCACCCGTACACCATCTCTGATGTCAAACACCAATGGATATGGGATCATCCATCGCCCATCACATGGGTCGAGAAGCGTATACGCTAGTCTACTCTGGTATATCGATGCCCCGTCTCGATACACCTACGACTAGGGACCTTGAAGGATGTACTTATGGACTACCATGTCCCCACTAGTATGATCTGCATCATAGTCTAGGTAGTCAAGTACAAATTCTAAGGGCTTTACCAACATGTAACAGAGAGACAATCAGCATACACGTTAAGGTAAAGGGTAACCAGATAGCATACTATCATGTCGAGCAAGAAAGTCCTCCCTATATATGTCCCAGCATCCACTACAATATACATCCTATGTACAGTAATGGCCTCTAGGGCATACATATAACTAACAACTATATATGTCCCAGCATCCACTACAATATACATCCTATATACAGTAATGGCCTCTAGGGCATACATATAACTAACAATAAGTAAATGTCATGGACATAATTTCAAAAAGTTATATCTCACTTTATAAAAATAAACGTACAGATATATCAATTTGAAATTGGTGCATAACAACGGATATTCAAAACCAAATATTTGCCGTCCGGCAAACAACCCAGGCAATTTCCTCAAATATCACCAATTACAACGAATCCTAATATAATGAGGATGATCACCCAATTCCCAATAACTTACTCCCACTCATCATCTGTAAAACCATACAGATGTGAGAATAATACCCGGTAAATACATATTCTGGAGCAAGTGTCAAATTAGGAAATCAGTTTTTCTATTAACAAGGCACAGTGAAACTGAAACATGAAAATGTTTCGAAAGGGTATCCGGGTATTCCTAGTAATGCCTCTTCCATTATCAGATTCACAACTGTAATCGTATATTTCTTTACCATCTCTCCAAATCCCTTTATTTGTCTTTACTTGTTACCTTCTGTACACCCCTTTAGGCTAAATAGTTTTCTTCCCTCCCTACCGTTCGGCACCAACCTATGGTTTAGAAGAAGACTATCCAATAAGCATAATTGGTGTACTCTCTTAATCCTAGGAGTACTCGTAACCTGAGAGAAGGTGAATATAAAAGACAACTGAATTAAACCTTATTCCTATTTCTTCTGAACCAGAATCCATCCCCGAACTGGAACAAGTTCCTTCAAGTTCGTATATAACCATACGATGGAATATCCAATAACTGTGGATCTTCGTAGTGATACGGGGTGTTCTGGAGAAATACCAAGGTGAAGTAGGAGTGGCGATGAAATATGTGGTTTGGTCATGAATGATAGCAGTTGCAATTTACTTTGCCTTCTTTCTGATCCCTTTATTTGTCTTTACTTAATACCTTCTTTACACCACACTTAGGCTAATTGGTTTTCTTCATTCCCCACCTTTTGGCACCTGCCTATGGTTTAGAAGAAGACTATCCAATAATCGTAATAGGTGTACCCTCTCCTAATCCTAGGAGCCCTCACAACCTGAGAGAAGGTAAAAGGAAAAGACAACCGAATAGTCCTATTCAATCTCTCCAGAACCAGAATCCATCCTCGAATCTGGAACAAGTTCATTCGAGTTCGTATATAACCATACGATAGATTTATCTAATGGAAGTGGATATTCGTAGTAATACGGGGTGTTCTAGAGAAATGCAAAGGGTAAAAGAAGGAGTGGCAATGATGTATGCAACTCAGACAATCCAAAAGCCGGTGTTTTAAGAAAGTTCGGTTAACTTGGTCACTGGGTCATAGTCAAGGGTCGGGTCATGGCCACTGCCAAAGAGAGAGAGAAAAGAAAACACTCTGCGTGCACTCTAACCTAGATCAGAATGGTTATCACTTTATCTAATCAGGATGCCTCCCACTGTATCCTCAAATTCTCCTCCAAACCTGAAAGAAGAATTAGTCGGGATCACCCAAGGAGTAAACCAAGTAATCAGTGGGAATCGGGATCCAACTATCATCGCATGATAACTTGATGGAATCCACTCAAGTCACCACACTCCAGAAGGTATGCGCATGCCTGGCAAGTTTCAGTTTCTTTAGAAACTCCCGATGTGATTTTTACCCCTAGGACCTAAGTGACCTTGACGAATAATCAACAAATCAAAAGGTCCCAGTCAAGTTCAACGCATCATTATCTTGATTGCGTTAAACCCACCCGCACGACCCTTGACGAATAATCAACAAAGTCATACAACCGTCCTAACCAATCCACATATCCATGCGACAGAAAACACAACAGAGCTACTGCACACTACGTCCCGGCAAATAGAAACGAAAAACGTAGCACGAATACTAAGCAATACTAATCTGAAATGACGGAGGGCTACGGCTGGTTTTTGGTGAAAAACCTTTAACGTAATGAACTTGATATCGTTGAAGGAACCGGATAGCTTTTTCCAAAAATATAGTGGCGAAAACCTATGCTAAAGAGGTCACTCCCGGTGAAGGGATCTCGGCTCTTTCCCCGTAGAATAAGGTGCAGGATATTCCAAATGAATACCGCGATGCAAAGCAAAAAGTAATCGACTATAGTGAAGTTATTACCCTGACACAAACTTCTGTCCAAGGGGTCACTCCCGATGAAGGGATCTCGGCCCTTGCCTCGTAGAATGAGGTGTTGGATATTCATAACCGAATACCACTGTGCAAAACAAAAGAGAACGTCCTTGCAATAACAGCCTTTTCGAAAATTGTTCCAACAACATCGAATAGGTTTGTTTTCCTTGCATTGATCTGAATCAACGCAGTCCCATCAATTAATAACACCACAAAAGAACGAAAATATGATGTACGTATATGCCATCCGCATTCGCCACTGGGTCCCTTCATCACCCGTTAGGTTACTTAACTAACGATAGAGCGGGGACTAGACTAGCGCGGGTGTAAAACATATACAATATCTACTAGTATATATAGCAATATATAATAATCGCTCCAGGCGTGATAAATACAACATCACAGAAAAGTAATAAGCATTACAGAACAATATAGATAATCTGGGAGCCCCGGGTTTCCTTTGAGCCGCAACTGAAACCCGACGTTCCCCTGGTTATATGGATAGCCTGTGCAATGAAATCCTAGACCCCTACGGGTACGGCAAGTTACCCGCCAAAACCAGAAGAGAGGCAGCCCCCTTCAACAAAGTGAATGAGCCACCCAGCACTTCACGGAATCCGGTAACTTGAGCATCCTTCCTGGGTCAACCTATACCGCCTACGAGTGCGGCGAATAGCCCGCCAATTCTAGAGTGAAGCCCCCTCCGTCTCAAAGCCATGAGATGCGGGCCCGTTGCCCTCTAGCACCCGGCTATCCGTGCACTCCACCGCGGGGTAATCCTAGTACAAAAAATAAAATACGTACAACGGGTACATCGACCTCAACCCGGTCGTGCCCCAAAACAATAATATACAAACAGGCAGTGATGGCAGTCCACATGTCGGACGCTCGCCCCGCAATATCAAATGTACAAATAATACTAAACTGCACTAACATTGCATCCAAGCTATCCACCACGACAAATCCGCTACAACACAGCACAACACAGAACATCAACGTGAATGTCACGTTCGCAAATCCGTCTAAAAGAGCTATAGCAATTAGACAAGATTTACTGCTCGAATGACATTCACGGTCGCAGATATAATGTAAGTACTATAAAATAACGTATTTAAAATTCCGATCGACAAAACTTCCCGAAGTGGGCCCCAAGTACAATTCCAACACTCAAAATAATCTGGGCCAAAACTATATATCACAAAAATCATACTTCCATGAACTAAACCCTCAGAAAAAATTTGGGGCACTGTAGCCCAAAATGGGCCGCGGAAAGGCCGCCAAATGCGACATTTAGCGGCAGTTCCGTGGTGGAAATTTGGAGTTAGGTCTCCAAACTTTTTCTGTAGCTTTAATTATGCCTGCATGTATTTTTAAGATGCCTAAAATAATTTTTTGAACAATTTTGAAATTCGACAACAAGCACACTGAAATGAAAATACGATTCGGAAATTTCAATCGATCGATATTTTAAACACGTTAGAACAATCTAGTAAAGGTTAATGGGGTGGCTCTGATACCATGTAAATCTACGGTAGCGCCCCGGCCGTCAATCCGAGGCCAAATGCGAAAACAAAAACTTTTTAGGAAACCGGCGCTATCGTAGTCTTTCACCCGGATCGAACCATTAACGCTAAACTAGCTAACTACTAAGAAGTGAGAGTGGCTATACCGATCGATCCGTGTCCTTCGGTCTTTAGCCACCATCTCAAGCTCCTCGCGGCATCTCCGGTCTCCTCGTCGGAAGGGCACCACATCAAAGAGTCTTTTTACGGGCTCCCGCTTCATCCGAAGCAACTCAAACATGATGTTTGCTAGCCGACATGTCCAAGGTGAAGTAGAGAATGTGTGTGATAAGTTTGTCTCAAGTATCCATTGATTCTCAACACATGAGAGTGTATGGATGGAGGTTGAAGATGATGCCATTGGTGGAAGTTATGAGCTAGAGGAAGAAGAAGAAGAAGAGCTTTTCTTTTCTTGTGTGAGATGAAAAAATGAGAGAGGCTAGAATGATAATCACAAGAGCTAACCCATGCACATGGCTTCCCTCTCTCTCTCCATCTTTCATTTCACATACTAAATCAATCCAAAATGTGACATATGCACAAATAAAGAGACCATGAATCATCACCCATGCACATGTCACAATTAATGCATCTCATCATGAATTAAGCTCATAATTTCCACCAAAATAAACATTAACCCAAATGTTTAATCCAACAAAAAGATACGGCATCAACTAAAGTAAACTCGTGACGGATCATAAGAATACCCCTCACCTGTATATACGTACCTGCATCCGCATTCCGACTGAATGCAAATGCAATGAGACTAAAGTAATCCAACAAATCTAATATTAGGATCCAGCTTAAACTAAAGCCCACTAGTATGATCCGCCCAATCATGATCCGTGCACAAGTGCACGTATATGATCGAACCCTGCCATAATACCATACAGCCTCTACAACGTTTCGCCCGAAACTTGGGAAACTATCTGTGGGGGACTCTAAAGACTCGCCAATATGCCGGCAGTAGGTTTAACCACAAGCACGTCAGTGGTACTAGCTGTATGTAATGGCTACCCATGTATCGACCAAAAGGGAGGCTGATGAGCGAACTCATCCTGACACCCTACTGAGCCTGTCAGTGACAATATCCGTACAGTCCGGTCCGTTCGTCTATGAGTATCGCATGTCGGGCCTAGGGGGTTGGTAAAAGTCAGACCCCCAAAAGCGGTACAAGTCTTGTCGGAGTATAGCCCAGAACAGCCTGAGATACTATTGGAATACCTACCAGTAAATCTCGTGACTTGGCCAAGGACTTCGTGTAATGGCTCTCCTAGACACAGCGCGATCTCACCCCCAGTACCGGGAGAGACGAAACCCCTGCCGATCCGCTCACTGCCTCCATATGGCTCGGGACTGTACCCAACTAAAACCTGTTTGCATGACTCCTTTGAGCCGTGGTAGGGTAGTAATCAAAGCACAGTGGGAACTCACACGAGACAAATGACTATCTCAGGTCGATGAACTAACCTGTACACATGTCACCAGGGAACTGCTATCTCATGCTAGGTATAAAACCAACTAGCATGTTCCCGGCGAGTCCTGTCCGGTGTACTCATAACCCAATGAGCACCTGTATATGTCTTAGGTGAACCAACTGACACCAATAGCTTGTGGGACCAGCCACCGCCCCTCGTCGGGGTCTCGATCTGTAAACACTAGTCTACTCTGGAGTATCGATGCCCTGTCTCGAAACTCCCTCGACTAGCGACCTTTTAAGGATGTGCTTATAGACCCCAGCTCCCACGTATATCATCGCCATCATACTGCTGGCCGTCAAGCAAGAATCTTAAGGGCTCTATCAACGTGTAATAGTAATCTGTAATATCACCTAAAGCATGTACACGATGATAAAGATAAACCAGATAGCATACTATCATCTTGAGTAAGACTGTCCTACCGGCATAGATCCTCCCTCAATCATTGCAATCATGTGCCTGCGATCCAATAATTAACTTTGAGGGCACTATATCCGACATTTATAGACTAAAGCAGGTATAGCGGAGATAGATCATCTAATTTTGATGTGAAATTCATAGTCTTTGACTTTATCAGAATAGGAGATAGATCTGTTAAGAAGGTAGTAGGGTGGTATGTCCTGGTATTTGGATGACATACACTTTGTAATAAGTGAAATTCTTATACTACAATTGGTTATACTGTGCTTGTCACACAGTGGTTTCTCCACATTGGATATGAATATTATATCAGGCATTCTGGTTACTAGATCTATGGTTTTAGATCTAGATTTGAGTAGTTTCCCAATCTGGGTACTTAGAAAGTATTCTAAAGGTGTTTTAGAATGGACGACTCCTGGCATGGTGGTGTACTTGCAGGTGATGGAGTCACCCTCTCTAAAGGTGTCTTACAGACTAAAGGGAAGAGGGATGTGCATGATTGGTATATCACTTGCTTAGGCAATTGAGTCAATCATGAGATTTCAAGTACCACACCAGATGTTGTTTTTGCACTAGTTACAATAAGTTGGTATATTAATCCAATCCTGGAGAAACGTTTGGAAGCAGTTTATGAACTTAAGTGGATGTTCTAGGGATTTGATAACGGCAGCCTCTTTCGGGAGACAGTTATCATTCCAGGCTTCCAAGGTGACCTGGATGACAGAGTGACTGTCAGAGTTATAGTTTTCCCTCTAACGAGGGACAGTAGTTTGGACAGGTGGTCCAAGCGGATACTGAGGGAGGCATGGCGCAGGATATTGATTAAATTCAGTTGACGATACAGGCTAAGAAGTTTACTGGATTTGGAGTTCATTTGTGAACTGGGTCCCATCAGATATCCAGACATATTCAAAGACAGATATTGCTCATTTTGGGAGATGACTTTCTCCGCGAACTTGAGACAAAGAGAGACATAGAAAGAAACATTGGAGCGGATCCACTCACTGAGGCTATTTCTCGAACGCAATAGTTTTACAAACGGGCTTTGTGAAACTGATTAGTAGAGAAGTTGGGTGTTCGGTATCACACAGGCTATGAGTATGCGACACCGCAATAATTAGCCTTAAGTGCAAGTGGGAGATTATTGGATATAGCGCCCTCAAGTCAATTATTGGATCGCAGGCATGTGATTGCAATGATTGAGGGAGGACCTATACCGGTAGAACAGTCTTACTCGAGATGCTAGTATGTTATCTGGTTTGTCTTTATCATCATGTACATGCTTCAGGTGACATTATATATCACTATTACATGTTGATAGAGCCCATAGGATTCTTGCTTGACTACCAGCAGTATGATGGTGATCATATACGTGAGAGTTGGGTGGTCTATAAGCACATCCTTAAAGTGTCCCTAGTCATGGGAGTTTCGAGACTGGGCATCGATACTCCAAGAGTAGACTAGTGTATACGGATCGAGACCCCGACGAGGGGCAGTGGCCGGTCTCACATGCCATTGGTGTTAGTTGGTTCACCAAACATGTATACAGGTGCTCATTAGGTTATGAGTACACCGGACGGACTCGCCAGGAACATGCTAGTTGGTATTATACCAATTTTCAGATAGCAGTTCCCAGGTGACATGTGTACAGGTTAGTCTATCGACCTGAGATCATCATTTGTCTCGTGTGAGTTCCCACTGTGCTTTGATTACTACCCTACCATGGCTCAAAGGATTCGTGCAAACTGGTTTTAGTTAGGCACAGTCCCGAGCTACATGGAGGCAGTGAGCAGATCGTCAGGGGATTCGTCTCTCCCGGTATTGGGGTTGATGTCGCGGAGTGCATGGGTGGATATCACCAGAAATACTCGGCCGGGGTAGACGAGAATTACCGATCTAGGATCGATAGTTTCTCAGTTGGTGATAGGTTTCATGCCGACACTAAATGTCAAGTTATTAGGGGTCTGACTTTATCCACCCCCCTAAACTCGATATGCGATACTCATAGACGAACGGACCGGACTGTATGGATATTGTCACTATCAGGCTCAGTAGGGTTTCAGGATAAGTTTGCTCATCGGTCTCCCTTTCGCTCAATACCTGGATAGCCGGTACGTACAGCTAGTGCCACTGATGTGCTTGTGGTTAAACCCACTGCCAGCGTATTGATGAGTCTTTAGAGTTCCATACAGAGAGTTTCCCTGATTCGGGCGAAACGTTGTAGACGTCGTATGGTTTTATGGCAGGTTTTGATCATATTCGTGCACTTGTACACGGATCATGATCGGACAGATAATACTAGTGGGCTTTGGTTTAAACCGGATCCTATTATTATATTGTTGGATTATTTTCATCTCGTTATATTCGTATTCAGTCGGACTACGGATGCTGGTATGTATATACAGATGAGGGGTATTCTTGTAATCCGTTACAAGTTTATTTTAGAGTTGCCATTTTCTTTTCTTCCAATTTAAACATTTAGTTTAATGTTTAAATGTGAGGTGGAAACTGTGAGCATGGGTTTTGGCTTGGGCATTGATGAGGCATGGACTATTGATTTTTGGGGAATGAAATTTCTTTAGTTGCACAATTAAATATTTCACACATACCTCACAAACTCAAGTAAAACAAAAGGAAAGGAAGTGGCTGTTGATTTTTTTGTGTGAGGGGATTTAAAGTGGCTGTTGATTTTTTTGTGTAAAGGGATTTTTGGTGGCTGCGGTTTTGTGTGCAGGTTTTCTTTTGTGTTGCTTTAAAACACAACTCCACTCACCTCAAAAGAACAGCCACTTCATCACCTCAAAAACCCACAGCCACTTCACTTCATTTTTTAAGTCTTGGCCAAAATTCTTGTGCTCATTTTCTGTACTCCAATGGCAACTCTTTCGCCTCCATCCTAACATGTCTCATGTGTTGAGCAACTTAGGGTGTATTGAGACAAGTAATCACACACAATCTCTATTTCATCTTGGGTATCTAGGCTAGCAAACTGGATGCCTGAGTTGATTTGGTTTTGAAGCGGGAGCCCGTATTACTAATCCTCGACGTGAATCGTCTTTGACGAGGGAGACCATAGAACAAACTTGATCGAGGAAGCCGTGAGGAGCTTGGGACAGAGGTTGAAGACCGAAGGACACGGATCGATCGGTATAACCTCTCTAAACTCCTTTTACAGTTAACTAGTATAGGGTTAATGGTTCGATCTGGGAATCGGGTTCCGTTAGCGCCGGGTTTTAAAAGTTTTTGTTCCGCGTTTGGCCACCGATTGATGGCCGGGACTTTGGAGTAACCTTACACGTCTTTGGAATATCAGACTCTTTGACTTTCACTTGATGATAACCCGAACGAAAATCTAACTTTGAGAAGACTCAAAACCCACTTAGCTGATCGAACAGATCATCGATTCACGGTAGTGGATACTTGTTCTTTATCGTGACTTTGTTCAGAGCTCTATAATCAATGCACATTCTGTATGAACCTTCTTTCTTCTTCACGAGCAAAACTGGAGATCCCCAACTTGAAGTGTTGGTACGAATCCATCATTTCTGTAAGAGTTCGTCTAACTAAGTTCGGATATCCTTCAAACCTTTAGGACTTAGTCGATACGGTACTTTGATCACCGGTTGTGCTCCAGATACTAAATCAATTCCAAATTCAAGAGCTCGATCGGGAAGCAAACCTGATATCTCTTTAGGAAATATATCGTCGAACTCCGGAACTACTTCTGGCTTGTCTTCTTCCACCTGTAGAGTTGCAATCACGGCCTTCTTCGGTTTTGCTCTGTATGTACTAGGCTCCAGGGTACGGTCTCCACTTTTGAAATAAAAGACCGGATACTCTGGAATCTCGAACACTACCCTCCTTTGAAAAACGTCGATGGTAGCATAGAAATTTTCTCACCAATCCATACCCAAAACTACATCGAAGTTCGGTATGTCCAGCACCTTGAAGTCAGCATAGAATTCTCTGCTGCAGACGACCACTGGACACAGGTCATATCCCATAATTGCTTTTAGAACATCGTTCCCTGAACTGACATTCCAGCTGGATACGAGTGGTTTGACTGGTATCGCATGAGTTCGGACGAACCGTTACGACATAAAGCTATGAGATGCTCCAGTATCGAAGAGTGCTAGTGCAGGTAGTGAGGCTACTAAGATTGTACCTAAGTTGTGTGGGGTATGTTTAGGTATAGGAAAAGATATTTTGATATATATAAAGATTGAAAGAAAAGTTTGAAAGAAAGGGAGTTACCAGTGATGATTTGGCCAGTGGCTTCATCTTCTTCCACATTCATTGTGAAAGCATATCGCCTTGGTACATTTCTCCTTACTAGAGGAGCATTCCTCTGTCTGTTCCTTTGTCCATGAGGTAGATTCCTTTGTGCTTAATGGAACTGACATGGATGAGATGCAGTAGGAGGTCCACGAGGAGGTGGGACTGGGAGAGCAAGTCTAGGAGGTGGGGCCTGGATAGCTGGCCGCTATAGATAGGTGATTGCTGGTCTGGGTGCTTGATTTTGATTGAGTCTGTGAGGACAAGACCCAATATCATGTGTGGATGAGCCACAGACTAAGCAAAGGCGATTAGCATGCCTGCAATCCTTCGCCAGGTGTCCATTTCTTTTGCAGTAAAAACATAAATCTGGACTAGGTCGGTTAAAAGGTACTCCCGGTCTCCTGGGTACAAACGGTGGCTGGGAAGTGGCTCCTCCTGCTATGTGAGTAGCAGGGCGCTTCATACCTGCAGATTGAGGTCTGCCTTTCTTCTTTACTACTGCCTCGTATCGACAGGCAACCTTCATATCCAAATCGTGGGTTGGGAAATCCCCTGTAGCTAGAGCAGCTCCGGGTCCAACCCTTGTTGAAATCGTCTGCCCTGATCTCAGCAGTCGGTATGAGATGGGCCGCAAACCTGATACGGTCTCGTGTTAGCTGTGTATTATGTGATATAAGAAATCAATTATTTAAGACATACTTTACCTGCTCAGCATGGTGAATTCAGCGTCATACCCATCCATAGATTTGCTCCACATAGAGCTTTGTTGTAGGTGGATTAATTGCTGCTCCATGTCAAATCGGGCAGTCTCTGGAAAATACTTTGCATCGAACATGTCGCGAAAGGTCTTCCATTCGATTGGTTGGGCAAGAAGGCTTTCTTCCGCCTTCCACCAAACTCGGGCATTATCGGTAAGTTGCAGCTTTATAACTCTTACCCAAGAAATGTCTGGCAGTTGTGCTGCTGCCAGGTCATCTTCAATTGATTATGCCCATTCTTCAGCTTCCAGAGGGCTCTCTTTCCCAGAAAATTGCTTCGGATGTAGTGCCTGGAATTGTTTTACTCCATGTACCTCAGCTTCTGGACGGTTCATTAGGATAGCAGTCTGCTGCTGCTGTCCCTCTAGGAGGCTTCTGATTGCCTCGAGCAGTACCGTATGCTCGTTGATCGGAGCTGCTATGGTAGGTGTAAGTGGAAGAGGTGGTGGTGGGGTGTTTCCATTGACATTGGTGCCGGTATTATTTGGAGAATCCATAACCTTGAAAGAAAAATAGGGTTATGATAGATTTAAGGAATATAAAATGCAAAGAATGTTTTAGTCGCTGATTCTTGTGATATATATTTCTTAGATTTCCATGCAGAATTGGACCTGTATGGGCCACCAACAAAACCTGTCACGCCCCGCTTCCCAGAGTACGGTAAGGAGACGCGACGGGTTACGTGACGTATTTACTCAGAAGCAAATACGTTAAGCGTAAATAAGCAATATAATGTAAAAGTACACAAGAATGACATGAGATGTAATAGAACATCAACTTTTTATTTATTAACCATTCTCTACAATACAATGCAGGAAAGTAAATACAAGCCTGGAAAGCAATGCCTAAACAATGGCATGAACATGAAAGTAAAATATATACCAGTGACTAGAGCTCGGGGTCCTCGAGAAACTGCTCCAAGTCTTGTAAACTAGGCTCTATCTCCAGAGAGTCAGATTCTCCTGACAACATTCCAAAGGAATAAAAAGAGAAGGATGTCGTCAGCGAACAATCGCTCGGTAAGTCCCAAAGAGAGGTAGAAATAGAATAGACAAAATATAGAATTGTATAATGTTTGATTTTAGTGTTAACGCGGTTTTCTGTAGCTTGGTACAGAATATGCCAGTATATACGAGAAGAGTCCAACTTACCCAATAGAGTATGGTATATGGAGTACAAGGCCTCGTCAAAACCCGCGGGACAACAACAACGGATATTCAGGTTAGATGTATTATGGTTACAGTTTCGTGCCACTTTTAATACATTCTGTACCAGTCTACCCCTTTAAAACCCCGTAATGTTTTATTGTATTGTTTATAGATGATTGTTGTATACGACTTACCGAAACCATGATATCAATTGTCATGTGAACAGAATGGATATAAATGGATAGTCATGTAATCAGAGTATATCCATGGTTCGGTTCGGTCGAGTCAAGTTGGTATTGATAGCATTCATGTTCAGGTTCCAGTATATATATGGATTCATGTTGTTTTGGAGTTATATTGAATTGTATTCAAGTATTGAATTGTATACAGATTGAGACTCAGATTGAGTTGGACACTTAAACAGAATTGAATTCCTGAGTTAGGTTTTGGAGTTATCGGTAACTGCTGCACATGGACGACAGGATTTGTAACTTTTTCCAAGCCAATTACCGTATTGATAACACCGTTTTTAGTTTGTCTACCTTAAATAGGCAAGCACTCTCATTCTCCGGCTCTCTGAGGCTCAAGAGAATGGATTCCGCTTAAACCTTTATTTACTAGGGTCATTATTGTAAATTAACATAACTTGAGGGGCTTTTATGAAAAAATAGTTTTGATATAATTTCAAAACAAGCCTCAAGTATTTATTTATCATCTTTAGGATTTTCATATATGTAATTTTTATAAGACGAGATATTCTAGTGGATATAAATCTAAATTAAATAGTATATGGTATTTTAGTGTAAATTGGAATTGAATGGATTTGTGATGGTATTTTCATGAGAAATTGTGATTCTTTTCTTTTGTTTGAAAATAATGGAATTTATTATATAATTAAAATAGATGGTTTGAATATATATATATATATATATATATTAAAAATAGAATTTATTTATTAAATAGAAATAACGTTTTCTTAAAAATTGTATTAAAAATTCTCTCGAGATCGTATGCTCCGTGAGGAGGTCTACATCTCGCTCTACTAGTCCCGAGAACGTGCAATAACCCGCACCATCCCGATCGGATTCCCCAAAATGGGTTGTAGAGGCTTAATTGTAAGGAATGTAAATAATACGAATTTAAAAAATACGGTTTTTAGTAGTTTATGGTATTTTAATGAAAAATTCGTTTTTGTCCCAAAATATTGTAAAGTGGCAATCGTGCTATGTCAAGATGAGTGTTGTGATGAGGTAGGTCATTACCTCGTGAGTTTTCTAAAGGTAATATAAGCAAATACGATAAAATATGTCATATGAGAAGTTTGTGGTATTTTAGCGTAAAAGTATAATAAAAGTTGTTTCATAAGGAGTTTTAGAATAAAACTTGTTTCCAATTATTGTTTAATGTTTAACAAACAAAGTACAATGTTTTAGATAAAAAGTTCTTAAGAAAAGTTATTAGTTTAAGAAGTTTTAGAAATGAATGTCGGTATAACTCCACTTACCGACATCATTGAAAAGAAGAAGTTTTGAAAGGTAAGAATAAGAAAGTACAGGGGACTTACAAGTTTGGAGAAGAGAGGAGAGGTTGAGGGACGTTTGATGGCTTTGCGGAGTCGTGGGATCCCCGGAATCGTCTCGAATCGTTGCCGGAACTCGACCTTGAGCTAACTCCACTTGTACAACTTTTTGACTTGGAAAAATTTGAGAGTTTTGGCAATGGATTTCAGAATGAAGAGGCAAGGGTGTGATGTTGTATTTATAGGATAGAATTAGGGTTTTAGGGTATTGAAATGAGAATTAAAAATACATTAAAATTTGGTTTTAAACCTCATTTTAATTCTCTGTTATTGTACAGGAAAAACAAACATAAGAGGAGTAGTGAGGGTAGGCCAAGCGACTAGGGTTCAAATTTTGGGAACATTCTCGATGATTCAAACCGGCAGCGCCGACCCAAATGTTGATCTCGCCAGTCATTCCATGGGGGTTGGGGTTTGGATTTGGGCCACGTGTCCTAAGTTGTTTAATTAACAATTTCCACATGTTTATTTTATCTGACTTTTCATTTTTACGTGTATTGCATGTGTAAACTTTTGTGCTTCTAAAAAGTTTAAAATAAAAATCTGTAAAATAATATGTGGCTAATGGGATTCGAATACAGGGGCTACGTCACAGCAGTGCAAGGCTTTACCAATGAGCTACAAGTGCTTTCTTGTTGTTCAAAAGCAAATTAAAATTGTGCTCAGGCTTGAAACTCTACTTTGTACATTAACTTGAAAATTTTTGTACAATAAATTTGGAGTCGTTACAATCAATAGTTTCAACTGCGTATAACTGTCCCCTAGATCTGGTCAAACCTCTCTCACTAGTATTCTCCCATTGCATGGTTTTATCAGATAATTCTTCTAGAAAGTTCCATGCGTCATCTTCTTTTTTCATCATAAAGTCGTCTTGACACATCGACTCTATCATAAGTTTAGACTCCATACCATCATACACTATCTGGTATAATTCCCACTTTGCTATATTATGATGTGGGCATTTAATAAGAAGGTTTTTAAAACGTTCAAAATATTTTCAAAAAGATTCCCCCGGTTTTTGTGAAAATGTCCTAATTTCATTTCTGAATTTAGCGGTTTTTAAATGCTGGTAGAATTTTTTAAGAAGAGCTTTACTAAACTCTTTCCATGTGTGAATAGTGTTAGCCGACACACTGTTCAGCCAATACTTAGCTTTATCAGTGAAGGTAAATGGTATTAGTTTAAGTTTTACAGCATCTTGATTTAACTGCTTCAATTTGAACAATTGGCATAAGTTCTCAAATTCCCTTAAAAAGAAATAAGCGTTTTCCGATTCTAAACCATGGAATTTGGAAAGTGGGTTTATGAAATCGGTAAGACTATGTAAGGTGGCAGTGATGTGTGGATAGGATAGCATCTATCCTGTAGGGTAGGTGTAGCGGGGACGATCTCAGCCATGGTATCTATAAAATCAAAACGAGTCAATGGTTTGTTTCGTCTCGACCCCACACATGCATACACCGTATGCAAAATATTTTTTTATGTTTTTTATATGCAAAAACTAAGATGCAGAAACTAAACTAGAGATTTTAGAAGTTCGCAATCGAAGATGCACAAACAACCTAGATCTAGGGTTACCTAGATCAAGTTACTAGACCCGCTCCTAACTGCCAAGAGACAAATTGCGGGATGATCCTCTAACAGCTCTTTAACAACCTTGAAACCAAATTAGTGCCAGTTAATTGGGAGGGTTCTGCTATACGAATTATCAAAATAGCGGGCCTTAATTAAATAACCACAACTAGTCACACGTCACTAGACACCTCAAGATTGGATCGGATAACCGTTAGATTACCTACAAGCTCTTCCTGCCCTTTTGAGCACGATATGTCCTTAAGGGGCTGAAGTTTAGATATGTTTTAATTTAATGTCGGTTAATGTGGATCTCGGTTGTGATTTGTGGGGCGTAGGAAGGGTGATGAAATCCCTACCTAATCTGGATTTGTGTTGTTACCTAATTGTTCAAAAGAGAGTAGGTAGGTTTGTAGTTTAGTAACCGTAATCAATAACGGTGTCGCGTGTAGCGAGCGTTAGTGAGCATGGGTCGTCCTCTGGGATTCGAGGAATTCATAAATTCTTGCTTTAGTTGAGTCGAAAGAACTAGTAAAAAATTCAAGAAATAGTTTAAGATTTGGTTGAAGTAATCATTTCAAGAAATTTAAGAAATCGTTTTCAAGAAAGAGAATTCAAGAAAATGTTCAAGATTTAGTTATCAAGAAAGTTGTAGAAGGCTTGTAGGATTCAAACGGAATTAGTAGTCAATGATGATTATTCAAGATGATTCATCTTATCTATTTGTAGAATTAAAACTAGATCGATAGCTAAAAATGAGAATTAGGGATCCCTTCAAGAAACTAAGATTTCTCCTTCATTGCCCCTTTTCCTTTCATTGATTGTCATTCTTATCTAGCCTTTAATAAGAAGAAACATCAATCTAATCCCCAAATTGTGACGAAATTCTCAATAAATTGATCTCACTCACAATTTGGATATTAATGATTCTTCTTGCTAAAGTTTATAATCTCCATAAGACTTAAGATATATATAGAATTCTCTCACCATTTAATCTACAAAATTCCTTCGAATCCTTAGCAAGCAGAGATTTACTCACACATTATGAAAATAGAAGAATCAACAAATAGAGATTTCATAATGTGAAAATTTAAAGAAAGCAAGACTAAAAGTATGATCACCTTTATTATTCAACTTCAAATTACAACTTCTTCAATCCAAGATTACAAGAAGAATAGCTCTCGATCACTCCCTTGAAGAGGTAATTTCTCCGTCGATGTTCGCTTTGCTAGATCACCGAGAGTCTTGGATCTATCGAGGATCACGTGCTCGTTGATGACGATCGGCTTCACGTAAAAGAATCTTGAATGAAGTCGCTCAATAAATTTCTCAACGATTCTTGATCTTGGATCTTGATTTAGAATTGAATCTTGATTTGGTTTTTGGATCAAAAGTTTCGAACCAAATTTTTGGAACCCTTTTCAATGTAGCTTTAAGTCCTTTCTATAACCCTTAATCAAGCTTCCCCCATAAGCTGGGTTGTTACAAAGAGACTTCTAGAATAAGCTAGGTAGTTATCAAGCTTCCTCAACAAGCTAGGTTATTATAGAGAAGTTTCCAGAACAAGATTGTTACAACGAAGAGTTCAAGTTAGGACGTTGCAATGAAGCTTCTGGAGAATTCTCGATCGCCGACTCCCTGAATCAACCGCGGATCCGCGGTGACTCGGCTTGACTCGACCGCGATTCCGCGGTCGGTTGGTGTCTTCATTGCTTCAAATTTCTTTGGTCTTCTTCTATTGATTTGTGGGTCTTTATGTGATATCTGGAATCTTCTTCTCTCTACTGAATCTCTGCCAGAATTTAACTCTTTGATTTCCTGTATTTTATCGGTGAATTTCTGATTCCGATATCTGATCTGGGCTAATTTTTGCACAAGATCTCAATGAAGAATGTTAGAGATATACAATATTATGCGTGAAATAATAAATATACAATTTCCTTCAAAAATGTTGATTATAATGTATAACACATGGTAATTGATATTTTCCAGATGAACTTGTAATATGTGTTATATTTATAACAAACACCCTTTGACGATTAGAAAAGTGAGGAAATTGTTATGTTAAAAATTGCAATATTTTCGACTGAACAAATACCCCCAAACTTGACTTTGATCGTCCCGAGCAAACTTCTTTTATTCAGGAGAAGGAGAAAAATAGAAAGAAAAAGAAAAACTAACCAGCACACTTTCGTAGGCAACACGATTGCACTGAGCATGTGTAACAAGCTTTTAAACCTCTGGGTGTCCCTAGTAGGAGGAGTGTTGTCTCCTGAGGGTTTTCAGCGGATTGCACCCACAAAATCCTATAATAAAAGAAAGACGGTGAAAGTTACACATATAAAGATAAGAATTATAAAAGAAAGAACTTGAAAATCAGAGTTTCCAACTACACTTCTTTTCGGTTGTCATGAGCCCTATCTTAATAGTCATGAAAAAATGTTAGAAATTATATCATCCCTCAATGAAATATCGCCTTTATTTTTCATCCCTACCTTTCCTCCAAACACCGATCATATACCCCTATGTGTGTGTAAAAGACATCCTTACACTCGGAGAATTCAATTCAAGATATCATGCTCTTGTCCATCTACCTCAGTACTTTTTAGTTAGTGAATATTTTTGATAGAATTGCTCACACATTCTTCATGCGACCGTTAAAACTTCTTAAGGTACCAACCGACCGATTACTAAATGTGCTCACTTATTAGGTGTAATTAGCAATTTCCTCGTCATGCAACACCTAAGGCATAGCAGTGACTTCCAAACCAGTTGGTCTAAGGCACTAGGTGATGAAGCATCCTCGCTATATTTTTTTATGCTGCCTTGGTGATTACAAAACCGGTGTTCATTTTTCTTCACCATTTTATACTTTTATACTTCATTTATTATTTTCTTCATACTTTGGCTTTTAGACAAGAGCATTTCAAGGTATCCTCTACTATCCCGAGTTTCAAGACGTGTGTAAGTGCGTATAGTAGGGTATCAACGTTCAAATGTTTGGCTTCAAGAATAGGAACTATTTTTCAGACTTATTTTTATCCTCAGATTAGTGATTTCCTTCGTCTTACTAACCCTTGGGACAATGGCTCATAACTACTTATTACTAGTTTCGTTTACGAAAACATCTAACTTTCTTGATTTTCTTAAACTTTTCCAATCTTTTAAATGTAATTTTTCACTTTCTAATCTTTTATTATAAAAGAAAAAAATTTGAAAATTTTGTGCTTATACAAAGGGTAATGCAAAATAATGCGTAAATAAGCACAAAGCTCCCCCAAACCTGTTTACAGCAGTGTCCTCACTGTTGTCATCATTTAAATCTCAAAAACCTGTAGACTTGGGAGGAAAAGTTATTAACGGGAACAAGAATAAATGAACGTGAAAATCTCCCCCAAACTTATCTTTAACTATATGGATATTCAGTTAAGTCCTTTTAAACTCACCTCCATTCTTATGATGAGACAATTTTACCGAGACATGGAGGTGAGGCGGAGGAAATTTAGTTATGATAAATCGGCTCCTGTAAAAATAGGAGCTCCTCCGTGGCGGCAGTGTAAAAATACAGTTTTAATCTATGCCCATTCACTCTGAAAATTGAACCGTTTTTACTATTTTCAACTTCAACTGCCCCGTACGGGTATACATACCCCACCAAAAATGGTCCTTTCCAACGAGATTTTAGCTTACCCGCATGAAGATGGAGACGGGAATTGTAAAGAAGGACTTGTTGTCCTGGGATGAAAGTTTTTTTTCAAAATATTCTTATCGTGAAATACCTTAGTCCGGTTCTTTACTATCACCGCATTATCGTAAGCTTCATCGCGGAGTTCGCTTAGCTCATTTAATTGCAGCTTCCGAAAATTGCAAGCTTGATTTAAATCGAAGTTAAGTTCTTTAATGGCCCACATTGCTTTATGTTCGATCTCAACAGGAAAATGGCAAGCCTTTCCAAACACTAGGCGGTAAAGAGACATACCAACATCAGTCTTATAAGTTGTACAAAATTCCTAAAGATCATTCGTCAATTTGGTTGACCAATCTTTCCGGTTTTTAGAAGCCGTCTTCTCTAAAATTTGTTTGATTTGCCTATTGGAAATCTCAGCTTGCCCGCTTGTTTGGAGATGATAGGGCATAGAAAGTTTATGGTTGATTGAATATTTCCGCATCAAAGTCTCGAAAGACCGATTACAGAAATGCGTCCTATTGTCGCTAATTATAGCGCGAGGGTGTCCAAATCGCGAAAAGATATTTTCTTTAAGGAACTTAATAACAACCTTGTTGTCATTAGTGCGATATGGTATTGCTTCCACCCATTTTGAGACGTAATCAACCGCTAACAAGATATACAAATTCCCAAAAGAGTTGGGAAAAGGACCCATAAAATCAATACCCCAAACGTCAAAAATTTCCACAACCAAGATAGGTTCGAGTGGCATCTTATTTTTTCGAGAAATCCTATCCGTGTGTTGACACCGTGGATAAGTTTTGCAATGATCAAATGCATCTTTGAATAATGTAAGCCAGTAAAAACCACATTGCAGAACTTTCTCCGCCGTCTTACGTGGACCAAAGTGACCACCGCATGCCTGATCATGACAGAAAGACAAAACACTCTTGAATTCATCATCAGGGACACATCTGCAAATGATTTGGTCAGGACAATACTTAAACAAATAAGGTTCATCCCAGTAAAAATGCTTTACTCGGGATAGAAATCGATGATTGTCTTGTTTAGACCATTCACTGGGGATAAGTCCTATTGCTAGATAATTCATAATATCCACTAACCAAGGTTCGCAAGATACGGTCAAGAGCTGTTCGTCAGGAAAAGAGTCGTTTATTGGCAAGGTCACAGTAGGTGAAGAAGAGATGCGTGAAAGATGGTCGGCTACTACGTTTTCACATCCTTTCTTATCTCGTATGACAAGATCAAATTCTTATAATAACAGGATCCAACGTATTAACCTGGTCTTAGCATCCTTCTTAGATAAAAGATGTTGTAGGGCAGAGTGATCGGTGTAAACCACAATTGGCGAGCCAATCAAGTAAGGCCTGAATTTCTCTAATGCAAATACAACTGCCAAGAGCTCTTTCTCGGTGGTTGTATAATTAATTTGGATATCATTCAAGGTCTTACTTGCATAATAAATCGCATGTGGTATCTTATCAATGTGTTGTCCTAAGACTGCACCAACAGCAAAATCCAATGCATTACACATAAGCTCAAACGGGTGGTGATTGTTAAGAAATTCTTGGATGTGTGTATCAAATCAAATAATCCCCGGCAACGGCGCCATTTTGATTGAAATGACTTTCCGATTGTATCGTGTTTTTGAGAAAATAGATTTTAGAAATCACAACCAAAAAAATTATTTGACCGCAATCAACGACGGTGTCGGATGTAGATTGTGAGTGAGTGAGGATCGTCCACAAAGAAAGTGTAATCCGTTCAATTCTTGAATTAGATGAGTTGAAAATTTAATGAAAAGAAAAGAAAACAATTCATGATTTGTAATTGTAGATCAAAAGTAAGAAAAATCTAGATCTAAAAGAAACATTAGAACAAGAAGAGAGATGAGTGATAATTTCCAACCAACAATCAAGATTAGAAGTATGGCTCGTAGGAGTAGATCGGATCTATAGATGTGATGAGATCTAAAGATTACTAATTCTTATCCATTAATGAATTGATACTAGATCGATGCAAAATTCATCGAGGTTTAAGGATCTTTGCTAGAAAATTAGGGATTCCGCAACTCATCTTTTGTCCTTTCGATGGATCGCATTCAAATTCTATCTTCTAGTTAATCAAATGTTTAATAGTTGTTCCCTAGTTTCGAGTGAACACGATTAAGAAAGCATCATCTCGAAACTAGGTTATTAATCATTTAATTAACTAGAATTTCCAAACATTATAGGATTTAAGAATTGTAGAAATATCTAAATCATCATCATCTAAAGATCGTCACAACTCCTACACGAGCGGAGATTACTCAAACATCATGATCACAAACACAATCACAAATTGAATTCTAATCATTATGCTTGAATTAAAAGATAAGCAAGATATAGAAAATTCACCTTTATTTATCGACAAATTTCGTTACAACTCTCTTGAATTTACAAAAGGAAGGAACTAGATCGTCGATTTCGGCTTCGCTCGGCTCCTTGAGTCGCGGATCGGCGTGGATCTCTTGCTCCGTTGGAATCCGGCGTCGCTTGCTAAAGGTTGAAGGCTCTCTTGCTCAAATTGATCTCGGGATCTTGATCTTGATTTTTGAATTGGAGTGAATTTGAGGCACAAGCTTTTGTCACTAAACTTGTGGGTTGAAGATGGTGATAATTCTTGAACATTTTGCAACCTTGATCTAAGCTCCTTTTTATAGGCCTCAAATATTTTAGATCTAGGATTGAAATTTGAAATTTCCCCCCACAAGTTAGTTATCCAAATGATTTAAATTTCCCTCCAAAAAGTTAGTTAAGCCTAAATTTGAATTTCCCTCCAAGAGTTTGTTGAGCCGAGCCTTCTAGATGTGCCACGTGGAGCTTCTGGGGTCTTCTGGAAGCTTTGGCCGTTAGAATTAGGCATGTGATGAAATTGGGTGCAATGATCTCATTATGTGGCCGCGGATCCGCCGCGCAAAGGGGGCTTGGGTCGCGGATCCACGGCCCATTAATGGCCTTGATGGTTTCTCTTTATATGGTAATACTTGGGCTGACTGGTGGGCCTCTTTCTGATGTTTGGATTTTTTATTTGGCCTTCTGTATTGCTCCAGATCTTTAGCCTTTGAATTGGTGTGTCTTTTATTAGTTCATTTCCCAATTAGGCCCTGCTTCTGGAATTTCCTGCACAATTTCACCGAGACAAGAGTTGCGCAATACAAGGATGATGCGATGCCATGAAAAACACACAATTTCCCTAAAAATGCTGTTTTTAGTACACAGTACAAGTAATCCCGTATTTTACATGTGTTTTGCAAATATAGGTGATATGAATACCGGATACCTCTACTTGACTGCAAAAGGTAGGGAAATTGCTGTGTTAGAAATGCAGTATTTTCGACTGATCAAATTCCCCCAAACTTATTTTCGATCGTCTCGATCGAACTGTTTTATTAAAAAGAGAAGGAGAAAATAAAGAAAGAGAAAAGCGCACTTTCGTAGGCAACACGATTGCACTGAGCACGTGCAACAAGCCTTTAAACCTCTAGGTGTCCCAGTAGGAGGAGTGTTGTCTCCTGAGGGTTTTCAGCGGATTGCACCCACAAAATCCAATAATAAAAGGAAGATCATGAATAATACATTTAAAGACAAGAATTGTAAAAGAAAAGCCTTGAAATTAGGGTTTCCAACTAAGCTAGCTTTTCGGTTGTCATGAGCCCTATCTTAATGGTCATGAAAAGATGTCAGAAATCACGTCCTCCCTTAATAAAACATCGTCTTATTCTTCATTCCTATCTTTATTCCAAACATTGATCATATCACCCTACGTGTGTGTAAAGAACATCCCTACACCCGGAGAATTCAATTCAAGCTATCATACTCTTGCCCATCAGCCTCAGTACTTTTTAATTAATGAATATCTAGATGTGCTTACACACTTTCATGCGACCGTTAATACTTTTTGAGGTACTAACCGACCGATTACTCATGTGCTTGCTTATTTGGTGTATTTTCCTCGTCTTGCACCACCTCAGGTATAGCAGTGACTTCCAGACCAGTTGGTCTTAGGGCACTAGGTGAAAAAGCACCCTCGCTATAAATTTTTTTATTGCCCTCGGCGATAACAAAACCAGTGTCCATTTTTCTCACCACTTTATATTTTATTCATTTTTTTTTATTTCCTTCATACTTTTGGCTTTAAGACAAGAGCATTTCAAGGTATCCTCTACTATCCCGGGCTTTAAGACGTGTGTAAGTGCGAATAGCAGGGTATCAACGTTCAAAATGCTTGGCTTTCCAGAATAGAAACTATTTTTCAGACTTATTTTTATCCTCAGATTAGTGACGTCCTTCATCTTACTAACCCTTGGGACAACGGCTCATAGCTACTTATTACTAGTTCGTATAAGAAAACTTCTGATTTTCTCAGTTTCCTTAAATTTTTCTAATCTCATGGATGTAATTGTTCACTATCTAATCTTTTATTATCATAAATATTAAATATTTTTATATTTTGAAAATTTTAAATTTTTATATTTTGAAAATTTTTGAATTTTTATGGATTTTGAAAAATTTTAAATTTTTATAGGTTTTTATGGGTTTTGAAAAACTATTTACAAAAAAAAAATGATGAACCAAAAGAAAAATATTTACACAAAATTTTTATAGGTTTTGAAAAATTTTAAATTTTTATGGTTTTTAAAGAAATGTTTTGTGCTTATGCTAATGATATGCAAATGATGCAATACTAAGCACAAACCTCCCCCAAACTTGTTTTCAACAGTGTCCTCACTGTTGCCAACCGCTATATCTACCAAACCTGTAAGCTTGGGAGGAATTTATTAGTGGGGGCAAAATATATAAGTGAAGACCCTCCCCGAAACTTATTTGTGACTCGATATTTTTTTTTTTGTAAAAATTTTCTTTCCAAGAGCCAGAAAAATTGTCCCCCCCCAACTTGAGTTATGCAATGTTAAGCTTTGAAAATCACATGAGGGGGTCAAGAATCATTGGTCGATGCCAAGCTTTGCAAAGACCAAAGATCAACACCAACCATTCGAAGATTTTATCAACGCAGTGCTCGGGTTGGTGGAAGAAGAAGTGGGGAAAGGGTAAGGGGTGGAAGAGAGTGTGTGTGCGTCTCATTTTGGAGAGACGAAGCAGTGAATGTGATGGATTACTCGCATTCTTTTTACAATTCAGAGGAAGGGGTGGAGGTTCAATTTCAGTGATTGGGACATGATTTATCTCAACACCCGTGTTATTCAGAAATGCGAGTTCATCAGCGAAGATCTCCTCAAAAGTTTCATCAATACCCCGAAGAATAATGTCATCACAAAGTGTAGGGTGATCTTTAGACTCTAAAAGCAATTCATAATCGGTGTTAGTTGTTGATCCGGACATCTCGGTGGAAGAGTCCGTATGTGTATGATACATAGTTGGGTCAAACAACAACGTATGAAAAGAGTCAAGATCGGTATCAGGAGGATCATCAAATTCGCTGCTGTCGACATCCATTAAGTCGACAGAACAGACATGAGCAGTAGGTTCGGAGGGTACACTTCCAATCTTGTAAATGTTCAGCTCTATTGACCTATTCCCGAAGGATAGGGTCATAGAGCCATTACGACAGTTGATGATAGCATTGGAAGTGGCCAAAAAGGGGCGACCTAAAATCACCGGAATTTGATTCCGGGGGTTCGCTACAGGCTGTGTATCAAGTACAATAAAATCCACAGGAAATACGAATTCCCCGATCTTTATTAACACATCCTCCAGTTCACCCCTAGGTTTGGTGATTGATCGGTCAGCCATCTGGAGAGTGCAATGGGCTGGTTTCAACTCTCCGATTCCTAGTTGCTCATAGACTGAGAAAGGAAGCAGGTTAACACTGGCGCCAAGGTCTAAAAGAGCACGATTGATGTGTTTATCCCCAATAGAAATCGATATCGTAGGACATCCTGGGTCCTTACGTTTCTTTGGTAGTGGAGGGATAAAAGCAGTGCTAATGCTATTGGACATGAAGACCTTCTTTGGCACTTGAGTCTTCCTCTTCCTAGTGCACAAGTCCTTAAGAATTTTCGCATAAGCGGGGACTTGTTGAATGGCATCTAGGAGAGGGATGTTGATGTTAACCTGTTTGAACATTTCCATGATCTTCTCCATATGTAGACTCGATGTGTTAGCCCTTAACCGATTAGGATAAGGTGCTTTAGCAATGAGCGCTGGGTCCATCATAGGAGAAGGAAGTGTGTGTGGCCCCGATCCCAAAATAGAAGTGGGGATCGTCTGTGGAGGAGTAAAAGAGGTGGGCTGAGGTGTTGAGCCTAGAGGGAAATGGAGAATAGGCTCGTGAGAAGGCGGTGGGGTAGAAGAACAAGAATCAGAAGCAGAAGCGTGTGTGTGAGGAAAGGTCTCAGCCGGGGTGTTGATAGGATCATCAATATCATCAACTTCTTCCCCAACATGGTTATCCAGCACTCTCCCAGATCTCAACGTGGTGATTGCATTCACATGATGTGAATAGCCAGGATTGGGTACAAGTTGAGCTGGGAGTTTCCCTTTCTCTCTTGCACTCATTTCGGCCTTAAGTCGTGCAATCTCAGCTTCCATCGTTTTGATACTCTCAGCTTGGGATGCTGAGTTTTTCTTTATCTCACCAACGGAAGACTTAACCTCGGCCGACACTTCCATGAAATTTGACATGAGTGATTTCATGGTTTGAGCGAATTGAGAGAACTCATCAGAACAGGTCGACTGCATAGGATTAGAAGGTGCAGGAGTGTTGACCTGGTTTTGGAAATTTTGTGACTGGTAGGGGTGCTGGGTGAGGTGAAGTGGTTGCTGTTGTGGAGGAGGGACTCGTTGGAATTGATTCGGGTTTGGAACCGTGTTTTGGGATTGGTTCCAGGCAAAATTCGGGTGATTCCTCCAACCCTGATTGTATGTGGAAGAAAAAGGGTCGTTTTCAGGTCTTTGAAATGCGGCATTGGTATGCTCGAGACCTCGAAACTGGGAGTTTAATGGACATTCTTCCGTTAAGTGAGAAGGGTCTGAACAGCACCCACAAACGGTTTTGGGGAGCGACATTGGGTTTAGGGAGGCTGCTAGGAATTTGTGTTCCATGGCGTCGAGCTTCTTTTGCATTGCTGCCATCTCAGCTCGAACACCTATGGACACGTCTATTTGGTGTACGCCACCCCTACTCGATGGCTGGGTTCCAGTCTCCCACTGAAGTGACTTTTCAGCGAACTCTTCTAAAAATTTCCACACTTCCCCATCATCCTTGGTCATAAAGGTGCCTTGACACATGTTTTCAAGGTTTTGTTTAGTGGTAGGGTTACTGCCCTCATATATGATTCGGCAAAGTTCCCATCTCGGGATGCCGTGATGTGGGCATTGAACCAAAAGATCCTTGAATCGGTCAAAGTATTTTGAAAATGGTTCAGCCGGAAGCTGGGAGAATTGATAGAGTTCGCTACGGACTCGAGCTGTCTTTTGCATAGGGTAGAATTTCTTAAGGAATGCAGCAACGAATTCTTCCCAATTCGTGATGGAGTGTGCGGTGGTGTTATATAGCCACTTCTCGGCTAAATCGCACAAGGTAAATGGAAGAAGTCTTAGACACATGGCATCCACAGAAAGTTGTGATGTACCCATCATTGCGCATACGTTTTCAAATTTGGTGATAAAAACGTACGCGTCTTCAGTCTCGAGACCGTGGAATTTGGGTAGAAGGTTGATGTACTGGGGCTTGATCTCAAAGTTATCCCCGTTGGCTGGTGGAATGGATAAGCAGGTCGAGAGAGGACCTCGCAAAGGGTAACACCTCTCTTGGAGAGAGATGCGGGGTGGAATCTGCGCACCAACGGACGGCGGCAGAGTAGCGGTAAAGAGGTTTGATGGAGACTGATCCATCGGTGTGGGTGTGGTGGGGGGTAAAAGAAAGGTAAATGGAGAAATACCGACTTCGGAGTCGATCGAGGGGACGCGGACAAGTCGGGCACTAGAATCCCGTGTCCAGCCTATCTTGCACTAAAAGGGGTTAGTACAAGTGGCAGCGTGATTTATAATTAGGGGAAATGAAGTGAGTGTGGTGTTTGTTTTGAAAAATGATACAGATTTTGAAAATATGATGCAACAAGCAATACCCTAGAAATCTATGGTCACCTAGGTCCAATCTCTAGACCGCTCCTAACTGCCAGAAGACAAGACGCACGATAGAATCCTCCACTGCCTCTTTGTCCCTCCTGTGGCCAGGTAAGTGCCAGGTAAGTGGGAGGTTCTCCACTACGTAAGTAGTGGGCCTAATTAAGTAACCACTAGCCTTCGACATACTTTCCTAGGCACCACAAGAGAAACGCGGATAAGCAATGAATTACCCACGGCCTTCTTCTGTCCTAAGTGAGCGCGACGGTCCTTAGAGTCATCTCTAGATATTTTTTAATTAATGAAGGTAATGCGGATGCAGGTTTGTGATTTTTGGGGCCTAGGAAGGGTAATGAACTCCCCACCTAATCTGGATTTGGCCGTGCTCCTTAATTTCCGTATTAGTTATGCAAACAACCACAAAATCAAAAACAAGCACACTTTATTTTGCTTTTTGCGGCGCAGCGATTATTTGCAAAGAAACCTGCAACAAATTGTTAGTTGGAGCAGATTTTAGAGAGGAGATAAGAAAGTTAGAGATTACCTGCAAAAGATTTTACAGAGAGCTCCTTAATGGGCCGCGGAACCGCCGCCTAATGGGGGTATATGCCGCGGAAACGCGGTGGAATGGTAGGGTCTCTGCACAAAAATTTTCCAGCAAGCTCCTGATCTCTTCCTCAATCCTCTGGAATTCACCAAATAATTTTCAAATTTTCCAGCAAGCTCCAGATCTCCTTGCAATTAACCACAACAACACGTATTAGTATTTCGTACAAGTTTTGATCTAAAAAATATTGATGGAATAAACTTTTCAACTCAAATTTCAAAAAATGAACAAATAGCACACGATCCCCGGCAGCGGCGCCATTTTGATTGTTAAGAAATTCTTGGATGTGTGTATCAAATCAAATAATCCCCGGCAACGGCGCCATTTTGATTGAAATGACTTTCCGATTGTGTCGTGTTTTTGAGAAAATAGATTTTAGAAATCACAACCAAAAAAATTATTTGACCGCAATCAACTACGGTGTCGGATGTAGATTGTGAGTGAGTGCGGATCGTCCACAGGGAAAGTGTAATCCGTTCAATTCTTGAATTAGATGAGTTGAAAATTTAATGAAAAGAAAAGAAAACAATTCATGATTTGTAATTGTAGATCAAAAGTAAGAAAAATCTAGATCTAAAAGAAACATTAAAACAAGAAGAGAGATGAGTGATAATTTCCAACCAACAATCAAGATTAGAAGTATGGCTCGTAGGAGTAGATCGGATCTATAGATGTGATGAGATCTAAAGATTACTAATTCTTATCCATTAATGAATTGATACTAGATCGATGCAAAATTCATCGAGGTTTAAGGATCTTTGCTAGAAAATTAGGGATTCCGCAACTCATCCTTTGTCCTTTCGATGGATCGCATTCAAATTCTAGCTTCTAGTTAATCAAATGTTTAATAGTTGTTCCCTAGTTTCGAGTGAACACGATTAAGAAAGCATCATCTCGAAACTAGGTTATTAATCATTTAATTAACTAGAATTTCCAAACATTATAGGATTTAAGAATTGTAGAAATATCTAAATCGTCATCATCTAAAGATCGTCACAACTCCTACACGAGCGGAGATTACTCAAACATCATGATCACAAACACAATCACAAATTGAATTCTAATCATTATGCTTGAATTAAAAGATAAGCAAGATATAGAAAATTCACCTTTATTTATCGACAAATTTCGTTACAACTCTCTTGAATTTACAAAAGGAAGGAACTAGATCGTCGATTTCGGCTTCGCTCGGCTCCTTGAGTCGCGGATCGGCGTGGATCTCTTGCTCCGTTGGAATCCGGTGTCGCTTGCTAAAGGTTGAAGGCTCTCTTGCTCAAATTGATCTCGGGATCTTGATCTTGATTTTTGAATTGGAGTGAATTTGAGGCACAAGCTTTTGTCACTAAACTTGTGGGTTGAAGATGGTGATAATTCTTGAAAATTTTGCAACCTTGATCTAAGCTCCTTTTTATAGGCCTCAAATATTTTAGATCTAGGATTGAAATTTGAAATTTCCCCCCACAAGTTAGTTATCCAAATGATTTAAATTTCCCTCCAAAAAGTTAGTTAAGCCTAAATTTGAATTTCCCTCCAAGAGTTTGTTGAGCCGAGCCTTCTAGATGTGCCACGTGGAGCTTCTGGGGTCTTCTGGAAGCTTTGGCCGTTAGAATTAGGCATGTGATGAAATTGGGTGCAATGATCTCATTATGTGGCCGCGGATCCGCCGCGCAAAAGGGGCTTGGGCCGCGGATCCGCGGCCCATTAATGGCCTTGATGGTTTCTCTTTATATGGTAATACTTGGGCTGACTGGTGGGCCTCTTTCTGATGTTTGGATTTTTTATTTGGCCTTCTGTATTGCTCCAGATCTTTAGCCTTTGAATTGGTGTGTCTTTTATTAGTTCATTTCCCAATTAGGCCATGTTTCTGGAATTTCCTGCACAATTTCACCGAGACAAGAGTTGCGCAATACAAGGATGATGCGATGCCATGAAAAACACACAATTTCCCTAAAAATGCTGGTTTTAGTACACAGTACAAGTAATCCCGTATTTTACATGTGTTTTGCAAATATAGGTGATATGAATACCGGATACCTCTACTTGACTGCAAAAGGTAGGGAAATTGCTGTGTTAGAAATGCAGTATTTTCGACTGATCAGGTGGTTCCAATCAGGAGATGATAGAACGGGGGCTGTAGTGAGAGATCTCTTAAGTGATTCAAAAGCAGCCTCACAATACAAATCGAAGTGAAATGTTGTATCCTTGGCTAAGAAAAGAGTTAAAGGTCTAGCAATTTTGCTAAAATCCTTAATGAATCTCCTATAAAATCCTGCATGACCAAGGAAAGATCGTATATCTTTGACACATTTGGGATGAGGAAGGTTATGGATGACATCTATTTTAGCTCTGTCTACCTCAATGCCTTTTCGTGAAATGACATGTCCAAGCACGATACCTTCATAGACCATGAAATGGAATTTTCCCCAATTCAAAGCTAAGTTTTTATCCTTACAGCGGGTAAGAACCGCGTCAAGATGACACAGGCAATCCTCAAATGAGTCCCCAAATATAGAGAAATCGTTCATGAAAATCTCCAGAAAATTCTCGACCATGTCTGAGAATATCCCCATCATACACCGCTGAAATGTAGCAGGAGCATTGCATAACCCAAAGGGCATGCGTCTATAAGCAAAAGTACCGAAAGGACATGTAAATGTTGTTTTATCTTGATCCTTTTCAGCGATAGGGACCTGCTTATAGCCAGAGTTGTTAGTTATATGTATGCCCTAGAGGCCATTACTGTACATTGGATGTATATTGTAGTGGATGCTGGGACATATATAGGTAGGACTTTCTTGCTCGACATGATAGTACGCTATCTGGTTGCACTTTGTCTTAACATGTATACTTTCTGTCTCTCTGATTACATGTTGATAAAGCCCTTAGGATATGTACTCGACTTCCAGGACTATGATGTAGATCATACTAGTGGGGCCTGGGTAGTCCATGAGTACATCCTTAAATTGTTCCTAGTCGAGGGAATATCGAGACGGGGCATCGATATTCCAGAGTAGACTAGCGCATATCTTCTCGACCCATGCGATGGGCGATGGATGATCCCATATCCATTGGTGTTTGACATCGAAGATGGTATGCGGGTGCTCAGTGGAGACTGGGTACACTGAACGGACTCGCCGAGAACTCCCAGATGGTATTATACCTCACGTCAGATGGCAGTTCTCTGGTGACACTGGTACAGCTTAGTCTGTAGACCCGAGATCGTCATAGAGTCTTGTGTGTCTCCCACTGTGCTTTGATTTCCACCCTACCACGGCTCTACTGAGTTGTGCAAACAGGTGGTTTTTGGGTACAGTCCCGATTCACATGGAGGCAATGAGCGATAGGAGGGGATTCGTCTCTCCCGGTATTGGGGGTTGATGTTGTGCTATGCTCGACTGGCCATAACAGGAAATCCCTAGCCAGGGTTGCAGTGATATACTGGTAAGTGTTATCAGTAGTTTCACGAATGTTATGGACCCTACGTCGGCATGACTTATCGAGCTATTGGGGTCTGACGTTTACCACCCCTAGGCGAGATATGCGACATATCAGACGAACAGATCGGACTATACGGTAAGTGTTACTGGTCGGATTCGCAGGAGTATGAGCGGGCTAGCTCGTCGATCTTCTGATCGCTCAATACCCGGGTGGCCGTTACGTTTGGCAGACCGCTTGCGGCTTGTGGGTGCATGATATGATCATCATCTGCTACCGGCGTATTGACGAGTCTTTAGAGTCCTACACAGAGGTTTCCTGGTTCAAGCGAAACGAAATAGGAGTGCATATGAGATATGTGCGAGACCGAGAATAATGCGTGTATGATACCGTGTTTGATTCTCGCGATCAATGTATCGAATGGTTATATGCGATATAACCTAGTTATCGAATCAAGGATTGATTCGATAAGCCGACACATTGGATACTAGCCGGTTATATGCGATATGACCGGATCGTTAAATCAAGTGTTGATTTAATGATTTAATACATAATTATATATTTGATATATTGCTTTGCATTAACTAGTATCGGTTCACTTTAAATGGATTTTCTCACGCGGATGTGCACATTGTATATTCGATATAGTTTTGTGCACATGATTGTATCATGTTTGATGATACATTCTAGCTTGGTTTTGTGTAAAGTGTTAAACCATGGTTAATTGGTGATTAGGGTTTCTTTTTCATTTACTTAATCATTTATTTATTCCTTTTATTTATTTTGGAAAAAGGAAAGATAAAGAGATAAGAATGGTTGCTAGATTTGTTTTTATTTGAAAGCTTCTTGAAGCTTTGAACTTAGTCCACCATTCTTGACTTTTATCTAACCCTAACCACTATCTAACCTAAGTTAAGTCTCTACACTAAACCATGGTCAATGATATGATAAGTATTGTATTTTATTTTCTATTTTAAGTTGAAGTTATCATATCATCTTCTTCTTCTTCATCTTCTTCTTCCATGGATGTAGCTTGCTACTCCAATGGCAAGTGTTGAAAAAGTGTGAGAAATCCAAAACTAAAGTTTACCCACTTCCTATTTCTTCATCCTCTATCTATTGCCAAGTAGTATAGGGTGTTTCCTTCACAAGTTTTCCAAGCTTGATGAAGTTGGAGCTTGTTCTTGCGATATCTCGACGTAGATCATCTTCGGCATTGAACCGACGATCAAGCTCGCCCATTCTTCGATGATACCGATACTTGAGTTCCGGATTCATTTTGGACAGCCAAGGGGACTTCGTTGCGGAGCCGTGGAGGTGGTGGACCGGATCTACAAAGGTTGTATGTCCGTTCCCTTAGTTAAATTGTTAACTAGTTTATGTTTCGCCTAAATATCTAGTAAACGATCCGTAGTCGGGTTTGTAGGCACCCGTAAAATTTTATTTGTGCATGTTTCGTCACTTGGGAGACTACAATAGAGTGCCTAGGAACCCTACAGTGGTATCAGAGCCTAGCTAGAGCCTTAGGCGAAGTCCAGACGCGATTTGAAGTCCGATCGAACCGAAACCCTACCCGGAAAATTGCTCTCTGTACAATTTTTAAAAACAGGGATTTTTCAGTATTAAAAATATCCAGAAAAACATGCAGGAAAATCTAAGAGTAACTGTGCAATTCGTAGCCCTAACTCAATTAAAGCGCCGCGCTTCCGCGGCATGAGCATGGCTCGTGCGGCGCAAGCGCGGCAAGTTTGTCGTTTTCTGATGTCGAGTTTGCACGGTAACTCCTATTTAGCTGTATTGGTTTTCCTGGGAATTTTTGATATTTTTTCAAGAGTTGAATTTTTCTGAGTTGATTTGGGGATTCGGTATTTCGATCGGGGTATCAAATTTTGTCTGTGTGGATTTCCGGATAAATTTGAGAATATGTTAAAACGTTCGACCGGATATAAATACCCAACTTTTCTCCTGTCGGGAAATTTCCAAGTGTTGGATTTTTCCGTAGTTTGACGACGTTCTAAGTAGTGCAAGTAACGCGATGGTCCCTCTAGAAGACACAAACCTTAACTCGATTATGTGACCGTCTTGAACTGCCCTTTGAACCTTCGGGTTTGGGGCAGTACGGCGTGCCACATGTGAGGCGTTGGCTTGACCCTTCTACGGCTGGATCGTTGGTACTGAGGCACGAACGGAATGTTGTTAGACTTGTTTCATGTGTTGATCTGTTTCGGGAAAAGTTGGGTGTTAGATTGTTCGATCGAAAAGTTTAACATTTTCTGTTTATCCGGAATGGGATACAATAATTGGAATTCACAATAAGTTATATGATAACTGAATGAATGTTATAAACATAGCAATTTAGTCTCATTTGATCGGTTGCCACGGAATTTTGATGTGATCAAAAGTCCGTTGCAATCACGTAGCGTACGCGGATACTCGCCGGGTAAACTTAATAGACAGCCTCACGCCATTGCCCCGACCAAGTGACTGTAGGAGAACCCCGTCGCCGAAAGCATCCCTCCGGGTGCTCGCGGTAGCGGTGTTCCGCCTTGGTGCACTTCGTCGACGGTATCGGGGGTGCGGCCGCCTACTGAAGTTTGCGACGAGTATTCGATCAAAATGTCGGGAATCTTGTTGAATTACCCGACTTAATATTGAAAAGTGTTTTCGATAATGAGACTAAAATGCGGGGTTTATAATTGTTAGGCATGCGATGTCTAAGTAATTCATTTGGTCAGGCATGCGATGTCTGAAGTGGTTGCGGATTCCAACTGTTGTAGTTTTACACTTTCTTTTCTGTGACCGTAAGTGTAATATGTGATGTCGCCGGTTTCGTTGCTATAAGTCAACGACAATTGGGATGCGCATATTTACTTACGTTGATGACATGTGATGTTATGTGTTGCTGGATATGTTATATTGGATCGTCGTGTTTGAATAGCCGGGGGTTTTTTATGTGAGATGAGTGTTTTTCATTTTCATTCATGTAAAAACTTGTATGTAATATTCTTTTATTGGGGCGCTTCCAGGTTGCGGAAGTAGTCACCATTTGTATATTATTTACTTTTCTGCACTAGGATAGACCCAAGGAGGGGAGCACAAGTAACCGGGTTTTGGGGTCCAGTGGGAGACCAACTCGAGGAGTCGAGTCCGGGTCTCCTAACCCTAGAATTGGTAGGGTTGCTTGCCGCTCTCGTAGGGGTCTAGGGGTGTGGGATTGGCTATTCATCACGACCGTGGAATCCGTGTTTTATACTGGCTCGTATTGAAAACACGGACGTCCTAGTATATCCAATATTTCATATGTTTCTTCTGCTGTGATTTATCTGTGCTCATGTGATGTTCTGTGACAGGTATTATATATAGTATATATGATATATTATATAGACGTTGCTTATGTTTTACACCCGCGCTAGCCCTGCCTCGCTCTGGCGTTAGTTACCTAACCTAACGGTGCAGACGGGACATCGAGGCGAATGCGGATGGCATAAGTGTACGTCATATCTATCTGTGATGTTTAGGTAACTTAAAATGATGGGATATTCATTAATGAGATTAATGAAAGAAAATAAACCTAATTGATGTTGTGGAATCGAATTTCAAAATAAAACAGGTAGCTACAGTTCTTGCTTTGCATAGCGGTGTTCATTATAGAACATCCTGCACCTTATTCGATGAGGAAAGGACCGAGATCCCTTCACCGGGAGTGACTCCTTTAGCAATAACTGGCAGATGCTACACACTCGGTTTGTATTTGATCGCTTCTATAGTTTCTGCTTTGCACAGTGATATATATGATATATCCCGCACCTCATTCGACGAGGAAAGGGCCGACGATCCCTTCATCGGGAGTGACCCCTTTAGCAAAACTAGAAAAGCCTCAAAAACATTCCATTTAAAAATCATTTGATTCCGCAACGAGATCAAGTTCAAAGCGTTAAAGGTTTTCACAAAAACCAGCCGCAACCCTCCGTCATTTTAGGAAGTAGAGTACTTAGTATTCGTGCTGTGTTTGTTGACCATAGTCAAGGCACAGTGTACGGTAGCTAAGTGATGTCTTCCTACACCGCATATGATGCGATTAGTTAGGACAGTCGCGTGACTTTGTTGACCTTAGTTAAGGATCATGTGGGTGGGTCTAATTAATCACGAAATGACGGGTAGAACTTGACTAGTACTTATGATTTGTTGACCATAGTTAAGGTCATAGGTGCTAGGGGTAAAAACCTTTATCGGGAGTTTCAAGTGTTGGAATTTGCAATGAGATTGCATACCTTCTATGTGATAGTTGGATCCCGATACCCACTGCGAGTAATTGTTACTCCTGGGAGAGTTTTGCACTTTGCAATTAGCCGATCAAGTAGGTGTCTAGAAAGGTGTCAACGGGGTTACGCCTCTGGGAAAACGAGGTTTACTGTAATTAGGTCCGTGCGAAAGCACGGGGAACCTCCCTCAAAGTACCGACATTGGCCTGGCTGAAAGATTGACGAACTTGTAGAGTGTAATTAATCCCGGCTAGTCTTTCCTTTTAGGGTTTGAAGGAAGATTTGATAAAAACAGTGGGAGCCATCCTGATTAGATAAAATATATAACCAATCTGATCTTGCTAGAGCGCACGCAGAGTGTTTTCTTCTCTCTCTCTCCTGGTAGCGACCATATCACGCCTTAATCAAGATAATAATACGGAATATTGACCGAACCCGCTTGTTATACTAAGCTGGGGAACGTTGGTCCCGCTCCAACTTATAATTGTTATAAGACAGAGCAGGAAATAGGGAATACCAGAATTCCTATGCCGCCCAAACGAGGAAAGTGCATATGATGCATCTCCTTCGGGTGTGTTCATTACAAAGAACTGTTTCTCAGTATCCTCTGAATCCAAGGTATATGATGCCGGATCAGGATCCCAGATATGTAATCTGTTACATAGGGCTACAAAATGGTAGAAAAACTGAGAACGGGTGATAAGTTTCATGAGGCAGAAAACGGGGCAAGTGTTGCAGCCAAGTCTGTTGGTCACTGTCACCCTGTATTACGAATACATTGATTCTGAACAAATGCTGTTAGATACCGAACCTGATATACAAAATCATATCACTCTCTTTATTAGTAAAGAAGGATATAATTTTGTATTGTTGGATAATGTTTTGAACATTTCCTATATCAAAAGTTGATCGGTTCAGGCACGTTATCTAAAAGCATTGACGTTCTAAATCAAACTACAGTTCCTCGTATACAGAACACACACAAGAGGAAGAGTTCAGAGATGAACGAATCCTTCTTGAGGCATTGTAGACTAGGTCACATCAATGCGACCCGACTGGCTGAAGTTACATAATAGATGCATATTTAAATCAGTTTGAATTTACATCTTATGAAACTTGCCAGTCATGTCACAAAGATAATATGACCATAGCTCTGTTTATTGGAAACAGAGAAAGAGTTAGCAAACTCTTGGGACTGATACATGATGATGTATGTAAGATCTCCTGTCTACACATGCCAGGACTGGTTCTTTATACTTCATTATATTCTCTGATAATCTCTCAAGATTCAGTCATATATTCTTGTTGAAATATAAGTCCGAACCTTTTGAGGTATTCACAGAATATAAGTAGGAAGTAGAGAACCAAAATACGGATATAAGTATTATGTCCTGTGATAAGATCAGGGAGGAGAATGCTTGTGCATGGCATTTCTGGACTATTCCAAAAGAAAATGAGATTCTCTCTCAGCATTACTCCTCCGTATAAACCATAGCACGATGGTATATCGGGGCGGAGCAATCACACCCTATATGATAAGGTGTGCTCTATGATGAGTACTACTGAGTTACCTATTTCCTTTTGGGGTTATGCACTTGAGAAGCTGCATACCTATTGAATTAGGTTTGAATCAAATCAATGCCTACCACTCCATATGAGATATGGTATGGGAAGAACCCATCTCTTAAGCGAGATAAGATTTGGGGTTGTCCGGCCTATGTCAAAAGCAAAATCCGGACAAGATCGAGGCAAGATCAGTTCTGTAGAACTGGAAAGGTTCCAGCTGTACAAAACTGCTAATGATTTGACAGAACCAAAGGATTCAATAGTTTCCGACGAACCTCAGCCTCTCCGCCGATCTAGTAGGGTTCCTCATCCGCCTGAGAGATACCTCGGTTTCTCGATGACAGTGGGAGCAAGGATTGCATCATGAGATGATGACCCAACTAGTTTCGAGCAGGCCATCGAGAGTAGGGACTCTGTAAGAATGGCTGGATGCTTAGCGATCTGAGATGGAATCCATGTACACCAGCAAAGCATGGACTTTAGCTGCTATATCTGAAGGGTTAAATCCCCATCAGGAGCAAGTATATCTTGAGAAGATTACTTGGTGTAGATGGAAAAGTTAAGACTTTCAAAGCTAGACTTGTTAAAGGTTTTCGTCATCGACCAGGCATGGATAATGATGAAACCTTTTTCCAGTAGCTATGCTTAAGTCTATCCAGATCCTACTTACCACGGCTACACACCATGACTACGATATCTGGCGGTTGGGTGCCATGACTGCTTCTCTAAATACTGATTTAGAAGAGAACGTCTATAAGAACACAGCCAGAGGGCTTCGTAAACAGTGGGAGCAGCAGAAACGTGTGCAAGTTGCTTTATACAATGAAGCAGGCATCGCGGAGATGGAACGTCTGTTTTGATGTCATAGTCAAAGTGTTTGACTTCATCAAAATGATAGACGAACCTTGTATATACAAAAGGGTAGTAGAGAGTAAGGTAGTCATCTTCGTATTGTACGTAGACAACATACTCTTGATAGGAAAAGAGTTTCCTATACTATGATCGGTCAATCTCCTATTATCACAAGGATTCTCCAAATAGGATAAAGATGATACCTCCTAAATCCTGAGATTTGGACCTATGAGATAGATCTAAAGGGATATTAGGGTTCTCACTAGGTATAGTGAGATTGTATCAATCGATCCTGGGGAGAATCACTGGAAGTGTTCCAGGGTGATAAAGACGACTGAATGTCAGTCACAGGCATTGTCTTTACCCTCAGTAAAGGGACGGTATGTTGGAAGATTTCCAAGCTAGATACCGTGACAAACTAGACGATAAAGGCTGGTAACATCGCTATTAAAGATACTACCAAAGAGGAAGTTTGGGTGTATATTGGTTCATAAGATGAACTAGGTTCCTGCCATTGTATGACAATGGAAGTGTGGCTTTGGCCCTTGGAACCCTGGTCCCATCAGTGACCCAGACGTATTCTGAGGCAGCATCACCTGATCATGGAGATAGTTGATCTCCAGGGTGATCGAGGTTAGGAGAGTAGACTCAGAGGACAACACGGCGGATCCACTCACGAAGGCCCTTTTTCCCAAAGAGAGACAATTTAGGGGATGGTTGAGTATGTGATACTGCAACCACTGCTACAGATGGCCCTAGTGCAAGTGGGAGATTGTTAGTTATATGTATGCCCTAGAGGCCATTACTGTACATTGGATGTATATTGTAGTGGATGCTGGGACATATATAGGTAGGACTTTCTTGCTCGACATGATAGTACGCTATCTGGTTGCACTTTGTCTTAACATGTATACTTTCTGTCTCTCTGATTACATGTTGATAAAGCCCTTAGGATATGTACTCGACTTCCAGGACTATGATGTAGATCATACTAGTAGGGCCTGGGTAGTCCATGAGTACATCCTTGAATTGTTCCTAGTCGAGGGAATATCGAGACGGGGCATCGATATTCCAGAGTAGACTAGCGCATATCTTCTCGACCCATGCGATGGGCGATGGATGATCCCATATCCATTGGTGTTTGACATCGAAGATGGTATGCGGGTGCTCAGTGGAGACTGGGTACACTGAACGGACTCGCCGAGAACTCCCAGATGGTATTATACCTCACGTCAGATGGCAGTTCTCTGGTGACACTGGTACAGCTTAGTCTGTAGACCCGAGATCGTCATAGAGTCTTGTGTGTCTCCCACTGTGCTTTGATTTCCACCCTACCACGGCTCTACTGAGTTGTGCAAACAGGTGGTTTTTGGGTACAGTCCCGATTCACATGGAGGCAATGAGCGATAGGAGGGGATTCGTCTCTCCCGGTATTGGGGGTTGATGTTGTGCTATGCTCGACTGGCCATAACAGGAAATCCCTGGCCAGGGTTGCAGTGATATACTGGTAAGTGTTATCAGTAGTTTCACGAATGTTATGGACCCTACGTCGGCATGACTTATCGAGCTATTGGGGTCTGACGTTTACCAACCCTAGGCGAGATATGCGACATATCAGACGAACAGACCGGACTATACGGTAAGTGTTACTGGTCGGATTCGCAGGAGTGTGAGCGGGCTAGGTCGTCGATCTTCTGATCGCTCAATACCCGGGTGGCCGTTACGTTTGGCAGACCGCTTGCGGCTTGTGGGTGCATGATATGATCATCATCTGCTACCGGCGTATTGACGAGTTTTTAGAGTCCTACACAGAGGTTTCCTGGTTCAAGAGAAACGAAATAGGAGTGCATATGAGATATGTGCGGGACCGAGAATAATGCGTGTATGATACCGTGTTTGATTCTCGCGATCAATGTATCGAATGGTTATATGCGATATAACCTAGTTATCGAATCAAGGATTGATTCGATAAGCCGACACATTGGATACTAGCCGGTTATATGCGATATGACCGGATCGTTAAATCAAGTGTTGATTTAATGATTTAATACATAATTATATATTTGATATATTGCTTTGCATTAACTAGTATCGGTTCACTTTAAATGGATTTTCTCACGCGGATGTGCACATTGTATATTCGATATAGTTTTGTGCACATGATTGTATCATGTTTGATGATACATTCTAGCTTGGTTTTGTGTAAAGTGTTAAACCATGGTTAATTGGTGATTAGGGTTTCTTTTTCATTTACTTAATCATTTATTTATTCCTTTTATTTATTTTGGAAAAAGGAAAGATAAAGAGATAAGAATGGTTGCTAGATTTGTTTTTATTTGAAAGCTTCTTGAAGCTTTGAACTTAGTCCACCATTCTTGACTTTTATCTAACCCTAACCACTATCTAACCTAAGTTAAGTCTCTACACTAAACCATGGTCAATGATATGATAAGTATTGTATTTTATTTTCTATTTTAAGTTGAAGTTATCATATCATCTTCTTCTTCTTCATCTTCTTCTTCCATGGATGTAGCTTGCTACTCCAATGGCAAGTGTTGAAAAAGTGTGAGAAATCCAAAACTAAAGTTTACCCACTTCCTATTTCTTCATCCTCTATCTATTGCCAAGTAGTATAGGGTGTTTCCTTCACAAGTTTTCCAAGCTTGATGAAGTTGGAGCTTGTTCTTGCGATATCTCGACGTAGATCATCTTCGGCATTGAACCGACGATCAAGCTCGCCCATTCTTCGATGATACCGATACTTGAGTTCCGGATTCATTTTGGACAGCCAAGGGGACTTCGTTGCGGAGCCGTGGAGGTGGTGGACCGGATCTACAAAGGTTGTATGTCCGTTCCCTTAGTTAAATTGTTAACTAGTTTATGTTTCGCCTAAATATCTAGTAAACGATCCGTAGTCGGGTTTGTAGGCACCCGTAAAATTTTATTTGTGCATGTTTCGTCACTTGGGAGACTACAATAGAGTGCCTAGGAACCCTACAAGAGTATCCGTCCATGAAACAATAATATTCATGTCCAGCTAATCGTTCCAACATCTAGTCAATGAACGGTAGAGGGATATGATCTTTCCTCGTTGCGGCATTGAATTTTCTATAATCAATACATACACGCCACCCAGTTTGGGTGTATGTTTGGATCAACTCATTAACCTCATTAGTTTTGACCATGATGCCAGACTTTTTAGGGACCACATGGATAGGACTCACCCATTGGCTATCAAAGATTGGGTAAATTATACCACTATCAAGGCACTTGACGATTTCTTTCTTTACCGTCTCCTTCATGACAGTATTTAACCGTCTTTGTGGGTCTCGGGTTGGTTTGGCTTCATCCATCAAATGTATATGATGTTCTACAATTAAGGGACCAATCCCTTTGATGTCTGCCATTATTCAACCAAATGCTTACCGAATTGATCTCAAGACCATCAAAAGAGCGTTCTCTTGCTCTAAACCTAGAGAAGCGGATATGATCACAGGCAAGGACTCATTCTCACCTAAATATGCATATTTAAGATGAGAAGGTAACAGTTTGAGATCTAGTGTCGGTGGAGAGACAATAGAAGGTGGGGTAAGGGAATGATATTCGGATTCCCTAAGAAGCTCATAACCTGTATATGATATTGACTCGGAAAGCACTACTAACTTTTGTTATGAGTCAAAAGGTTCAAACTCGGGGGTGGACTCGTCAAAAGTGTCCTCACTAAGATACTATGCAAAATCAAACAATGATGTACTGATGTCGTCGAGATCATCAAAGCAAAGTTCATCAACTTTGCAGCTTTCGGGAGCTATCTCATGGACAGAACAAACATCATGTAAATGAGCAGAAGGTTCAGATGATTGACTTCCTAGCTTGTAAATGTTAAGCTCAATTAACATCTTCCCGAAGGATAGGTTCATAGAGCCGTTTCGACAATTGATTATAGCATTGGAAGTGGCTAAGAAGGGTCGACTGAGAATCACCGGAATTTGGTTCCGTGGGTTCGCTACAGGTTGTGTATCTAAAACAATAAAATCCATAGGGAATATAAATTCCCCGACTTTTATCAACATATCCTTAAGTTCACCCCTAGGTTTGGTGATAGATCGATCTGCCATCTGGAGAGTGTAGTGGGCAAGTTTCAACTCTCCAATACCTAACTGCTCGTAGATAGAGTAGAGAAGCAGGTTAACACTAGCATCAAGGTCGAGTAAAGAATGATTAATATTTTTACCCTCAATAGAAATAAAGATTGTAGGACAACCAGGGTCCTTACGTTTCTTTGGTAATTGCTGGGTAAAAGCTGTACTAACATTACTCGTCATGAATATTTTTTCGGCACTTGAGTTCTTCTCTTCCTAGTGCACAAGTCCTTAAGTATTTTCGCATAAGCCGGAACTTGTTGGATAGCATCTCGGAGAGGGATATTTATGTTAACCTGTTTAAACATTTCCATAATCTTCTTCATTTGTGCATTAGATTTGTTGGCCCTCTACCTATTTGGATAAGGAGCTTTTTCGATATTAGCTGGGTCCAACATTTGTGGAGAAGTTCATGTAGGTAGAACGAATCCCAGAATTGGAGTGGGGATCGTTTCAGGTTGTGTCAATGAGGTGGGCAGAGGGTTCGAGCGTAGGGGAAAACGGAGAATAGGCTCGGAAGAAGATGAACTAGGGTCAAAAGTGGAAGTGGAAGTGGAAGTAGAAGTGGAAGTGGAAGCCGGGGTGTCATTGATTGATTCATCAATATCAACCTGTTCATCGACTTGGTTATTCAGCACTCTTTCAGATCTCAACGTGGTAGTGGCATTCATATTTTGATATTATGAGTGGCCAGGATTCGATAGGGGTTGAGATGAAAGTTTCCCTTTCTCTCTAACACTCATTGCGGCATTTAATTGTGCAATTTGTGCTTCTATCGATTTTATACTCTCGCCGTGTGAGGCAGAGGCCTTCTTTATGGTATCAATAGAAGACCTTATATCAGTCGACATTTGCATGGAATGTTTCATAAACAAATCCAAGGTTCGTTCGAGTGAAGAGGAGTTTTCGGTACCGGCCGTTTGGAAAGAATTATTATAAGGTGCAGAATTGTTGGCCGGATTTTGAAAAGTTTGTATTTGCAAGGGGTGCTGACTTTTTAGTGGTTGCTGTTGCTGTGGAGGAACCCTTTGAAAGTTATTTTGGTTTGGAACTGTATTTTGAGTTTGGTGTTGGTTCCAAGCAAAATTAGGGTGATTCCTCCAACCTTGATTATATTTGGAAGAATAAGGATCGTTTCTAGGACATTACTGAAAAGCAGCATTAGTGTGTTCTTGACCTTGAAACGAAGAATTCAAAGGACATTCTTCCGTCAGATGTAATGGATCTGAACAGTATCCAAACACGGTTTTAGGGAGCGTCACCTGGTTTAGAAAGGCTAATAAAAATTTGTTTTCCATACCTTTAAGTTTCTTTTGTATTGCTGCAATTTCGGCTTTTACGGCAATGGAAATATCAAGTTGAGGGATAACACCCATAGATGATGGACTAACGCTTTCCCATTGCAAAGTGTTTTCAGCAAAATCTTCCAAAAATTTCCAAGCTTCACCATCGTTTTTAGACATGAAATTGCCTTGACACATGGTTTCAAGCATCTGCTTTGTCGTTGGATTAATGCCCTCATATATAATTCGGTACAGATCACATCTATGGATTCCATGATGAGGACATTGGACTGTAGGGTTCCTAGGCACACTAATGAGGTCTCACAAGGCATCAACCATGCCAATTTCAAATTTTTCATGTGTCGAGAAACCCTAATACGGATCGTTAACTAGAGAATAGGCGAAACATGCAACTAGTTAACAACTTAACTAAGTGAACGGAAATACAACCTTTGTAGATCCGGTCCTCCACCTCCATAACTTCGCGTTGACGTCCCTCCGCTGCAATCATCGGATCCCGGACTCTAGTAATAGTTTCGTCGAAGAAATGATCGGGCTAGATCGTCGACTTCGATGCCGAAGATGATCTACGTCGAGGCGACTCTAACTCGAGCTCCAACTTCACCAAGTCATGAAACTTGTGAAGAAAACACCCTATACTACTTGGCAAGTGGTAGAGGATAAAGAAATAGGAAGTGGGTTCACTTTAGAATTGGATTTCTCACTCTTTTCATCAAGTCACCATTGAAGGTTGCAAGCTTTCTTCTTCTTGAAGAAGAAGAAAAAGAAGAAAAAGAATATGATAAGAATTCTGGGAAAAAGAAAATAAGTCTTTCTTATCATATTAGCAACCATGGTTAAGATAACAAGTGTAGAGAATAAACTATGGTTCAAGTGAATGGTTAGGGTTAAGGAAAGAAACAAAATGGTCAAACTATTCAAAGCTTCATGAAGCTTCAAAAGAAAATCCAAAATTAGCTACCATTTTATTTCTTTCTCAAATGAATAAATAAATAAATAAATAAGCAAATAAATCAAATGAAACCCTAACCATTAACTAACCATGGTTTAATACAAACATACACCCAAGTTTGCATGTTTCATCAAACATGATACAAACTTGTGCACAAAAATATATCACATATACAATGTGCACAAACAAGTGAGAAAAATATCTTAAGTGAACCAATATTAGTTAATGTAAAGTGATATATCAAATATATAATTATACATTAAATCATTAAATCAACACTTGACTTAATGATCCGGTCATATCACATATAACCGACTAATATCAATAGTAACAACTTATCGAATCAACACTTGATCCGATAACCCGGCTATATCGCATATAACCGATCAATGTCACAAATCGCGAGAATCGATTACAGTATCACATACTGGTATTATTCTCGGTCCCGTACATATCTCATATGCGCTCCTATTTCGTTTCGCTTGAGCCAGGAAACCTCTGTGTAGGACTCTAAAGACTCGTCAATACGCCGGCAGCAGGTGATGATCATATCAAACACCCACAAGCCGCAAGCAGTCTGCTAAACGTAACGGCCACCCGGGTATTGAGTGATCAGAAGATCGACGAGCAAGCCCGCTCATACTCCTGTGAATCCAACCAGTAACACTTACCGTACAGTCCGGTCTCGTCGTCTGATATGTCGCATATCTTGCCTAGGGGTGGTAAACGTCAGACCCCAATGGCTCGATAAGTCGTGTCGATATGAGGTCTATATCAGTTCGAGAAACTACTGGTAACACTTACCAGTAAATCTCAGCAACCCTGGACAGGGATTTCCGGTTATAGCCAATCGAACACAGCGCAACATCAACTCCCTATACCCGGAGAGACGAATCCCATCCTATCGCTCATTGCCTCCATGTGATTCAGGATTGTACCCAAAAACCACCGTTTTGCACGCCTTCTTGGACGTGGTATGGTGGAAATCAAAGCACAGTGGGAATCACACAAGACTCTATGACGATCTCGGGTCTACAGACTAACCTGTACCAGTGTCACCAGAGAACTGCCATCTGACGTAAGGTATAATACCATATGGGAGTTCTCGGCGAGTCCGTCCAGTGTACCCAGTCTCTACTGAGCACCCGTATATCGTCTCTGATGTCAAACACCAATGGATATGGGATCATCCATCGCCCATCTATATGGATCGAGAAGGTATACGCTAGTCTACTCTGGTATATCGATGCCCCGTCTCGATACACCCACGACTAGGGACCTTGAAGGATGTACTTATGGACTACCATGTCCCCACTAGTATGATCCGCATCATAGTCCAAGTAGTCAAGTACACATCCTAAGGGCTTTACCAACATGTAACAGAGAGACTATCAGTGTACACGTTAAGGTAAAGAGCAACCAGATAGCATACTATCATGTCGAGCAAGAAAGTCCTCCCTATATATGTCCAAGCATCCACTACAATATACATCCTATGTATAGTAATGGCCTCTAGGGCATACATATAACTAACAATCTCCCACTTGCACTAGGGCCATCTGATAGCAGTGGTTGTAGTATCTCATACTCAACCATCCTATAAAAGTCTCTCTCTGGGAAAAGACCTTTGTGAGTGGATCCGCCGTGTTGTCCTCTGAGTCTACTCTCCTAACCTCGATCACCCTGGAGATCAACCATCTCCATGATCAGGTGATACTGCCTTAGAATGTAGGGTTCCTAGGCACTCTAAAGAGGTCTCACAAGGCATCAACCATGCCAATTTTTGGAATTTTACAAGTGCCGAGAAACCATATACTAGATCGTTAACTAGAATTTTAGGCGAACATATGCAACTAGTTAACAATTTAACTAAAAGAACGGAAATACAACCTTTGTAGATCCGGTCCTCCACCTCCATAGCTCCGCAATGAAGTCTCCTCGCTGTCCAAATGGAAACCCGGGCTCTAGCGTCGGCTTCATCGGAGAAATGGGCGGGCAAGGTCGTCGGCTTCGTGCCGAAGATGATCTACGTCGAGGCATCACAAGATCAAGCTCCCACTTCACCAAGTCATGAAACTTGTGAAGAAAACACCCTATACTACTTGGCAAGAGGTAGAGGATGAAGAAATAGGAGGTGGGTTCACTTTAGAATTGGATTTCTCACTCTTTACATCAAGTTACCATTGATGAAGCAAGGTTTTCTTCAAGTGAAGAAGAAGAAGAAGATAAAGATCATGAAGAAGGAATGAATTATGATAAGTTAATGGAATAGAAAAGAATAATAATTCTTATCATAATCAAACCATGGTCAAGTGTAGAGAGCTAACTAGAGTTATGTGAATGGTTAGGGTTAACACAAGAAGACAAAATGGTCATTTGGTCAAAGCTTCATGAAGCTTCAATAAGCTTCATGAAAGAAAGAAGGAAAACCATTTTGTTTCCCATTTATCTATTTCTCAAAAATCAATAGATAAATAAACAAGTAAGTAAAACCCTAACCATTATCATAACCATGGTATAAGTCTTTACACAAAGCCAATTTTGCATGTATCATCAAACATGATACAAACTTGTGCACAAAATTATATCGCATATACAATGTGCACATCCAAGTGAGAAAATCCATTTAAAGTGAACCAATACTAGTTAATGCAAAATAATATATCAAATATATAATTATACATTAAATCATTAAATCAACACTTGATTTAACGATCCGGTCATATCGCATATAACCGACTAGTATCCTATGTATCGGCTTATCGAACCAATCTTTGATTCGATAACTAGGTTATATCGTATATAACCAATCGATACATTTATCGCGAGAATAGAATACGGTATCACATACACGCATTATTCTCGGTCCCGCACATATCTCATATGCGCTCCTATTTCGTTTCGCTTGAGCCAGGAAACCTCTGTGTAGGACTCTAAAGACTCGTCAATACGCCGGCAGCAGGTGATGATCATATCAAACACCCACAAGCCACAAGCGGTCTGCTAAACGTAACGGCCACCCGGGTATTGAGCGATCAGAAGATCGACGAGCAAGCCCGCTCACACTCCTGTGAATCCAACCAGTAACACTTACCGTACAGTCCGGTCTGATCGTCTGATATGTCGCATATCTCGCCTAGGGGTGGTAAACGTCAGACCCCAATAGCTTGATAAGTCATGTCGATATGAGGTCTATAACAGTTCGAGAAACTACAGGTAACACTTACCAGTAAATCTCAGCAACCCTGGCCAGGGATTTCCGGTTATAGCCAATCGAACACAGCGCAACATCAACTCCCTATACCGGGAGAGACGAATCCCCTCCTATCGCTCATTGCCTCCATGTGACTCGGGACTGTACCCAAAAACCACCGTTTTGCACGCCCTCTTGGACGTGGTAAGGTGGAAATCAAAGCACAGTGGGAACCACACAAGACTCTATGACGATCTCGGGTCAACAGACTACTCTGTACCAGTGCCACCAGAGAACTGCCATCTGACGTAAGGTATAATACCATCTGGGAGTTCTCGGCGAGTCCGTCCAGTGTACCCAGTCTCCACTGAGCACCCGTATATCATCTCTGATGTCAAACACCAATGGATATGGGATCATCCATCGCCCATCTGTATGGGTCGAGAAGGTATACGCTAGTCTACTCTGGTATATCGATGCCCCGTCTCGATATACCCACGACTAGGGACTTTGAAGGATGTACTTATGGACTACCATGTCCCCACTAGTACGATCCGCATCATAGTCCAGGTAGTTAAGTACACATCCTAAGGGCTTTACCAACATGTAACAGAGAGACAATCAGTGTACACGTTAAGGTAAAGATCAACCAGATAGCATACTATCATGTCGAGCAAGAAAGTCCTCCCTATATATGTCCCAGCAGCCACTACAATATACATCCTATGTATAGTAATGGCCTCTAGGGCATACATATAACTAACATAGAATATGTCTGGATCACTGATGGGACGGACGTTCATTGGCATAAGCCTCAACTCCATTGTCACACAATGGGAGGAACTAAGTTCATCTCATGAACAAATATACATCCAGACTGCCTCTTTGGTAGCATCTTAAGTAGCGATGTATCCAGCCTTTATCGTCTAGTATGCCATGGTATCTAGCTTGGAACTCTTCCAACATACCGTCCCTTTACTAAGGGTAAAGACAATGCCTGTGACTGACATTCAGTCGTCTTTATCACTCTGGAACCTTTCCAGTGATTTTCCCCAGGATCGATTAATACCATCTCACTACAACTAGTGAGAATCCTAACATCCAGTTACCTTTATCTCATAGATCAAAACTCAGGATTTAGGAGGTATCACTTTGATCCTATACAGAGAATCCTTGTGATAAGCGGAGATTGACCAAGCGTAGCATAGGAAACTCCTTTCTTATCAAGAGTATGTCATCCACGTACTCTACGAGGATCACCACCATACTCCTTACTACCTTTTTGTATATACAAGGTTCATCTACCATTTTGATGAAGTCAAACTTTTTGACAACTACATCAAAACAGACGTTCCAACTCCGCGATGTCTGCTTTATCCTATAAAGCAACTTGCACACGTTTCCGCTGTTCCACTGTCTACGAAGCCCTCTGGCTGTGTACTTATAGACTCTCTTTTCTGAAACATCATTTTAGAAAAGCAGTCATGACACCCAACCACCAGATATCGTAGTCATGGTATGTAGCCGTGGCAAGTAGGATCTGGATGGACTTAAGCATAGCCACTGGAAAAGGTTTCATCATTATCCACGCCTGGTCGATGACGAAAACCTTTAACAAGTCTAGCTTTGAAAGTCTCAACTTTTCCAAGTACACCAAGTAATCTTCTCAAGATATACTTGCTTCTGATGGAGATTTAACCCTTCAGATAAAGCAACTAAAGTCCATACTTTGTTGGTGTATAAGGATTCCATCTCAGATCGCTAAGCATCCAGCCATTCTTACAGAGTCCCTACTCTCGATGGCCTGCTCGAAACTAGTTGGGTCATCATCTTATGATGCAATCCTCGCTCCCACTGTCATCGAGAAACCGAAGTATCTCTCAGGTGGATGAGGAAACCTACTAGGTCGGCGGAGAGGCTGAGGTTCATTGGAATCTACTGAATCCTTTGGTTCTACCAAATCATCTGCTATAGTTTGTATAGCTGGAACATTTCCAATTCTACATAACTGACCTTGCCTCGAGCTTGTCCGGATTTTGCTTTTAGACATAGGCCGGACAACCCCAAATCTTAACTAACTTAAGATATGGGTTCTTCCCTTTCCATATCACATATGAAGTGGTAGGCAACTGATTTGATCGGAACCCTATTCAATAGGTATGCAACTTCATAAGTGCATAACTCCCAAAAGGAAATAGGAAACTCAGTAGTACTCATCATAGAGCACACCATATCACATAGGGTGTTATTGCTCCGCCCCGATATACCATCGTGCTATGGTGTATTCGGAGGAGTAATGCTGAGAGAGAATCTCATTCTCCTTTAGAATAGTCCAAGAATTCTATGCACAAGTATTCTCCTCCTTGATCTCATCGAAGGACATAATACTTATACCCGTATTGGTTCTCTACTTCTAGCTTATATTCTGTGAATATCTCAAAAGGTTCGGACTTGTGTTTCAACAGGAACATAGGTCTGAATCTCGAAAGATCATCAGAGAATGTAATGAAGTATAAAGAATCAGTCCTGGCATGTGTAGACAGGGGACCTTACATACATCATCATGTATCAGTCCCAAGAGTTCACTAACTCTTTCTCTGTTTCCAATAAACAGAGCTATGGTCATCGTATCTTTGTGACATGACCGGCAAGTTTCCCAAGATGTAAATTCAAACTAATTTAAATATGCATCTAAATGTAACTTCAGCCAGTCGGGTCACATTGATATGACCTAGTCTACAATGCCTCAAGAAGGATTCGTTCATTTCTGAACTCTTCCTCTTGTGTGTGTTCCGTATGCTAAGAACTGTAGTTTGATTTAGAACATCAATGCTTTTATATAACGTGCCTGAACCGATCAACTTTTGATATAGGAAATGTTCAAAACATTATCCAACAATACAAAATTTTATCATTTCTTTAATAATAAAGAGACTGATATAATTTTGTATATCAGGTTCGGTATCTAATAACATTCGTTCAGAATCAATGTATTTGGAATACAGGGTGACAGTGACCAACAGACTTGGCTGCAACACTTGCCCCGTTTTCTGTCTTATGAAACTTATCACTCGATCTCAGTTCTCTAACTTTTTGTAGCCCTATGTAACAGATTACATATCTGAGATCCTGATCCGGTATCAAATACCCAGGACGTAGAGGATGTAGGGTTCCTAGGCATCCTTATGAGGTCTCACAAGGCATCAACCATGCCATTTTCAAATTTAAACGGTGCCGATAAACCCTAGAACGGATCGTTGGCTAGAATTCTAGGCGAAAAACAATCTAGTTAACAACTTAACTAATGGGATATCGGAAATACAACCTTTGTAGATCCGGTGCTCCACCTCCATAGCTCCGCAACGAAGTCGTCTCCGCTGTCCAAAAGGAATCCGGGCTCTAGAGTCGGCTTCGTCGGAGAAAAAGCGAGCTAGGTCGTCGATGTCCATGCCGAAGATGATCTACGTCGAGGCATCGCTAGATCAAGCTCCACCTTCACCAAGTCTTGAAAACTTGTGAAGGAAACACACTCTACTACTTGGCAAGAGGTAGAGGATGAAGAAATAGGAAGTGGGTAGACTTTAGAATTGGATTTCTCACTCTAATTCATCAATTACCATTGATGAAGTAAGCTTTTTCTTCTTGAAGTGAAGAAGAAGAGGAAGAAGCTAATTGTTATGATAAGTTAATTCCAAAATGAAAAGAATAATAAATCTTATCATAACATGACCATAGTTAAGTGTAGAGAACTAATCATGGTTTAATGCAATGGTTAGGGTTAAGCTAAAAGACAAAATGGTCATATGGTCAAAGCTTCATGAAGCTTCATCAAGCTTCATGAAAGAAAGAAAGAATGATAACCATTTTGTTTTCTTTTGTCATTTCATTTTAATCCAAATAAAAAGATAAATGAATGGACAAATAAATAGAAACCTTAACCATACACTTAACCTAGGTTTAATTCTTTACACTAACCAATGTTGCATGCATCATCAAACATGATACAATCAAGTGCACAAAAATATATCGCATATACAATGCGCACATCCGAGTGAGAAAATCCATCTTAAGTGAACCGATACTAGTTAATGCAAAGTAATATATCAAATATATAATTATGCATTAAATCATTAAATCAACACTTGATTTAATGATCCGGTCATATCGCATATAACCGACTAATATCAACAGTAACAACTTATCGAATCAACACTTGATCCGATAACCCGGCTATATCGCATATAACCGATCAATGTCACATATCGCGAGAATCGAATACAGTATCACATACTGGTATCATTCTCGGTCCCGCACATATCTCATATGCACTCCTATTTCGTTTCGCTTGAGCCAGGAAACCTCTGTGTAGGACTCTAAAGACTCGTCAATACGCCGGCAGCAGGTGTTGATCATATCAAACACCCACAAGCCGCAAGCGGTCTGCTAAACGTAACGGCCACCCGGGTATTGAGCAATCTGAAGATCGACGAGCAAGCCCGCTCACACTCCAGTGAATCCGACCAGTAACACTACCGTACAGTCCGGTCTGATCGTCTGATATGTCGCATATCTCGTCTAGGGGTGGTAAACGTCAGACCCCAATAGCTCAATAAGTCATGTCGATATGAGGTCTATAACTATTCGAGAAACTACTGGTAACACTTACCAGTAAATCTCAGTAACCCTGGCCAGGGATTTCCTGTTATAGCCAATCGAACACAGCGCAACATCAACCCCCTATACCGGGAGAGACGAATCCCCTCCTATCGCTCATTGCCTCCATGTGACTCGGGACTGTACCCAAAAACCACCGTTTTGCATGCCCTCTTGGACATGCTAAGATGGAAATCAAAGCACAGTGGGAACCACACAAGACTCTATGACGATCTCGGGTCAACAGACTACTCTTTACCAGTGTCACCAGAGAACTGCCATCTGACGTGAGGTATAATACCATCTGGGAGTTCTCGACGAGTCCGTCCAGTGTACCCAGTCTCTACTGAGCACCCGTATATCATCTCCGATGTCAAACACCAATGGATATGGGATCATCCATCGCCCATCTGTATGGGTCGAGAAGGTACACACTAGTCTACTCTGGTATATCGATGCCCCGTCTCGATACACCCACGACTAGGGACTTTGAAGGATATACTTATGGACTACCATGTCCCCACTAGTATGATCCGCATCATAGTCCAGGTAGTCAAGTACAGATCCTAAGGGCTTTACCAACATGTAACAGAGAGACAATCAGTATACACGTTAAGGTAAAAAGCAACCAGATAGCATACTATCATGTTGAGCAAGAAAGTCCTCCCTATATATGTCCCGGCATCCACTACAATATACATCCTATGTATAGTAATGGCCTCTAGGGCATACATATAACTAACAATCTCCCACTTGCACTAGGGCCATCTGTAGCAGTAGTTGTAGTATCTCATACTCAACCATCCTATAAAAGTCTCTCTCTGGGAACAGGCCTTTGTGAGTGGATCCGCTGTGTTGTCCTCTGAGTCTACTCTCCTAACCTCGATCTCCCTGGAAATCAACCATCTCCATGATCAAGTGATACTGCCTTAGAGTATGTCTGGATCACTGATGGGACCGGCGTTCCTTGGCATAAGCCACAACTCCATTGTCACACAATGGGAGGAACTAAGTTCATCTCATGAACCAATATACACCCAGACAGCCACTTTGGTAGCATCTTAAGTAGCGATGTATCCAGCCTTTATCGTCTAGTATGCCACGGTATCTAGCTTGGAACTCTTCCAACATACCGTCCCTTTACTGAGGGTAAAGACAATGCCTGTGACTGACATTCAGTCGTCTTTATCACCCTGGAACATTTCTAGTGATTTTCCCTTGGATCGATTGATACCATCTCACTACAACTAGTGAGTGTCCTAATATCCATTTAGATCTATCTCATAGATCCAAAATCCAGGATTTAGTAGGTATCACTGTGATCCTAGATGGAGAATCATTGTGATAAGCGGAGATTGACTGATCGTAGCATAGGAAACTCCTTCCCTATCAAGAGTATGTCATCCACGTACTCTACGAGGATCGTCACCATACTCCCTACTACCTTCTTGTTTATACAAGGTTCATCTATCATTTTGATGATGTCAACTTCTTTGACTAACACATCAAAACAGACGTTCCAACTCCGCGATGCCTGCTTTATCCTATAAAGCATCTTGCACACGCTTCCGCTGCTCCCACTGTCTACGAAGCCCTCTGGCTGTGTACTTATAGACGCTCTCTTCCAAATCATTATTTAGAAAAGTAGTCAAGACACCCAACCACCAGAGATCGTAGTCATGGTATGCAGCCGTGGTAAGTAGGATCTGGATGGACTTAAGCATAGCCACTGGAAAAGGTTTCGTCATTATCCACGCCTGGTCAATGAAGAAAACCTTTAACAAGTCTAGCTTTGAAAGTCTCAACTTTTCCATCTACACCAAGTAATCTTCTCAAGATATACTTGCACCTGATGGGGATTTAACCCTTCAGATATAGCAACCAAAGTCCATACTTTGTTGGTGTACATGGATTCCATATCAGATCGCTAAGCATCCAGCCATTCTTACAGAGTCCCACTCCTGATGGCCAGCTCGAAACTAGTTGGGTCATCATCTCATGATGCAATCCTCGCTCCCACTGTCATAGAGAAACAGAAGTATCTCTCAGGTGGGTGAGGAACCCTACTAGATCGGCGGAGAGGCTGAGGTTCGTTGGTAACTATTGAATCCTTTGGTTCTTTCAAATCATCAGCTGCAGTTTGTATAGCTGGAACATTTCCAGTTGTACATAACAGACCTTGCCTCGAGCTTGTTCGGATTATGCTTTTAGACATAGCCCGGACAACCCCAAATCTTAACTAGCTTAAGACATGGGCTCTTCCCTTTCCATATCACATATGAAGCGGTAGGCAACTGATTTGATTCGAACCCTATTCAATAGGTATGCAGCTTCTCAAGTGCATAACCCCTAAAAGGAAATAGGTAACTCAGTAATACTCATCATAGAGCACACCATATCATATAGGGTGCGATTGCTCCGCCCCGATATACCATCGTGCTATGGTGTATTCGGAGGAGTAATGCTGAGAGAGAATCTCATTCTCCTTTAGAAAAGTCCAAGAATTCCGTGCTCAAGTATTCTCCTCCTTGATCTCATCAAAGGACATAACACTTTTACCCGTATTGTGGTTCTCTACTTCTTGCTTATATTCTGTGAATATCTCAAAAGGTTCGGACTTGTGTTTCAACAGGAACATATGTCTGAATCTTGAGAGATTATCAGAGAATGTAATGAAGTATAAAGAACCAGTCCTGGCATGTGTAGACAGGGGACCTTGCATACATCATCATGTATCAGTCCCAAGAGTTCACTAACTCTTTCTCTGTTTCCAGTAAACGGAGCTATGGTCATCTTATCTCTGTGACATGACTGGTAAGTTTCACAAGATGTAGATTCAAACTGATTTAAATATGCATCTACATGTAACTTCAGCTAGTCGGGTCACATTGATCTGACCTAGTCTACAATACCTTAAGAAGGATCCGTTCATTTCTGAACTCTTCCTCTTGTGTGTGTTCTGTATACGAAGAACTGTAGTTTGATTTAGAACATCAAGGCTTTTAGATAACGTGCCTGAACCGATCAGCTTTTGATATAGGAAATGTTCAAAACATTATCCAACAATACAAAATTTTATCGTTTCTTTACTAATAAAGAGACAGATATGATTTTGTATATCAGGTTCGGTATCTAATAACATTCGTTCAGAATCAATGTATTGGTAACACAGGGTGACAGTGACCAACAGACTTGGCTGCAACACTTGCCCCGTTTTCTGCCTCATGAAACTTATCACCCGTTCTCAGTTCTCTACCTTTCTGTAGCCCTATGTAACATATTACATATCTGGGATCCTGATCTGGTATCACATACCCAGGACGTAAAGAATACTGAGAAACAGTTCTGTATAATGAACACACCCGAAGATGATGCATCAACATGCACTCTCTTCGTTTGGGCGGCACGGGAATTCTGGTAATCCCCAATTTCCTGCTCTGTCTTATAACAATTATAAGTTGGAGCGGGACCAACGTTCCCCAGCTCAGTATAACAAGCGGGTTCGGTCAATATTCCGTATTATTATCTTGATTAAGGCGTGATATGGTCGCTACCTGGAGAGAGAGAGAAGAAAACACTCAGCGTGCGTTCTTGCAAGAATAGATTGGTTATTATTTTATCTAATCAGGATGGCTCCCACTGTTTTTATCAAATCTTCCTTCAAACCCTAAAAGGAAAGACTAGCCGGAATTAATTACACACTACAAGTTCGCCAATCTTTCAGCCAGGCCAGTGTCGGTACTTTGAGGGAGGTCCCCCGTGCTTTCGCACGAACCTAATTAATGTAAACCTCGTTTTCCCAGAGGCGTAACCTCGTTAACACCTTTCTAGACACCTACTTGATCGGCTAATTGTAATGTATAAAACTCTCCCAGGAGTAACTCTTTCTCGCAGCGGGTATCGGGATCTAACTATCTCATAGAAGGTATGCAATCTCATTGCAAATTTCAACACTTGAAATTCCCGATAATATTTTGCCCCTAGCACCCTATGACCTTGACGGAGGTCAACAAACCATAGGCTACTAGTCAAGTTCAACCCGTCATTTCTTGATCGAATTAAACCCACCCGCACGACCCTTGACGGAGGTCAACAAGGCCGCACGACTACCCTAACTCAATCTGCATCATATGCATAAGCAGATAAATACTAGTTAGCTACCGCACACTGCGCCTTGACGGAGGCCAACAAACGCAGCACGAATACTAAACAGCACTTATCTGAAATGACGGAGGGCTACGACAGGTTTTTCTGAAAACCTATTGCGTAATGAACTTGATATCGTTGTAGAATCAAATGATTTTAAAAATGGAGTGCTTTTGAGGCTTTTCTAGTTTTGCTAAAGGAGTCACTCCCGGTGAAGGGATCGTCGGTCCTTTCCTCGTCGAATGAGGTGCGGGATATATCATATATATCACTGTGCAAAGCAAAAACACTTAAAAGCAATCAAAATACAAACCGAGTGTGTAGCATCTGCCAGTTATTGCTAAAGGAGTCACTCCCGGTGAAGGGATCTCGGTCCTTTCCTCATCGAATAAGGTGCAGGATATATCACATATACCTCTGTGCAAAGCAAGAACTGTAGCTACCCTTTTTATTTTGAAATTCGATTCTACAACATCTTAGGTTTCTTTTATTTCATTAATCACATTAATGAAGTCCCATCATTTAAGTACCTAAACATTACAGATAAATACGACGTACACTTATGCCATCCGCATTCGCCTCGATGTCCCCTCGTGCACCGTTAGGTTAGGTAACTAACGGCAGAGCGGGGCAGGGCTAGCGCGGGTGTAAAACATAAGTAACATCTATATAATATATCATATATACTATATATTGTATCTATCACAGAACATCACATGATCACATCACAGATATCGCAGCAGAAGAATCATATGAAATATTGGATATACTAGGACGTCCGTGTTTTCAATACGAGCCAGTATAAAACACGGATTCCACGGTCATGATGAATAGCCAAACCCACACCCCTAGACCCCTACGAGAGCGGCAAGCAACCCTACCAATTCCAGAGTTAGGAGACCCAGACTCGACTCCTCGAGTTGGTCTCCCACTGGACTCCAGAACCCGGTTACTTGTGCTCCCCTCCTTGGGTCTATCCTAGTGCGGAAAAGTAAATAATATACAAAGGTGACAACTTCCGCAACCTGGAAGCGCCCCAATAAAAGAATATTACATACAAGTTTTTACATGAATGAAAATGAAAAACACTCATCTGCATAAAAAAACCCCGGCTATTCAAACACGACGATCCAATATAACATATCCAGCAACACATAACATCACATGTCATCAACGTAAGTAAATATGCGCATCCCAATTGTCGTTGACATATAGCAACGAAACCGGCGATATCACATATTACACTTACGGTCACAGAAAAGAAAGTGTAAAACTACAACAGTTGGAATCCGCAACCACCTCAGACATCGCATGCCTGACCAAATGAATTTCTTTAGACATCGCATGCCTAACAATTATAAACCCCGCATTTTAGTCTCTTTATCGAAAACACTTTTCAATACCAAGTCGGGCAATTCAACAAGATTCCCGACATCCTGATCGAATGCTCGTCGCAAACTTTAGTAGGCGGCCGCACCCCCGATACCGTCGACGAAGTGCACCAAGGCGGAACACCGCTACCGCGAGCACCCGAACGGATGCTTTCGGCGACGGGGTTCTCCTACAGTCACTTGGTCGGGGCTATGGAGTGAGGCTGTCTATTAAGTTTACCCGGCGAGTATCCGCGTACGCTACGTGATTGCGACGGACTTTTGATCACATAAAAACTTCGTGGCAACCGATCAAGTAAGACTAAATTGCTAGATTTACAACATTCATTAAGTTATCTCATAACTTCTTGTGAATTCCAATTGTTGTATCCCATTCCAGATAAACAGAAAATGTTAAACTTTCCGATCGAACAATCAAACACCCAAGTTTTCCCAAAACAGATCAACACATGAAATAAGTCTAACAACATTCAGTTCGTGCCTCAGTACCAACGGTCCAGCCGTAGAAGGGTCAAGCCAACGCCTCACATGTGGCACGCCGTACTGCCCCAAACCCGAAGGTTCAAAGGGCAGTTCAAGACGGTCACATAATCGAGTTAAGGTTTGTTGTCTTCTAGAGGGACCATCGCGTTACTTGCACTACTTAGAACGTCGTTAAACTACGGAAAAATCCAACACTTGGAAATTTCCCGGCAGGGGAAAAATTGGGTATTTATATCCGGTCGAACATTTTAACAGTTTCTAAAATATCCGGAAAAACATAAACAAAGTTAAATTATCCGATCAAATTAACGAATCCCCAATAAAACCCTAGAAAACTCAACACCAGAGTGGAATTAAAAAATTCACATCAAAAATTGCCAAGAAAGGACCTAAGAATAAATATATGAAATTTGAGGGACTAAGTCGAAATTTGGGCTGCGGAAGCGCCGCCAAAACCCTGTTTTGGCCGCGGTTCCGCTCTCCAATTATTGAATTAGTCGACCAAACTTCACAGTAATTCTTAGTTTTTCCGGCTTATTTTTCTGCATATTTTTAATTCACAAAATTCAACAGTTTTGAAAAATGTACAGAGAGCGATTTTGCTTGGGGTTTCGCGGTTCGATCGGATCTCTAACTTCGTCTACCGATCGCCTAAGGCTCTAGCTAGGCTCTGATACCACTGTAGGGTTCCTAGGCATCCTTATGAGGTCTCACAAGGCATCAACCATGCCATTTTCAAATTTAAACGGTGCCGAGAAAGCCTAGAACGGATCGTTGGCTAGAATTCTAGGCGAAAAACAATCTAGTTAACAACTTAACTAATGGGATATCGGAAATACAACCTTTTTAGATCCGGTGCTCCACCTCCATAGCTCCGCAACGAAGTCGTCTCTGCTGTCCAAAAGGAATCCGGGCTCTAGAGTCGGCTTCGTCGGAGAAAAAGCGAGCTAGGTCGTCGATGTCCATGCCGAAGATGATCTACGTCGAGGCATCGCTAGATCAAGCTCCACCTTCACCAAGTCTTGAAAACTTGTGAAGGAAACACACTCTACTACTTGGCAAGAGGTAGAGGATGAAGAAATAGGAAGTGGGTAGACTTTAGAATTGGATTTCTCACTCTAATTCATCAATCACCATTGATGAAGTAAGCTTTTTCTTCTTGAAGTGAAGAAGAAGAAGAAGAAGAAGCTAATTGTTATGATAAGTTAATTCCAAAATGAAAAGAATAATAAATCTTATCATAACATGACCATAGTTAAGTGTAGAGAACTAATCATGGTTTAATGCAATGGTTAGGGTTAAGCTAAAAGACAAAATGGTCATATGGTCAAAGCTTCATCAAGCTTCATCAAGCTTCATGAAAGAAAGAAAGAATGATAACCATTTTGTTTTCTTTTGTCATTTCATTTTAATCCAAATAAAAAGATAAATGAATGGACAAATAAATAGAAACCTTAACCATACACTTAACCTAGGTTTAATTCTTTACACTAACCAATGTTGCATGCATCATCAAACATGATACAATCAAGTGCACAAAAATATATCGCATATACAATGCGCACATCCGAGTGAGAAAATCCATCTTAAGTGAACCGATACTAGTTAATGCAAAGTAATATATCAAATATATAATTATGCATTAAATCATTAAATCAACACTTGATTTAATGATCCGGTCATATCGCATATAACCGACTAATATCAACAGTAACAACTTATCGAATCAACACTTGATCCGATAACCCGTCTATATCGCATATAACCGATCAATGTCACATATCGCGAGAATCGAATACAGTATCACATACTGGTATCATTCTCGGTCCCGCACATATCTCATATGCACTCCTATTTCGTTTCGCTTGAGCCAGGAAACCTCTGTGTAGGACTCTAAAGACTCGTCAATACGCCGGCAGCAGGTGTTGATCATATCAAACACCCACAAGCCGCAAGCAGTCTGCTAAACGTAACGGCCACCCGGGTATTGAGCGATCTGAAGATCGACGAGCAAGCCCGCTCACACTCCAGTGAATCCGACCAGTAACACTACCGTACAGTCCGGTCAGATCGTCTGATATGTCGCATATCTCGCCTAGGGGTGGTAAACGTCAGACCCCAATAGCTCAATAAGTCGTGTCGATATGAGGTCTATAACTATTCAAGAAACTACTGGTAACACTTACCAGTAAATCTCAGTAACCCTGGCCAGGGATTTCCTGTTCTAGCCAATCGAACACAGCGCAACATCAACCCCCTATACCGGGAGAGACGAATCCCCTCCTATCGCTCATTGCCTCCATGTGACTCGGGACTGTACCCAAAAACCACCGTTTTGCACGCCCTCTTGGACGTGGTAAGATAGAAATCAAAGCACAGTGGGAACCACACAAGACTCTATGATGATCTCGGGTCAACAGACTACTCTGTACCAGTGTCACCAGAGAACTGCCATATGACGTGAGGTATAATACCATCTGGGAGTTCTCGGCGAGTCCGTCCAGTGTACCCAGTCTCTACTGAGCACCCGTATATCATCTCCGATGTCAAACACCAATGGATATGGGATCATCCATCGCCTATCTGTATGGGTCGAGAAGGTACACGCTAGTCTACTCTGGTATATCGATGCCCCGTCTCGATACACCCACGACTAGGGACTTTGAAGGATGTACTTATGGACTACCATGTCCCCACTAGTATGATCCGCATCATAGTCTAGGTAGTCAAGTACAGATCCTAAGGGCTTTACCAACATGTAACAGAGAGACAATCAGTATACACGTTAAGGTAAAGAGCAACCAGATAGCATACTATCATGTTGAGCAAGAAAGTCCTCCCTATATATGTCCCGGCATCCACTACAATATACATCCTATGTATAGTAATGGCCTCTAGGGCATACATATAACTAACAGAGGATACAGAGAAACAGTTCTTTGTAATGAACACACCCGAAGGAGATGCATCATATGCACTTTCTTCGTTTGGGCGGCATGGGAATCCTGGTATTCCCCTTATTTCCTGCTCTGTCTTATAACAATTATAGGTTGAAGCAGGACCAACGTTCCCCAGCTCAGTATAACAAGCGGGTTCGGTCAATACATCCGTATTATTATCTTGATTAAGGCGTGACATGGTCGCTACCAGGAGAGAGAGAGAAGAAAACACTCTGCGTGCGCTCCTGCAAGATCAGATTGGTTATTATTTTATCTAATCAGGATGGCTCCCACTATTTTTATCAAATCTTCCTTCAAACCCTAAAAGGAAAGACTAGCCGGGATTAATTACACACTACAAGTTCGCCAATTTTTCAGCCAGGCCAGTGTCGGTACTTTGAGGGAGGTCCCCCGTGCTTTCGCACGAACCTAATTAATGTAAACCTCGTTTTCCCAGAGGCATAACCTCGTTAACACCTTTCTAGACACCTACTTGATCGGCTAATTGTAATGTGTAAAACTCTCCCAGGAGTAAATCTTACTCGCAGCGGGTATCGGGATCCAACTATCTCATAGAAGGTATGCAATCTCATTGCAAATTTCAACACTTGAAATTTCCGATAATATTTTGCCCCTAGTGTTCTATGACTTTGACGAATGCCAAACAACCCATAGTCCACTAGTCAAGTTCAACCCGTACATTTCTTGATTGAATTAAACCCACCCGCACGACCCTTGACGAATGCCAAACAACGCCGTACGAATACCCTAATCCAATCTGCATCATATGCATAAGCAGATAAATACTAGTTAGCTACCGTACACTACGTCTTGACGAATGCCAAACTACCGCAGCACGAATACTAACTAGTACTTATCTGAAATGACGGAGGGCTACGACAGGTTTTTCTGAAAACCTATTGCGTAATGAACTTGATATCGTTGTAGGATCGAATGAATTTTGAAATGGAGTGTTTTTTAGGCTTTTCTAGTTTTGCTAAAGGGGTCACTCCCGGTGAAGGGATCGTCGGCCCTTTTCTCGTCGAATGAGGTGCGGGATATATCATATATATCACTGTGCAAAGCAAAAACTATAGAAGCTATCAAAAGACAAACCGAGTGTGTAGCATCTGCCAGTTATTGCTAAAGGGGTCACTCCCGGTGAAGGGATCGTCGGTCCTTTCCTTATCGAATAAGGTGCAGGATGTTCTACTAGGAACACCGCGATGCAAAGCAAGAACTGTAGCTACCTGTTTTATTTAGAAATTCGATTCCACAACATCTTTATGTTTCTTTTATTTCATTAATCATATTAATGAAGTCCCATCATTTAAATCACCTAAACATCACAGATAAATACGACGTACACTTATGCCATCCGCATTCGCCTCGATGTCCCCTCGTGCACCGTTAGGTTAGGTAACTAACGGCAGGGCAGGGCTAGCGCGGGTGTAAAACATAAGTAACATCTATATAATATATCATATATACTATATACAGTATTTATCACAGAACATATCAAATGATCACATCACAAATAACGCGGCAGAAAATATCATATGAAATATTAGATATACTAGGACGTCCGTGTTTTCAATACGAGCCAGTATAAAATACGGTCGTGATGAATAGCCAAACCCACACCTCTAGACCCCTACGAGAGCGGCAAGAAACCCTACCAATTCTAGAGTTAGGAGACCTGGACTCGACTCCTCGAGTTGGTCTCCCACTGGACTCCAGAACCCGGTTACTTGTGCCCTCCTCCTTGGGTCTATCCTAGTGCGGAAAAGTAAATAATATACAAAAGGTGACATCTTGACATCTTCCGTAACCTGGAAGTGCCCCAATAAAAGAATATTACATACAAGTTTTTACATGAATGAAAATGAAAAGCACTCATCTCACATAAAAAAAACCGGCTATTCAAACACGACGATCCAATATATCATATCCAGCAACACATAACATCACATGTCATCAACGTAAGTAAACATGCGTATCTCAATTATCGTTGACATATAGCAACGAAACCGGTGATATCACATATTACACTTACGGTCGCAGAAAAGAAAGTATAAAACTACAACAGTTGGAATCCGCAACCTCCTTAGACATCATATGCCTAATCAAATGAATTCCTTAGACATCGCATGCCTAACAATTATAAACCCCGCATTTTAGTCTCATTATCGAAAACTCTTTTCAATATCAAGTCGGGTAATTCAACAAGATTCCCGACATCCTGATCGAATACTCATCGCAAACTTTAGTAGACGGTCGCACCCCCGATACCGTCGATGAATTGCACCAAGGCGAAACACCGCTACCGCGAGCACCCGAACGGATGCTTTCGGCGACGGGGTTCTCCTACAGTCACTTGGTCGGGGCTAAGGGGTGTAGCTATCTATTAAGTTTATTCGGCGAGTATCCACGTACGCTACGTGATTGCGACGGACTTTTGATCGCATCAAAATTCTGTGGCAACCGATCAAGCGAGACTAAACTGCTATGTTTATAACATCCAAATCAGTTATCTTATAACTCTTGTGGATTCCAAATATTTATCACCTTCCGGATAAATAGAAAATGTTAAACTTTCAGATCGAACAATCGAACACCCAGGTTTTCCCCAAACAGCTCAACACATGAAATAAGTTTAAAAACATTCACTTCGTGCCTCAGTACCAACGGTCCAGCCGTAGAAGGGTCAAGCCAACGCCTCACATATGGCACGCCGTACTGCCCCAAACCCTAAGGTTCAAAGGGCAGTTCAAGACGGTCACATAATCGAGTTAAGCTTTGTTGTCTTCTAGAGGGACCATCGCGTTACTTGCACTACTTAGAACGTCATTAAATTACGGAAAGATCCAACAATTGGAAATTTCCTGGCAGGGGAAAAAGTGGGTATTTATATCCAGTCGAACTTTTTAATATATTCTAAAAATTATCCGGAAAAACACATAGACAAAGTTTGATAATCCGATCGAATCTTCCAGTCCCAATACAACCCCAGAACACCCAACTCTTGAGTTATAATAAAAATACCCAGAAAATATAGCATTCAAATATAGGAATTACTGTGGAAAATTCAAAGAAAGAGGAGACCGTACGGCCGCGGAACCGCCGCACATGTCATGCTCGTGACGCGGTTCCGCGGTGGTTTAATCGAATTAGGCCATCGTATTTCACAGTAATTCAAATAAGACCCTGCTTATTTTTCTGCATATTTTTAATTCATAAAAATCCCCGATTTCAAAAAATGTACAGAGAGCAATTTGAGTTAGGGTTTCGGGGTTCGTTCGGATTTCTAACGTCGTCTACACTTCGCCTAAGGCTTTAGCTAGTCTCTGATACCACTGTAGGGTTCCTAGGCACACTAATGAGGTCTCACAAGGCATCAACCATGCCAATTTCAAATTTTTCATGTGCCGAGAAACCCTGATACGGATCGTTAACTAGAGAATAGGCGAAACATGCAACTAGTTAACAACTTAACTAAGTGAACGGAAATACAACCTTTGTAGATCCGGTCCTCCACCTCCATAGCTCCGCGTTGACGTCCTTCCACTGCGATCATCGGATCCCGGACTCTAGTAATGGTTTCATCGAAGAAATGATCGGGCTAGATCGTCGACTTCGATGCCGAAGATGATCTACGTCGAGGCGACTCTAACTCGAGCTCCAACTTCACCAAGTCATGAAACTTGTGAAGAAAACACCCTATACTACTTAGCAAGTGGTAGAGGATGAAGAAATAGGAAGTGGGTTCACTTTAAAATTGGATTTCTCACTCTTTTCATCAAGTCACCATTGAAGGTTGCAAGCTTTCTTCTTCTTTAAGAAGAAGATGAAGAAGAAAAAGAATATGATAAGAATTCTGGGAAAAAGAAAATAAGTCTTTCTTATCATATTAGCAACCATGGTTAAGATAACAAGTGTAGAGAATAAACTATGGTTCAAGTGAATGGTTAGGGTTAAGAAAAGAAACAAAATGGTCAAACTATTCAAAGCTTCATGAAGCTTCAAAAGAAAATCCAAAATTAGCCACCATTTTATTTCTTTCTCAAATGAATAAATAAATAAATAAATAAGCAAATAAATCAAATGAAACCCTAACCATTAACTAACCATGGTTTAATACAAACATACACCCAAGTTAGCATGTATCATCAAACATGATACAAACCTGTGCACAAAAATATATCACATATACAATGTGCACAAACAAGTGAGAAAAATATCTTAAGTGAACCAATATTAGTTAATGTAAAGTGATATATCAAATATATAATTATACATTAAATCATTAAATCAACACTTGACTTAATGATCCGGTCATATCACATATAACCGACTAATATCAATAGTAACAACTTATCGAATCAACACTTGATCCGATAACCCGGCTATATCGCATATAACCGATCAATGTCACAAATCGCGAGAATCGATTACAGTATCACATACTGGTATTATTCTCGGTCCTGCACATATCTCATATGCGCACCTATTTCGTTTCGCTTGAGCCAGGAAACCTCTGTGTAGGACTCTAAAGACTCGTCAATACGCCGGCAGCAGGTGATGATCATATCAAACACCCACAAGCCGCAAGCGGTCTGCTAAACATAACGACCACCCGGATATTGAGCGATCATAAGATCGACGAGCAAGCCCGCTCATACTCCTGTGAATCCAACCAGTAACACTTACCGTACAGTCCGGTCTCGTCGTCTGATATGTCGCATATCTTGCCTAGGGGTGGTAAACGTCAGACCCCAATAGCTCGATAAGTCGTGTCGATATGAGGTCTATATCAGTTCGAGAAACTACTGGTAACACTTACCAGTAAATCTCAGCAACCCTGGCCAGGGATTTCCGGTTATAGCCAATTGAACGCAGCGCAACATCAACTCCCTATACCGGGAGAGACGAATCCCCTCCTATCGCTCATTGCCTCCATGTGATTCGGGACTGTACCCAAAAACCACCGTTTTGCACGCCCTCTTGGACGTGGTAAGGTGGAAATCAAAGCACAGTGGGAATCACACAAGACTCTATGACGATCTCGGGTCTACAGACTAACCTGTACCAGTGTCACCAGAGAACTGCCATCTGACGTAAGGTATAATACCATCTGGGAGTTCTCGGCGAGTCCGTCCAGTGTACCCAGTCTCCACTGAGCACCCGTATATCATCTCTGATGTCAAACACCAATGGATATGGGATCATCCATCGCCCATCTATATGGGTCGAGAAGGTATACGCTAGTCTACTCTGGTATATCGATGCCCCGTCTCGATACACCCACGACTAGGGACCTTGAAGGATGTACTTATGGACTACCATGTCCCCACTAGTATGATCCGCATCATAGTCCAGGTAGTCAAGTGCACATCCTAAGGGCTTTACCAACATGTAACAGAGAGACAATCAGTGTACACGTTAAGGTAAAGAGCAACCAGATAGCATACTATCATGTCGAGTGTTAGTGTATATGCCCTAGAGGCCATTACTGTATCATACTAGTATGTATATTACTTGATGGAAGCTTGGGATATTCACAGTTGTACAGACAATCTTGCTCAATATAGTAGTATGCTACTTGGTTTGTCTCTGCTTTAATGTGTACTTGTGTGTTTATTTATTATATCACCTATACGCATTAGTAGAGCCCTTAGGATCTTTGCTTGATTACCGGCGTTGTGATGGCGATCACACTCGTGGGGGCTGGGTAATCTACAAGCACATCCTTATACACGTCCCTAGTCGTGGGAGTATCGAGATAGGGCATCGATACTCCGGAGTAGACTAGTGTATGCGCTTCTCATCCCAGCACGGGAGACAGTCTGTCCCACAGCCGTCGGTACGTCGTACTTGAGATAGTATGCGGATGCTCGTTGGGTTACGAGTACACTGGACAGGACTCGTCGGGAACTGATGGTTGGTATTATACCTATCGTCAGTTATCAGTTCCCAGGTGACATGAGTACAGCTTAGTCCGCTGACTTGACACTGTCACTTCGCCTCGAGTGTGTTCCCACTGTTCTTTGATTGCCACCCTACCACGGCTCTACTGAGTCGTGCAAACAGGTAGTAGTTGGGAGCAGTCCCGAAGCACTTGGAGGCAGTGACGGTTAGACTGGATTCGTCTCTCCCGGTATTGGGGGTTGACATCGCACTGTGTCTAGGAGAGCCATTACACGAGTAGTCCCTGGCCAGGGCAAGCGAGATATACTGGTAGGTTTCCAGTGTTATCTCAGGGTGTATTGGGCTTCACTCCGACACGACTTGTACCGCTATTAGGGGACTGACGTTTACCGCCCCCCTAGGCCCGCCATGCGATGTATCAGACGAACAGACCGGACTGTATGGAGATTGTCACATACAGACTCAGTAGGAGTTCGGATGGGTTTACCTCATCGGCCTTCTTATCGACATCTACCTGGGGACCGTTACGTACAGCTAGTGCCGCTTGCGGTCTGTGGTTAAACCCACTGCCAGCGTAGTGTCGAGTCTTTAGAGTCCCACACAGAGAGTTTCCCTGCACTGAGCGAAACGTGTAGAGGCCGTATGGTTTTTACGGCAGGGCTCCGATCACTTACGTACACTTGTGTGCGTATGGTGTTCGGGCAGGCAGTACTAGTAGGCTTTGGTTTAAGCCGGATCCTAGTATTGCACGGATGGATTTGTTTTGTCTTCTGTGCATCCGCATTCTACGGAATACGGATGCAGGTGTGTATGCACAGTTTTTCGGAGTGATGAAGGAGGAGGTGCCTCATTAGGGTTTTGGCAGTTGATTCGATCAGAACCATTTTGAGGCGGACTCATTAGGGTTTTGACAGTTCGTTTGGTCAAAACCATTATGAGCCGCGAACATCATTTACTAATCCTATTAGTGATAATCTTATGATGGCTAATTGCATTGACCATTTGACCCCGTTGACCTCTCTTGACTTTGTTGACCGGTTGACCGGGTTGACCATTGACTTTCAAGAGGGTTCTACACTTTTCTTTTCTTTTCCTTTTTCTTTTGGATTATGATAATGGTCATTTCAAAAGTAGCCATCAACTTTATCTTGATGGGATTAGTAATGATGTTGTTTTGCATTATTTGCAACCATGGTTGTTTTTCTTTTGATCATAATATTATTCTCATTCTCTCTCTTGAAATGAGAAGCTCCATGGTTGCAAGAAAACTTCCTTCTTCTTCCTCCTCTTGATTTCTCCTTTGATCTCATGTGTTGAGAGAAAAAGGATTCCACTTGACAAACACATCCATACATCTTCTCTACACATCCTAGGGCTTCTAGATTAGCAATCTCCTTGCCCTAGTTACCTCGGCTTGAGGTGGAGCTCGGTGTACATCTCTCGGGTGGATCGTCTTCGACTCAAGGAGGCCGCGGAGGTGACCGAAGTCCGGATCAACCATTGAGCAAGCAAAGAGAAGAGCAACAAGAAGTGAAGAACAACAAGAAGAGAAGGAGTTCAAGTTGAGGTATAACCCCTAACCGAGTAGATACATCTCTTGTTAGGTTGCTAGTGTATTGCTTAGCAAAGATCCGGCTTTTACGGTCCATGTTACAAAGTTTAGAATAATTTTTGTTTTACCGTTTCCACAACCCCGGAAGTACCGGGAGAGGTAACGTGGACCTAACAGTGGTATCAGAGCCTAACTAAACATAAACTAGCTTGGTAGTGAAGTGTATCGAAGTTCGAAACGGAAAAATCGATAAAACCAAGTTGCGAAAACCTGAGTTTCTGTTAAAAATTTTTCTGGTCAAAACAAAATTTGTCATGCACCTAAAATCATCTCAGGGTTTTCTAAAGATAACCACCAAAAACGAGCCAGAGATCTGACCAAACGAGCGCGTTTCCGCGGCGACAGCAAGCTATGTCGCCGCGGATCCACGGCCGTCTTGTCTCCTCTCTGCCTCGATTTTGGTGCAGTGTATCTCTGTATTGGTTTTAGGATTTTTGAGATATATTATATGTGCCCAGATTTTCCAGAATAGAAATTTGTTTTTGGGGGCCTATAATTCCGTATTTTTCCGAACTTCACTACACTTTGACTATGTTGGTTATATCTGTGATGTTCTTATGTATTGAACGTCGGCTAATCGCTATATGTCGATTAGTCGGGGTTATACATATCTGTGATCTGTGATTGTTGTTGATGGTTTGTGTATATGAACTCGTTGGATTGTCGCGAATGAATAGCCGGGGTGGATGTGAGATGAGAGTTTCTTTTTCTTTCATTCATGTAATAAATTTGTAAATTGATGTAATATTATTTGTATGGCCGCACAACCGGGTCGGGGTTGTAGCCGTCATTGTATAATTCTTTTTACTGTTTTTGCTCCTAGGATAGACCCATGGAGGGGGTGCACAAACTACCGGGTATCTCGAAGTGCCGAGTGGCCTACTCATGGCATTGAGGGTGGTTGCTTCGCTTCGGGTACTTGGCGGGTAGTTTGCCGCACCCGTAGGGGTCTTGGGTGGGGTATTGGCTATTCATCGCGACCGTGTAATCCGCTTTTCATTGCAGGCTCGAACGAATTGCGGGTTCCTAGTATATCCAAAGTGTTCATCTGTGATCTGGATTGGCTATCATTGCTATATTGCTATATATAATAACTATTTAGGCTTTGCTTATGTTTTACAGCCGCGCTAGCCCAGCCCCCGCTCTGTCGTTAGTTAAATAACCTAACGGGTGATGACGGGGCCCAGTGGCGAATGCGAATGGCATAAGCGTACGTCATATTTTGGTTGTTTTCTGCAATGGTAGGATTTAAATGATGGGACGTATTAAAAGAACTAATGCAAGAAAATAAACCTAAAAGACGTTGTTGGAACAATTTTTCAAAAAGCTATTATTGCAAGGACGTTCATTTTTATTTTGCATCGCGGTATTCGGTTGTGAATGCCCAGCACCTCAGTCGACGAGGCAAGGGCCGAGATCCCTTCATCGGGAGTGACCCCTTGGACAAAAGTTTGCGTCAGGGTAATAACTTCACTATAGTCGATTATTCTTGCTTTGCATCGAGGTATTCAGTTTGGAATATCCCGCACCTCATTCGACGAGGAAAGAGCCGAGATCCCTTCGCAGGGAGTGACCTCTTTAGCAAAAGTTTTCGCCACTATATTTTCAAAAAGATTACCAGGTTCCTTCAACGATATCAAGTTCATTACGTTAACGGGTTTTTCGCCAAAAATCCAGCCGTAGCCCTCCGTCGTTTCGGATAATTAATACTTAGTATTCGTGCTGCGTTTGTTGATTATTCATCAAGACACAGTGAACGGTAGCTGAGTAATAATTCTCTGTTGCACTGATAGATGCGATTGGTTAGGACGGTCGCATGATTTTGTTGATTATTCGTCAAGGATCATGCGGGCGGGTCTAATGCAATCCTGGATAACGACGGGTTGAACTTGACTAGGACCTTTTGATTTGTTGATTATTCGTCAAGGTCACTTGGGTCCTAGGGGCAAAAACCATATCGGGAGTTTCAAAAGTACTGAAACTTGCAGATTTAGCATACCTTCTGGAGTGTGGTGACTAGAGTGGATTCCATCTAGGTCATCACACAATGATGGTTGGATCCCGATCCCACTGATGAGTTGGATTACTCTTGGGAGATTATTTCACTAAAAGATCAATGCTATAAACCTAGTAGGTGTCTAGAAAGGTGTTAGCGGGGCTACGCCCCCAGGGAAAAGAGGTTCTTGAATTAAGGAACTTCGCGAAAGCGTTGGAAAACCTCCCTCGAAGTACCGACACTAGCCTGGCTGAAAAGTTAAGCAAGTATTGTGACGTGAATTAAAATCCTGACTAGTTCTTCTTTTAAAAGGTTTTAAGAAGAATTTGAGTAAACAGTGGGAGACATCCTGGTTAGATAAATTAATAAACCAATCTAATCTTACAAGAGCATACGCTGAGTGTTTCTTTTCTCTCTCTCCAGGCAGCAACCTTTTCACGCCCTAATCAAGATAATAAAATGTTTCGCTTGACCGATCCGAATTCTTATTCGGGACTGGGGAAAGTTGGTTCAGCTCTAACTTGTGACAACAGTCATGAGTATGAGAATGGGAAAGGGGAAAGTATGGATTTCCAGGATACCCAGTTGAAGAAGAAGCATGGTTTTGCATCTACTTCAGGTGTTCTTGTAATTGAGAACTGTTTTACGGTCAGCCCTACCTCCTGGGTACTTGATACCGGATCAGGATCTCATATCTGTAATTTATTGCAGGGACTGAGAAAAAGTAGGAAAGTTGCACCGGGTGATATGTCGCTCAGAGTAGCGAACGGAGCACAAGTTAATGCGGCAGCCGTCGGTGAATATCACCTAGTATTGCCAAATGGCAAGACTATGATTTTGAACGATTGCTACTATGTACCCTCCATGGTTTGCAACATAATATCAGTTTCTTTACTCGATAAAGATGGATATAACTTTGTTCTTGAAAAGAATATCATGAACATTTACCTTCATAAGGTACTGGTTGCAGAGGGTACACTGTGTAATGGTATCTACGTTCTAAATCAGAATACAGTTCTCAATATACAAAACACACGCAAGAGGAAGAATTCAGATACGAATGAATCCTACTTGTGGCATTGTAGACTTGGTCATGTCGGAGAGAAAAGACTGAGTAAGTTGCATAAAGATGGACTCTTGGATACGTTCGAGTTTTCATCTTATGAAACTTGTCAGTCTTGTCTCAAAGGAAAGATGACCAAATCTCCGTTCACCGGACATGGAGAAAGAGCAGCAGAGCTCTTGGGACTCGTACATAGTGATGTATGTGGTCCGATGTCTATACATGCAAGGGGTGGGTTCTCGTACTTCATCACATTCACTGACGATCTCTCTAGGTTCGGATATGTGTATCTGATGAAACACAAATCTGAAGCTTTTGAGAAATTCAAGGAATTCAGAAAGGAAGTAGAGAACCAGACAGGCAAAAGTATAAAGATCCTCCGGTCTGACAGGGGAGGGGAGTACTTAAGCACGGAATTCCTAGATTACTTAAAAGAGAATGGTATTCTCTCTCAGCTTACTCCTCCTTATACACCACAGCACAACGGTGTATCGGAGCGGAGGAATCGTACCCTATTGGATATAGTTCGCTCCATGATGAGTAGTGCTGAGTTACCTCTTTCATTCTGGGGACATGCGCTTCAGACAGCGGCATACCTTTTGAATCAAGTTCCGTCCAAATCTTTGCCTAAAACTCCGTATGAAATATGGAGCAATAAGAAACCATGTCTGAAGTTTATTAAGATATGGGGTTGTCCGGCCTATGTGAAAACACAGAAACCGGACAAGCTAGAGGCACGATCAGTTCTGTGTAAATTTGTGGGATATCCTAAAAACTCACTGGGATATCTGTTCTACCACACTGAGGAACAGAAGGTGTTTGTATCTCGCCACGCCACCTTCTTAGAAAGGGAGTTTCTTGCAAAAGAAACTAGTGGGAGTTCGGTAGAACTGGAAGAAATTCATCGACCACAAAATGTAACTGAAAATTTGGAGGAACCGCTAGATTCTATAACCCCAGACGAACCTCAGCCACTCCGCAGATCTGGTAGGATTTCTCATCCGCCCGAGAGATACTACGGTTTTCTCATAGACGGGGATCGAGAGGATTGCATCTTGGAAGAAGATGACCCTACCAGTTTCAGGCAGGCCATTATCAGTAGGGACTCTAATAAGTGGCAGGAAGCAATGCAATCCGAAATGGAGTCCATGTACGCCAATAAAGTGTGGACCTTGGATATTGCTCCAGCTGGGGTAAAACCCGTTGGATGCAAATGGATCTACAAAAGGAAACTTGGTGTAGATGGGCAGGTGGAAACCTATAAAGCTAGACTCGTTGCAAAAGGTTTTCGTCAAAGACCTGGTTTGGACTATGATGAAACTTTTTCTCGGGTGGCTATGCTCAAATCCATTCGGATCCTACTTGCCATTGCTGCCTTCCATGACTATGAAATCTGGCAGATGGATGTTAAAACGGCTTTCCTAAACGGTTGTTTGGAAGAGTGCGTTTACATGGATCAACCAGAAGGTTTCGTAGACAGTGGGAGCAGCGGAAAGGTGTGCAAGTTGCTTAAATCCATTTATGGATTAAAACAGGCATCGCGGAGCTGGAACATCTGTTTTGATGAGGCAATCAAGGAATTTGATTTCATCAAGAACGAAGATGAACCCTGTGTATATAAGAAGATTGTAGGACGAACTGTCGTATTCCTAGTCTTGTACGTGGACGACATTCTTTTGATAGGAAATGACATTCCTATGCTACAATCGGTCAAGCTGTTTTTGTCACAAAGGTTCTCCATGAAAGACCTGGGTGATGCCTCGTACATTCTGGGGATCAAGATCTATAGAGATAGATCCAAGAGACTATTGAGACTTTTGCAGTCCAGGTACATAGAGACCGTACTAAAGAGATTTAGTATGGAGGGTTCCAAGCGCGGTAACATACCCGCATTGCACGGAATTACCCTCTCCAAGAAGATGTCTCCTAAGACTGACGAGGAGAGGGTTCGCATGAGCACTATACCCTACGCTTCGGCGGTAGGATCTATAATGTATGGGATGCTATGTACAAGACCAGATGTAGCTTACGCGTTGAGCGCAGTAAGCCGGTATCAGTCAGACCCAAGGGAGGACCACTGGACAGCGGTGAAGAACATTCTCAAGTACCTGAGAAGGACTAAGGAGATGTTCCTGGTTTACGGTAATGGAGACCTCAGGGTCGAGTCCTTTACCGATTCAAGCTTCCAGAGTGACAAAGATGACAGCAAGTCTGTCTCGGGTTTTATGTTTACCCTCAACGGAGGGGCGGTATGTTGGAGGAGTTCCAAGCAGGATACCGTCGCAGACTCGACGATGGAGGCTGAATACATTGCTGCAAGCGATGCCGCAAAAGAGGCGGTCTGGATGAAGAAGTTCATTAGTGAACTTCAGGTGGTTCCGTCCATTGTTGACCCAATACCTTTGTATTGCGATAACAATGGGGCTATAGCTTTAGCGAAAGAACCAAGGTCCCATCAGAAATCCAGGCACATCTTAAGGCGGTATCACCTGATCAGGGAGATTATTGATCGACAGGAGATCGAGGTGCGGAGAGTGGACACAAAGGACAACACTGCGGACCCATTCACGAAGGCTTTACCCCAGACTCAGTTCGAGCGGCTGATCGAGATGATAGGTCTTCGATACGCCAGTACATGGCCTTAGTGCAAGTGGGAGATTGTTAGTGTATATGCCCTAGAGGCCATTACTGTATCATACTAGTATGTATATTACTTGATGGAAGCTTGGGATATTCACAGTTGTACAGACAATCTTGCTCAATATAGTAGTATGCTACTTGGTTTGTCTCTGCTTTAATGTGTACTTGTGTGTTTATTTATTATATCACCTATACGCATTAGTAGAGCCCTTAGGATCTTTGCTTGATTACCGGCGTTGTGATGGCGATCACACTCGTGGGGGCTGGGTAATCTACAAGCACATCCTTATACACGTCCCTAGTCGTGGGAGTATCGAGATAGGGCATCGATACTCCGGAGTAGACTAGCGTATGCGCTTCTCATCCCAGCACGGGAGACGGTCTGTCCCACAGCCGTCGGTACGTCGTACTTGAGATAGTATGCGGATGCTCGTTGGGTTACGAGTACACTGGACAGGACTCGTCGGGAACTGATGGTTGGTATTATACCTATCGTCAGTTATCAGTTCCCAGGTGACATGAGTACAGCTTAGTCCGCTGACTTGACACTGTCACTTCGTCTCGAGTGTGTTCCCACTGTTCTTTGATTGCCACCCTACCACGGCTCTACTGAGTCGTGCAAACAGGTAGTAGTTGGGAGCAGTCCCGAAGCACTTGGAGGCAGTGACGGTTAGACTGGATTCGTCTCTCCCGGTATTGGGGGTTGACATCGCGCTGTGTCTAGGAGAGCCATTACACGAGTAGTCCCTGGCCAGGGCAAGCGAGATATACTGGTAGGTTTCCAGTGTTATCTCAGGGTGTATTGGGCTTCACTCCGACACGACTTGTACCGCTATTAGGGGACTGACGTTTACCGCCTCCCTAGGCCCGCCATGCGATGTATCAGACGAACAGACCGGACTGTACGGAGATTGTCACATACAGACTCAGTTGGAGTTCGGATGGGTTTACCTCATCGGCCTTCTTATCGACATCTACCTGGGGACCGTTACGTACAGCTAGTGCCGCTTGCGGTCTGTGGTTAAACCCACTGCCAGCGTAGTGTCGAGTCTTTAGAGTCCCACACAGAGAGTTTCCCTGCACTGAGCGAAACGTGTAGAGGCCGTATGGTTTTTACGGCAGGGCTCCGATCACTTACGTACACTTGTGTGCGTATGGTGTTCGGGTAGGCAGTACTAGTAGGCTTTGGTTTAAGCCGGATCCTAGTATTGCACGGATGGATTTGTTTTGTCTTCTGTGCATCCGCATTCTACGGAATACGGATGCAGGTGTGTATGCACAGTTTTTCGGAGTGATGAAGGAGGAGGTGCCTCATTAGGGTTTTGGCAGTTGATTCGATCAGAACCATTTTGAGGCGGACTCATTAGGGTTTTGACAGTTCGTTTGGTCAAAACCATTATGAGCCGCGAACATCATTTACTAATCCTATTAGTGATAATCTTATGATGGCTAATTGCATTGACCATTTGACCCCGTTGACCTCTCTTGACTTTGTTGACCGGTTGACCGGGTTGACCATTGACTTTCAAGAGGGTTCTACACTTTTCTTTTCTTTTCCTTTTTCTTTTGGATTATGATAATGGTCATTTCAAAAGTAGCCATCAACTTTATCTTGATGGGATTAGTAATGATGTTGTTTTGCATTATTTGCAACCATGGTTGTTTTTCTTTTGATCATAATATTATTCTCATTCTTTCTCTTGAAATGAGAAGCTCCATGGTTGCAAGAAAACTTCCTTCTTCTTCCTCCTCTTGATTTCTCCTTTGATCTCATGTGTTGAGAGAAAAAGGATTCCACTTGACAAACACATCCATACATCTTCTCTACACATCCTAGGGCTTCTAGATTAGCAATCTCCTTGCCCTAGTTACCTCGGCTTGAGGTGGAGCTCGGTGTACATCTCTCGGGTGGATCGTCTTCGACTCAAGGAGGCCGCGGAGGTGACCGAAGTCCGGATCAACCATTGAGCAAGCAAAGAGAAGAGCAACAAGAAGTGAAGAACAACAAGAAGAGAAGGAGTTCAAGTTGAGGTATAACCCCTAACCGAGTAGATACATCTCTTGTTAGGTTGCTAGTGTATTGTTTAGCAAAGATCCGGATTTTACGGTCCATGTTACAAAGTTTAGAAAAAATTTTGTTTTACCGTTTCCGCAACCCCGGAAGTACCGGGAGAGGTAACGTGGACCTAACATCGAGCAAGAAAGTCCTCCCTATATATGTACAAGCATCCACTACAATATACATCCTATGTATAGTAATGGCCTCTAGGGCATACATATAACTAACATGGACAAGCAGATCCTTGAACCGTTCAAAACATTTCTAAAATAGTTCATTGGGAAGCTGGGAAAACTAGTTGATTTAACTCCTAACATGGGAGGTCTTATGATTGGGATAAAATTTCTTAAGGAATGCTATAACGAATTCATCCTAATTGGAAATAGAGTGTGCGGGTATGTTATAAAGCCACTTTTCGGCTAAATCGCACAAAGTGAACGGGAGAAGACGTAAACACATAGTATCCACAGAAAATTGTGAAGTGCCCATCATAGCACATACGTTTTCAAATTTGGTGATAAAAACGTATGCGTCTTCAGACTCTAGACCGTGAAATTTAGGCAAAAGATTTATATAGTGTGGTTTGATTTCGAAATTATCCCCATTAGCTAGTAGAATAGAAAGACAAGTAGAAAGAGGACCACGTATAGGGTAGCATCTCTATTGAAGAGATATACGCGGTAGATTTTGCGCACCTGCGGGTGGTGGCAGAGTGGTGTTATTGAAATTCGATGGAGAACCGTCCATCTCGGTGGATGTGGCTTGTGGTGAGGAAAAAGAAGATGAAGAAATACCGACTTCAGAGTAGATAAAAGAAACGCGGACAAGACGAGCACTAGAATCCCGTGTCCAGCCGAGCAAGCACTAAGCGGGTTTAGCGCAACTGGCAGCGTATGTGTAAACTAAAAGAATGGTTTGTTTTATGGTTTGTTTTGAAAAAGAAGGATTTAGACAAATCACAAAAAAAAATGCACAATCAACCCTAGATCTAAGGTCACCTAGGTCAAGTCACTAGACCGCTCCTAGACTTCCAGAAGACAAATCGCAGGATAAATCCTCCACTATCTGTTTATCCCTCTTGTGGCCAGGTAAGTGCCAGGTAAGTGGGAGGTATCCGCTATGTAAATAGCGGGCCTAATTAAGTAACCACTTACCTTAGACATACTTGCCTAGACACCACAAAAGAAATGCGGTTAAGCAGTAAATTACACACGACCTTCCTCTGTCCTAATTGAGCGCGACGGTCCTTAGAGTCTTGGTCTATATATTTTTTTAATTAATTAAGGGTGATGCGGATGCAAGTTTTATGATTTTTGGGGCTTAGGAAGGGTAATGAAATCCCCACCTAATCTGAATTTGGTCTTTGCCCCTTAATTTCCGTATTAAAATATGCAAAAACAACCAATATCAAAACACGCAACAAGAATTTTTTTAAGCGACAAATTTTTGCAAAGAATCCTGCAGAAAAATTTTTATTGGACTTTTCAGAGGAGAGAGAAGAAGATATACTTATACCACAGAGAGCGAAAACATTAATTCGTCCAATCTGCCGCGGTTCCGCCGCTAATTCAAGCTTTTTTGCCGCAGTTGCGTGGTCAACTATACAGTTCTTTGAACTAATTTTGGTACTAATGCTCCCCTTGCTCCTCTGGTCTCGATGAAATGACCTGAATCTTTATCTCCCTGCTACAGTGATTCCATATTTTCTTGCAAAATTCATACACTAATCGTTAAGCACACGATGCGTTTTTGATTTAAATTCTGATGGAATAATAATATTTCAACCCAAATAACAAGAAAGAATAAATTACGCACGTATCCCCGGCAACGGCGCCCTTTGATTGTTCAAAAAAGAGTAGGTAGGTTTGTAGTTTAGTAACCGCAATCAATAACGGTGTCGCGTGTAGCGAGCGTTAGCGAGCACAGGTCGTCTTCTGGGATTCGAGGAATTCGTAAATTCTTGCTTTAGTTGAGTCGAAAAAACTAGTAAAGAAATTCAAGAAATAGTTCAAGATTTGGTTGAAGTAATCATTTCAAGAAATTTAAGAAATCATTTTCAAGAGAGAGAATTCAAGAAAATGTTCAAGATTTAGTTATCAAGAAAGTTGTACAAGACTTGTAGGATTCGAACGGAATTAGTAGCCAATGATGATTATTCAAGATGATTCATCTTATCTATTGGTAAAATTAAAACTAGATCAATGGTTAAAAATGAGAATTAGGATCCCTTAAAGAAATTAGGGTTTCTCCTTCATTACCCCTTGTCCTTTCATTGATTGTCGTTCTTATCTAACTTTTAACAAGAAGAATCATCAATCTAATCCTCAAATTGTAACAAAATTCTCAATAAACTGATCTCACTCACAATTTGGACATTAATTATTCTTTTTGCTAATGTTTATAATCTCCATAAGACTTAAGATGAATATAGAATTCTCTCACCATTTGATCTACCAAATTCCTTCAAATCCTTAGCAAGCAAAGATTTACTCACACATTATGAAAATAGAAGAATCAACAAATAGAGATTTCATAATGTGAAAATTTAAAGAAAGCAAGACTAAATGTATGATCACCTTTATTATTCAACTTCAAATTACAACTTTTTCAATCCGAGATTACAAGAAGAATAGCTCTCGATCACTCCCTTGAAAAGGTAATTTCTTCATCGATAATCACTTTGCTCGATCATCGTGAGTCTCGGATCTATCGAGGATCACGTGCTCGTTGATGACGATCGGCTTTGTGTAAAGGAATCTTGAATGAAGTCGCTCGATGAATTTCTCAACGATTCTTGATCTTGGATCTTGATTTGGAATTGGATCTTGATTTGGTTTTTGGATCAAAAGTTTCGAACCAAATTTTTGGAACCCTTTTCAACGTAGCTTTAGGTCCTTTTTATAGCCCCTAATCAAGCTTCCCCCATAAACTAGGTTGTTACAAAGAGCCTTCTAGAATAAACTAGGTAGTTATCAAGCTTCCTCAACAAGCTAGGTTATTATAGAGAAATTTTCTGAATAAGGTTGTTACAACGAAGTATTCTCAATAAGCTACGACGTTGCAATGAAGCTTCTGGAGAATTCTCGATCGCCGGCTCCCTGAATCGGCCGCGGATCCGCGGCGACTCGTCCTGACTCGACCACGGTTCCGCGATCGATTGGTGTTTTCATTGCTTCAAATTTCTTTGGTCTTCTTCTGTTGATTTGTGGGTCTTTATGTGATATCTGGAATCTTCTTCTCTCTACTGAATCTCTGCCAGAATTTTAACTCTTTAATTTCCTGTAATTTATCGGCGAATTTCTGATTCTGATATTTGATCTGGGCTAATTTTTACACAAGATCTCAATGAAGAATGTTAGATATATACAATATTATGCGTGAAATAATAAATATACAATTTCCTTCAAAAATGTTGATTATAATGTATAACACATGGTAATTGATATTTTCCAGATGAACTTGTAATATGTGTTATATTTATAACAAACACCCTTAGATGATTAGAAAAGTAAGGAAATTGTTATGTTAAAAATTGCAATATTTTCGACTGAACATTACCCCTTAGAATCTTTTTAAATATGCAATGCAATCTAAAACAATCTAAAATATAAACTAATTTTTTTATGCCACAAAGAATCATGCAAAATCTGTTGGTGGAATAAAATCGAGATTTTAGGAAAAACGAGATCTTACCTAGATTTGCCTCATGTTCGTTTCGATCTTCTCTTCCAGTAAGTTCATCTCGATTCCTGAAATTTTAAACAGAAATTTTGCAGAATCAAATACACTAAAGGAAATCTAATTTAATTTTCATCTAAAATCTAAAACTTAAATTTAAATGTAATTAAACTACACCTCTCCGGTAACGGCGCCAAAAACTTAATAGGGATTTTATTAATCTCCAAATTAAATCGCAAGTATTCAACTTATCGCAGTTGTACTTGAGGATCATTCCCACAGCGAGGTGTGTTAACTACTTTAAATGCAAGTTTAAAAAGATAGTTGATTTAAAACTAAGTAACAAAGAATTAAAAAGGTGGGGTTTTTTTAAGAAAAGAATCTAAGGTTTTTGTTCTGCTTATATTTCAATAGTTGGTTTAAAAGATACTACTTTTTTCTAAATCTTTTTCTAATATGTTTTCTATTACTTAATATAAAAGCATAGGTTATGAAAACTTAATTAACAATAGCCTATCAATTATAAAAGATCATCTAGATACCATATTAAAAACTTAGTTCTAGTTATTAAGAATAATGACCTAGGTTAAATTTATTTTAATAAAAAATCATATCTTTACCGTCCCTAATTAGGGTTCTAGTTTGTCAAACCTTCATCATCCTAATTAGTTTTTAGGTGTATCATTTATCCATAGATCCATTCAAATTATCAATTATCTTTATTAAAATCTGGTTCATATGATGAAAACTTAAAAGAAATGAATTATATTAAAATAAATTCACCATTAAATACAAGAAAGAGAAAAGATAAAACATCCAATCATAGAAATTACGCAAATACAAATCCTAGAAAAATAAATTAGTTACTCATATTACAAAAAAGGAAAACTTTATTTATAATAAAAGTACTTACAATTATTCTTGATTGCTCTCTCTCCAAGAGTATACCCTGATTTTTAAGCATATGAGAGAGAGATACCAAGCCCTAGGGTTATACAGGTGTTTATATAGGTCAGAGGAAGTTTAGAGAACAAGCAATAGAAGATACAAGAGAATCAACTTGTTAACAACTATGAAAATCTAATCTAATTGCTCTGTTGAATACTGTTGCGTGCCTTCAGATCTTTGAAAGACGAAACCCTACATCTTATATTAATTCATGTGGAAAGACGATCGTGCCCATAAAAAAATCTCATCGAACGGCCCAAAACCGACCGCTGATCCACTGCCAAATTTTGGTTTCGTGGCTCTAGATTTTTTCTGTGGTTTTATAGTCAATTTAGATAATTTTTGAGCTCATAAAATTTTGAATATCTCGTTGTCTTTCTATAGTTGCGTGGGTCTCCGAATTGTTCCCAAATTTGGCATAATTAGACAGGTTGATCTGCTGTTTTTGATTTGATTTGGTGTCTCCAACTGATTTGTTGTTGTAATAATTGATTCACATCTATTTATTGCAACCTTTACTAATTTGTAATGATATTCCCAAATTTGTTCCAAATTTGCAAATTATTCTTTTGAAGTTTTGAATAAGTCTCTTAAGTCTCCATTGTACGCACGTAATTCTCATTTTAGCACAATTTTTCATTTTTTTGCATCCAAACCCTGCTATCTGTAATAATTCATAAAAGATACCCAGAACAGTATAATATATGACAATAAAATGATAAATGGGTTAAAAATGTATAATAAATTAGACCAATCAAATGCAATTCACCAAGTCCCTATGTATGCAAAATTTCTAAAAAACATGTGCACCGAGAAGAGAAAAACACATGTATCTAAAAAAGTCTTTTTGGCAGCTAATACTTGTGAAGCCTTGTCTAATAAAATGCCGGTGAAATCTAGGACCTAGGTTGTCCTACAATTTCTTTTAAAATAGGAAACAAGATTCTCAAAAGAGTTTTATTAGACATAGGTGCTAGTGTTAACTTGCTTTCTTATTCGGTCTATGAATAATTAGGGTTAGGTGAGTTTAAACCTACTAAAATCACTTTACAGTTGGCCGATCGTTCTATTAAAAAACCAAAAGGGCAGATTGAGGATGTGTTAATAAAAATAGGTGAATTCATATTGCCTGTTGATTTCATTATCTTAGAAACACAACATATCTCAAATCCTACAGGTCGGATTCCGGTTATTTTAGGATGGCCATTCCTAACAACCTCAAATGCTTTGATCAATTGTTGAAACGGTTAAATGAAATTTTCTTTGGGGAACATGACAATTGATTTAAATATTTTTAACCTAGGAGTCAACCGAACGATCCAAGTGATCAACTCTTTGCAGTCAATGCAGTTCAGGAAATTGTGGAGGAGGAATTGGACTTTGAAGACGACAGGTTTGAGGGAATTTTTAATGATGAGCTCATGATCTTGGAAAAGTATGAGGAGAAATTTGATGTCGATTGTTATTTAGAGCAATGTTTTGAGAAAATTTTTGAGGATGAACTCACATTTTTAGATGAATTAGAGTCACCAAATTATCAAGCAATCCACATTGAAAGGGAACATCCTCACTGCACTCAAATAAATCTTTTGAATTTTGATGCTATTAGTTGTCATATGGACACCTTAATACAATCAGGTGTTGCTAGGGTTAAACTTCGATCTACTAAAGTTCTAACATATGAGATAAAACATCAATTTAGTTCACACAAATCTAAACACGACACCATTTGAGAACCTATTGATTCTACCTTATTTATTGAGTCTCATTGCTATGCCGTGTTTTACCAATTATATCTGCACAATGATAAATTATTTGAGTGGTTGGTTTTAATTTTTGGACTTTCTAAAGTATTAAGTAAACGATTTTTAGAATTGGATGATAATCATGAGGAGGAACTCGTGGTGCCTCATGACCGCATTCTATGGTATGATTTCTTTCCTTTCTTTTATACATTTTTAAATTCATTTTCTTTTTGGTTTCTACTCATGCCTATCTGAAATTCTCATTTATTGACACGAACATTGTCAAAATTAAGTGTGGGGGGTTGCAGTTTTCTATTTTCTAAGTTATCTTTTTCATTTTTCTTTTTAGGTTCTTCTTATTTTTCTTTTAAAAAAAGTTTTTGAATCAAGCTGGCGAATAGGTGATCTGAATTTGAAATCCGAGGTTAAGAGATATGAAGGGAACTTATTAAATCTTAAGATAGAACTGAAATCTGAAAAAAAAGAACTCCAACTCAAAATTAAATATAGTAAATATACACCCTATTACTTGCACGATCGCGTATCTTTAATCTTGAGATGTAGAGGATAATTAGAAAAGTCCTTGTTGAAATATTCTCGTATATATAAGAAAAATGCAAAAGATGCGCATAGTAGGTAGTTTAAACCACTGAAGGGTGACAATAAAAAAAAGATTATATATAATAAATAAGTTTGGTTTTGCGGCTTCCTAGGACGTGTGAGTATTCTGTCTTTGGAGTGTCTTCTCACTTAGTGCCATAAAACCATCTAGTTTGAGAGTCGCTGCTGAAATTCATAAAAAGATAGTTTAGCAGAACTAGACATAATAAACTCACACACTAAATAATCGGTTAGTTGGTGCCTCATGAAACATTAATAGTCATATAGATAGGTGGTGTGAGTATGTGTGTGTGTGTGTGTGTGTAAATGTAAAAATATAGAGATATTAAATAAGGATACTATAGTTTGAATTAAACTCTCAAGACTAAAAAATGCATTACACAAACATGTAAGTGTATAGGATCTATATTTAAAGAAAAGAGGGGCATGAAGAATAGGATCAAATTCTATTTAGGGAGAATAGAAATTCTTGATTTGAAATGACACTTTTGTATGAAATTCTTGAAAACCTATGAACCAGTGAGACTCTAACTTTTCTTGATTTTACTTTTCTTTGTTTTTAGTTTTATCTTTTCGTTTATTTTCTTTTTCTTTTTATTTTTAGGGATTTTGTGGGTTGTATCCGCTGAAAACCCTGACGAGACAACACTCGTCCACTAAGTTAACCTAGGGATTTAACGGCTTGTTGCACGTGCTAAGTGCAATCGCAATGCCAGTGAAAGAAGCTAGGATATTTTTTATTTCTTATTATTTTTTTAATTTTTTATGATTTTTTTTACTTTTTCTAGGATTTTTAGATTTTATTTTTCTTAGGTTTTGCTTCTTGAGGACTAGCAAAAGTTAAGTGCGGGGTATTTGATTGGTGCATTTTAATACGTATTTTATATTCATACTTACTTTATTTTATCACATTTAAAGCTGCTCGAGTGTGTTTTGTAATATTTGCAGGTCACAGGGTCTAAATTGTAAAAAGAGAAGAAAAGAAGCCAACACGTGCAGTTCACGTTGTAAAATAAGTTAAAAGAAAGAACCGAAGCGCACGGGACAAATTTACAGAGAATCTCATAGCCAAAAAGGACCCAGTCAACGCAACAAAGCAGCACAAGAAGACCGAGCCAATTTGGGTCAGGTCAAGCCACTAAAATGCAATTAACACAGCTAAACCGCTGCAAAATTAGCTCCAAATGGGTCGGGTATTTTTGTGTGATTAGCATATTTAATTTTTAAGCATGTTGGTACCTGGTATTCTATGAAAAGACTATATATGTTCATCGTCTACAGCGGACAAACATATCCTCTTTTGTATTTTGGTGGCTAAGCTTTGAGAGAAAGATCTAGGGTTGTAAGCTACTTTCTACTTTTATTTTATGACTTCTTTTAATTATTGTTTTGCCTTTTCTATACATAGCTAATTTCCTAGTCTAGGATTAGATGAAATTAGGTTTGCGATTGGTGATATACTTTAAAGTTATTGTTTTTCTTTTATGATCTCAATGACGACAATCTAAAGAATAAAAATCAACTCTTTGCTTGCATTACTGATAAACTAAGTAGATCAATGATTGATTGATAACTATGAGATTTACTTAGGAAAGGATGTCAAAGTTTAGATTTTTATTTTTTGAAGTCGATATAGTTAATTTATGGTTAATATCGAAAAGCCGAAAAAGCTAGGTCAATCAATGATTGACAACCTTTAGATTTACCTAATGGAAGGTTTAGATTGAATTAATTCTACATTAATTAGCAAATAATCTCTAGAATACATTCTTCCTCGTTGTTAATTGATAGGGTGTTATGTGATATTCATATGCATTATGGTTATTGTTAGATTTGATAGTTCATTGTGAAGTACGCACATCTTATGCTTTTATGGATTGATAGATATTTGTTTTAGGGATGGAATTTAAGATGAGAAAAACGTATTATTTGAGATCGCCATGAACAGATCTTGTGGATTTAAAACCCTAGATATTTTCCTTTCTTTAAATCTTTATCAATCTTATAGTTATTTTCTTTAGTTATTTTTATTAATCTTGCATTTAATTATTTTAAATTTCTGCAATTTATTTAATTGGTTTAATTTGCTAAAACTCAAAGATTTTCCTAATTCGTTAGATTTAATTAAGATTACCCTCTTCCTTATGTATTGACCCACAAGTACTACAATTGAAAATTATACACTTGTGGTATAATTATTATGTTTTTATAATATCCAAAATTCATTTTTTATTTTATCATGGTATGCAGTTAAACATATATTAAAACTTCTTATATTTACAAGGGCATGCATGGTCGTATGTTGCTGGATATGCCCATTTGCGATTAAAAAAATTGTTCTTTTATGGTAGTTGATCATCCTATACTTCAAATATGGTGCTTCTAGCTTCAAGCACCATGCTTGCTCAAATTATTTTTGAGTATTGATGGAGGTCCTATTCAGATCTTCTTCAGATGTTGTCTTCCGTCGATCTCCCGGTGGATTCTGGAGGGGATCCCCTGCTGCGTGTGGGTCTCAATGGGTTTTGAGGAGATTTAGTGATCGGAGGAGTTAGACGTCAAGTACCTGCAAAGAAGTCCCGGGGTGGTTTGACGCCACCGAGGACCCTCCGACGATCAAATTAGTACTAGATCCAAGCAGCGTATTGGCTAAGTGAGTCAAAAATGGCTTACTTGACCCCTCTGTGACGGGAGTTTATATAGCGGTGATGGCATGCAGCAGCAAGCGTGAGAATCTCGCCAGCAATTATGCTCCCGACGTCACGCCCGCATAGAGAGCGGATCACCCATTAATGGGGATCGCGGAGGAGTGGAACGTGGGATGTTGCTGGCGGAGAATCCGCGCATGGCGAGATTCGCGGAGCGGCGGTTACGCTTGTGAGCGGTGGAGCTGGTCGGAGGACCGAGGAAAACGGTCTCGGCCGGGGGGTCGGGGACGAGCAAGAAGGCCGAGGAGTCTTGGTCTTGTGGCAGCTCGGGGCTAGCTGAGGGGCCGAGGAGGCCAATCTGCGGGGAGCCCCGAGGGGGGCTAGCTTGTGATTGCAGGTCGGGTACAGGGGAGGCCTGGTCGGCCTCGGTGGGCCCTTTCTTCCGAGTTATGGGACATTGCATCCGCAACGTGTCCTGATCCCAGGCATCGCCAATATTGAGCATCATCATCAGCCCCCCACTCTTGTCCCAACCAGCCAGTAGGTCGGGTCAGGAGTGGACCGCCGGGCCGCCCGGGGTAAGCTCCCTCCTAATGGTTTCGTCGGGATGCGTCGCCGGGCCGCGAGCTGTCTTTTCTGCCAACGAATCAGGGCGAGATCTCCACATTTAAGGAGGGTGCGCTGGTTCGTGTCGCTTTGAAGTGATGGCCCACGTGTCAAGCGTCAGTTGGCTGACGCAACATGTGCAGACCTGCGACGTCTGAAAGGGCGCGGTCCAGTGCGGGGACGACAAGTGGAGCAATCGGAGCCGTTGGACGCAAAGAGGCGTCTTGGCGGGAGATGAAGGGCACCGTTGGATGAGGTCACTTGTGACGGTAAATAGAGGTGGGGCCCATTCCGGGGCCCCTACTCCTTCATATTTCTCGTTCCAAGTCTCGGTTGCTCGGCGCTCGTCTTCTTCCCTCCACTTTCATTCCCCGAGGATCATTCTTCCTAAGGTTAGATGTCTTCTCTTGTCGAGTCGGTAGATATTGTTGGGGTAGGTTCTAGGAACCCCTTAGGTGAGTCTGAGTCCTCTCTGGGGGGAGGAGCTGGCCCCTCTTCCCGGGATCATGTGGTGGGGGCAGCCCCAGGGAGGAGGCGGTAGATGCAGCCCCCGGTGCCTCGTGTTGGATAAGGCATGAGGACGAGCTTGCCAACGCGCGGGCTCGTTTCCATATCCCCTCGGGCTATACGCTCCTCCTGGCTAAGGAGGGAGAGAGGGCAGACCAAGTACGGGGCAGGGAGATCGCCCTGTACTTGGAAGCATTTTGGGTTGGAATGCGCCGCCCTTCTCTCCTGAGGGCGTTGAACTTCTTCGGGTTAGCCCCCGGTCAGTTGGTTCCAAACTCGTGGAGGATTCTCCTCGGGTTCCTGGTCCGCCTGAAGTTATAAGCGATCCCCTTCAGTCTTTCCCCTCCTTGATTCTTCCCTCGTCTTCAAAAATCACCCCGGTGGTCGAACGAGAGACCCGAGGTGGTTTATCTCTCTTTCAGAAAGCGACCAGGGGGCCCCGCCAGGACGGGGGTTATGGCCCTGCCTTCTTCCATTCATGACTGGAAGAAGAAGTTCTTCTTCGTTTCCCCTCCCGAGGGAGAGGACTGGTCCGTGCCTACAGAGTGGTCGAGAGAGAAGCACTTGCCGGGGAACCAGTCCAGTGACCCCGTTGCGGTAAGAGTGGCGTCGTGGGAGCCCATCCCCCGTTTCGACGTGCTTTTGTCCGAGAGGGTTCTGAGTTAGGCCGGGCTCAGCCCTTTTGAGTTCGTTGGTAAGTTTAGTTTTTCCTTTTTGGTTCGCATGTTGCCCTTATCGATGACTCCCTCTACATTTAGTTTTGTGCAGGATCTATGGACATAGACTCGCTCCGGGCTTCAATGCGCCAGCCGAGGCCGGCTGCGAAGGTTGGGGGCACCGGCTCTTCTCGTTCACAGCCTGCCCCGGCTTCCTCTCCCTCGGCGGTAGTTCCCCGCGAGCGCTCGGAAGCGAATCTCGCTCCGGGGCCCAGCAGAACGTCGGGTTGGAGGCGGGCTCGGATTTTGGAGGACCCGGCCTCGGAGGAGGAGACCGGCCCTCCCTCGAGGCCGCTCAAGAGGAGATCTGTCCGGGGACCGTCTTCGCCGATCACAGTGGAGGAAGGCGGTCTCCAGTTTACCGTGCCTTTGGGGCTATCCGTCGCGGATAGGCTGCTGCATGAGATAGAGGCATCGACCGGGGGTAGAGTCCCCGGGGGGACCTTCAGGGCTCAGCTGGCGTCCATCGCCCAGGAGTCCGTGCAGGTAAGCGCCTGTCTTTCACTACTATTTGAGGTTCGGGGCCTCTCTCATTTTCCTGATCTCTCTTCTGCCTTTCAGGTCCTCCAGCACGTCGCACTCGCCCTATGTATGGAGGCCGAGGTGGTTGCCCCGGTGATGAAAACTGCGGGCCAGTTCGCCTCGCTGGAAGAGAGCTCCAAGCGGGAGCTGGAGGCGATGAAGCCGAGGGTCGTCTCCCTGGAGGGTGAGGTGGAAGCCGGGAAGCGGGAGATTGCCCGGCATCACGAGGCCGCCGTGGTCGCTGAGGCCAAGCGTGAGGACGCCCAAGTGCTGGCCGGCAATCTGAAGAAGACAGTAAAATCTCTCTGGAAGGAGCTGGTGGCGGCGGCCGAGTGGGCGAAGTCGACCGACCTGAGGGCTGCTAGGTTGGCCGACCTCTCGGCGGCGAAGGCGGTAGAGGGCTACAAGAAGTCGAAAGACTTCTATGATGACTTGGTCGTCGACACGACCCTCATCTGGCACGAGGCCCTCGACGCTGTTAAGGCCCGAGTGCCGGAGTTCGCCGATGAAGAGCTCCAGGCCTTGTACCCCCTCACGGATACCAGTTGGCAGGGGCAGGAGATTAATGACAAAGAAGTCGCCGAGGACCCAGCTCGCCTCGTGGTGGATGTCGAGGGCCCTGAGGTCGCTCCTGGCCCTGAGGCCTAAAGCCCCATCTTACTCCTCTTTTTTATTCTGCTATGTCTAGATCTTTGTAAGCCTCCGGGCATTTTGTTAGGCTGGGGAGCCAAGAATACCCTCTGTAAAGACCGCCTTTTAGTAATAAAACTTTTTCTTTCTTTGGTTTCCTTGATTCGCGCTTTTGTCTTTTGTTCATGAAGAACGCTCGTAAATTTTTCTTCTTGCACTGTTGGGCCTCCGTGTCAGGTCGGCTATCTGCATAGCGATCGTCTGTCGAGTTGATTCATGCGCTACTGAGGAGAAGGCGTCTCCATGCGTCTCCATGGCCCCGAACTTGAGGGGAGATCGTTCGAGACTTGGATAGACCTGATGCCCTTGGTTGGCAGCTCAGGCCGTCCGTGCGTGGTGGGCGGAGGGTTGCCCGCCTTATTTGGATCGAGCAGGGTAGCTGCCCGCTAGCCTCTTGCGAGGGCTTTTGATCCTTCAGGACTAAGACCGAGTAGGGTTACTGCCCAGTGCCTCTTAGCGAGGACTTTGATCCCTTTCGCTTGTGGTAGGAAGCTACCAGCCGGGGATAGCCGAGCAAGGACTCGACTGCTTCTGGGAGGACTTTGGTCCTTGGCGCGGGAGGGGCTGTAGAAGCCTACCAAGGACCCTTGGCCGGGCAGGGTTACTGCCCGGTGCCTCTTGGCGAGGGCTTTTGTCCTGAAGGATAGCCGAGCGAGGGATCCTTAGGCTCGACCGCCTCTGGGAAGGCTTTCTGATCCTTAGCGTTGAGGTAGGGAGGCTACCCGCCAGGGATAGCCGAGCAATGGTTGTGCTCGACTGCCTTTGGGAGGACTTTCTAATCCCTGGCGTTGCGGTAGGGAAGCTACCCGCCAGGGATAGCCGAGCAATGGTTGGGCCCGACTGCCTCCGGGAGAACTTTCTGATCCCCGACGTTGAGGTAGGGAGGCTACCCTCCAGGGATAGCCGAGCGATGGTTGGGCCCGACTGCCTCCGGGAGGACTTTCTGATCCCCGGTGTTATGGTAGGGGAGCTACCCACCGGGGTGGCTGAGCAGGGCAGCTACTAGGTTGCCTCTTAGTGAGGGCTTTGGTCACTGGCATTGCGGCAGGGAAGCTACCCGCCAGGGGTGAATGAGCAGGGAAGCTGCTGGCTTGCCTCTTGGCGAGGGTTCTGATCCCCGGCATTGCGGTAAGGGAGCTACCCGCTGGGGATGACCGACTAGGGCAGCTGCTAGGTTTCCTGTGGGAGGACTTTCCAATCCCTGTCATTACGGTAGGGGAGCTACCCGCCAGGGATAACCGATCAGGGCGGTTGCTGGTAGCTGTGGGTTGCCTCTTGGTAAGGCTTTCTGATCCCCGGCGTTGCGGCAGGGAAGCTACCCACCAGGGATAACCGAGCAGGGCAGCTACTCGGTCGGATCTTCAAGAGGTTTCGCCCGACCATACACTTAGGGAACGGGAACGGTTAGCATGCGTATTGAATGCGGGGGGAGGTGAAGCGCTAGGGCCGCATCGCTTTGGTTCCGTCGGAGGAGGCTTAGTGATCGCCGTGTGGCAGCAACTCCTTGGACGAGAGTGGGTGACCGTTGAGTTCCCTTGGGGAGCATTAGAATGGTCCTGGAAGCTCATTCCCGCGGTGAAAGTATCCAAATGGTCTTTGGGGTCGGTTTTCCCATCGAACAGAGAGACCTTCGGGGGTTTGTTGCGCGAGGAGACGTGGACAGCGAGCAGTTCCTCAGTGAACGGTTTGGTGAGCGAGTCGGCGGCGTACTTGGCCCCGTCGGCCGAGAGGTGACCTTCCCGGCGCATGCCCTCGATCTTCTTCTTAAGGGCGTCGAGTCGGCCGCGATACCCCGAGGACCCTACGCCTCGTGATCCCTGGCCCCTGCTGTGGGAGACCTACGTCTGGGCATGGCTCCGGTTCCTCTCGATGAGGTTCCTCAGATCCCCGGACGCGGTGGCTCTCGAGCCGTCGTGGCGAGCCCCTTCTGTGCGACCCCGTCGGGGGAGTGGGTGCCTGCCATGCCTGTGGGCAGGCGAGGTGACCGACATCTCCTCAGGGGGGCAAGGGTCGCGAGGAGGTTCAAAGCATGGTGCTCCGGCGGCGGACCTTGGAGTGGAGCCGCGAGGTGCCCAACGGGCCTCAGGGAGTATCGGTCCATGAGATCCGTGGTCAGGAGTCGCAGCCAGCCGATGGTCGGCCGTGCCGATGGGGGCAGAGCATTTGGGATGCGGAGGAGCGGCGAGGTGGGGCCCAGGCTCGGCCGTTTGGGCGCGGACGAGCGCCTCCATGAGGGACTATAGCCGATCTATTCGGCTGGCGAGGGCGTGGATGATGGTCGCCGGAGGAGGTTCATCCACGCCTCCGGCGAGGGGGAGGCGGCGGCTGGTACCCAAATCTTCAGGATGATCGCTTGCCATGTAGACGGAGATCGGAAGGCCAACTTTGTTTTTTGTGGAGTTTGCATTCCCACAGATGGTGCCATCTGATGGAGGTCCTATTCAGATCTCCTTCAGATGTTGTCTTCCGTCGATCTCCCAGTGGATTCTGGAGGGGATCCCCTGCTGCGTGTGGGTCTCAATGGGTTTTGAGGAGATTTGGTGATCGGAGGAGTTGGACGCCAAGTACCTGCAAAGAAGTCCCAGGGTGGTTTGACACCACCGAAGACCCTCCGAAGATGAAGTTAATACTAGATCCGAGCAGCGTAATGGCTAAGTGAGTCAAAAATGGCTTACTTGACCCCTCTGTGTGTGATGGGGCCTTATATAGCGGTGATGGCACGCAGCAGCAGGCGCGAGAATCTCGCCAGCAGTCATGCTCCCGACGTCACGCCCGCGTAGAGAGCGGATTGCCCATTAATGGGGATCGCAGAGGCGTGGAACGTGGGATGTTGCTGGTGGAGAATTCGCGCATGGCGAGATTCGCGGAGCGGCGGTTATGCCTATGAGCGGTGGAGCTGGTCGGAGGACCGGGAAAGACGGCCTCATCCGGGGGGTCGGGAACGAGCGAGAAGGCCGAGGAGTCTTGGTCTTGTGGCAGCTCGGGGCGAGCTGAAGGGCCGAGGAGACCAATCTGCGGGGAGCCCCGAGAGGGGCTAGCTTGTGATTGCAGGTCGGGTACAGGGGAGGCCTGGTCGGCCTCGGTGGGCCCTTTCTTCCGAGTTATGGGATATGCCATCCGCCACGTGTCCTGATCCCAGGCGTCGCCAATATTGAGCATCATCAAGTATCCTCTCAAACTCATCAAATTAAAAACCCTGTAGAAGAATTGTTGGAAATATTACAATAAAATCAAAAATAAAAAATAATAAAGATTGCAATGAAATAACAATTGATAGAGAGAAAGCAAAAGCACATGCATCTCATTCTCTTTAAGGCAAATTTCGTACCGTCTCGAACGAAATCTAGTGGTTCGATTTCATACAGCAGGTTGCCAGTACGTTGCCTTCAAGATACAACAGCCCCAACTCCATCAGTTCGCTATCCAATTTCTGTATAAAAATGAAGAGCAAGAGTTCTGATAACACCCTTCTCTATTGAATGACCCAGATTTGATTGCCTCATAAAACACAATTATATGTCTCCAAAGGCTTTTTAATTCGAAAGGACAATTCAAACAAAGTAACAGCCCTAAAGTTTCATTCATTAATACCAATAATTTGTTAGTGGTTTTGATTGGTTGTTAATGCTTAATTTTTATTGGCCAATTTATGAAACCTGCCTGTGGAAAACCATGAGCTGGGAAATGAATCAATTTGACATTTGTGAAGCTCCATGCATGCAATTATAAAAGGCCATTGAGCAACTGTAAACCCCAAATAAAAAATATTTTGATAAAATTTCTAAAAAGTACACATGTTTCATTGTTATCTCTCACATATTTTAAGAGAAGTATCAAACCATTATAATTATAATGGTGCTCCACTGTCTCTGAAAAATAGGTGTAAGATTGTTTCACTGCCCAACGAAACGAGATGGAATTAAGAGTATTTACACCGGGTTAAAGAATGGTTATAATGAAACTATAAAAGGAAAAAATCCTGAAGATGGGAGCCTTTAGGTTGTGGATTAGGCGAAGAGCTTCGAACCATCCAAAAATTGATGCGTCACAATTTGCTCATCTTTATCTCTTTAGGATTGATATTATTTTAACTGTGTTTGAATTGTTTTATCAATCAAATATTTTGCTCATGAATTAAGGTTAGAGACTAATTTTAGTTAGTACACTTTCAATATACTTTTGATTTTTTTCATAATTTGGAAAAATTTTGTATTTAAGAATAAATCAAGTTAAGAAATCGGGTCTAGAAACAATTTTCCTATAGAGGAAACTAAAATCACTCAAAATATTAGGGATATGAACGAATCGGATACGGAGTGGATATAGGTGTTAGGATATCCATATCCGGTACCTGTAGACGAATTCGTGTAACCTCAAAATTACACAACCAGGTTGATTTATGCAATCGATAGGGGTCATACTTGAAATTGTTGAATATGTATGCCCTAGAGGCCAGTATTGTATAGGATGCTTGGGATATATATATGTACAGGACAATCTTACTCAGTTATATATATAGTATACTATTTTGAGTTGTTTTTATCTGAACATGTGTATTTATTTCTTTTGTTGCTTTATATTGCTTATACATATTGATAAAGACTCGTTACAGTAGTATACTATTTTGATTTGTCTTTATCTTAATATATGCATATGTTATACTCGATATCATATATGGCCGATACATGTTGATAAAATCTGTAGGATTTTGCTTGACTACCAGCGTTATGATGGCGATCATACTTGTGAGAGATGGGTAGTCCATAAGCACATTCTTAAAGGTCCCAAGTCATAGGAGTATCGAGGCCAGATATCGATATTTCAGAGTAGACCTGTGTATACGTTTCTAGACCCCGACGAGGGGTGGTAGTTGGTCCACAGCCATTGGTGTAATCACCTAAAATTGTATAGAGATGCTCACTGGCGGTGAGTACACTGGACAGACTCACCGAGAACCTCTAGATGGTATTATACATATCGTCAGATAGTGGTTCTTAGGTGACATGAGTACGTGTTAGTCTTCAGATTTGAGATCATCATTTGTCTCATATGAGTTTCCACTGTGCTTTGATCACTACCCTACCACGACTCTACCGAGTCATGCAAACAGGTTTTGGTTGGACACAGTCGCGAGCCACATGGAGGTAGTGAGTGATTGTCAGGGATTTTTCTCTCCCAGTATTGGGAGTCGATATCACACTGTGTCTGATTGGCCAGAACCATAAGACCTTGGCCAAGACAGTTGAGATTTACTGATGATTAGATCAGTTGTTTCTCGGATTGGTCCTGAGCCAAATCGACATGACTTATCAGGTTATTAGGGGTCTGACGTTTACCATCCCCTAAATCCGGTATACGGTACTCTTAGACGAAGAGACCGGACTATACAGAGATTGTCACGGATAGGCTCGGTAGGGGTTCAAATGGGCTTGCTCATCGTCTTTCTTTTCGACTGGTACCTGAGTAGATGTTACGTACAGCTACTACCGCTGACGTGTTTGTGGTTAAACCCACTGTCAGCGTACTGTCGAGTCTTTAGAGTCCCACACATAAAGTTTCTCTGGTTCAGGTGAAACGATATGGTGGTCGTATGTTTATACGTGTAGGGTTTCGATCGAATGATAATATTAACTGGCTTAGGATTAATCTGGATTATTAAATCAGGTATTGATTTAATAATTTATATATACACATTTTGATATGTATATTCTAGTGTCATCTAGGTTTTCGATCAAGCAGGATTCCGATCGAATGATAATACTAGTCGGCTTAGAATTAAGTCAGATTATTAAATCAGGTATTGATTTAATAATTTACATATTTATATTTCGATATGTATATTCTAGTGCTATCCAGGTTTTTTATCGGACGATTGATAATACTAGCCGGGTTAGGATTAAGCCGGTTTGTTAAATCAGATATTGATTTAATACTACTATCATATTAGTAGTGTTATTCTATCTCTTGGGTATTCGTATTTTGGTACGAATACGGGTATGTATATACAGTAGTAAGTATTTTGTATTTATACAAAATACTTTCTAGAAGATGACACCTCATCATGCATTTTTCTATTTTGTTGAAAATAGAAAATGAGGTGGTAAAGTGTGAGATGGCATGAAGCATGGCTTTGGCATTTATTGTGAATACTATTGAAGTATGGTTGGATTTTTTAATGAAAAGAAAAATATACTTCATATCAAAAACGGCCTTAGCCATTTTTCTTGAGATCATTCTTTACTTGCCTCTCTCTCTCCTTCTTGAGTTCATTCTCTTGTTCAATCCCTTATCATATCATGTGTTGAGAACCAAAAGGATTTGAGATAGAAAATTACTACTAAATATCACCATATCATCTAAGCAAACTAGATTAGCAAACTAGTTTGCTTAGTTTGCTTTTTTTTTGAAGTAAGAGCTTGAATAAAGAACCTTCAGGTGGATCATCTAGGACCGAGAAGGCCGGTAATCAAGGTTGATCTAGGAGACCTTAAGGAGCTTAAGAAAAGGAGTGAAGACCCAATGGACATGTGTCTATAGGTATAACACTCTTATAGTAGCTAGACTCCTCTAGTTTGCTAGCTTCGATATTTGGTTAGATTCTAGGATGTGTTTTCTAGTGCCAAAGTTTTAAAAGTCAAAGTTTTTGTTCCATAACGGCCGCAATCGGCGGCCAGGGTGTTAGGAAACCCAACATGGTATCAGAGCCACCCAAACATTAAAAACTAGTAGTAGACGATACTTAGTTTCAAACCGAAAAATTCCGAGTTTCAAAACCCACTCTCTGTCCAAGAAATTTTATGGTTTCTGAAAAAAATTTAAACAAGTGCAAAGGCTTACTCTAGATATGAGTGTGACACATGATGAAAACGAGACAATTCCATCCAAGTAAAACCGCCCAAAATGGCCAATACCCCGCTATGGCGGTTTACTGTTCATATCAGATCCTCGTTTTCATCCAGTATCTTGGGTTTTAGAAATTGGTAATTTTGGTCTTGTTTGATTTGCCCCAAATTTCACTTAGTGTTATCTTTGCTTCGGGGCAACTCGAAAAATTTAGAACTTGAAACTTTTGCATCATTGATTTTTGTGATGTGGTGTATGTGTTTTCAAACGTCGTCTATTTGTTATATGTCATTTAGACTGGGTTGCACATACTTGCTTATGCTGCTGTGATATTTATATCTGTGATGGTTTATTCTGATTGTCATGTTGAATAGCCTCTACTGCAATGGTAGTTGTATAGTTTAGATTCATTTGTATATTCATTATTGCGGGGCGAGCGTCCGACATGTAGACTGCCGTCTTTGCCAGTTTGTATATTTTTTTATTGGGGTACAGCCGGGTTGAGGTCGATGTCACCATTTGTATATATATTTTTCTTTTCTGTACTAGGATTACCCCACGGAGGAGTGCTCGAATAGCTGGGTTCTAGAGGACAACGGGCCCGCATCTCATGGCGTTGAGATGGAGGGGGCCTTACTCTAGAATTGGCAGGCTATTCGTCGCACTCGTAGGGGGTATAAGATGATCCACGGAGAGGTTCTTAAGTTACCGGATTACATGAAGTGCTGGGTGCTCCATTCAATTTGTTGATTGGGATTGCCTCACTTCCGGAATTGGCGGGTAACTTGTCGCACTCGTAGGGGTCTAGGTTCTTTATTGCATAGGCTATCCACACGACCGAAGAACGTCGGTTTTCATTTGCGGATCTAATGAAACCCAGGGCTCCTAAATTATCCGTAATTCCATGTTGCTTATTGTTGTTCTGTGATGTTGCTTATATATCATGCCAGGGACGAATGGTTATATATGTTTATATATACTAGTAGATGTTGTATATGTTTTGCATCTGCGCTAGTCCTGCCCCCGCTCTACCGTTAGTTAAGTAATCTAACGGTTCATGACGGGACCTCGTAGCGAATGCGAATGGCATATATGTACATTTTATTTTCGTTCTTTTCTGGTGTGATAGGATTTAATTGATGGGACCGCGTTAATTTTAATTAATGCAAGAAAAAAGAAACCTAAAAGATGTTGTTGGAACAAATTTTCGAAAAACTATAGTCATATTCTTTTGCTTTGCATAGTGGTATTCAGTTAAGAATATCCAGCATTTCATTCGAGGATGTAAGAGCCTAGATCCCTTCACGGGAGTGACCACTTGAGCAAAAGTTCATGTTACTGTAGATTACTCAGTTTTCTTCAAAACCACTAGTTTTCAAAAGCGGGGCCTAAACCATTCTTTTTCAAAACTACACGGTTCTTTCAATAATATCAAGTTCGTTACGTTAAAGGGTTTTTCACCAGAAAACCAGTCACAGCCCTCCGTCATTTCTTACAAATATTACTTAGTATTCGTGCTGCGTATGTTGACTGTGTCAAGGCGTAGTGTACAGTAGCTAAGTAGTGCTTGTTTGTAGCACATGATGCGATTGGTTAGTACAGTCGTATAATTATTTTGACTGTGTCAAGGGTCATACGGATAGGTCTAATGCAATTTAAGACAATGACGGGTTGAATTTGACTAGCGACTTATGACATGTTGACTGTGTCAAGGTCATAAGCCATTAGGGGCAAAAATCATATCGGGAGTTTCAAATATACAGGAAACTTGCTAGTATTGCATACCTTCTGAAGTGTGGTAACTAGAATGGCTTCCATCTAGTAGGTTATCATGTGATGATAGTTGGATCCCAGTCCCACTGATGAGTAGGATTACTCTTGGGATATATTTTTCACTTCACAATTAGCTAACCTATTATGTGTCTAGAAAAGTATTAACGGGGTTACGCCTCTGCGGAAACGATGTTTATTTTAATTAGGTCCGTACGAAAGCACGGGGAACCTCTCTCGGAGTACCAACACTCACCTAGCTGAATGGTTAGCGAACTTGTAAGGTGCGAATGATCCCGACTAGTTTTCCTTTTAAAGGTTTGGAGGAAAATTTAAGAAAATAATGAGAGCCATCCTGATTAGATAAACTAATAACCAATCTAATCTTGCAAGAGCACAAACTGAGTGTTTCTTTTCTCTCTCTAGGTAGAAACCATGTCATTTCCTAATCAAGATAATAAAATGTTTGACTTGACCGAACCAGCTTATTACACTGGGCTGGAAAATGTCGGTTCGGCTCTAACTTATGACAACTGTCACGAATATGGGCATGTGAAAGAGAACTGTAAGGAATTCCAGATGACCCTATTGAAGGAGAAGCATTCTAATGCATCTTCTTCGGGTGTATTTATTATTGAAAACTGTTTTTCGGTCAACCCTACCTCCTGGGTACTAGATATAGGATCAGGATCTCATATATGTAATTTATTGCAAGGACTGAGAAAAATTTGAATGGTTGGACCGGGTGATATGTCCCTCAGAGTAGGGAACGGAGCACAAGTTGATACTGCTGCCGTCGGTGAATGTCACCTAGTATTGCCAAGCGGCAAACTATAATTTTGAACAACTGCTATTATATACTTTCCATGCTTTGCAATATCATATCAGTGTCTTTACTTGATAAAGATGGATATAATTTTGTTCTAGATAGAAATATCATGAACATTTACCTTAATCAGGTATTGGTTGCAGAAAACACATTGTGTAATGGTATCTACGTTCTAAATCAAAATACAGTTTTCAATGTACAAAACACATGCAAGAGGAAGCGTTCAAATATAAACGAAACCTACTTATGGCATTGCAGACTTGGTCATATCATTGAGAAAAGACTAAATAAATTGTACAAGGATGGATATCTGAATCCATTCGAATTTTCATCCTATGAAACATGTCAGTCTTAGCTCAAAGAAAAGATGACCAAATCTCCGTTCGTCGGACACGGAGAAAGAGATATAGAGCTCTTGGGACTCATACACAGTGATGTATGCGGTCCAATGTCTGTACATGTGAGGGGTGGGTTCTCGTTCTTCATTACATTCGCTGATGATCTCTCTAGATTCGGATATGTATTTCTCATGAAACACAAATCTGAAACTTTTGAGAAGTTCAAAGAATATAAAAGCGAAGTAGAGAACCGGATAGGAAAAAATATTAAGATCCTTCGATCTGATCGAGAAGGGGAGTACTTGAGTACGGAATTCCTCGACTGCTTAAAAGAGAATTGAATTCTCTCTAAACTTACTCCTCCGTATACACCACAGCACAACGGTGTATCACAGTGGAGGAATCGTACCCTACTGGATATGGTTCGCTCTATGATGAGTAATACCGAGTTACCTCTTTCATTCTAGGAATATACGCTTGAGACAACAGCATATCTGTTGAATCAAGTTCCATCTAAATCCGTGTCTAAAACTCCATATAAAATATGGAGTGGTAAGAGTTTGTATCTTAAACGTGTTAAGATATGGGGTTGTCCTGCTTATATTAAGAAGCAAAAGCTAGATAAACTCGAGGCACAATCGGTTTTGTGTAAGTTTTTGGGATATCCAAAACATTCGAATGGATATTTATTCTACCACGCAGAGAAATAGAGGATTATTGTTTCTTGGAACGCCAAATTTTTAGAATGACATTTTTTTGCAAAAGTGTAGGGTTGCTAGGCACGCATACAAGGGTCTACGAGGCATCAACCATGCCCGATTTAAAATTTAGCCGTGCCGAACAACCCAAAGCCGGATCTTTAAACTAGAGATTATGCGAAAACAAGCATGTTAAACACTTTAACACTAAGTGAGAGGGATTACAACCTTTGTAGATCCGGTCCTTCACTTCATAAGCTCCGTGTTGAGGTCTCTTCGCTGCGATCATCGTGTTCCGGACTCACGAGAGGTTCCACGAAGAGAAAGATGCAGTCTTGCTTCCGATCTTCGATAACATAGATGATCTACCTTGAAGTTTCATTAACACAAGCTAACACTCACTAAATGAAGTGAACACCCTCATCTAAATGGTAAGGATAGATGAGGATGATGAAGTAGGAATTTTGCTCTCATTTATAATCTTTTTCTCACACAATTTCATCACTTGAAAAAAGCTAGAAAGCTTTTTCCATGAAAGCAAGAAGGAAGAAGAAGATGAATAATCATTGAATTCATTTTGTGATAAATAATGAAAAGATAAATATGATGAATAATGCAACCATGGTCAACTAAACCCATGTAGAGAATTAACTAGGGCTAGGGTTTGGGTTGGGTTAAAGCATGAGTCATTTGAAAATATCAAGCATAATATCGTTTCCAAGACAAAAGAAAAGCTTCTAGAATCTACTAGAAGTCTTAACCCTAATCCAAACCCTAATCATGTTTAAACTCCACAAAACATGTTGCATTAATAACCATATCATGTTACAATATTATATATCACATATATAATATTTATCGTAACAAAATAAAATAGTACAATTAACATATATCGCATATATATCAATGTATTACCCGAGTGAGAAAAAGAATCTTTTAGTGAGCTAATATTAGTTAATGTAATTTAATATATCATATATATTATTATACATTAAATTATCGAATCAACACTTGATCCGACAATCCGGCTATATCGCATATAACCGACTAATACGATGACCCGGCTATATCACATATACCCGGCCGATATCTCATATCGCGAGAATCCAATACGGTATCACATATTGCATTATCCTCGGTCCCGCACATATCACATATGTGCTCCTACTCCGTTTTGCCTGAGTCAAGAAACCTCCGTGTAGGACTTTAAAGAATCGTCAATACGCCGGCAGTAGGTGATGATCATATCAAACACCCACAAGCTGCAAGCGGTCAGCTAAACATAACAGCCACCCAGGTATTGAGCGCTCAGAAGATCAACAAGCAAGCCTGTACATTCTCCTGTGAATCCAATCGGTAACACTCCCGTACAGTCCGGTCTCGTCGTCTGATATGTTGCATATCTCGCCTAGGGGTGGTAAACGTCAGACCCCAGTAGCTCAATAAGTCGTGTCGATATGAGGTCTATAACAGTTCGAGAAACTACTGGTAACACTTACCAGTAAATCTCAGCAACCCTGGCCAGGGATTTCCAGCTATAGCCAATCGAACACAATGCAACATCAACTCCCTATACCGGGAAAGACGAATCCCCTCCTATCGCTCATTGCCTCCATGTGATTCAGGACTGTACCCAAAAGCCACCTTTTTGCACACCCTCTTGGACATGGTATGATGGAAATCAAAGCACAGTGGGAATCATACAAGACTCTATGACGATCTCGGGTCAACAGACAACTTTGTACCAGTGTCACCGGAGAACTGCCATCTGACGTGAGGTATAATACCATCTGGGAGTTCTCGGCGAGTCCGTCCAGTGTACCCAGTCTCTACTGAGCACCCATACACCATCCTTGATGTCAAACACCGATGGATATGGGATCATCCATCGTCCATCATATGGGTCAAGATGCGTATACGCTAGTCTACACTGGTGTATCGATGCCCTGTCTCGATACACCCTCGACTAGGAACATTTATAGGATGTACTCGCCGACTACCGTGGCCCCACTAGTATGATCTCATCATAGTCCCAGTAGTCGAGTACATATCCTAAGGGCTTTATCAACATGTAACATAGAGACAATCAGAATACATGTTAAGATAAAGTACAGCCAGATAGCGTACTATCATGTCGAGCAAGAAAGTCCTCCCTATATATGTCCAAGCATCCACTACAATATACATCGTATGTACAGTAATGGCCTCTAGGGCATACATATAACTAACAATCTCCCATTTGCACTAGGGCCATCTGTTGTGGTATCACATACCCAACAATTAGCTGTGGTTGAAGTATCTCATACTCAACCATCCCATAAAAGTCTCTACTGGGAAAAAGGCCTTTGTGAGTGGATCCGCGCTGTTGTCCTCTGTGTCTACTCTCCTAACCTCGATCTCCCTGGAGATCAACCATCTCCATGATCAGGTGATACTGCCTAAGAATTACATCTGGATTTCTGATGGGACGGTAGTTCCTTGGCAAAAGCCACAACTACATTGTCTCACAATGGTAGGAACGAAGTTCATCTCATGAACTTATATATTTCCAGACTGCCTCTTTGGTAGCATCCTTGGTAACGATGTATCTTGCCTTTAATCGTCTAGTATGTCACGGTATCTAGCTTGGAACTCTTCCAATATACCGTCCCTCCACTGAGGGTAAAGACAATGCCTGCGACTGACATTCAGTCGTCCTTATCACCCTGGAACCTTTCCAGTGATTCTCCCCAGGATCGATTGATACCATCTCACTACAACTAGTGAGTATCCTAACATCCAATTAGATCTATCTCATAGATCCAAAACCCAGGATTTAGTAGGTATCACTTTGATCCTATATAGAAAATCTTTGTGATAAGCGGAGATTGACCGAGCGTAGCATAGGAAACTCCTTCCCTATCAAGAGTATATCATCCACGTACTCTACGAGGATCACCACCATACTCCCTACTATCTTTTTGTACATACAAGGTTCATCTACCATTTTGATGAAGTCAAACTCTTTGACTACCACATCAAAACAGATATTCAAACTCCACGATGCCTGCTTTATCACATAAAATATCTTACACACGTTTCCGCTGCTCCTACTGTCTACGAAGCCCTCTGGCTGTGTACTTATAGACGCTCTCTTCTAAAATATCATTTAGAAAAGCAGTCATGACACTCAACCGCCAGATATCGTAGTCATGGTATGTAGCCGTGGCAAGTAGGATCTGGATGGACTTAAGCATAGCTTTGAAAGTCTCAACTTTTCCATGTACACCAAGTAATCTTCTCAAGATATACTTACTCCTGATGGGGATTTAACCCTTCAGATAAAGCAACCAAAGTCCATACTTGGTTGGTGTATAAGGATTCCATCTCAGATCGCTAAGCATCCAGCCATTCTTACAAAGTCTCACTCATGATGGCTTGCTCGAAACTAGTTGGGTCATCATCTCATGATGCAATCCTCGCTCCCACTGTCATAGAGAAACCGAAGTGTCTCTCAGGTGGGTGAGGAACCCTGCTAGATCGGCGGAGAGGCTGAGGTTCGTTGGAATCTATTGAATCCTTTGGTTCTACCAAATCATCTGCTGTAGTTTGTATAGCCGGAACTCTTTCCAGTTCTACAGAACTGACTTTGCCTCGAGCTTATCCGGATTATGCTCTTTATACATAGGCCAGACAACCCAAATCTTAACAAACTTAAGATATGGGCTCTTCCCTTTCCATATCACATATGAAGTGGTAGGCAACTGATTTGATTTGAACCCTATTCAATAGGTATGCAACTTTTCAAGTGCATAACTCCCAAAAGAAAATAGGAAACTCAGTAGTACTCATCACAGAGCACACAATATCCTATAGGGTGCTTTTGCTCCGCCCCGATATACCATCGTGCTATAGTGTATACGGAGGAGTAATGCTGAGAGAGAACCTCATTCTCCTTTAGAATAGTCCAGGATCTCCGTGCTCAAGTATTCTCCTCCTTGATCTCATCAAAGGACATAATACTTTTACCCGTTATTAGTTCTCTACTTCTAACTTATATTCTGTGAATATCTCAAAAGGTTCGGACTTGTGTTTCAACAGGAACATATGTCCGAATCTTAAGAGATCATCAGAGAATGTAATGAAGTACAAAGAACCGGTCTTGGCATGTGTAGACAGGGGACCTTCATACATCAGCATATATCAATCCCAAGAGTTCACTAACTCTTTCTCTGTTTCCAATAAACAGAGCTATGGTCATCTAATCTTTGTGACATGACCGGTAAGTTTCACAAGATGTAAATTCAAACAGATTTAAATATGCATCTAAATGAAACTTTAGCTAGTCGGGTCGCATTGATATGACCTAGTCTACAATGCCTCAAGAAGGATTCGTTCATTTCTGAACTCTTCCTCTTGTGTGTGTTCTGTATACTAAGAACTGTAGTTTGATTTAGAACGTCAATGCTTTTAGATAACGTGCCTGAACCGATCAACTCTTGATATAGGAAATGTTCAAAACATTATCCAACAATACAAAATTATATCCTTTCTTTACTAATAAAGAGACTGATAGGATGTTGTTCATCATGTTCGGTATCTAATAATATTCGTTCAGAATCAATGTATTCTAGTAATACAGGGTGATAGTGACCAACAGACTTGGCTGCAACACTTGCACCGTTTTCTATCTCATGAAACTTATCACCCGTTCTCAGTTCTCTACCTATCTGTAGCCCATGTAATAAATTACATATGTGGGATCCTGATCCGGTATCAAATACCCAGGACGTAAAGGATACTGAGAAACAGTTCTATATAATGAACACACCTGAAGAAGATGCATCAGCATGCACTTTCTTCGTTTGGGCGGCACGGGAATTCTGGTAATCCCCTATTTCCTGCTCTGTCTTATAACAATTATAAGTTGGAGCGGGACCAACGTTCCCCAGCTCAGTATAACAAGCGGGTTCGGTCAATATATCCGTATTATTATCTTGATTAAGGCGTGATATGGTCGCTACCTGGAGAGAGAGAGAAGAAAAAACTCAGCGTAGGCTCTTGCAAGATTAGATTGGTTATCTAATATATCTAATCAGGATGTCTCCCACTGTTTTTGTCAAATCTTCCTTCAAATCCTAAAAGGAAAGACTAGCCGGGATTAATTATACGCTACAAGTTCGCCAATCTTTCAGTCAGGCCAGTGTCGGTACTTTGAGGGAGGTTCCCCGTGCTTTCGCACGGACCTAATTAGAGTAAACCTCGTTTTCCCAGGGGCGTAACCCCGTTAACACTTTTCTAGACACCTACTTGATCGGCTAATTGTAATGTATAAAACTCTCCAAGGAGTAACTCTTACTCGCAGCGGGTATCGGGATCCAACTATCTCATCGAAGGTATGCAATCTCATTGCAAATTTCAACACTTGAAATTCCCAATAATATTTTACCCCTAGCGTCCTATGACCTTGACGAATGCCAACAAACCATAGGCTACTAGTCAAGTTCAACCCGTCATTTCCCGATTGGATTAAACCCACCCGCACGACCCTTGACGAAAGCCAACAAAGCCGCACGACTACCTGATTGTTAATGATATGTGCGTTTTTAAGTTCTAGTTTAAAATACCGCAATCAAGACGGTTTCGCTTGTAGCTAGCCGGTTGAGTACGGGTCGTCCGCAGGGAGATGGGAGTCTTTTTCAATGTGCGTTAACGAGTTAAGTCCGGTTTTTCAGATTTTGTTGTGGTTATCTAAGTGTTAAGTTGATATTTAAAGAGAGCTTGTTAGGGTTAGGATTAGGTTAGTTTGAGTTAGGAGTCTCCACATCTTTCGTTGCCCCTCTTAATATCGGTGTTACGGTAATCGGCAACAACGGGGATTAGCACGACTAGGAAGGACTTTGCGAGTATAAGCTAAGCTTTCCAACGCATAAGTCTTCCTTTTGGTGCTTGTCCGTCCGTTCTTGGCTCTTAGCCATAACCTCCGGTTAATTCAACCACAACTGGTCTCACTACGGAATCACCGCTATCATGTAGGATAGGGTGCCGTAAGGAGCGGATTGTGGTTCAATTAACGGGAGTCGATTTAAGCTGTTGGGCAAGGAAAGAGTGAGAGAGATTTCCTTCTCTCAAACTTCCCTTATCCTACCCTAACAAGTATGAACTACTCACACATCATAATACGGAAAAATAAAACAAAACAAAAGAGGAAGATAGAAAGAAGGAGATTAGAAGAATACGACTAACTATTTGCGACCTCACCTTGGCGAGGATCAAGCATAAGCATCATTGTCGTATGTAAGGATAAAGAAAAAAGAGAAGAAAGAAACAACAAGGAAATAACAACAACTACTTAACGAATTTAAAGTTACAACAATTATAGCAAAAGTAAGACAAGCATGATAATAAAATGATCTTCTTTATTCACCATTCCGCACTCACAAAGCTCACTACAAGTTTAATGGAGAAGAGATGAGAAGAAGAAGAACATGTAAACTAAAACCTAGCAAAAAGAAAATACAAGAATGGACCCTTTCCTTCACAAAGTTCTGGGCTATTTATAGGCCAAAAAATGAAAACCTAGGGCAACCACCAGAACACCTGTACAATGATCAAAATACCCCCCAAAACCCTGCGCATGCGGCGCCAGTACGGCCGCGGATCCGCGGCCTATACCCCCCTTTGGCCGCGGATCCGCGGCCCTTTGGAGGAGTTGGGTCTTCTTCTTTTGTGTACTTTCCTGGTCTTCTGTCCCCTCTTTTCTGGTATATGTATTTTCTGAAAATACTTTCACATTTCTTCCAGAATTTCTGTTGAGGAAAGGTGGACTTTTTGTGGATGTTTTTTTCATGATTGCCTCGAGCTCCGCGTAGATTTCTTGGAAGTTGTTGTTGCCATTGAGCCTTGTGCATGAAGGTGACATAGATTTGACATTTTGTCTTCCTAAACTGGTATCTGGCAACATACGGATGAAGAGCGGAGACCGTGTTTTATCTGTGGTTGGCAGGAATCCGGATTTTGTCGTGTTTTTCATGAATTTCACCATTTTAGAACCGAAAACCTGTATCCTGCAATTGACTAGCAAACACGGCTCAAGAGTATCTACCGATATGCAATGTGATAAAAATTGGGCGGTATGAAAATGCAAAGATCTGATATGAACAAATACCCCCAAACTTATCATTTGCTCATCCCGAGCAAAGCCCATTTATTCACAAAAAATTTCCTAACCTCACTTTCGCAGGGAACGTGATTGCACTGAGCATGTGCAACAAGCCGTTAAACCTCTAGGTATCCCTAGTAGAAGGAGTGTTGTCTCCTGAGGGTTTTCAGCGGATACTACCTACAAAATCCGGTCAAGTTGGTTTTGTAAAATAACTAAGCTTCAAACCCTAAAGTTTTGTTTTAGAAAATAACAATTCTATAATCCTAAGTCTAGACCATCGAACCTTTATTTTTCACACCTCGCTTCTTATTTAACTACAGATTTTACATGTCTTTACGTGCAGTGCAAATAGTGTCGTTAAATTCCCGAAAGGTCAAATAAAGTCATCATGTCGCACAATAAAGCCCAGATAACAATTTAAAAAGGATCACATAAGTTTTATAAAGAGTTAAGCATTTTTCAAGTTTCGTTTTCCCGTAAGGTTTCAACTTCAGAATTTCTATCTTCCATAACAGGAAACTAAGTCGTGTTTTTCACTCCACCTTTTTCTTGTTTTCATTTCATACACACCTCTATGAACGTGCAATAGTCTTTATCATAGAATAAAACATTCATATCTCCGCTAAAATTTTTATAAAAGCCTGTCTTTTATCAAGATTATTCTCACACAAAGAACCGTTAGGAATTTTAACTCGGAGAGAACACTTGCTTGATTTTGTTTTAAAACTGGACTTTCTAGGCTTCTTAGTGAGCTTTGGGCCAATGCACCCAAACCAGTTGGTTTTAGGGCATTAGGTGTAGAAACACCCCAGCGGACTTAATTACTCAAGTTACCTAGGTCCAAAAACAAAAGACAGTTTGGCGTGAAAATCAGATGATTTAATACGAACGGAGATATAACCGGCAGTTCAATTATTTTTTTTTGGATAAAAGACGTGTTTAGTGGGTTTGGTGTGTAATCATTCCAATCAAGTTTCCGATGGGTTATTTTTCAGACTTAGCTCCAATTACGGCATCAATAACATTCCTTCATATTCGCTTTACTTCATAAACTATTCTTGACATTACTTATTTCAGAACAAACCTATTTGATCCTCAGAAAATCATTTATCTGTTTAAAAGTTTAAACATGAAAGACTTGTCATCTAATTCCCAAAATCTTACGACACATGTAGTGTGATGTAAAGACGTATATCAGCTATAGTTAACTTCAAAGGAGAGTTATCTTTCAGGTTTTCAAAATCCAAACATAAGATTTAGTTATTCCTATTTTTTCAAACAAAAACCGTCGAATGTTGAATCAGAGTTCTTCCACAAGCTAACTTGACAAAAAAGTTTTTATATTTTTTAGAAAATTTTCAAATTTTTATGGATTTTATGGATATTAAAATGCAGATGCAAAATATACATATGAATGCGAAGGTAAGAAATGCGTACCGAGCGTACCCCCAAACTTAAACTGGACAGTGTCCTCACTGTCATTGCATGAAGAGATCATTTGAAGGGTCAAAATTGTCGGTTAGCGATACACAAATTTTTATTTGTTTTTGTGTTTTTAAAGAAAAGAAAAAGAATATACACAAATATATACAAAATGGTTTGTACATACCCCCAAACTTATTTGGAACAGTGTCCACTGTTCTTGGCTAGATAACCGAAGTTTGGAGGTAGGCAGAGGAAGATCATTCAGGGTAAACCGGCTCCTGTAGGAACAGGAGCTCCTCTGTTGGTTCGGCGCTAAGGTACGGTTTGCATCGGTGTCCATTTACTTTGAAAAGTGAACCGTCCTTTGGATTTTCCAAATCCACAGCGCCCTGCGGATACACATTCCACACAAAATACGGCCCTTTCCAGTGAGATCTGAGCTTTCCAGGATGGAAGTGAAGTCGGGTGTCGTAAAGCAATACCTGCTGACCAGGTACGAAGGTTTTGCGCAAAAGGTGTTTATCGTGAAACACCTTCGTTCGGTTCTTAACAACAACCGCGTTATCGTAAGCCTCATCCCTAAGCTCGTTCAGTTCGTTCAACTGCAGCTTCCGATGGCTGCCCGCATCATCAAGAGACAGATTCAGCTCCTTTATCGCCCAAAATGCGCGATGCTCGATTTCGACAGGAAGGTGGCAGGCTTTTCCGTACACAAGCCGATAGGGAGACATGCCAAGGTCGGTCTTATAAGCGGTTCTAAATGCCCAAAGGGCATCAGTGAGTTTCAGAGACCAATCCTTACGGTTCTTGGAAACCGTCTTCTCCAGTATCTGCTTGATTTGCCGATTTGAAACTTCGGCCTGCCCGCAGGTTTGGGGGTGGTAGGGCGTAGAGAGCTTATGATTAATGGAGTATTTCCGCATCAAGGCTTCGAAAGTTTTATTGCAGAAATGACTTCCATTGTCGCTAATGATCGCTCGGGGGTGCCCAAACCGTGAGAAAATGTTTTCTTTAAGGAACCTAATGACAACCTTGTTGTCGTTAGTTCGGCTGGGCACAGCCTCGACCCATTTAGAGACGTAATCAACAGCTAGAAGGATGTACAAGTTCCCAAAAGAGCTGGGAAACAGCCCCATGAAATCTATCCCCCAAACATCGAAAATCTCCACAACCAAGATTGGTTGGAGCGGCATCTCGTTCCTCCGGGATATCCGGCCCATGTGTTGGCACCGGGAGCAAGTCTTGCAATAGTCGTGAGCGTCTTTGAAAAGTTGTGGCCAGTAGAAACCACATTGCAAGATCTTCTCAGGTGTCTTTCTGGGCCCAAAATGCCCGCCACACGCTTGATCGTGGCAAAATGACAGCACACTCTTGAATTCCTCATCAGGGACACACCGACGAATAATCTGGTCGGGACAGTACTTGAACAAGTAGGGTTCGTCCCAGTAAAAGTGTTTTACTTGGGATAAGAAGCGAAGTCTGTCCTGACGTGATCATTCGGTCGGTAGTAATCCCGTGGCCAAATAGTTCACAATATCTGCGAACCAGGGTTCGCACGATACTGTCAAGAGTTGTTCATCCGGGAAAACGTCGTTGATCGGAATTGGAAGCGAAGGCGAAGAAGGAAGTCGTGAGAGATGGTCGGCAACTACGTTTTCACATCCTCGTTTGTCCTTAATGACAAGGTCAAACTCTTGAAGCAAGAGGATCCAACGTATTAACCGAGACTTGGCATCTTTCTTCGCAAAAAGATGGCGCAGAGCAGAATGGTCAGTGTAGACAATGACTGGAGAGCCGATGAGGTAGGGCCTGAACTTTTCTAAAGCAAATACAACAGCTAAGAATTCCTTCTCAGTTGTTGTATAATTGAGTTGGGCGTCGTTCAGGGTTCGGCTCGCGTAATAGATTACGTGCGGCATCTTGTTGATGTGTTGTCCAAGGACAGCACCAATGGCAAAGTCGGATGCATCGCACATAATCTCGAATGGGTGCGTCCAGTCAGGTGAGGAAAGAACGGGAGCAGAAGTGAGTGAGCGTTTCAGTGACTCGAATGCAGTCACACAGCTCGAGTTGAAGTCGAAAGGCGTATCCTTGGCCAGCAAAAGAGTCAAGGGCCTAGCAATCTTGCTAAAGTCCTTGATGAACCGTCTATAAAAACCGGCATGGCCAAGGAAGGCTCGGATATCTCTGACGCATCGGGGAGGAGGCAGATTGGAAATGACCTCAATCTTTGCTTTATCAACCTCTATGCCATTTTGCGAGATGATATGTCCTAAGACAATACTTCGCGCACCATGAAGTGGCATTTCTCCCAGTTCAAAGTGAGATTCTTGTCCTTACATCGGGTAAGGACAGCGTCAAGATGCAGCAAACACTCGCTGAAGGAATCGCCGAAGATAGAGAAGTCATCCATGAAAATCTCCAGAAATTTTTCCACCATGTCAGAGAAGATACCCATCATACACCGCTGGAAGGTAGCGGGCGCATTACATAACCCAAAGGGCATGCGTCGATATGCAAACGTGCCGAAAGGACAAGTGAAAATGGTCTTGTCCTGGTCTTTTTCGGCGATGGGAATCTGATTATAGCCGAAGTAGCCATCAAGAAAGCAGTAGTACTCGTGTCCGGCCAATCGTTCGAGCATCTGGTCAATGAACGGTAGCGGAAAGTGGTCTTTCCGCGTTGCGGCGTTGAGTTTTCTGTAATCAATGCAAACTCGCCACCCAGTTTGGGTGCGAGTAGGGATTAACTCGTTCGCCTCGTTAGTGATGACCGTGATGCCCGACTTCTTGGGGACAACATGAATGGGGCTAACCCACTGGCTATCAGAGATAGGGTAAATGATACCACTATCTAGACATTTGACGATCTCCTTCTTCACAGCCTCCTTCATGACTGGATTAAGACGTCTTTGTGGATCCCGGGCTGGTTTGGCATCATCCATCAGATGAATGTGATGCTCAACGATCAGGGGACTAATCCCCTTGATGTCCGCCATGGACCAGCCAAAAGCTTTCCTGTTGCTGTGCAAGACCGCGAGAAGGGCTTTCTCTTGCTCGGGAGCGAGAGAAGCCGAAATGATGACAGGGAGGGTCTCGTTCTCACCTAAGTAAGCATACTGAAGGTGAGACGGCAACGGCTTGAGTTCGAGCGTTGGAGGTGAAATGATGGAAGGCAAGACTGGTGCAAAGGTCTCGAACTCAAAGGACTCCAGCAAAGGTTCAAAGCGAGTGTAGGCAACCGAGTCGGATGGTTCAGGTAACTCATCCGGAAAGTCGAAGGATTCAAACTCGGGTTGTGCGCGGCTAAGATCGTTCAAGAACATGAAACACTCGTATTCGTTGTCGGGCGCAGAAACAGCAGCAGGTTCGAAGAGAAACGCACTAGTGGCGTCGAGATTATCGTGATCAAACAGAAACTCCTCGAATTCACACTCTTCTGGGGTGATCTCCTGGATCGAGCAGACGTCCAGTATATGAGCATTAGGTTCGGCGGGATGATTCCCCAACCTAAAAATGTTGAGTTCAATCGTCATATTTCCAAAAGAGAGGTTCATCGAACCATTGCGACAATTGATCACAGCATTTGAGGTTGCGAGAAATGGGTGACCGAGTATCACCGGAATTTGATTCCGGGGGTTAGCTACAGGCTGTGTATCTAATACAATGAAGTCAACGGGGAATATGAAGTCCCCGACTTTGATTAACACATCCTCTAGCTCACCCCTAGGATGGGTGATAGATCGGTCAGCCATTTGGAGAGTGCAATGCGTGGGTTTCAACTCTCCGACAACTAATTGCTCGTATACTGAATATGGAAGCAGGTTAACACTGGCACCAAGATCTAATAGTGCGCGGTTGATGTTCTTATCCCCAATAGTAATTGAAATCGTAGGACAGCCAGGGTCCTTCCATTTTTGTGGTAAAGATTGGGTAAGAGCATCACTCACAGCACTAGCCAAGAAAACTTTCTTTGGTACCTGAGACTTCCTCTTTTTCGTGCACAAGTCTTTTAAGATTTTCGCGTAAGACGGGACTTGTTGGACAGCATCTAAAAGAGGAATGTTAATGTTAACTTGCTTGAATAACTCTAAAATCTTCTCCATTTGTGGATTTTGTTTGTTACACCTCAACCGGTTTGGAAATGGAACATTTTGAAAATTGGTTGAGTCTAATGCTGGAGGAGGAGATTTTGGAGTTGGAACGGATTCCAGAATAGGTGTTTTCGTGGAGTGAGAAGTGGGTCCGTTCAGAGCAGAAGAAGGGGGAGGGGAGCCTTGTGAAGAACGGAGAATAGGCTCAGAAGACGAAGAAGAAGAAGAAGAAGAAGAAGAAGAAGCGGCCGGGGTGTCATCGTTGATCTGTTTGCCAATGTTGTTTTGCAGCATCCTCCCCGATCTCAGTGTAGTCACGGCACTCACATTATGGTTTTGTTGTTCAAGAGCAACATGTGCATTATGTGGGTGACCGGGATTTGGAAGTGGCTGGGACGGGAGCTTCCCCTTCTCTCGCTCGCTTAAGGCCGCGTTCAGCTATGCAATCTGGGCCTCGATGGTCTTGATGCTTTGCCCGTGTGCGGCAGTGTGTTGCACTAAAGATTGAATCGAAGACTGGATGTTGGCGGTGGATTGAGTCGATTGTTTAACAAACGCCTCCAGACTTCGTTCGAGCGAGGAAACCTTATCGTTGTTTGACGGAACAAAGTTGTTTGGTGGAAAAGAATTGTTGGGTGCAAAGTTGTTCGTCAGATTTTGGAAAGGTTGGGGTTGGAAGGGCTGCTGATATTGATGTTGAGTTTGTTGCTGCGCTTGTTGTTGCGGCGGAGGGGCCCTTTGGAAATTGTTTCCCTGGAATTGATTCTGATTCTGATTCCAGGCGAAATTGGGGTGGTTCCTCCAACCGGGATTGTAGGTGGAAGAGTATGGATCATTCCTCGGTCTTTGCTGGAAGGCAGCATTAACCTGATCCTGTCCTTGCGAGGGTGGATTGTAAGGACACTCTTCGGTCAAGTGGGAAGGATCGGAACAACAAGCGCAGATGGTACGAAGGGGGAGAACAGGTGTGGGGGCAGGAGCAGAAAATTTGCTCTCTATCGCTTCAAGCTTTCGTGTTATTGCAGCCATTTCAGCTTTCATCGCAATAGAGACATCGAGTTGGTGGATTCCTACCCTAGACTGACCGGTAGAAGTGGAGGTAGAAGAAGAAGAAGTCGGTCTGGTGCTCTCCCACTGTAGCGTTTGCTCCGCAAGATCGTCAAAGAACTGCCACGCTTCCTCGTCAGATTTCGATAGGAAGTGGCCCTGACAGATGGTTTCCAGCAACTGCTTCGTTGCTGGGTTCAGTCCCTCGTATAAGGTTTGGCAGAGTTGCCATTTCTCTATACCGTGGTGAGGACACTGAACAAGAAGGTCTTTGTACCGGTCAAAGCACTTCCAGAAGGGTTCAGAAGGAAACTGGGAGAATTGGTTGATTTCATTTCGAATTCTTGCGGTCTTATGATTTGGATAGAATTTTTTCAGAAACGCTTTAACAAACTCGTCCCAGCTGGTGATTGAGTGGGAAGCGGTGCTATACAGCTATTTTTCAGCGAGATCGCATAAAGTGAACGGAATGACCCGTAGACGTATAGCATCGTCCGACAGCTGGGTGGTTTTCATCATGGCACAGACGTTTTGAAATTTGTTAATGAAGATATAGGCATCTTCAGATTCAAGCCCATGAAAACGTGGAAGCATGTTGATGAAATGGGGCTTAATTTCAAAGTTGTCCCCATTGGCCGGAGGAAGAGAAAGGCAGGTGGGAAGTGCAGAATGGGTGGGATAGAAACGATCCTGGAGCGCGATTCGCTGCGGCGCTACAACAGGCGGAGGTGGTGGGAGATTGGTCTCTGTAGGAGGTGGAGCCAATCCAGGGGTGGTCAAAGAGATGTTCGGATTAAATCCCGACATCGCGGAAGAAGAGGTTGGTGAAGGTGAAGGTGAAGATGTATGAACAGAATTCCGGTCAACGTCGGAGTTGGCCGGCAAAGGAAGGGGTGAAAGAGGAGTGGACGGAGTATCGACTTCGGAGTCGATCGCGTAGTCGGTTGCGACTAACGTAACGCGGACTAGACGGGCGCTAGTGTCCCGAGTCCAAGCGGACATACACTAAACGAGTTTAGTATAGTCAAAGCGGAGAAGGTGAGGGTAAGAAAACGTCAATGGAGAAAGGCGACAAAGGGAAAGTTTTTATATAAGTTTTTGGTTTTTTCCTTTTTTTTTTTTAGAAAGATTTTTACAGAAGTATGTACGGAAATACGGCTTAAGCAATCACAAACAAGATATGCACATTCACACCTAGATCTAGGGTAACCTAGGTCTACTAGACCTGCTTCTGAACTTGATTGTCGAAGTTAAACAGTGTCGAGAAACAGGCTTAAAAATACACTGATCACGAGGCCAGGTAAGTGCAGACATAAGGGGAGGTTTTCCAACGCTTTCGCGAAGTTCCTTAATTAAATAACCCTTTCTCTTTCGGCGGTTGCGCCTTTAACACTTTCCTAGACACCCCGTAAACAATATACGGTTAAGCTAGGTTCTAAACACGATTTATCTTCTCCTAATGAGCGCGAAGTCCTTAGGGCTGAAGTCTAGTATTTTTTTAATTTACAATGGACAATGCATATGCTTTAGTGATTTTTGGGGTCCTGGGAAGGGTGATGAAATCCCCACCCAATCTGGATTGGTTTCAAGCCTCTTAAGTCCGTATTAAAGAATGCAAAGCGGTAACAAATCAACTGCAAACAATTTTTATTTGCGGCGCAAAGAATCCTGCACAAGAACAGTTTATTGGAAGGGGGAGAAGAATTTGCGCAAAGAAGGCTGCAGAAAACACAATTCAGTGGAGTTCAGAGGAGAGGGGAGAAGCAGAGGGACTTACAGAGAGAAACTGAGGGCCTGAAGCCAACAGATGGCCGCGTTTCCGCGGCCAAACGCATGCAATAGCCGCGGATCCGCGGCTATGTGGAGGTATTGGGCCTTGAAAATTTTTGTAGGTGCTGTTCTGGGTCTCCTCTGCTTGTCTGGATGTGTGGAATTCTGATGTGCTCACTGTATCTGCTCCAGATTTTGACAGTAGGCCGTATGCTTCGTTTTTCTGTCCGTCGCGGTGTAGCCGCGAAATGTGGGTCTATCTTCCCACGTCTTTGGCACTGTACTTGAACTCCGTATTTTCAACGTCTTGGCCACTGAACTCAAACCTTGTATTTTCCTGCACACTTGCACAAAAGCTAATCAAAAATAACAAGATGATTTTTTTTACAAAGTGTATATTTTTTTTTTTTGTTTTTCGGTTGTTTTTATATTCACAAATTAACCCGAAATTACACAAGGAAATAAACTACCGTCTCCCCGGCAACGGCGCCATTTGATTGTTAATGATATGTGCGTTTTCAAGTTCTAGTTTAAAATACCGCAATCAAGACGGTTTCGCTTGTAGCTAGCCGGTTGAGTACGGGTCTTCCGCAGGGAGATGGGAGTCTTTTTCAATGTGCGTTAACGAGTTAAGTCCGATTTTTCAGATTTTGTTGTGGTTATCTAAGTGTTAAGTTGATATTTAAAGAGAGCTTGTTAGGGTTAGGATTAGGTTAGTTTGAGTTAGGAGTCTCCACATCTTTCGTTGCCCCTCTTAATATCGGTGTTACGGTAATCGGCAACAACGGGGATTAGCACGACTAGGAAGGACTTTGCGAATATAAGCTAAGCTTTCCAACGCATAAGTCTTCCTTTTGGTGCTTGTCCGTCCGTTCTTGGCTCTTAGCCATAACCTCCGGTTAATTCAACCACAACCGGTCTCACTACGGAATCACCGCTATCATGTAGGATAAGGTGCCGTAAGGAGCGGATTGTGGTTCAATTAACGGGAGTCGATTTAAGCTGTTGGGCAAGGAAAGAGTGAGAGAGATTCCTTCTCTCAAACTTCCCTTATCCTACCCTAACAAGTATGAACTACTCACACATCATAATACGGAAAAATAAAACAAAACAAAAGAGGAAGATAGAAAGAAGGAGATTAGAAGAATACGACTAACTATTTGCGACCTCACCTTGGCGAGGATCAAGCGTAAGCATCATTGTCGTATGTAAGGATAAAGAAAAAAGAGAAGAAAGAAACAACAAGGAAATAACAACAACTACTTAACGAATTTAAAGTTACAACAATTATAGCAAAAGTAAGACAAGCATGATAATAAAATGATCTTCTTTATTCACCATTCCTCACTCACAAAGCTCACTACAAGTTTAATGGAGAAGAGATGAGAAGAAGAAGAACATGTAAACTAAAACCTAGCAAAAAGAAAATACAAGAATGGACCCTTTCCTTCACAAAGTTCTGGGCTATTTATAGGCCAAAAAATGAAAACCTAGGGCAACCACCAGAACACCTGTACAATGATCAAAATACCCCCCAAAACCCTGCGCATGCGGCGCCAGTACGGCCGCGGATCCGCGGCCTATACCCCCCTTTGGCCGCGGATCCGCGGCCCTTTGGAGGAGTTGGGTCTTCTTCTTTTGTGTACTTTCCTGGTCTTCTGTCCCCTCTTTTCTGGTATATGTATTTTCTGAAAATACTTTCACATTTCTTCCAGAATTTCTGTTGAGGAAAGGTGGACTTTTTGTGGATGTTTTTTTCATGATTGCCTCGAGCTCCGCGTAGATTTCTTAGAAGTTGTTGTTGCCATTGAGCCTTGTGCATGAAGGTGACATAGATTTGACATTTTGTCTTCCTAAACTGGTATCTGGCAACATACGGATGAAGAGCGGAGACCGTGTTTTATCTGTGGTTGGCAGGAATCCGGATTTTGTCGTGTTTTTCATGAATTTCACCGTTTTAGAACCGAGAACCTGTATCCTGCAATTGACTAGCAAACACGGCTCAAGAGTATCTACCGATATGCAATGTGATAAAAATTGGGCGGTATGAAAATGCAAAAATCTGATATGAACACTACCCTAACTCAATCGCATCATATGCTTATGCAGATAAGCATAAATAGCTACCGCACACTACACCTTGACGAAAGCCAACAAACGCAGCACGAATACTATGAAGTACTTATCTGAAATGACGGAGGGCTACGACGGGTTTTTAAGAAAACCCTTTGCGTAATGAACTTGATATTATTGTAGAATCGAGTGATTTTAAATGGAGTGTTTTCGAGGCTTTTCTTGTTTTGCTAAAGGGGTCACTCCCGGTGAAGGGATCGTCGGCCCTTTCCTCATCGAATAAGGTGCAGGGTATATCATATATACCACTATGCAAAGCAAGAACTATAGAAGCAATCAAAAGACAAACCGAGTTTGTAGCATCTGCTAGTTTCACTAAAGAGTTCACTCCCGGTGAAGGGATCTCGGCTCTTTCCTTATCGAATAAGGTGCTGGATGTTCTACAAGGAACACCGCTATGCAAAGCAAGAACTAGAGCTACCGGTTTTTAAACAAGTTTCTACAACATCTTAGGTTTCTTTTATTTCATTAATCTTATTAATGAAATCCCATTTTAATATGCTTCACAAGCATCAAATTTGAAACGAAATCTGCAATATAACATATATCTCATATATATAATATAAACATTCGCCTCAGGCAGTAATATGATCTCATCACAGAACATTGCAGCAGAAGAACATATATGAAATATTGGATATACTAGGACGTCCGTGTTTTTAATACGAGCCTGTATAAAACACGGATTCCACGGTCGCGATGAATAGCCAAACCCACATCCCTAGACCCCTACGAGAGCGGCAAGCAACTCTGCCAATTCTAGGGTTAGGAGACCCGGTCTCGACTCCTCGAGATGGTCTCCCACTGGACCCCAGAACCCGGTTACTTGTGCTCCCTATCTTGGGTCTACCTAATGCGGAAAAGTAAATAATATACAATGGTGACATCATCCTCAGCCCGGAAGTGCCCCAATAAAAAAAATATTACATACAAATGAATTTTACATGAATGAAAAAGAAAAACTCTCATCTTACATAAAACCCCCGGCTATTCAGAACGCGACGATCCAATATAACATATCACAGCAACACATAATATCTCATATCATCAACGTAAGCAAGTATGTGTATCCCGATTGTTGTTGATGTATAGCAACGAAGCCAGCGATACACCACATACTACGCTTACGGTCCCAGAAAAGAAAGTGTAAAACTACAACAGTTGGAATCCGCAATTTCCTTAGACATCGCATGCCTAACCAAATGAATTCCTTAGACATCACATGCCTAACAATTATAAACCCCGCATTTTAGTCTCATTATCGAAAACTCTTTTCAACATCAAGTCGGCCAATTCAGCAAGATTCCTGATATGATGATCGAATGCTCGTCGCAAAGTTTAATAGACGGTCGCAAACTTTAATCTCGGGTCAACAGACTACTCTGTACCAGTGTCACCAGAGAACTGCCATCTGACGTGAGGTATAATACCATCTGGGAGTTCTCGGCGAGTCCGTCCAGTGTACCCAGTCTCTACTGAGCACCCGTACACCATCCTTGATGTCAAACACCGATGGATATGGGATCATCCATCGCCCATCATATGGTTCAAGATGCGTATACGCTAGTTTACACTGGTGTATCGATGCCCTATCTCGATACACCCTCGACTAGGAACATTTATAGGATGTACTCGCCGACTACCGTGGCCCCACTAGTATGATCTCATCATAGTCCTAGTAGTCGAGTACATATCCTAAGGGCTTTATCAACATGTAACATAGAGACAATAAGAATACATGTTAAGATAAAGTACAACCAAATAGCGTACTATCATGTCGAGCAAGAAAGTCCTCCCTATATATGTCCAAGCATCTACTACAATATACATCGTATGTACAGTAATGGCCTCTAGGGCATACATATAACTAACAAAAAGAATCAGTGGGAGCACGGTAGAACTGGATGAAGTTCCAGAAGCATAAACTACAACCGAAGATTTGGTAGAACCAGAGAATTCAATGGAACCCAACGAACCCCAGCCACTCGCAGATCTAGTAGGATTTCTCATCTGCCCGAGAGATACTACGGTTTTCTCATAGAAGGGGATCGAGAGGATTATATCTTGAAAGAAGATGATCCTACTAGTTTCAAGCAGACCATTAACAGTAGAAACTCTATAAAATGGCTTGAGCTATGAAATCCGAAATGGAGTCCATGTACACCAATAAAATTTGGACTTTAGATGTTGCTCCTCCTGGGGTAAAATTCGTTGGATGCAAGTGGATCTTCAAAAAGAAGATTGGAGCAGATGGACAGATGGAAACCTATAAGGCTAGACTTGTTGCAAAAGGTTTTCGTCAAAAATCAGGAGTGGACTATGACGAAACCTTTTCTACAGTGGCTATGCTGAAATCCATTCGGAACCTACTTGCAATTACTGCCTACCATGACTACGATATCTGGCAGATGGACATAAAAATGGCCTTTCTAAATGGAAGTTTAGAAGAGTGCGTTTATATGGATCAGCCGGAGGGATATGTAGACAGTGGGAGCAGTGGGAAGGTGTGCAAGTTGGTTAAATCCATTTATAGATTAAAGCAGGCGTCGTGGAGCTGGAACATCTATTTTGATGAAACAGTCAAGGAATTTGACTTCATCAAAAATGAAGATGAGCCATGTATCTATAAGAAAATTGTAGGAAGAACTGTTGTATTCCTCGTCTTGTACGTGGATGACATTCTCTTGATAGAAAATGACATTCTTATGCTACAAACGGTCAAATTGTTCTTGTTACAAAAGTTCTCCATGAAAGACCTGGATGATGCCTCCTATATTCTAGGGATTAAAATCTACAGAGATAGATTTAAGAGATTGTTGGGAGTTTCACAATCCAGGAACATAGAGACCATACTAAAGATATTTAATATGGAAGATTCCAAGCACGGTAATATCCCCACCTTGGACGGAATCACCCTCTCCAAAGAGATGTCTCCCAAGACTGATGAGGAGAGGGTTTGCATGAGCACTATAACCTATGCTTTGGCGATAAGATCTATAATGTATGCGATACAGTGTATCAGACCAGATGTAGCATATATGCTTAAAATGGTAAGTCGATATCAGTCAAATCCAGGTAAGAATCATTGGACAGTGTAAAGAACATTCTTAAATATCTGAGAATGACTAAGGAGATGTTCTTGGTGTACAGTAATGGAGACCTTCAGGTCAAGTCCTTTACCGACTCAAGCTTCCAGAGTGACAAAGATGACAACAAGTCTGTCTCGGATTTTGTGTTTACCCTCAACGGAGAGGCGGTCTGTTGGAAGAGTTCCAAATAGGATACCGTCGCAAACTCGACGATGGATGCAGAATACATTTGTCACGACCCGAAATTTAGTTCGTGACCGGTACTTAAATCAGGGAACGTCTAAAGGTGCAACGTAAATTAAGTAAGCCGAAACCCAGAAATCTAAACCTTTTTAAGAAAATAAAAGAGGTGATGTTTTAAAATAAAGGTATGATGAAATCAATATTTTCTTAAATGCATAGATAAAGGAACATAAAAAAATGCAAGTGGATTTTACTAGTTGAAAAACATGTTTCGTCTTTCAAAAATTTGGGCAGCATCTCCTTTGTATATTTTGATCTAAAACCACATATACATGATAATATAAAAGGCATCCCCAAGCGGGAGCTAGCACTTCGCCAATCGGCGGAATCACAACCACGCAAGACAGAAATATATATATACGACGCCCAACGGCGAAGATCAACACAAGAATAAAGAATAAAGCAAGACATCAACCCACCAAGTGAACATATAACCCATCGCTCTAAATCTCTCAACCACAAGTCTCTTCTAAGTCTTACGACTTATACAAATACTAGTTTCTGATTGATGGAGTTGACTAGATACAATAGGAATAACAATACAAGAGTGGCACAATCCAACATGTACCACCTACGAAAGCAAATCACCCGAATGCAAGCTGTGTGCCAGCGATGCCGCTACTGATCCATACGGTCAACCTTCAAGAACTATGGCACAATGGGAGTGAGTTGCCAACTTGTGAATAGAAAACATCATCAGGTAGAAATCGAATAAAATAACGATTCCTAGGTCAACTATATCATAATGGTAATACTATGATATCTAAGGTGACTTATATGTGCCAACAATATAATCAATACCTATCTGCATATGGATAACATCTATAAGTCTATCAATGACACAACAACATCATGCATGTAAATATCATGAAAGCATATGCATGTAAATATGAGGATATCAATCAACGTGTGTCGATCAACGACACATCAAAATCATAGAACCTGAGTGTCCAATATCGACACTCGAAACATCATGAAACCCGTGTCCAATATCGACACGTAAATCCTCATATCTCAGGCTCTGTCAGTCCAGATCGGCCCATGGGCTTCGTCAGTCCGGATCGGCCCATATCATCTCATGACTCCGATCGGTATCCTCCGGATAACCGCCGAGCCCAAATACAATCACTGGTAGGTAGTAGTTCCTCTGCCTGGCTCATCGGCTACTCCACGACAATCATTTCTTACCCCGGGGTATCATACTGAGTCCGCTATGTACCCGCAGATGGTGCCTACCACTCCTCGAATCGGGTTTCACATATCAATCTCAGAACCGAGAAAACACATGGTGGACGTCTCGAAATATCATATCAAGAGAAACCGGATTTTTAAAACAATACATACTTTCCTTTGAAATATAACCACGGTTCTCAAATCCAGAATCTCATGAAAACAGCATCTCAATGCATAAAATCGTAAAGCATGATATATGCAAATATAGAACAGAAGTGTGAGCATATCAAGTATATCATAGCATGATGTAGCAATTCTACTGTGTAAGTGACATAGCAATTATCGATGATGAAAGTGTGTGACCCGGAAATCTGTGTAAGTGTAACATACGCATCATCGATAATGGTATAGGTGTACTAGCACAGGTTTATATAATTCAAGGAGAATATCATGAATGTAGCATAAAGTATGCCGTAAGCGAAATGTTATAAGGTATACGTATCTAACATGACCGAGTCGGTGAATCTATCAATCGGCATCCAGCCTCACAACATCACGTACGGTACAATACATCATACGGTATCCGCTATTCAAGGGTATGGATCAATCATCAGCTAAAGCTCATCACGTACGGTAACCCATCATACGGCGGCATTAAACAATTTAGGATCCTATCAACCTATATGACAATGAGGGTACGGACCTAACGTCTCGTACGGCATATCACTCATGATTCACATCATTATATATATCTATATACCTATATCCCAGGTCACATCCGTATCAATCTCATATCACGGGACCGGCAAAGGTATCAATTATCACACATCGAATCGCATCCGTATAACGACATATCAAACCTAGTCATCATATCTCATCGTATACTCTTTTCATCACATCAATATCTCACATCAAGTCATTTTACATATACATTCTATCTTATAAATCTCATGTCATGCTACTCTAAATCTCATACTTACTCTCTTGCAACTACATATCTATATGTCGTGATTCACATTCACTTTTCATATCCTTATATATCAATTCGAGACATCATTTCTATCATATCATGTCAAAGAGTCCTATTCCTAAAGCTTTCATCTCATATCCCGATATATATATTCAATCATTCATATCATCTCTAACTATCTTTTTAACCATATTCATAGTTTTCTAATCTAGGTTTCTACGACTGTATTCTATAAATCGGTTTCCATTCATAATTTGTGGGGGTGCTATACACCATCCACCCGACTTCCCCCGTAGATATAAATCTACTCACCTGCAGAACTCTTTATTCAGCTGTAGTCGATGTGCTTCGTCGTCTCGGAATCCACGCGAAGGTACCTACAATCAATACATATCGCAATACCATTAAAATCAATGTCCGAAAACCGAAACAACACACGAAAATCCTATAGGTTAGAACCTATAAATTAGGCATGCAAAAACAATCAACAACCCTTGTTGTTGACGTACAAACTCTCGACAACCAAATACAAATCCAAACATCAAAACCAATAATCCCAATATCGGAAAACATAACCAAAAACACCCAAATATTCTCCCAGATTTTAGCTCAAGTTAAATGATACAAAACTAGCAAGTACAGGGGATAGCATATGAGATAAGTGAGCTACAGAACCAATTCCAACACCAAATACCACAATTGACCTGGCGACATCGCCTAAACAGGCCTGCTCGGCCCAATGAAGGAGTTGGGGTTTCGTCTTCTCAGGTATATATTTATACCATTTTACGAAAACCCCAATTTCACAAATCGGGTAGTTTTCGCGAAATATATTATTTTAATATTAAATTCCAAAAACAATAATTTATATTTTCTGAAATATTACAATCTTCCCCCCTTAAATAAATTCGGTCCCCGAATTTAAATTTAAACCCCCAAATACTAAAAGATTTCAATAATCAGCTCAAATCAACAGGGCTCCGAAATCACGGAAGATACAAAAATACCACAGCGCATCGTGTGCGCCTGAAAACAAGTACAAAACTCAAAATTGAACTCCGTCAATCGTCACGCAAATCATCGGAGTTACAATGGAGATAGAGATCTCGAATCCACTACTGAAATCCAATATGCACTAGTCAAATACTATAATACGTATATAGTACGCATCCTTGGACAAATCTCCTAAAACTGAATAAAACTCATGCAAAATCCTTTTTGAATAGCCGTGTGATGCGTAACTCACGGCACAAGTGATGGACGCTCATTTGTAAAGTAATAAATATACGTTTATATATGTTTTGCTCAAATATACGTTCCACCCTTTTTTTAAACATCCCAAAAGGTTTTCCTTTGTAAACGTTCGTATCGCTCATGAACACGTAGGAAATAGCGAGACTATAGCTCCTTTTTTGAAAACCCCTTGGTAAACTTTTAATGCATGCAAAGTACTCAGGTATTGTCCTCAGATCAGTCATGTTTGGCTACTACATAATATAGTGCCCATCATGAAAATAAGGTGCTCAAGAGCAAAATCAGCCTCGAAAGGCGTATCCAACAATCATGTGCGTCTGGTGCACACAGAAATCAAATCCAACACAAGTGCCATGATATGGACAAAAGCAAAAGTAAGTGCAACGGGTGTGCATGAAAGCATCTGTCCAGTACAACGGATGTACACAACAACAATATCAAGTGCATCTAGAGTGCACGAAAATCTCAACCCAGTGCAACTAACATGTACGAATGAAAATCCCAATCGAGTGCATCTGGTGTGCACAAAATCACATCTCATATCATGCGCCCAACATACGCGAAAATCCAGATCAAGTGCATCCGTCGTGCACGAATAAAATCTAAATCAAGTGCATCCAATGCGCACAAAATCCAATACCAAGCGCCTAATATGCGCAACAATCCAACCCAAGCGCGTCAGGTCCGTATAAAACATCTGGTGCAGTAGCATGCACGAAAACGAACATCAAGTGCAAACGTGCACAAAAACATAAATTCGGTAAAACAAATGCTCCAAGACATAAATCGGATGCAACCAATGTATGGAGTATAAATCTAGTGCAACCAATGCACGAAATACGAATCTGGTGCATCCAGTGCACGAAATACAAATTCGGTGCATCCAGTGCACGAAATCTCATCAATAACTCAAATGCGTATAAAGCAACACCGAGCGTACCAGGGTGTATAAAATCATAAACGTGTGCAACTGCGTACAAAAAACACATATCAATGTACTGCAAGCATATGTGAGCTATACCGAGTGCAAAAATCAAATCGAGTGCGTACCACATGCACACAATCAAATCAAATGTATGAAATCCATGAAATCATAAACACGTGCAGCCAAGGCACAAAACCGATCTCAAGTGCAATAAATATGCACAAATCATAAACCAACACAACGGTATATAAAACATATATCAAGTGCAATAACCATGCATAAAAATGTAAGTACCCAGTAGGTGCAGCCATGGTGCACGAAAACAATATCACGAAACTCAATCATCAAAACTCAAATCCAAGCGATATAAGTATGATACTCGGATCACAAGCACAAATAGCAACAAATGACATTGAGGTGCAGCTCCTACAATGTCGAAAAAATGTCGGTGCGCCTAAAACTGGCAAAGCAAGAACATTTGCTTGCCTCCTGCTCACGATCTGACATCCTCTGTCTCTGGGTTCTCAATTTCTCTGTGGATTACCAATCTTGCAATCCATCGGCTTGTCGGCCCGGTCAGGTGTACTAACCAAAACGATTCCGCTCTGACACTCCTCTGGTAAACTCTCGGCCAATTAGCATGACCACTCGTAAAGCAGCACATCACTGGCGTCAGCCTCTGGCCCTCTGAATACACGTGACACAACTGATCCTCGGTGCAAATCTTATTGCAGCAGTGTCCTGGAAGGAACCTGCTCAAGGTCTCTTCCGACCTCGCCTATGCCGAACTATACGGAGGCTGGTACTCTTGCATAATCTTTTCTCGCTTTCTGGTCTGCATTCTCAGCATAGCATTTCCTCGGGAACTGGCCGTATCCTAATGCCTCTATATACATATCCGATCTTTAATCTCAACTGGGAATAACAACATCTCGTTAATATCTCGCACGAACCTCTTGCTCCACTCTTCTTTATTATCATCCACTTCGATGTCACATCATGCAATCTTCATACTGCAATTGTTATCGGCTACAGTCAATCCGGAATCTCTCACACGGACTCGAAATTAAAAACTCGGTATCTTCATCACTCTGTATAAGATATCTAGCAGAACACGTCCTCGGGAACTCGTCCCAACTATCGAAGGAATACTCTATATTCGTCCTTTCTCGATCAACTCATAATGCACCTGGGTGAGGTCCTCTTTCCGAAACTGGTCAACTTACTGATCTCTTATCGGAGTATCCAATGAACAATGTCATATCTGGATCGATCTACTCTAGACCTGAGTAAGATTCTCCACACTAGAAATCTTCAACTCAACTGGGCCTGCGTCGGCGCATCAAATCAGACGAATCATCTCAGTCGCTCAACTCTACTTAAGATAGACTAGCTATCTACCGTCGCATCTCTACCTGAAAGCTTCAGCGATCTCAGCTCATAAGCTCTGGAAGTGACATCCCATCAATCTCAGCAACAGCTGGGTCATCGGTCTACAAGGTAGACAACATTACGATCTCTGAGGTAGGCTATACATCCACAGTCCTCTCAGAACTGGCAACCTCTATCAGTGGCCCGATCATCCGGTGCAAAACCGAACACTTGCTTCAATAAGAGGTCATGACACAAACACTAAATCGATATGTTCCCATGTCACCAGAAAACACGATGGTCAGTTCTCGTCCATGACGAGCTCGCCCTGACCGCATCACTAGCAGCAGCTCAATCTGCGCTCAAACCATGGTGATAGGAATCTCAAGCAAGTATCGACGAAAATAGATCAAAGAGATGAAAAGAATCAACGGATCCCAAAATGGATATATGATCATAAGAAGGAACGGAATCAGTGAGAGTATGATCATGGAAACGAATAGAATCAAGGATCTCAAATGGATGTATGATCAAGGGAACGAAGAGAATCACAGATCTCAAAATATGTACATCCTAAGGTTTCTTAAGTGGAGTATCGTATCGTAAATATGCCACGGAACATACGTACGGTATGTCACTCTACTCAAGATACCTACTCCATCAATCAGGGTCAGCCTATGTAACGAAAGTTCGGGTCTAATACCCCCATGTTCAAGTCTAAGTTCCGTAAGGTCAAGCCTAGGTTCCAAAATATTTACGCCCTAGACTCCGCATAGTCAAACCCAGACTCAAACCAAGGTTAAACCTAGCGCTATGATACCAACTTTGTCACAACCCAAAATTTAGTTCGTGACCGGCACTTAAATAACGCAACGTCTAAAGGCGCAACGTAAATTAAGTAAGCCGAAACCCAAAAATCTAAACTTTTTTAAGAAAATAAAAGAGATGAAGTTTTGAAATAAAGGTATGATGAAATCAATGTTTTCTTAAATGCATAAATAATGGAACATGAAAAAATGCAAGTGGATTTTAATAGTTGAAAACATATTTCGTCTTTTAAAAATTTGGGCAGCTCCTCCTTTGTATATTTTGATCCAAAACCACATATACATGATAATATAAAAAGCATCCCCAAGCGGGAGCTAGCTCTTCGCCAATCGGCAGAATCACAACCACGCAAGACAGAAATATATGTATACGACGCATAACGGCAAAGATCAACACAAGAATAAAGAATAAAGCAAGACATCAACCCACCAAGCGAACATATAAATTATCGCTCTAAGTCTCGCAACCACTAGTCTCTTCTAAGTCTTATTACTTATACAAATACTAGTTTCTGATTGATGGAGTTGACTAGATATAGGAATAATAATACAAGAGTAGCACGATCCAACATGTACCACCTACCAAAGTAAATCACCCGAATGCAAGCTGTGTGCCAGCGATGCCGCTACTGATCCATGCGGTCAACCTGCAAGAACTGTGGCACAACGAGGGTGAGTTGCCAACTCGTGAGTAGAAAACATCATCAGGTAGAAATCGAATAAAACAACGATTCCTAGGTCAACTATATTATAAAGGTAATACTATGATATCTAGGGTGACTGTATCTGCATATGTGCCAATAATATAAGCAATGCCTATCTGCATAGGGATAACATCTACGTGTCCATCCATGACACAACAACATCATGCATGTAAATATCATGAAAGCATATGCATGTAAATATGAGGATATCAATCAACATGTGTCCATCAACGACACATCAAAATCATGGAACCTGAGTGTTCAACATCGACACTCGAAATATCATGAAACCCGTGTCCAGCAACGACACGTAAATCCTCATATCTCGGGCTCCGTCAGTCCAGATTGGCTCATGGGCTCCGTCAGTCTGGATCGGCCCATATCATCTCACGACTCTGGTCAGTATCCTCCGGATAACCGCCGAGCCCAAATACAATCACTGGTAGGTAGTAGTCCCCCTGCCAGGCTCATCAGCTACTCCACGACAATCATTTCTTGCCGTGGGGTACCATACCGGGTCCACCATGTACCCGCAGACGGTGCCTACCGCTCCTCGAATCGGGCTTCACATATCAATCTCAGAACTGAGAAGACACATGGTGGACGTCTCGAAATATCATATTAAGAGAAACCGAGTTTTTAAAATAATACATAATTTCCTTTGAAATATAATCACGGTTCTCAAATCCAGAATCTCATGAAAACAGCATCTCAATGCTCAAAATCGTAAAGCATGATATATGCAAACATAGAACAGAAGTGTGAGCATATCAAGTATATCATAGTATGATATAGCAATTCTACTGTGTAAGTAACATAGCAATTATCGATGATGAAAGTGTGTGAGCCGGCAATCTGTATAAGTGTAACATATGCATCATCGATAATGGTGTAGGTGTACTAGCACAGGTATATATAATGCAATGAGAATATCATGAACATAGCATAAAATACGTCATAAGCGAAATGCTACCAGGTATACGTATCTAACATGACCGAGTCGGTGAATCTATCAATCGGCATCCAGCCTCACAACATCACGTACGGTACAATACATCGTACGGCATCCTCTAGTCAAGGGTATGGATCAATCATCAGCTAAAGCTCATCATGTACGGTAACCCATCGTACGGCGGCATTAAACAATTTGGAATCCTATCAACCTATATGACAATGAGGGTACGGACCTAACGTCTCGTACGGCATATCACTCATGATTCACATCATTATATATATATATATATATACCTATATCCCAGGTCACATCCGTATCAATCTCATATCACGGGACCGGCAAAGGTATCAATTATCACATATCGAATCGCATACGTATAATGACATATCAAACATAGTCATCATATCTCATCGTATACTCTTTCCATCACATCAATATCTCACATCAAGTCATTTTACATATACATTCTATCTTATAAATCTCATGTCATGCTACTCTAAATCTCATACTTACTCTCTTGCAACTACATATCTATATGTCGTGATTCACATTCACTTTTCATATCCTTATATATCAATTCGAGACATCATTTCTATCATATCATGTCAAAGAGCCATATCCCTAAAGCTTTAATCTCATATCCCAATATATATATTCAATCATTCATATCATCTCTAACTATCTTTTTAACTATATCCATAGTTTTCTAATATAGGTTTCTACCACTGTATTCTATAGATCGGTTTCCATTCATAATTTGCGAGGGTGCTATACGCCATCCACCCGACTTCCTCCGTAGATATAAATCTACTCACCTGCGGAATTCTTTGTTCGGCCGTAGTTGATGTGCTTCGTCGTCTCGGAATCCACGCGAAGGTACCTACAATCAATACATATCGCAATACCATTAAAATCAATGTCCGAAAACTGAAACGGCAGACGAAAAGCCTATAGGTTAAAACCCATAGCTTAGACATGCAAAAACAATCAACAACCCGTGTTGTTGACGTATAAACGCCCAACAACCAAATATAAATCCAAATATCAAAACCAATAATCCCAATATCGGAAAACATAACCAAAAACACCCAAATATGCTCCCAGATTTTAACTCAGGTTAAATGATACAAAACTAGCAAGTACAGGGGATAGCATATGAGATAAGTGAGCTACAGAACCAATTCCAACACCAAATACCACAATTAACCCGGCGACATCGCCTGAAAAACCGATCTGCTCAGCCCAATGAAGGAGTTGGGGTTTCGTCTTCTTAGGGTGGTCTCCTAGTGTCTTAAATAGGTATATGGAGCTGCTAGTTTTTCTCATAAGTGGCCCAGGTTGCTCCAGATTCCCTGTAGGCTAAAAACCAATATAAAACCGACACAAGACAAATCTTAAGTTCGTATTTTGGTTTCTATTCTTATTTCCAGGTTAGGGAATCAATCTCTAAGGCCTTAAAACAGCCACTAAATAACCCAAGTCCACACAATCACCTAAACCCTCTCTTGAATTTTCTAAACATCACATACCCTAACCAAATCACATTCTAAACTAAACTAAGATGCAAGAAACTAAAACTAAGCTAAATGAAAGGAATTATACCTCATGGATGCAACTTAAGCAAAAACCCTAGCTTCCCAAAGTCTCCAAAATCCAAACTTGCAAGGTCCAATGTGTTGAGGATAAAGTGGAGATTATTTTTAATGAAGAGGGTGTAAGGTTTTGGTGAAGAAATGGAGATGATACTTGGAGGTAGAGGTGGAGGGAGATGAGGATGAAGGAGGTGAAGGGAAAACAATAGGGGGTGAAGGAGATGGGCAGCCCCCCCTCTCTCTCTTATTCTCACCCTCACTCTCTCTCATGCCATGCCTCATGTCATGATGTGGTCGCTTCTCTCTCTCCTTAATAATACACTTTCTTTTCTTTTCTTTTCTTAAAACCAAATATCAACAAATACTAATGAAGTAACATGCAACCAAATGCAACCAAATGCAACATGTCATGGTGCACTAACCATGGAAAAATGTAGAAACACGGATTTGGGTTAATCACGATTAGTAGTGCACTAATCAATTTTTATTCAAACTGCATATAATTAATTATAAAAAATGCCAAATCTGATAAATATATTTTTAAATGAATAAATCATTTTAATCTCCAATTATTTCACAAATATTGGTATATATTTATACTATTTTACGAAAACCTCAATTTCACAAATCGGGTAGTTTTCACGAAATATATTATTTTAATATTAAATTCCAAAAATAATATTTTATATTTTCTGAAATGTTACAACATTACTGTGAACGATACCATAAAAGAAGCGGTCTGAATGAAAAAGTTCAATACTGAACTTAAGGTGATTCCGTCCATTGTTAACCTAATACCTTTGTATTGCGATAACAATATGGATATAGCTTTAGCGCAGGAACCATGGTACCATCAGAAATCCAGACACATCTTAAGGCAGCATCACCTGATCAGAGAGATCATAGATTGTCAGGAGATCGAGGTCCGGAGAGTAGATACAAAAGACAACATGGCGGATCCATTTACCAAGGCCCTCCTCAAGCGCAGTTCGAGCGACTTTTTGAGACGCTGGGTATGCGAGACGCCAACAACTGGTCCTAGAGCAGACGTTGGGTATTCGGTACGCTAATTACAGGCCTTAGTGCAAGTGGGAGATTGTAGGATATATATGCCCTAGAGGCCTGTATTGTATAGGATACTGGGGATTTATATGTATAGGACAATCTTGCCCAATTATATATAGTATACTATTTTGAGTTGTCTTTATCTGAACATGTGTATTTGTTTCTTTTGTTGCTTTATATTGTTTATACATGTTGATAAAGACTCGTTATAGAAGTATACTATTTTGGTTTGTTTTTATCTTAACATGTGCATATGTTATACTCGATATCATATATAACTGATACATGTTGATAAAACCCGTATGATTTTGCTTGACTACCAGCGTTATGGTGGCATCATACTTATGGGAGTTGGGTAGTCCATAAGCACATCCTTAAAGGTCCCAAGTCATAGGAGTATCGAGATCGGGTATCGATATTCCAGAGTAGACTTGTGTATACATTTCTAGACCCCAACGAGGGGTGGTGGTTGGTTCCACAGCCATTGGTGTGATCACCTAAGATTGTATACAGGTGCTCACTAGGGGTGAGTACACTGGACGGACTCACCGAGAACCTTTAGATGGTATTATACCTATCGTCAGATAGCGGTTCTCAGGTGACATGAGTACAGATTAGTCTTTAGATCTGAGATCATCATTTGTCTCGTGTGAGTTCCTACTGTGTTTTGATCACTACCCTACCACAGCTCTACTGAATCGTACAAATAGGTTTTGGTTGGGTACAGTCCCGAGCCACATGGAAGCAGTGGGTGCTTGTCAGGGATTCGTATCTTCCGGTATTGGGAGTTGATATCACACTGTGTCCAGTTGGCCAGAACTATAAGACCTTGGGTAAGGCAGTTAAGATTTACTAACGATTAGATCAGTAGTTTCTTGGATTGGTCCTGAGCCAAATCGACACGACTTATCAAGTTATTAGGAGTCTGACGTTTACCACCATCTAGACCTGGTATGCGATACTTTTAGAAAAAAAGACCAGACTGTACGGAGATTGTCACGGATAGGCTCGGTAGGAGTTCGGATGAGCTTGCTCGTCGGCCTTCTTTTCAATAGGTACCTGGGTAGCCGTTATGTACAGGTAGTGTCGCTGACGTGCTTATGGTTAAACCCACTGTCAGCGTACTGTCGAGTCTTTAGAGTCCCACACAGAAGGTTTCTCTGGTTCAGACGAAACGAAACCAGAAACGATATAGTGGCCATATATTTATACGTGCAAGGTTTCGATCAAATGATAATATTAGCCGGTTTAGGATTAAATTGGATTATTAAATCCGATATTGATTTAATAATTTACATATACACATTTCGATATGTATATTCTAATGTCACCCAGGTTTTCGATCGAGCAGAGTTCCGATCGAATGATAATACTAGCCGGATTAGGATTAAGCGGATTATTAAAAATGGTATTGATTTAATAATTTACACACACACATACACACACATATGTATATTCCAGTGTTATCCACGTTTTCGATCAGACGGTTGATATTATTAGCGGGTTTAGGATTAAGCCGGTTTGTTAAACCAGATATTGATTTAATGCTAATATTATATTAGTAGTATTATTCTTGTTAGGTCCACGTTACCTCTCCCGGTACTTTCGGGGTTGCGGAAACGGTAAATCAAAATTTTTTCTAAGCTTTGTAACATGGACCGTAAAAGCCGGATCTTTGCTAAACTATAAACTAGCAACCTAACAAGAGATGTATCTACTCGGTTAGGGGTTATACCTCAACTTGAACTCCTTCTCTTCTTGTTGTTGTTCTTCTTTGAAGTTCTACTCTTCTTGTTGTTCTTCTCATTGCTTGCTCAATGGTTGATCCGGACTTCGGTCACCTCCGCGGCCTCCTTGAGTCGAAGACGATCCACCCGAGAGATGTACACCGAGCTCCACCTCAAGCCGAGGTAACTAGGGCAAGGAGATAGCTAATCTAGAAGCCCTAGGTTGTGTAGAGAAGATGTATGGATGTGTTTGTCAAGTAGAAACCTTTTTCTCTCAACACATGAGATCAAAGGAGAAATCAAGAGGAGGAAGAAGAAGGAGGTTTTCTTGCAACCATGGAGCTTCTCATTTCAAGAGAGAGAAAGAGAATAATATTATGATAAGCTTAACCAAGAGAAAAGCTAACCATGGTTGCAATAATGCAAAACAACATCATTACTAATTCCATCAAGATAAAGTTGATGGCTACAATTGAAATGACCATTATCATAATCCAAAAGAAAAAGGAAAAGAAAAGAAGAGTGTGGAAACCTCTTGAAAGTCAATGGTCAACCCGGTCAACCGGTCAACAAAGTCAAGAGGGGGCAACGGGGTCAAATGGTCAATGCAATTAGCCATCATAAGATTATCACTAATAGGATTAGTAAATGATGTTCGCGGCTCATAATGGTTTTGACCAAACGAACTGTCAAAACCCTAATGAGCCTGCCACATAATGGTTTTGGCCGAACCAACTGCCAAAACCCTAATGAGGCACCTCCACCTTCATCGCTCCAGAAAACTGTGCATACACACCTGCATCCGTATTCCGTAGAATGCGGATGCACAGAAGACAAAACAAATCCATCCATGCAATACTAGGATCCGGCTTAAACCAAAGCCCACTAGTATTGCCTGCCCGAACACCACACGCACACAAGTGTACGTAAGTGATCGCAGCCCTGCCGTAAAACCATACGGCCTCTACACGTTTCGCTCAGTGCAGGGAAACTCTCTGTGTGGGACTCTAAAGACTCGACACTACGCTGGCAGTGGGTTTAACCACAGACCGCAAGCGGCACTAGCTGTACGTAACGGTCCCCAGGTAGATGTCGATAAGAAGGCCGATGAGGTAAACCCATCCGAACTCCTACTGAGTCTGTATGTGACAATCTCCGTACAGTCCGGTCTGTTCGTCTGATACATCGCATGGCGGGCCTAGGGGGGCGGTAAACGTCAGTCCCCTAATAGCGGTACAAGTCGTGTCGGAGTGAAGCCCAATACACCCTGAGATAACACTGGAAACCTACCAGTATATCTCGCTTGCCCTGGCCAGGGACTACTCGTGTAATGGCTCTCCTAGACACAGCGCGATGTCAACCCCCAATACCGGAAGAGACGAATCCTGTCTAACCGTCACTGCCTCCAAGTGCTTCAGGACTGCTCCCAACTACTACCTGTTTGCACGACTCAGTAGAGCCGTGGTAGGGTGGCAATCAAAGAACAGTGGGAACACACTCGAGGCGAAGTGACAGTGTCAAGTCAGCGGACTAAGCTGTACTCATGTCACCTGGGAACTGATAACTGACGATAGGTATAATACCAACCATCAATTCCCGACGAGTCCTGTCCAGTGTACTCGTAACCTAACGAGCACCCGCATACTATCTCAAGTACGACGTACTGACGGCTGTGGGACAGATCGTCTCCCGTGCTGGGATGAGAAGCGCATACGCTAGTCTACTCTGGAGTATCGATGCCCTATCTCGATACTCCCACGACTAGGGACAAGTATAAGGATGTGCTTGTAGATTACCCAGCCCCCACGAGTGTGATCGCCATCACAACGCCGGTAATCAAGCAAATATCCTAAGGGCTCTACTAATGCGTATAGGTGATATAATGAATAAACACACATGTACACATTAAAGCAGAGACAAACCAAGTAGCATACTACTATATTGAGCAAGATTGTCTGTACAACTGTGAATATCCCAAGCTTCCATCAAGTAATATACATACTAGTATGATACAGTAATGGCCTCTAGGGCATATACACCAACAATTCTATCTCTTGGGTATTCGTATTTTAGTTCGAATACGGGTATGTATATACGGTAGTAAGTATTTTGTATTTATACAAAATACCTTCTAGAAGATAACAACTCATCATGCATTTTTCTATTTTGTTGAAAATAAAAAATGAGGTGGAAAAGGGTGAGACGGCATGAAACATGGATTTGGTATTTATTGTGAAAACTATTGTAGTATGGTTGGATTTTTTAATGAAAAGAAAAATATACATCATATCAAAAAATGGCCTTAGCCGTTTTTCTTGAGATCATTCTCCACTTGCCTCTCTCTCTCTTCTTCTTGAGTTCATTCTCTTATTCAATTCCTTATCATTCATATAAGGAAACTAGGTTAACAAACTAGTTTGCTTAGTTTGCATTTTTTTGAAGTAGAAATCTGAATCAAGAATCATCAGGTGGATCATTTAGGACCGAGAAGGCCGGCTATCAAGGTTAATCTAGAAGGTCTCAAAGAGCTTAAGAAGATAAGTTAAGACCCGAAGGACAGGTGTCTATAGGTACAACACTCTAATCACAGTAGCTAGACTCCTCTAGTTTGTTAGTTTCGATATTTGGTTAGATTCTAGGATGTGTTTTATAGCGCCAAAGTTTTAAAAGTTATAGTTTTTGTTCCGTAACGGCCGCGGTCGGCAGCCAGGACGCTAGGAAACCCAACAAAAATAGCATAACTCAAGGATTTTGTATAACATAGTAATAAAAAGAATATTAATTTGATTAAAATCAAGAAAAAATTTATAAACCTACTCAGGAATTTTAGCTTAATACGATTTTTGATCATCTCACATGCCAAACAGACCAGCAATCAAAGAGCAACTCAATATTGAACAATAAACAACAAACACAGAGATGCATCTTATTAATTATTACAAATTTTAAAGTTTGCTATGTTTCACAAGCAAAACAACTAAGTATTCCTAATGGTTAATTGCCCCAAAATCTTTTGTAGTTTACCTTATGCATCACTTATACCTTCTCAAATGATTTATTAGCGCATATACCCCTCTCTTCATCGACTAGAGCTTAAAAAGACAAACAAATTCTACTCTAAGAAATATAAACAAATCCTAAAGTCAAAGTCTACAATCATTTAAGTTGTTTACAATTGAATTTGAATTTTTTTAGGGTTGGTTTTGTGATAATAAATCACTAGGTGGGGTTAACTGCTATACGGAGTAAACTACTTTAGGGTATATTATGCAGTTACACCCTCATCTTAAAGAGCTATATGAGATTGCGGTCGACCGCAGCCCATAGCTACTCACAGGGAGGGAAGAGGTGGTGAGGCCTTGGTTAAGTTGGGACGAGAAGTAGCCATGGGTTAAGTCACAGCCCCATTTAGTTCATTTTCAAACTATTCCAAACTTACCATAGAGTTTATTAGAACCCTAAAATTGACAGGTTAATTAATAGCATTACCTTGAAATCAATAATTAAAAACACTTAGATTAGGAACAATCCAACAAACTGCATGCTGGAACTGCGAGCAATCATAACTAGTTTCCATATCTAGAGTTGATGGTTCATCAATCATCCTCCCACTTCTCAAGTTGAACTTCTTTCACTTCCACAATGGAGAAAACAACTTCCTACATGAAAACATATATATAGGCGGAAAATAGATGCAATTCTCTTCACCTCGCAGGTCGGTAGCTACCGATGAAAACGACCAATGTGGACCTAAAAACAGAGCTCGATAGCCAACGGATTCCATCTTTACCCATATCTTTCTACAAAGGTCGGCTCTGAAGACTTCGAACCTTTCGAGTTTGCTACCTTGTGGATCTCTAATGTTGTGCTCTAGTATTGCTTGCACCAGAAATACTTGCCCATTAGATTCTACTAGCACATATGTCGTGAGCAGCTCAGATGATATCTGGCTCTGATCCATATCCAAAATCTCTATGGATGGAATATTTGAGCGGGTATCGACAAAAAAGAACTCATCATCAAAGCATCTACAATAAAATTTTCCATCACAGAAGATAGAAGTATTGATTGGACATTCGAGAAGACCGGACAACTTAAGCCAGTAAGAGTCACCCATTCGCCATAAGAAGACATGAGGCATGGTCGTGAGCATCACCGTGCAATTGGGTTCGGTAGGAGGGGATGAAATGAATCCTCTGCAGGGAGTTACACCATGGACGAAAGGCAGAAGGTTGATTTGGGACTTAGAGATGGGATTTGCAAGACAAAGCCTATCCATATTTCGATTGAGCAAAAGAAGCCAGTCATCAGAGGAGACGATAATATAGCTACGACGTAACAGGGGGAATTGAAAGCAGTAGAATCTACGCTCGAATGGGCAGCAACAAACCTGTTGAGTGCTATGTTAGCTTGATATGCATCAGTGGTTCATGTTAAGGTCGTTCTTGACATGGTATCTAAGCATTAGGTTTTAAATATCAAAGGATTAGGTTTCAAACATTTTTGAGTTCAACTATTTTCATTATAAAGTAATGAAGGGAAAACATCATAGGAGCAAATTTTTTTATCGAAAAGTCTACTTTACACCATTCTTTTTGGATATCGGAACAGTCCATTTTAATCATCATTGTCTAAATCATAGATAGATAGACCAAATTCATCTGTCTGTTTTAATTGATCTTGTGGGTACAAAATAAATGATTTTTCAGAAATAGCTTATTTTCCATCATTAGATGGATGAGTAAAAGGTAGTAAAAACATATGAAATTTAGTGTATATATCTTTTATACCGTAAATCAAGATGGATTATGAGGATTAACCAAAATAATGATATTTGATTGAGTTTTACAGGATATAGAAGGAAATTTCCTTCATACAGCCCATCATTTTTCTCATTATCAATTAAAAAATGTAAATGTTTATCCCGCCGACAAAGCCTCTCAAGCAGTTTATCCCGCTGACAAAAACCTCCAAGTCTCGAAGCGGTTATCGAAAAAACCATGTCACACGGTATCTAAATAGTTGGATACGACCAACAGCCCATAAAGAATAATCCATGGGCCAAAGGCCCATAAGAAGGAGAGCTTATCTATTATATCATTTTAAATAATAGTGACGCAAGTAAGGTTTGAATCCAGAATTCTTGCTCAACTATAAAGAGCTTTATCTCTAGGCGATAGCGGCACTTGCATCTAACTTTTGTTAGATTTTATGTTTTCCGTTAGCGCATAATACAAAATTTTAAACTTTTGAATAAAATGGTTGTTGAGTATACCAATGAATCTTGAGTTCGTATTATGAGAGGGATGATCCAAGGGAGTTGAAGCATGGGAGGTGAGTGAGGAGCGCAGCGGGCATGGTGGCTTCTTTGGATGGTTCTCCATTTCGTGTAGACGGAAGCAAAGCGGATGTAATCGGGGAGCGGGAGACGCTCTAGAATCAGTTCGGTGATAGGAAGTAGAAGGTACAGCCACGGCGGATGAGTTTCCTCTTCGTGGGAGATGAAGAGGAGGATAAGGAATGTGGATGCTTCTCCACTGAGTTTCTTGCATTACCAATGTGAATGGCTTTGTTTGGGGTTAGAACTAGAAAAAAATGTTAGATAACAAATGTGTGCGTGTGGGTGTGTCGAAGATGCACCCAAATGTGCGCGTGTGTGAGTGTTGAAGATGCACCCAAATGCAAACTCATATCATTCAAGAAGATACAAGCACAGCAGATACACAGAGACTCTAAAAATTGGTATATAAATATACAATGATTTCTATTAACCCACCAAAAAATCATATTACAACTTGCAGCAGGTATTTTTTCTACAACATCTACAAAATGAATATGAAAGTAAATTTCCTCATTTTGACCTGTACATATAATTATACAATGAACAATAGCTATGGCTTTGTTTGGAAAGGGAATGGTGCACCTGCCCTTGGAATTGGACTTGGTAAATTCGCAGGAGAAGGCCACGCTCTTGAACTTCTTGGAGACAAATTTACCTGTTCCAATGCTCGGAAACGGAGTTCCGATGGAAAATCCCTCACACAACCAATTCGAGGCCCAGCACCGGTTGTCCACTTACATGTAAGTTGTTTTCCGAGCTGGAGAGACAATGTAGCTCGTTTGCAGTTCATTCTCCGAAGAATTAGCTCGCTCGGCACTTTCACTTCCTCTTCTTCTTTCTCCTCTACAAATAAATTTTGTTTTCGGAACCTTCCGTGCTCGGTCTTGTCACCATGAGTATCAACTTCTTCTTCGTCCTCTGAGTCATTATCATCAGTCATCAATTTCTTGCTTCTTTCTCTTTTGTCAAATGATTGGGAGCGATTTAGCGATTTAATTGGCGGTAAATTTGATGACTGCTCTTCGGATTCCGTGTTTTCCCCTTTAGTCAAGTCTTGCTCGGAACGAATAAGTCTAAGTTTAGTGCATGGCTCTTGATCGTCTTCAATTGACCTTTTCTGTAGAAATTGAATGGGATATCAAACAGTCAATTTGTTGATCTTAAATGCACTTGCCACTGCACCAAACTCCGAAGATTTGGTCAGGGTTGAGAGATGTAATTCCGTATTCTAATACATCCCCCAGGTTGAGCGCCCTTTTGTGGACCGAAACTCGGATTGTCTGCACAACGCTATTTTTTTAAAAACTAGTTCGCTTCAGATATGTGTCCGTTAGGATTTAGACCTAGGCTGCTCTGTTATCATCTTAAAGATTACTTCCACTGCACCAAAACTTCGTAGTTATGATGAGGATTGAGATATATATATGACTTAATTCCAAAAAAAACTATCAAATGCTCTGGACTGATTACGAGAAACTACCAAATTCTTATTAAATACACAAGAAACGACCGCAAAACTTTCAAAAACCATATGAAACTACCACAAAACTTTCAAAAACTACAAAAAACTATCATAAATAAAGTGCCACGTCAAGAATAATTGCAAGAAACTACCGCAATTTTCAAGCATGGTAGTTTCTTGTAATTTTGAAAGAATTTAGTAGTTTCTTGTAACTGACGCAAAGAATTTGATAGTTTTTTGAAATTAAGCCTATATATTATTATATTCTAACAGTTAAAATCGTTGTGTTTGTAATTTTTTGCTCGATGCTAACCTTAACATCAGTGAGGTCGATATTTTTAGACTTGAGATAATTAACAAACTCTTGGAAATTCTCCTCCGTTGGACGATAATGTCCACTATGAGGCCATATAGCCTGCCAATAATCATATATTAGTTAACCGCCACAAGCCGATGAAATAGATTACATATCTTTATAAGTTGGCTAAGTTACACTAAAATACCATGACCTTTCAGCAATTTTTAGATTAAACCTTGAACTTCATAACTTACAATAAACTATAATATGATCTTTGCTTTTTTCGATACTTTTGATGTTCGTTTTAATTCATAAAGTAACACTGTTTTCACTTTATCGCAAAATCCTTATTAGAAAAATGCTAAATAAGTTCCCCATTTTGGGATATTTCATAGCGATTTTATTCACTAAACTTTTTTTTAATTACTTGTAAGCTTTTTGCAGCACTATGAACATAGTCCATGGTACTAAAAGGAAAAAGTTCATGGTGTTTTTGTGCAATTTATCTAGTTCAACATATATATTTTAAAAACACCGAAAGATCATCATATTTTACTAAAATATAGACTAAAATACCAGATTAGTCCTGCAATTTTATATATATATATATATATATATATATATATATATATATATATATATATATATATATATTATTGGGTACCTTAAGAACCCCATTTTGCACTTCTAATCTCCCAGCAGCTGATGTAGCTCCTCCGGCAAGAAAACTGGAATGTTGAAAAGTGCCTTTCTTCTTCTGCAATCAGTTCAAAATGATATTTGTCTAGACTTATTTGAAGTGTACTGATAAACTTTGAAGACAGAGAAATTTACCTGACCAACATATAGAATCTTTGATGTGCTAAGAACAAAGATCCACTTTGAATCGGTTGAACAATCAGTTGTGTCGAGGAGTTGTCCATTCTTCTGGTACATTAACTTTCCATCTTCGACTACAACTTCGTAGACCTCCCTTTCTTTCTGCAGAAATAATTGTGAATTAGACCTTGATGGATGGTAAGAAAAAAAATTCTAGTTTTTGGATAAAGCGATGACGAGTATGGTATCCAATGTTTGAAAAACATGTAAGATTAGTATACTAGTATAATAAAGTATATATAATCATTGTAGAAAACAACAAGCTACATAGCATAAATTGCACTCTTGGACTATTTTGCTATATAGCATTGTACATAGCGCAATTACACCGTAGCTTACGCTATTTTTATAAATAACTAATGCTACATAACTTAAGCTATATAAGCTAAGGAGCATATGGCTTTTAGCGGGTATCCTTTTTTTTTTTAAACCGGCTTGAATCTTTTAAAGAAACAAACAAAGCATTTAGAAACTCAAATCGATCATCTTGGGCATCAATGCTGCACTTTCTTCTCTTTACCCTTCTTTCTCGTAAATCGATCCTCCCAATCAAGACCATTACCACCATCCATGGCCTTGTCACATCGTCGGCCACTAAGACCAGCCTACCTTTTTCGAGTCTACCTAAGGCCATTAATGTGTATGACGTTCTAAATTTTAAGATTAGTTTAAATTTAAATAGTTAGTTATTATAGATAGAATTAAGATAAATCTCTTATTTAAATATAGATTTAGATAAGAAAAAATATTCTTATAGAAAAATCTCTTATTTAAGTATAGATTTAGATTTAAATTTAAATAAGAAATAATATTCCATTAGATAAGGATAAAGGAGATTTATATTAATCATAATCTAAGCTGGAGAAGGTTTATTTTATGCTATAAATAGAAAGGTGCTCTCATCAAGGAAAAATATCGACTTGATCGTAAATTTCAAGAGAAGCGAGAGACGACTCCATAAGGGGTCAAGACGGTCATTAAAAGATAGTTTTGATCATAAAGTTTAAAGGAGACAAAACGACGGCTTCATAAGGGATCAAAACGATCATAAGAAGAATTTGTAGAAGAAAGAGATCTCATTGGAGATCATAAGGAGATGATTTTTTGTAATCTTCTGTAAGGTGTTCTTTTTCTCAAATTCTAATAAAGTTCTTCCCTTCTCCCCCAATCTATTGTGTTATTTAATTATTGCGGTTTGCATCTAGTTCTTTTGTTATTCGTCTATAAATGGATCTAGGTTTATAGATCCGTAAGGTTTTCCATTGCACTGCCAATTGATCTTGTGGCAACTACAATTAGTATCAGAGCTATGTTCTGTAGTTTTGCAATTTAAGTTTACGGTAGGTAATGACACTTGTGTCTACTCCACATCTTCTTAGATTGTGATTCTATTGATAGTAGTTTGTAAGGATCCAAGAGAAAGGTTTTTTCTTTGGAATTAAGGATGATGAATAACAAGGCAAATAACACAAATTTTGAGGTAGAGAAATTTAATAGGAAACAAAACTTCTCGATGCAGCAGAGAATGGTAAAAGCATTTCTAGTGAAAGAAGGTTGTTTAAAGCACTTGGGTAGTAAACCTACCACCATAACAGATGACGTATGGGCAGAGATGGATATGAAAGCACAATATACGATAGAACTTTGATTGGCGAATAACGTGATGTATAATGTTATAAAGGAGACTTCTACGGCAAGTTTGTGGTTGACGCTAGTGAGATTATACATGACAAAGTCGTTGTCAAACAAGTTGTACCTAAAAAAGCAACTTTACGGATTACCCATGAAGGAAGAAACTCTTATTCATAACCACCTAAACAGCGTCAACAAAATAGTGATCGATCTTTTATACCTTGAAGTCAAGTTAGAGGAGGAGGACCAAGTGATATTGCTCCTATCTTTACTTCTGAATTCTTATGAACACTTAGTGACAACGATCCTATATGGGAATGAGACTCTCGAGATGGAGGAAGTTACAGCGATACTTCTAATTAATGAGATCATGAAGAAATCAAATTCATCATAGGAGTTATCGAGGTTGTTCGCCGATGAAAAGGGAAGGTTGGGGAATAAAGACAAGGGCAAAAGCATAAGGGGAAAAATCCAAATCATCCAGGTAAGAGAGTGGACCGTGTTTCTTTTGCAAACAGTCAGGGCATCTGAAGAAGTAATGTTAGAAATATAAACAGTGGTTAGAGAAGAAGAGTAAAAGTGCCAGCACAAAAGGTTCGGATCAAGCCAGTGTTGCGACCGAAGCAGAAAAATATCTGTGGGATGTACTCGCTGTACACACCAAGAAGGAAGATTCTGATGCTTGGATTTTTTATTCCGGATGTTCATAACATATGTGAAAGAGTTGTTCGACACCTATAAAAAGTACAATGGCAGCAGTGTTCTCATGGGGCATAATGTGGCGTGTAAGGCCATTGACATAGGGAACATCAAAGTCTGCATGTTTGATGGGATGGTGCGAACGCTTGTGAACGTGCGTCACGTTCCGGGACTAAAGAACCCAATTTCTCTTGAAGCATTGGATGCGGCAGGATGCAAGCTCGTTGGTCAAGACGGAGTACTAAAGGTTATCAAGGGTGCCGTAGTGGTCAAGAAAGGACAACGAATAAAGAATTTGTATCGATTGGACGGCAGTACGGTGACTGGTGGTGCGGGCGTAGCTACGAAGAAACAGGTAGAGCATACCGCAAAACTTGGCATATGCGTCTAAGCCACATGAGGGAGAGGGGGCTTCGTGAGTTGCACAGAAGAGAGTTGTTGAAAGGTATTACCCCGTGCAAGTTAGATTTCTGCAAATTTTGTACGATGGGGAAGCAACATAAGCTCAGCTTCAAACAAACCGTGGACAAGACCGAAGGACTTCTCGATTACATTCATTCAAATGTATGAGGGCCATCACCGGTTGCATCAAAGTGAGGTGCCATGTATTATGTCACCTACATCGATGATTTCCTACGGAAGATATAGGTCTACTTCCTCAAACACAAATCAGATGTGTTTGCCAATTTTAATGAATGGAAAGCGGCCATGGAGGAGTAAAAAGGATGACTAGTGAAATATCTGCGGACAGATAATGAAGATGAATACACCTCAAAGAAATTTCATGATTACTGTAAAGAACAGGGCATACAGAGGCAATGGACTGTTTCAGGGCAACTAGAGCAGAATGAGATAGCGGAGCGTATGAACAGGACACTATTAGATAGAGCCAGAAGTATGCGGTTGCAATTTGGTCTTTCAGAGGACTTATGGGCTGAGCCGGTGAGTCATGCATGCTATTTGGTCAATAAGTCTCCATCAACGGCTATAAATCTTCATATCCGAGAATTAAATATGGAGAGAAGAGCCACTCAATTACGATTCTTGACCAGTGTTTGGATGCCCTGCCTACTCATTTGTGAATCAAAAGGATAAGAGCAAGCTGAAATCAAAGTCAAAGAGGTGTGTTTTCTTGGGATTCAAACTTGGTGTTAAAAGCTACAAATTATGGGATCTAGAAAACAAAAGGGAGTTCACCAGCCGAGATATAATTTTCGATGAAGATTCCATGTTAAAAGACGTGGCGAGAGATAATAAGGAGGCGGGTAGAGCATTAAGAGACAATAATTCGGTGGAGGTGGAGTTATCTGGCGCTCATAAACATACAGACACTAAAGCACAATTTCAGCCTATTGATGCAGAGGTGAACGGGAAGATTACAGAGACAGAAGGTGAGGACCAACCCTAACAGGACCTACATGCAATGGTATCAAGGAGATTAATACGTACTCATAAGGCACCAGTCAGGTACGGTTTTGAAGATATGCTCGCATACACTTTAGTCATTGAAAGCAGAGATCTCAGCTTTTATCAGGAGGCCATTGGGCAAGAGGACGGGGATCGATGGATTGTAGCGATGACAGAGGAGATGGAGTCACTTCGAATGAATAGTATGTGGAGATTAACAGAGCTACCAAAAGACAAAAGGGTATTGGCTGCAAGTGGGTATTCAGGAAAAAGGAAAACGAGTAATACAAGGCACTGTTAGTTGCGAAGAGTTTTACTCAGAAGGAAGGATTGACTACAATGAGATTTTCTCGCTGATAGTCAAGCATACGTCTATTCGAATGTTGTTGGCGAAGGTAGCTACTCAAGATTTAGAGTTGGAACAAATGGAATGAAAACGACATTTCTGTATAGGGAGTTGGAAAAGAAGATCTTTATGAAGCAATCCTAAAGATTTATAGAGCCCGGCAAGAAGGATTGTATATGTGAGCTCAAGCGGTCTTTATATGGGTTGAAGCAGTCTCTCAGGCAGTGATACAAGTGCTTCAATTCTTTCATGAGAAAGACCAACTACTCGAGATGTGAGTATGGCAGCGGCGTGTACTCGAAACGGCTTAAGGATAGATCGTCGATATATCTACTCCTATATGTCGATGACATATTGATCGCGGCTAAGAGTATGACAGAAATAAAAACGCTTAAGGCTCCATTGAGCGCAGAATTTGACATGAAAAACTTAGGTGAAGCGAAGAAAATTCTTGGGATGGAAATTATTCAAGACAGGAAGGCTGAAAAACTGTAGCTATCCCAAATCAGATATATTAAGAAGGTATTGAAGAGATTCAACATGAAAGACTCGAGACAGGTAAGCACCCATATCGTTGGTCATTTCAAGTTATCCTCTAAGGAGTGTCCAAAATCAGCGGAGAAGGAAAAAATGTTTCGAGTACAATGTGCAAGTGCGGTGGGATCGCTGATGCACGCTATGGTATGCACACGTTCAGACATATCTTATACAGTAAGTCTAATTAGCCGGTACATGTCAAATTCAAGGAAGCTTCATTGGGAAGCGATAAAGTGGATATTTCGGTATCTAAAGGGAACTAAAGACTTCGGTTTATTCTTTCATAAGTCAGAAGATAAATCGAGTCAGTTGCAAGGATACGCAGATGCGGATTACGATGGGGACTTGGACAAGAGAAGATCTCTTACAGGCTATGTATATACAGTTACAGAATCTCCTATCAGTTGAAAGTCGGCATTTCAGGATACCGTGGCGCTCTCAACGACGGAGGCAGAATACATAGCGACAGTAGAAGCATCTAAAGAGGCCGTATGGTTAAAAGGCCTAGTTGGCGAGTTTAGGTTCGATAAGGGGCCGGTTCCTTTGTTTTGCGACAATCAAAGCGCCATTCACTCAGCAAAGAATCAAGTATACCACAATCGAACTAAGCATATCGACGTGCGGTATCATAAGATAAGGGAGTAGGCCAAGAAAGAGATTGATTTGATAAAGATCGATACAAAGGTGAATCCGGCAGACATGCTAATGAAGGTCATTCCCGTGGAGAAGTTCAAATCTGTCTTGGTTTCTATTCAAGTGCTCAAGTGTGAGAAAGGACGACCTCGGTAGGAGGGTCACAACAGTTTCTCAGTTCTGGTTAAAAACTGTGACATCACCAGATTCGCAATTCTGGAAAAAAATTATGCTAGCATGGGAAAACGAGAACTAAGGATACAAGATGAAGGTAACAAATTTTCAAGGTTCTATATAGATTTACACTAAGATGGAGATTGTCGAGATTAGTTTAAATTTAATTAGTTAGTTATTATAAATATAATTAAGATAAATTTCTTATTTAAATATAGATTTAGATAAGAGAAAATATTCTTATAGATAAATCTCTTATTTAAGTATAGATTTAGATTTAGATTTAAATAAGAAATAATATTCCATTAGATAAGGATAAAGGAGATTTATGTTAATCTTACTGTAAGTAGGATAAGTTTTATTCTAAGCTATAAATAGAAAGGTGCACTCATCCAGGAAAAATATCGACTTGATTATAAAATTCAAGAGAGACGAGAAACGACGCCATAGAGGATCAAGACAGTCATTAAGGAATAATTTTGATCATAAACTTTAAGGGAGACGAAACAGCGGCTCCATAAAAGATTAAAACGATCATAAGAAGAATTTGTTGAAAAAGATCTCGTTGGAGATCATAAGGAGAGGGTTTTTTAATCTTCTATAAGGTGTTCTTTTTCTCAAATTCTAATAAACTTCTCCTCTTTTTCTTACAATCTATTGTGTTATTTAATTATTGCGGTTTGCATCTAGTTCGTTTGTTATTCGTCTATAAAAGAATCTAGGTTTATAGATCAGTAAGATTTTCCGCTGTGCTGCCGAATGATTTTGTGGCAACTACACTAAATACTTACGTGATTTACTTAGGTTATTTTGTTTTTTAAATAATTATGTTGATTGTCAATTTATATATCATGGATGGTACATAACATTCTTGTGAACTATTGAATATAAATAGAAGTGTAAATTCATGGATTAAACATTAGAAAAATTATTGATATGCTAGTGCTTAGTAATTTTTAAGATCTTTTTAAAAAATTATTCCTTAATTTGTAGAGTAATTTTACTATTTTTTGGTTAGTTATATGTATGTCCTAGAGGCCATTACTGTACATGCGATATATATTGTAGTGGATGCTTGGACATATATAGGAAGGACTTTCTTGCTCGACATGATAGTATACTATCTGGTTGCACTTTATCTTAACATGTACACTTATTGTCTCTCTATTACATGTTGATAAAGCCCTTAGGATGAATACTTGACTACCAGGATTATGATGCGGATCATATTAGTGGGGCAGAGGTAGTCGGTAAGTACATCTTTAGATTGTTCCTAGCCGTGGGCGTATCAAGATAGGGCATCGATACTCCAGAGTAGACTAGCGTATGCGCTTCTCGACCCATATGATGGATGATCCCATATCCATTGGTGTTTGACATCAGAGAAGGTATACGGGTGCTCAGTGGAGACTGGATACACTGGACGGACTCGCCGAGAACTCCTAAATGGTATTATACCTATCATCAGATAGCAGTTTTCTGGTGACCTGGTACAGGTTAGTCTGTCGACCCGAGATCGTTATAGAGTCTTGTGTGATTCCCACTGTGCTTTGATTTCCACCATACCACGGTCAAGAGATCGTGCAAAAATATGGTTTTTGGGTATAGTCCCGAGTCATATGGAGGCAATAAGCAATAGAAGGGGATTCGTCTCTCCCGGTATTGGGAGTTGATGTTGCGATATGCTCGATTGGCCATAACATGAAATCCCAGGCCAGGGTTGCTGAGATCTACTGGTAAGTGTTATCGGTAGTTTCTCGAACCGTTATGGACCTTACGTCGGCATGACTTATCAGACTATTGGGGTTTGACGTTATACCACCCCCAGGCTGTGATATGCGACATATCTGACGAAGAGACCAGACTGTACGGTAGTGTTACTGATTGGATTCGCAGGAGTATGAGCAGGCTTACTTGTTGATCTTCTGATCGCTCAATACCCGGGTAGCCAGTACTTTTAGCAGACCGCTTGCGGCTTGTGGGTGTTTGATATGATCATCACCTACTGCCGACGTATTGACGAGTCTTTAGAGTCCTACACTGAGGTTTCCTGGTTCATGCGAAACGGAGTAGAAGCACATATGTGATATGTACGGGACCGAGATTAATGCGCGTATGTGATACCGCATTCTATTCTCGCAATCTGTGATATCGGTCGATTATATGTGATATAGCCGGGTTATCGAATCAAGTGTTGATTACATTTGATATTAGTCGGTTATATGTGATATAGCCGGATTATTAAACCAAGTGTTGATTTAATAATTTAATGTAGAATTATATATTTGATATATTAAATTACATTAACTAATATTAGCTCACTTAAGTATTTCTCTTTCTCACTTTTGGTACACTTAACATATATGTGATATATGTTAATTGTATTGTTTTCTTTTTGCACACAAAATATATATGTGATATATATTAGTGTGTCATGCTAGGTTACACATGCAACATGGATGTATGAGACTTAGACCATGCTAGGGTTAATATTAGGGTTTATATTTATTATTAAGTAATTCAAATAAAGTGGAATTTGTCATGGTTGATTTTTGGTGAAAACTTGTAGAACATTGACTTAGTCCACTTATTTTGTCATGCTTAAGATATTTATTAACCTAACCATTACCCTACATCATGGTTTAGTCTTTATAAGGATTAAGGTATGACATATACTCACCATGGTTGCATTTCTAACCTCATGAGTTTTCATCACTTCATCTTCTTCCTCATGAGAAAAAGCTTGCTAGCTTTTTCTTAGGTGATGAAATATTGTGAGAAAAAGAAATCTAAAGAGAGCCCACTTCCTACTTCATCATCATCTACTATTATCCATTTAGTTTAGGATGTTTGCTTCACTAAACCCTAATTTAGTGAAGAGGTAGCATGAGCTTGAGTCTTCTCGTTGTAGATCATTTTCGGCCTCGAAGACTTCGAGCAAGTTTGCATTTTTCATCTTGTGGAGCCTCTCAAGAGTTCTGGAGATCATTACTCGCAGCGAAGGGACATCTACACGGAGCATTTGAAGTGAAGGACCGGTCTACAAAGGTTGTATTCCGCATTCACTTAGTTGTAAAGTTGTTTACATATCGTATCGTCAGATTTTCTAGTAACGATTCTAGAGTTAGGGTTAGCTAATACGGCAATTTTTTTAAAATGGCATGGACGATGCCTCTCGAAATCTTATTGCCGTGCTAGACAACCCAACATTTTTTACATTAGTATAACTATATTTAAAATTTTAAATTAAAAAAATAAACTTATTTGCTTATGTTATGAGTTACACTATTTGCGCCTTTTCCTATTTAGTTACGGAGCGCTACGCTTTAGTATCGATATTTTCAACATTATATTATTATTATTATTTAATATTAGAAATGCATTTTAACTCTATAAATTAAATAATTATAATAAAATAATAATATATATTAGGAACGGGTTTTCGGCTAGCTAGCTGGTATTAAACCGTCAGCTAGCCTATTATATAGCTCAATCCGACAGTCAAATCGACGATCCGTTCCGGCCACCTTGTTCTACACAGAGTGATCTATGTGTATAAAATTTTAATCGACACTATCTATATCTTCGATCAAATGTCCCAAATATATAGCATTTTTATTGTGTTTAACAGCCATCCATTTTTTAACTGCTTGATCCATCACTTGTAATGCATCATATCAATCAAAATTTCACATACATAAATCACTCCATGTGTGGAGCAAGTTGGCCGAAGCAAATCGTCGATTTGATAGTCGAATTGGGCTGTTTAATAGACTGGCTGACGGTTTAATATCAGTTAACTAGTAGATAACCCGTTTCCTCGTTAAGAAAACATAGAATACTGGGATATGACTAATATCTAATATGTACCAATTTACTTCATGAAGTAAATTGGTTCTGCATACAGGTCGTATCAACAATCATCAAAAATGTATATCCTCATGTGTTGTCTTCCTAAATGATGAAGTTGGATGGTTTATAACAATTTGGCCCATCACCGTCAACTTAAGCGTGTGTATAGTCTCCACCAACAATCCTAACAAATCTACAACTAAATAAGAATTGATCTCTTAGAACACCTCTCATTTTTACCTCGTTTAAGTCTCATTGTAAGTTATACGAAGACTGACCCTTGTGGTGTTATATGCTAATAAACCAATTGAGAGGTGATAAACGCTAGATGATGCTTACATGCATGAAGTGTGCTAATGCAATCAGCACTTTATATAAATGAAGTGTAGATTGATGATTGAAGAGACCTACCGGTCCTAAATACTTGATGCACTGGTGCTGAAGCTTTACTCGGGGGCATTTTTCATCGAGGCTCACCTCCTTTCCTTCTCCAACATCTAGCCTGCAAATTCAAAATGTCCACATTATCTAGAGAAAATCATAAAGGCATATCAATGTTAGAATATGTTCGAGCAGCATAGTCGAAACTCTGAGGGGTCCTTACGATGAGTAGTGACAATCACAAAAGCCAAAAAAAAACCCATAGATTCATAATCCAAGAAAACATAAACAAAAAAAGATTGTGATTTAATGTCTTACATTACCTTCTCCATGGAAAAGCCAGAGAGAATCCACGATTATCTATATTACTCTACTAAGAGAAAATGATAACAAAGTTTTAGTAGTCTTGGTAGTCCATTTTGTTATATACACTCTTTTAATTTGAGTTGTGTCCCTTGATAGTAATAAAAGTCAATGAGCAGGAGAGTGAGCTTAATATGAAAATAGGGTGGTGATAGCATGTACATTTAAGTGCTTTCATTTAGTGATTTATTAATTCTAATACGATTTATAGCCATGGTTAGAAAAAAGAATATGAGAAGATACATGTGAGAACCCAATTTAAAAGTTTGAATGAATTTTCTTTTTGTACAAGTACATTCGTTAACAATTTGTAATTTTAATTTTTTGTGCAATTTAATTGCAATAATTGATTGTTAGTGCAATAAATCAAGAATATCATAGTGCACAATACCAAAATCTACACTATAAATACATACAATTAACTAAAATTTAAATGAAAATTTGTTCATCTTCCCTGCTGCAAGCATGCATGAATTATTATAAATCATATTCAAGTCCTTCAACTTTCTCCAATAAGAATCTTCCTTTAATTTGTGTCTTAGTAATTCATATCATTCTCTCATCCTTCTCTCGGCCTTCATAGTTATCTTTCGATCTGTGAAATATCTATCAATTTTGGTTCATGCCTAGTGTTGGGGATGAGCGCAAACAACATAGGAAAATAGCGAGAGGTATAGATCGAGCTTGGTTTATATATGCAGCACAGAAAAATTGTGTTCGTTTTTTCAATAGCAAAAATTATCTGCGCTCAGAAATTGTTATGCCAAGTGTTGGGGGCAGTATTTTCCACGCATAGGCATATAGGATTATCTAGAATGAGATCACATATATAAAAGCTTCTGAAATTGTTTTAATTGTGAACGGTATCAATTTGTTATGATTTTATCTATATTTTGCTAAATATGTTTTTCATGCTTATGAATTCTCGTCTATTTCACGTTTAGAGTTTATACAGGGCAATAATAATAATCTAGATTCTATTCTCGCTTCATAATAAATTAGGAGTCTTTCTATTAGATTAAAACAAAAACTTATCTTATGTGTCTCTTTCTTCTTACCATACATATTATAAAAATATTGTTAGGAATTTATCCACCGCTTATATGGGACAAAACGACGGAAAAGAAAATAATCGTACAAAAATGGAGACACGGGATTTTTATAGTGGTTCAGCAATCTGCCTAGTTCATTTTGCCGCTCTAGTTTTCTTATTTTCTTTTTTTATAAGATTACAAATTCTTCTCACACTGCAAACTTGTGGTACTTTTCTGAGGAACACAGACTTCTCTTCTTCAGGATTGAGTGTCTTGATTTTTTCTTCAGTGTTCTGCTTATACGAATGAACTCTTTGTTTTAAATATGCAAAGCCTTTTCATGAGGCTCAATGCACACTAGCATTGTTTTATCACGTCTTCTGCACAATTATGGCATGTCGTCCTCATTCATTAATAAGTATGCATCCCTCTTTGACTTAAGAGCCCATGATTCAAAATCATGACATAATGAGTTCATAATGAATTCATAAATATATCCACTGCATTAATTTTGCTTGTCCTTCTTTCCCACTTGCCAAAAGAAGCGCGTCCCTTCTTTTGTCTTCATATCTTTTACATATTAGTCAACAAAGAAAGACTTTATGTTTTAATTACATAGTATGAGCTATCCTGAGATTAAAAGAAAGCTTGTGTTGTCAATCAAAGAGAGCCTTCCTTTGTCGATAAAAAATTGCTCCAATATTTTGAACACCAAACTTATGGGCAGTTAGTGGTTGTAAGTCATTTTCAACAATCACCATCTTGACTTAACAACTACTAAATCTCATCACTTTCTCAAAAAATTGGAATTTTGTTTTCGTCGTCTTGGACTTCAACAGGTTATTAGGCAAATCAAGTAAAAAGAATTTTTACCGTAATCTTGTTTCCTTCTCATAACTCAAAAAATGGTCCTGGTGCGGCACCTCCTCATCACTAACTGGGAAGGCCAACTGAGGCATTACACAGCCTCAGTTTCTTAATAGTGACAATCTTGGTAAACATATCTGCTGGATTATTTGATTCAACAATCTTTTCTAATGACAATGTTCTACCATCTACAAACTCGCGAATAAAATGATACCTTAATTGGATGTGCTTTGTTATTGAATGAAATATTGGATTCTTTGCAAGATGAATAGCACTCTGACTGTCACTGAAAAGAGCATTGTTTTCTTGCTCTTTGCCCAACTCTTCAGAAAATTCTCCAACCAAATTATCTCATTTGCAGTTTTAGATATAGTCATATACTCTATTTCAGTGGTTGATAAAGCAACAATTTTCTGGAGTTTAGACATCCAACTCATGCTGTACCACCTAAAGTGAACACATAATCTGTTGTACTCGTCCAGCCATTCAAGTTACCACCTAAATCTGCATCGGCGAATCCTTGCAAAATTACACTGATTTTCTTGAACTGAAGTGCCATACCTGAGGTGCCTTTGAGATATTGTAGAAGCTACTTCACATATTCCCAATGTATCCTTCCAGGATTCGCCATGTATCTGCTTACTACTCCCACTGCATGTACCATGTCAAGTCTAGTACAAACCTTATCATATATCAAACGCCCAACCACAAAGGCATATGGAACTTTTTCCATATGTTTTCTCTCCTCATCTGTCTTGGGTGACTTCTTCTTAGTAAGTTTGAATTGACTTCCCAAAAGTGTGCTTTTAACTTTTGTATCATGAAAATTAAACCTGCTCAGTACCTTCTCTATATACTTCTCTTGGGATAACTCCCGAGTTCCTTCTGCTCTATCTCTAGTGATTCTCATCCCAACTATTTGCTTTGAAAGTCCTAAATCTTTTATCACAAATTCTTTTGACAATTGTAGCTTTAGCTTATTGATCTCCTTCATGCTAGATCCTGTAACAAGCATGTCATCCACATACAAAAGTAAAATAATATAGGAGTCGTCAAAATCCTTAAAGTAACAATAATGGTCCATCTCACTTCTTATGAAACCATTGTTACTCATGAAGTTATCAAACTTTTTGTACCACTGTCTGGGAACTTATTTCAAGTCATGCAAACTCTTCTTTAAACTACACATAAAATTTTCTTTATCAGGAACTTGAAAACCTTCTAGTTGCACCATGTATATGTCTTCGTCTAATTCACCATGGAAAAAAGCTTTTTTCACATCTAGTTACTCTAGATGCAAATCCTCAGCAGTAACAATAATCAGCACCAATTTGATAGTAGTTAATTTGACTATAAGAGAAAAAATTTCAGTGTAGTCAATACCTTTCTTTTGCTGAAAACCTTTCACCACTAACCTTGTTTTGTATCTCGTATTGCCATCATTCTCTTTTTTGATCCGATAAATGCATTTGTTCTGCAAAACTTTCTTTTTTTCTGGCAACTGAGTTAGTATCCATGTTCTGTTTTTCTCAAGAGAATCCATCTCATCTTTCATGGCTAACTCTCACATGACATAATATTTCACCTGCATGCTTCATCAAAATATTCTGGTTCACCAGCATCAGTCAATAGCAAATAATGTAAGGATAGAGAATACCGTTGTGTGGGTATAGACACCCTTTTCGATCTCTTTACAACCACTTGAGGAGTGGTTTGTTCATGTTCTACTATCTGTTTTGCTGTAGTGTTTTCAGGATTTCCTTGAGATCTCATAGCTACATCACTATCTGTGATTTCTTCTAACACAGCCTTTTCACATTCTTCTGACTGCTTTCCTGTACCATCTGATCCTGCTACAAGTCTATCTTTATACAGTACATTTTATTGAAAATTACATTCTAGTGTCTTATAATTTTTCTATTTTATCATCCCAAAATCGATAACCAAAATAGTCAAAATCATAACCAATGAAATAATATTTTCTAGCCTTAGGATCAACCTTGTCTCTTTTATCAGAATCTATTTGTACATATGAAATACAGCCAAAAACTCTTGAATGAGAAAGATTTAACTCATTCCCCATCCATACCTCTTCTGGTATCTGAAAATCCAACGGAACTAAAGGTCCCCGATTTTTTAAGTAAGCTACTGTGTTGACTGCATTTGCCCAAAACTGCTTTGGCAACCCTACATCTGTATAGACTAGCTCCAACTTCTCTTTATTTGGTGGCCTTTCAACTTTAGAGAAGCCAACTCTTTTTTGCTTGCCATAGATGTAAGTAGACAGAGGCTACGGTCACGACGCTCACGACCATGGCGGAATTGCACAAAAAAATTAGTAGCAAGCATAGCTCCCAATCCAAACAAGAATCTATCGAAATAATAATACAATTGACTAAAGATCTAACCTATAGAACAAAGGAGAAGAAACTATAACCTTTGTAGCGCGTTAGCTATCTTTTCTTGGACTCCGGCTAGTCTCCACGAAACCCGGAACAACCTTATTCGGTGATCTTCTTGCCGAAAATGATACACCTTGAGATAACTCCAACATAAGGTTTAGCTTCAAATTGATCTTATCAAAATGAAACAACTCACTAATTAAACTTGCTAAGGATGATTAGTAGGAGATGTAGAACAATTAGCTCACTAATTCTTCTATTTTCTTTTCTTTCCTTGAGAAAAAACTCCAAGAGAGGTAGCCATGGAGATAAGAATGGCTATGGATTCTAAAAAGATGAGAACTAATATATCATAGCTAATTTAAATTAATAAATGGAAATGAGTAATCTATTTTCTACAACATTCTAACAAATGACTCATTGATTTATTTATTTAAATGAGCAAATATGTTTAATCCTTATCTGTGAATCCTATGCGATTCTTATATACACATCTAATGTGTATATTCAACCATGACAAATGATATATATATATATATATATATATTATTTATATCATATATAAATAATATATAAAGAGAAGGAAAAATAAAGTGAGCATAAATCCATGAGTTATAAATAAAGTGATGAGATTTAATAGTTGTTAAGTCAAGATGGTGATTGTTGAAAATGACTTACAACCACCAGCTGCCCATAAGTTTGGTGTTCAAAATATTGGAGCAATTTTTCACAAAGCAGGCCTATCATTGATTGACAACACAGGTTCTCTTTTAATCTCAGGATAACTCATGCTTTATAATTAAAACATGAAGTCTTTCTTTGTTGACTAATATGGAAAAGAAATGAAGACAAAGGAAAGAACGTGCTTCTTTTGGCAAGTGAAAAAGAAGTACAAACAAAACTAATGCAGTGGATAGGTTCATGAATTCATTATGAATTCATTGTGTCGTGATTTTGAATCATAAGCTCTTAAGTCAAAGAGGGAGGCATACTTATTAATGAATGTGAACGACATGCCATAATTGTGAAGAAGACGTGAAGAAACAATGCTAGTGTGCATTGAACCTCATGAAAAGGCTTTGCCTATTTAAAACAAAGTGTACCACTATGATTATGAATCTCACGTGCATGTCACGTGCAAAGGACTAGTAATAATAAGTATGAGTACAAGAGTGTCCAACTATACGTCTTCTTTAGACCTTTATACAAAGCCTTATCGCCACACCTCGACCCTATCTTTGATCCTTAATCCTAGAGAATCTACCCTTAGTTCTGCTTACTCAAATCAATTCTCTACATCATGATATTTTTCTCAAGAACTTCTCCAAAAGACCTTAGATAACCACCGTATATTTACACCAAAAGATATACTCCAAATCAAATTAGAATTCCTTATCTAAATATAAGGATTTATTATCCTTATCTTTACTTATCATTATCCTTTACCAACTAACCACAAAATACATTGTACATGACATCTTCTGCAGCTTACCAATAGAAGAAAGGTTGCTTGCTCTCACAGCAGAGCCAACGGTCGTAGTAGAATTGGAGATTGTGACCATAGCGATGACGAGGGTCAATCTGAAATATATCTTTAACCATCTCATTTCAATTACTTAAAACAAATAGTGCATATAAAATTGTGATATCTATGAGATTTACCGCCTCAAGCCAATGTTGCAAAGCTAGTTTCCGAGCCTTCTCATCCTTTGATAAACCTTTTCCTACCTGTGTTTAGGAGTGCGAAAAATCTGAAGTTAAAACTAAAATTCTATTAAGCATAAGGGATATAGGATATATTTCCTTAAAATACTATGATCTTTCGACATTCACTTGATAACTTGTAAGTTGATACCATGAATTTATTGATTTTGAAGCAAACACCATAGTGTGTACCGTGCTCATTTAGCGCCTTACAATTTAATATCATACACTGTTTTCGATGAAATAGCGAAGAATTATATATAAAAGTAAGAAGACCCTTGTCTAATATAGTGTATGTTTTTTATGTAGGTTCATGGCATAAACCTAAACTTCATATAAAGTACACGGTTATTACTTGAAAAACCTGAAAAGTCATGGAATTTTAGTGAATTTTTTCTGTGGTTTTTCTTTTTTTGAAAAGACAATGAACCACAAAAGTTGTGCAAGCATCCCTACACAATAATACAATAACATGCCCCAAGCATGAGCCACTAAAGCAAAATACGGACATCCAAGCATTACCACAGAGCGAATCTCATAACATGCCAGAATAATTTTTTTCTGTGGTTACATAGACATTATCACAAAAACCATACCTTAGCAGCCCGAGATTTCGCTCTCGTCCATTTTGACACTACAGACTCGGTCTTCTCGATGTGGAAAAACGACACAGAGCTCCTCCTGAGCATAGCAAAATCTAGCAATTTCCACCTACATTATTACACAATCAAAATTTCATACAATCGTTAACATCTTCAAACAATAATGCAAACCTTTATGTAGAAGATAAAACACCATTGACTTCTTCCCATTTTACACACTACACACTTCAACTTTAGAACTTCACTAAACACCCTTGAACTTTAAAAAAGTGTATTAATATTTGCATCCATCACCATCGCATTAATCACCGCATCAGTGAAGGTATTTTTATTTTTCAAAGATCAATGGTATTCCATAAAACCCTGGAAAAAGTTTAATGGTGTTTTATGTAATTGACTTAATGCTAATGCAAAGCGAAGATTCATATACCATCTTTGTTCAACGAGAACCGCACAATCCGCAAGTTGTCTTCTCGTCCGGAAACTCTTATAAACCTTCTGCAACTTTACCGCAGCATCATATTTCGGGCTGCCGACATGCTCAATGATTTTTGCAGGCACAGGAGCAAACCTAGTGGTCTTTTGGCTAACGGCTTTTTCTTTCTCTGAGTTTTCTTTTTGAGAAGTTAGGCTCTTCATAAAGTAAGGATCCCTGTCTCTCTTATTGAAGCTCATAGATCCCTTTATGATGAGTTTCCCTGATCCCCAACCTTTAAGGGCAGGCTCAGAGTCACGGCCGTTGAAGCTAACGGATCGAAGGCTAGACTTTATGTAATCGTTGCCTAAACTTAAAGATTTTAAGAGAGAATCAAGACTCTCGTCTAATGAATCATAACCACCTCCAGGACATGAAAATGTTAACCCCATTTTTAATTTGTAGAGCTATCGAAGACCGAAATTTTTTAGGATGGCTCCCTTTTCCTGTAAATAGAGAAGAGAGATTAATTGGCAATAGAAGATTTATATAACAAGGATTATATAATTATTGGTACTTGCATATACAACCCAAAATCTGGTAATGGATCATTTTATGCATAACATCATGATGAAGTGTTTTTGTTCGGTAAATCAAATGCAATAAGGAAAAAGAATGACAATAGCTGATTCCATAAAGCTAAGTCTCACAATGCATCTTTTGGGTTGATATAGACATCGAAATGGAAGAAGATACTATGAGGCAGTGAAATTAAGCATGGCATAAAAAGGAATAACGTAATTAAATGCACTTGCATTCAGAACCTGAAATTTGAATTATAAGTTTATAACTAGGACGGGTTATTCGCATTTAATTTGATGGTTAGAGGCGAATTGAAAGCTAAGCGGTGATAATTATAAGGATCCCATGGGGGGGAAATAGAGATGTCTAATGCAAAAGGAAAAAGAAATTTAATTCAACTCTCATATGCTAGTCCAAAAATACATATCATTACATTTTCAAAGAAAAGCGAAGAAAACCAAATTGAGAATCAAACCAATTAGAGAATCTGAACAATTGAAATGTCCCTTGTCACTGCACCAAAACTCCGAAGTTATGATGCGGGCCAAGGGATTTACATTCATATTCTAACATGCCTCTTACGTCGAAGGCTCTTTGGATAGGAAACCTAGGCTTTTGCATAGCGTTATTTAATTTAAATTAATCCGTGTTTAATACACTCTTAGTGGGAATCAAACCTGGGTTACATACCTAGTTAAATGTCCTTTCTACTAACCGAAACTCTGAAGTTATGATGAGGGTAGCGAGATTTATTTTTATATTCTGACAAGAACAAATCCCATCATATACTTCCAACTCTAAGCCAAACAAAAAACATTAAGGTTGTGCTTAGCAATAGGGTTACAATTTCTAAAACCATGGTTTCGAGGTTCAAGACTAAACACAAAAAATTGTAACCGAGCCACATTTGACAACCAAAATAGAGTATCCCAAAATCGATGTTTCAAAAAATTTCGAGGACTCAAATCCCATTATTTAAACTCCAAAAAGACTAGAGTTTTACAAAGTTTGAAGGCCGCTCTCTCTTTCAAACCCTATACTTAAATAAAACCTTAAACGAAATCAGAGTCTCGAAAACCTTGTTGCCAAATGAGGCCTATGGGATTACGGTTTCTGAAACTATTGTTTCTTGAGGTTTCAATATCAAACTCCAGAAATTAAAACCGTGACTTCTTTGACAACAAAAATAGAGTTTCGCAAACCGTGTTTCAAAAAGTTTCGGGGCTTGAAACCCCATTTTTCTAAACTTCAAACAGAGTGACGATTCACAAGGTTTCGTTCCGTCTCTCTTTTTCCTCTCCCCTGTACATTAAGAAAGATGCATTAAACAAAACCTTGATTTCATAGACTACATTGTCATATGATCCTAAGCTCTGCCAAAAAAAACCCCAATTTTACGAACTATGATTTGCACGCATGCATGCAAACCATTGGTCATTTCATTTTAAGTCAAAAAAAAAGAGGTTTTCAGAAAACTTGTTGCCAAACTGGGCATAAGGAACTTGTACCGGCCCCTTTGCATTTCATTATCAATCTTTAATGAATGTTGGAGTGGTTAACACCAATTTTTATTCCAAAAGAAGGGGAAAAAAAAAGAACTAGACATATGGAAAAAGAAAACAAAAACAAAGAACCATTTGAGATTATATCAAAAGCTAAACACATTAGTAAGAAAGGATTCACCTTTGCCTCCCTAGCCACCAGGGCACCGCAGAATGAGAGGAAAGGAATGAGGGAATAGAGAGAGAGAGAGAGAGAGAGGAAAAGAAAAAATGGACAATTTTCTGAATGAGAGAGAGAGGGAGAAACGAGAAGAAGAAGCAATTGGGAAATGGATGGGTGAGAGAGAACAGGGTGGCTCTGCCTTTGATTTCACACCTCGTCTCTCCTATAAAAGGAATTGAGGAGAGATCGGTTTGAATCAAATGATTCACATCTAAAATTGCTAATATGGGATTGTATTTGTTTCAACAAGATTTATGATGATGCTCAATATTGGCGATCTCCTAGATCATGACACGTGGCAGATGACGTCTCTCGGGACTCAGAAGAAAGAGCCCACAGGGACCGACCAGGTCACCCGTGTACCCGACCTGCAAGCACAAGCTGGCCCTCCTCAGGGCCCCTGCAAATTGGCCTCCTTGGCCCCTCAGCTCACCCCGAGCTTCCACAAGACCAAGACTCATCGTCCATCTCGCTCGTCCCCGAGCTCCCCAGCTGAGGCCGTCTTCCTCGGTCCTCCGACTAACTCCACCGCTCACAGGCATAACCACCGCTCCGTAAATCTCACCATGCGCAGATTCTCCGCCAGCAATATCTCACGTTCCACGCTATCACGGTCCCCATTAATAGGCGATCCGCTCTCTACGCGGGCGTGACGTCGGGAGCGTAACTGCTGGCGAGATTCTCGCGCCTGCTGCTGCGTGCCGCCACCGCTATATAAACCCCCATCACAGAGAGGTCAAGTAAGCCATTTTTTACTCCACTTAGCTGTTACTCTGCTCGGATCTCGTACTAACTTGATCGTCGGAGGGTCCTCGGTGGTACCAAACCACCCCGGGACTTCTTTACAGGTACTCGGCGTTAGACTCCTCAAATCACCAATCTCCTCAAAACCCATTGAGACCCGCATGCAAAAGAAGATCACCTTCCAAATCCACCGGGAGATCGACGGAAGACAACATCTGAAGGAGACCCGAAAAGGACCTCCATCAGTTGGCGCCGTCTGTGGGAAACGCAAACTCCACAAAAACAAAGTTGGCCTTCTGATCTCTGTCCATATGGAGAGCGACCACCCTGAAGATCCAGGTACCAGCCGCCGCCTTCCCCTCACCGGAGGCGCGGATGAACCTCCCCCGATGACCATCATCAACGCCCTCGCCAGCCGAATAGATCGGTTTAAGTCCCTCGTGGAGGCGCTCGTCCGCGTCCAGACTGCCGGACCAGGGGCCCAGATCGCCGCTCCTCCGCCTCCAGAAGGCTCTGCCCTCGTCGGCACGGCTGACCATTAGCATGATACGACCCCTGGCCACAGATCCCACGGGCCGATACTCCCTGAGGCCCGCTGGGCCCCCCACGGCTCCACACCAAGATCCGCCGCCGGAGCGCCTCGCCTCAAGCCTCCTCATGACCCTTACCCCGTGAGGAGATGTCGGTCACTTCGTCTGTCAACAGGCATGATCGACCCCCCCTCGACGTGGTCGCACAAAGGGGGGCTCGCCACGACGGCTCGAGAGCCACCTCGCCCAGGGATCTGAGGGACCTCATTGAGAGGAACCGGGTCCGTGCCCAGATGCAGGTCTCCCACAGCAGAGGCCAGGGATCAAAACCCTCGCCAAGAGGCAACCGCGCAGCTTCACTGCCCGGTTATCCTTAGCAAGCCTCGAACGGCCCCTCCAACGCTAAGGATCAAAGTCCTCCGTAGAGGCAGCCGAGCAGCTTCTCTGCTCAGCTATCCCTGGCCAGTAGCTTCCCTACTCGCAATGCCAGGGATCAAAGCCCTCGCCAAGAGGCAACCCAGAAGCTACCCTGCTCGGTTATCCCTGGCGGGTAGCTTCCCTACCGCAACGCCAGGGATCAGAAAGTCCTCACAGAGGCAGTCGAGCCCGACCCTCGCTCGGCTATCCCCGGCGGGTAGCTTCCCTACCGCAAAGCCAGGGATCAGAAAGTCCTCCCAGAGGCAGTCGAGCCTAACCCTCTGTAACACCCGAGTTCATTTATACCAATTCCAATTCTCGTATTTCTTATTCGTAATAATTCTTGATTTATCGTGTTTGGGTGCGAATGGCAGTTTACATTTTACATTGCATTCGACCCGACCCGTTTGCTTGAACTTGATTGATTTATATTTATAGGTTACCCTGGCTTGTTGCATTGACACGTGCATCTAGTATAAACTGCATATTGGCATTTCATCTGACATCGTATGTTTTATCATATAACTTTAAGTCACAGAAAATATTTTTAAAATTACATTTCATGGCCTGCATGATACCCCTAACCCCGTGGTAGCATCCGCGTATCTTGTCCTCGTCCCGTCCAGTGAAACGGACGTGTTTGGATGGCTACGCGCACGTACGTGCATCCGTTCTTGGGGGTATGCATTTTCTTTAACTGGGCATTCATTTTGAAATTTGGAAGTCGCATATATTTTTAATATTTTAAATCTGAATTTTGGACCTGACTCGGGCGTGTTTTGGAGTAGGTTTGTATTTGCCAAAATCTCAAAACGGACTAATATTATATTCTAATAAATTATAACTATTACTATAAAATATAAATTTATATTTTATATTTTATTATAACTAATATATTTTTATATATATTCTTAACTGATCTCACCTCTCTCTCTCTGTGTGTGTATATATTATTTTCGTTTATATTTTTACCCATCAAATCCTTTTTCACAACTGATCTCAGCCTCTCTCTCGCATTCTCTCTCTTCCCTTCTCTCTATTCTCTCTCTTTCTCTCTCCCCGTAGAGGCAGCCGAGCAGCTTCTCTGCTCAGCTATCCCTGGCCAGTAGCTTCCCTACTCGCAATGCCAGGGATCAAAGCCCTCGCCAAGAGGCAACCCAGAAGCTACCCTGCTCGGTTATCCCTGGCGGGTAGCTTCCCTACCGCAACGCCAGGGATCAGAAAGTCCTCACAGAGGCAGTCGAGCCCGACCCTCGCTCGGCTATCCCTGGTGGGTAACTTCCCTACCGCAAAGCCAGGGATCAGAAAGTCCTCCCAGAGGCAGTCGAGCCTAACCCTCTGTAACACCCGAGTTCATTTATACCAATTCCAATTCTCGTATTTCTTATTCGTAATAATTCTTGATTTATCGTGTTTGGGTGCGAACGGCAGTTTACATTTTACATTGCATTCGACCCGACCCGTTTTCTTGAACTTGATTGATTTATATTTATAGGTTACCCTGGCTTGTTGCATTGACACGTGCATCTAGTATAAACTGCATCTTGGCATTTCATCTGACATCGCATGTTTTATCATATAACTTTAAGTCACAGAAAATATTTTTAAAATTACATTTCATGGCCTGCATGATACCCCTAACCCCGTGGTAGCATCCGCGCATCTTGTCCTCATCCCGTCCAGTGAAACGGACGTATTTGGATGGCTACGCGCACGTACGTGCATCCGTTCTTGGGGGTATGCATTTTCTTTAACTGGGCATTCATTTTGAAATTTGGAAGTCGCATATATTTTTAATATTTTAAATCTGAATTTTGGACCCGACTCGGGCGTGTTTTGGAGTAGGTTTGTATTTGCCAAAATCTCAAAACGGACTAATATTATATTCTAATAAATTATAACTATTACTATAAAATATAAATTTATATTTTATATTTTATTATAACTAATATATTTTTATATATATTCTTAACTGATCTCACCTCTCTCTCTCTGTGTGTGTATATATTATTTTCGTTTATATTTTTACCCATCAAATCCTTTTCACAACTGATCTCAGCCTCTCTCTCGCATTCTCTCTCTTCCCTTCTCTCTATTCTCTCTCTTTCTCTCTCCCGCTACCCAACAAATTTCTCTCTCCGCACTATTCACATCTCTCTCTCTCACCTCTCTCTCTCTCTCACTCAGAATCCCTCTCTCTATCCTCTTGTATATACTTTCTCTCTCCCCTCTATATAATAATTCTTCTTCTTTCTTTTACACAAAAGACATCACCACGTAAACCCAGCCGCTGCCTCCACCTCACCATCGCCCTAACGCCGACGACGCCATTCTCGACCTCGCCTCCTCCATCTCCTTACCGACACCCAGCCAAACCCCACACCCGAGCTCTTCTTCCTTGAAGCCGCAACCACCTTCACCAACGCCGATTCTCTTCTCCCTTCAACCCATCAACAATCACCACCAGCAGCGGAAAAATCTCAGCGACGACGACGAAGAAGAAAACGACGACTTCGACGATGAAGAAGAGGATGAAGTCGCAGCCGAGGAGTACGACGACCCGCTGCTGGCAGCAGCAGCCTCTGAAGAGGACGAGGAAGAGAGTGGAGACGAGGAGTTTCCCGATCCTCAGACGTCGATTGAGGTCAGAAGGGCGGAAGAGGATAGATGGCAGAGAGTGGAGAGGCTTCTTGCTCAAGCCAGGGAGCTTGGTGAGGGCATCATCGATTACCAGGAGCTTGCCTACAATTATGACTTCCCCATCGATAAATTTCAGCGCTGGGAAATTCAATCATTTCTGGGAGGTTCATCAGTTGTTGTCTCTGCACCAACAAGTAGTGGAAAAACGCTAATTGCTGAGGCTGCAGCTATAGCTACTGTTGCCAAAGGAAGGCGACTCCTTTAAACGACCCCTTTGAAGGTTTTATCAAATCAAAAATTTCGGGAATTTCAGTAGACGCATTTGTGATAGAAAACATTTGGTGAAAATAATGTTGGCCTTTTAACTGGAGATTCTGCGATCAACAAAGATGCCCAAATACTAATTATGACAACCGAGATCTTGCATAATATGTTGTACCAGAGTTCGCCGGATCCGTGACGACGTCGACGATTCCGACGACCCAGCGAGCATACCTGACCCGTGTGATCCCCTTGTACGTTGTTTGGATCTGTTCCGTGTACCTTACGCGCGTCGCGGCTTCTTCCGCCGACGTGTGACATTCCGTAAACCCGTTCCTTGATCCGTATAGGCAAGTAAAACTTACTACATGCTATTTTATATTATTTCATATTCATTTAGATACATAATAATCATGAAGTTTGAATCTAGTGCCCTATACTACAATTTTACATTTTGATGTCCGGTTATATCATTTTAGATTTACGACTGAACCCTATCATGTTGTATTCTGTCTTACTATACCTAGTAACCACATCTATATTTAAAATCGCATAATAACTATTTACATAGTCTATGGTACCCTTTTATAGTTTTACCCTATTGGACACCCGTGTGCATCTTTAACCTGTTTTAGATACATTTGCATCCCTAGATCTTTTAACCCATAATAATGTGATTTTTTTTAATATTCCATATCCATTTAAGTGTATGATATTTAATGTTGGAATCATAACTCTAACCCTAACCGATAACCATACATCCTTATAGCTTAATCTGTACCTATTTGCATATCATATTATATGTTCCAGTTTGTTGTTCTATTAGTACACATGCTTGTTTTCTATACCTATGCTTATGCTAGTTTGATTACGAGCACCCACATGATATCTTGTACACCCTGACATGACTTGTTACACCTATTACTTGACACGACATGGTACCGTGCAACTCTTGACATGACATGACACCTTTATACATTACCTGGCTTGACCTGATATACCATGGTATTACCTGTTACCTGATTTTGTGTCTAATGCCAACAAACCTAACCTGTTGTCCCTACGGACCGTTCCTGTTGTCTATCCAGATAAACCTATACCTGCCTGATCCTGTGTTGGCATTAGCTCTAGATTATTTAATACTTGACTTGAATACACAACCTGGGGGTATGAGGAAATCAATGATAAAACCTGACTTGTAACTCGACAGTTCGCTACCTTTACTGATCAGTTTTAGAGGCTAGGCCAGCCTTTGGATGATGCTGCTGACATCATCCATCGTTATCTATTACCTTTTTAGAGGCTAGGTCAGCCTTGGGATGATGCCATGGACATTATTCATCGTTACCCTTTTCCTTTTAGTGCCTAGCGGCATGTCTCGGTTTCAGCCCGAGAATCTTCACCGTGATCCGGGCACGCACTGGATACTATTGAGTTACATCGATGATTCATCAAATTGATTTCAAAGACTTGAGAGTAGTTAACCCAATAGACCAGTTTAGATTACTCACTGCACACTACCTTTCACTGCCCTGATTTATATTGCTGTCACACCTGCTTTACCTTTATGATCATACTTGCATGTCTTGCTACCCTGTTTATATAGTATTGCTTGATGTTATGACGCTCTGACGTCTGGGTTTTGCATGGCCCAGATCCTCTACCTTTGTTGTAGACTGATCAGGAGTATTGCCGCTGTTAGACCGAGCGGTGAAAGTCCTGTTGGTATGCAGTTTTACTTTCCAGATGTTTCTTTTATTGTATCTTTTGCTTCCGCATATTTTCATTTCTTGACTCATTTATTCTGGCTCATGGACATGTATTACATAGTTTAGTTTACTTTCCCGTTCTTGATATCCCTACAGCCGTAATGTGACTGTGGAAGGATTTTTCCTATCCACAGGTAGCATGGTTGACTATGTCACGTGCCCAACTTAGCGTACTCTGGGAAGCGGGGCGTGACATGGTTCTTTTGGTATCAGAACCCTAGGATATAGGTTAATCGAGTTTGATTCTTTTGTAGTTGAGTATTGAACCCAATACACGAATCAGAATACTCGTGATTAGGAACATGTCCTGCCACCTTGTTATCGTGATTCTTGAATCATATCTTTCTTTTATCCTTCGTCTTGACGATATGCAAACAAATTTGCATCTCGGCTTGAAACCTTTTTGGTTCTCTATTGTTTCTCCCTGTTCTTTGATTCTGATACTAGGATTTGGGCGACTTGAGTGGAGTTATGTAATTGTACCCATGAACTGCAGCATGGTTACAATGCGGTACTCTATTTAAGTAACTTGGAGTCCTGGTCTTGATTCACTTCCTTATTCCATGATCGTTATATTACCTTGCTTCTCTCATTTTCATTGCTTACCAGTTATTGTTTCATCGCCAGATTGAATCATGTTTACCGTGCTTAATCCTCTTCAGTATCTTGACTTCGGATGAAGTCATCTCGGTATCTTACTTGTTCATGTTTTCCCCGCATTAGAATTATTCAATTCTGGTGCATCCCTTTGTTTGTTGTTGTCTTGGGAATAGATTTTTCGCAGCACTTTCCACGCTCATATTGATTGTAAGGAAAGGAAAGTGATTCTCCAGATTCCCGGACATCCGGAGCTTATTTTGCTGGAAGAAGCAGTTCTGTCGGGTCAGTCGAGTTTAGGGCTAGGCCGACAAACAATGTTCTTTCGTCGATGGAAGTTGTTAAGGAGGAAGCACCAGTGGTAGTTCGAGAATTCATGGACGTGTTTGAGGACAGCTCGGGTTTACCGCAAAACGAGATGTGGAGTTCGTGATTGATCTTGTTCCTGGTGCAGCGCCAGTCTCTAAAGCGTACTATCCAATGGCACCAGTAGAGTTGGAAGAAGTTAAGAAGCAGGTTACTGAATTACTTGAGAAGGGTTGGATTCGAACCAGTAACTCGCCTTGAGGAGCTCCAGTTCTTCTAGTAAAGAGGAAAGATGGCACAAGGAGGATGTGCATCGATTATCGAGAATTAAACCGGGTGACTATTAAGAACAATTGCCTGACCCCTCGCATTGGCAAATTATTTGAGCAGCCTAGTGGCGCGAGGGTATTCTCGAAGCTGGATTTGTGATCCGGATATCATCAGGTCCGAGTTAAATCAGAAGATATTTGCAAGACTGCGTTCCGAACTCGGTATGGACATTATGAGTATTTAGTGATGTCCTTCGGAGTAACGAATGCACCGGCGATATTTATGGACTTGATGAACCGAATCTTTTACCGTTCTTGGACCAGTTTATAGTGGTGTTCATCGATGATATTCTGGTCTACTCAGGGAGCAAGGAAGAACATGTAGAACACTTGAAGATCACACTGCAGATATTGAGGCAAGAAAAATTGTATGCAAAGATGAGCAAGTGCGAGTTTTGGCTTGAAGAAGTAAAGTTTTGGGGCATATGGTAGTTGGAGATGGAATCGCCATTGATCCTGAAAAGATTGCAGCAGTTCAAGATTGGCCGATTCCGAAGAACGTAGCAGAGATCAGAAGCTTTCTTGGACTTGCCGGGTAGTACAGAAGATTCGTAGAGAATTTTGCTCGTTTGGCAGAGCCTCTGACCGAACTTACGCGCAAGGAAGTACCATTTGTGTGGACGGATATTTATGCGTCAGCTTTTGAGGCGTTGAAGCAGAGATTGATAACCGCTCCTATTCTAACCGTGCCAGACAGTTCTGGAGGATTGGTAATTCACAGCGACGCATCTGGGAAAGGATTAGGATGTGTTTTGATGCAGCATGTGAAGGTTATAGCGTATGCATCGAGACAGTTGAAGACCCATGAGAAGAATTACCCAACTCATGACTTGGAGCTAGCAGCTGTTGTAGGGTTACTAGGCACACTAAGGAGGCTCTGCAAGGTATCGACCATGCCGGAATAAAATTTTTAGGTGCTTAACAATCCTAAGCAAGATCGTTAACTAGAGATTAGGCGAAACATAAAGCTAGTAGATAACAATTATCACTAAGGGAAGGGACTACAGCCTTTGTAGATCCGGTCCACCACTTCCAAAGCTCCGTGACGACGTACCTTCGCTGCGATCATCCAACTCCCGGACTCTCGGACGACTCCTTGAGAAGTTGCAACGGGATCGCTTGAAGTCTTCGATGCCGAAGATGATCTACGTCGAGAGAATACGGACTCAAGCTTCTACCTCACTAATCAAAGAATTAGTGAAGCAAACACCCTAAACTAAAGTGCTAGTCTAGTAGAGGATGGTGAGTTAGGAAATGGGTACTCTTTAGATTTTGATTTCTCACACTTAATCTTCACTTGATAATTTTCTAGCAAGCTTTTTCTTTTCTTCAAGAAGAAGAAGAAGAAAAGAAAAAGAATAAGAATAATCATCAAAATGAATTATCAAGTGATGTCTATCATAATGCAACCATGGGTGAGTTAAACCATTGTAGAGACTAAACTAGAGTTTAAGTGAATGGTTAGATTAAAAAAAATGTGATGCAAAACAAAAATGGTGGACTTTGTCAAAGATGCTTGAAAGGTTCATGAAGCTTCAAGCAAATTCAAAAATGAGCACCATTTTGAATTACAAAAAGAATTAAAAACCTTTACCATTAACCTAAATATAGTGTAAGTCACACACACACCCAAGTTTGCATGTATCATCAAACATGATACAAACTTGTGCACAAAAACATATCACATATACAACTTGTGCACATCAAGTGAGAAAATCAATCTTAAGTGAACCAATACTAGTTAATGTAAAATAATATATCAAATATATAATTATACATTAAATCATTAAATCAACACTTGATTTAACGATCCGGTCATATCGCATATAACCGACTAATATCAATGTATCGACTTATCGAATCAACACTTGAATCGATAACCCGGTTATATCGCATATAACCGATCGATACAAACATCATGAGAATTGAATACGGTATCACATACTCGCATCATTCTCGGTCCCGCACATATCACATATGCGCTCCTATTTCGTTTTGCCTGAGCCAGTACAACCTCTATGTAGAACTCTAAAGACTCGTCAATACGCCGGCAGTAGGTGATGATCATATCAAGCACCCACAAGCCGTCAACGGTACTAGCTGGACGTAATGGCTATCCGAGTATTGAGCGATCAGAAGATCAGCAAGCAAGCCCACTCTAACTCCTGCAAAAAGCCTGACAGTGACACTACCGTACAGTCCGGTCTCCTCGTCTGATATGTCACATATCAAGTCTAGGGGTGGTAAACGTCAGACCCCAATAACCGATAAGTCATGCCGATATGAGGCTCATAACGGGTCGAGAAACTACTGGTAACACTTACCAGTAAATCTCTAAACCAGCCCTGGCCAGGGACTTCCCTGTTATGGCCAATCGAGCATAGCGCAACATCAACCCCCAATACCGGGAGAGACGAAACCCTTCCTATCGCTCATTGCCTCCATGTGACTCAGGACTGTACCCAAAAACCACCGTTTTGCACGCCCTCTTGGACGTGGTAAGGTGGAAATCAAAGCACAGTGGGAATCACACAAGACTCTATGACGATCTCGGGTCTACAGACTAACATGTACCAGTGTCACCAGAGAACTGCCATCTGACGTAAGGTATAATACCATCTGGGAGTTCTCGGCGAGTCCGTCCAGTGTACCCAGTCTCCACTGAGCACCCGTATATCATCTCTGATGTCAAACATCAATGGATATGGGATCATCCATCAGCCATCTGTATGGGTCGAGAAGGTATACGCTAGTCTACTCTGGTATATCGATGCCCCGTCTCGATACACCCACGACTAGGGACCTTGAAGGATGTACTTATGGACTACCATGTCCTCACTAGTATGATCCGCATCATAGTCCAGGTAGTCAAGTACACATCCTAAGGGCTTTACCAACATGTAACAGAGAGACAATCAGTATACACGTTAAGGTAAAGAGCAGATAGCATACTATCATGTCGAGCAAGAAAGTCCTCCCTATATATGTCCAAGCATCCACTACAATACACATCATATGTATAGTAATGGCTTCTAGAGCATACATATAACTAACAATCTCCCACTTGCATTAGGGCCATCTGATAACAGTGGTTGAAGTATCCCATACTCAACCATCCCATAACTAGTCTCTCTCTGGGAAAAAGCCTTCGTGAGTGGATCCGCCGCGTTGTCCTCTGAGTCTACCCTCCTAACCTCGATCCCCTGTAGATCAACCAGCTCCATGATCAGGCGACACTACCTTAGAATATGTCTGGATCACTGATGGGACGGGCGTTCCTTGGCATAAGCCACAACTCCATTGTCATACAATGGGAGGAATAAAGTTCATCTCATGAACTAATATACATCCAGACTGCCTCTTTGGTAGCATCTTAAGAAGCGATGTATCCGGCCTTTATCATCTAGTATGCCACGGTATCTAGCTTAGAACTCTTCCAACATACCGTCCCTTTAATGAGGGTAAAGACAATGCCTGTGACTGACATTCAGTCGTCCTTATCACTCTGGAACCTTTCCAGTAATTCTCCCCAGGATCAATTGATACCAGCTCACTACATCTAGTGAGTATCCTAACATCCAATTAGATCTATCTCATAGATCTAAAACCCAGGATTTAGTAGGTATCACTTTGATCCCATGTGGAGAATCATTGTGATAAGCGGAGATTGACCGAGCGCAGCATAGGAAACTCCTTCCCCATCAAGAGCATGTCATCCACGTACTCTACGAGGATCACCACCATATTCCCTACTACCTTTTCGTTTATACAAGGTTCATCTACCATTTTGATGATGTCAAACTCTTTGACTAACACATCAAAACAGACGTTCCAACTCCGCGATGCCTGCTTTATCACATAAAACATCTTGCACACGTTTCCGCTGCTCCCACTGTCTACGAGGCCCTCTGGCTGTGTACTTATAGACGCACTCTTCTAAAACAGCATTTAGAAAAGCAGCCATGGCACCCAACCGCCATATATCATAGTCATGGAATGTAGCCGTGGCAAGTAAGATCTGGATGTACTTAAGCATAGCTACTTAGAAAAGGTTTCATCATAATCCATACCTGGTCAATGATGCAAACCTTTAACAAGTCTATCTTTGAAAGTCTCAACTTTTCCATGTACACCAAGTAATCTTCTCAACATATACTTGCTCCTGATGGGGATTTAACCCTTCAGATAAAGCAACCAAAGTCCATACTTTGTTGGTGTATAAGGATTCCATCTCAGATCGCTAAGCATCCAGCCATTCTTAAAGAGTCCCACTCTTGATGGCCAGCTCAAAACTTGTTGGGTCATCATCTCGTGATGCAATCCTCGCTCCCACTGTCATAGAGAAACCAAAGTATCTCTCAGGTGGGTGAGGAACCCTACTAGATCGGCGGAGAGGCTGAGGTTCGTTGGTTACTATCGAATCCTTTAGTTCTACCAAATCATCAACTGTAGTTTGTATAGCTGGAACTCCTTCCAGTTCTACCTCATGTCCACTAAATTCTTCATAACAAATTCCCTTTCACAAAGGTGGCATGCTGAGAAACAAAACATTTTTGTTCCTCGGTTAGGTAGAAGATATTCCCTTGCGAATGCTTGGGATATCCAACAAACTTCTACAGATCTGACTTTGCCTCGAGCTTTTCCGGATTATGCTTTTAGACATAGGCTGGACAACCCCAAATCTTAACAAACTTAAGATATGAGCTCTTCCCTTTCCATATCATATATGAAGTGGTAGGCAGCTGATTTGATCGGAACCCTATTCAATAGGTATGCAACTTCATAAGTGCATAACTCCCTTAAAAGGAAATAGGAAACTCAGTAGTACTCATCATAGAGCACACCATATCACATAGGGTGCTATTGCTCCGCCCCGATATACCATCGTGCTATGGTGTATTCGGAGGAGTGATGCTGAGAGAGAATCTCATTCTTAGAATAGTCCAGGAATCCCGTGCTCAAGTATTCTCCTCCTGATCACATCTAAGGACATAATACTTATACCCGTTTTTGGTTCTCTACTTCTAAATTATATTCTGTGAATATCTCAAAAGCTTCGGACTTGTGTTTCAACAGGAACATATGTCTGAACCTTGAGAGATCATCAGAGAATGTAATGAAGTAAAAAGAACCGGTCTTGGCATGTGTAGACAGGGGACCTTCATACATCAGCATGTATCAATCCCAAAAGTTTACTAACTCTTTCTCTGTTTCCAATAAACAGAGCTATGGTCATCTTATCTTTGTGACATGATCGGCAAGTTTCACAAGATGTAAATTCAAACTAATTTAAATATGCATCTATATGTAATTTCAGCTAGCCGGGTCGCATTGATATGACCTAGTCTACAATGCCTCAAGAAGGATCCGTTCATTTCTGAACTCTTCCTCTTGTGTGTGTTCTGTATGCTAAGAACTGTAGTTTGATTTGGAACGTCAATGCTTTTAGATAACGTGCCTGAACCGATCAACTTTTGAAATAGGAAATGTTCAAAACATTATCCAACAATACAAAATTATATCCTTCTTTAATAAATAAAGATATTGATATGATTTTGTATATTAGGTTCGGTATCTAATAGCATTTGTTCCGAACCAATGTATTCTTGTAATACAGGGTGATAATGACCAACAGACTTGGCTGCAACACTTGCACCGTTTTCTATCTTATGAAACTTATCACCCGTTCTCAGTTCTTTACCTATCTGTAGCCCATGTAACAAACTACATATGTGGGATCCTGATCCGGTATCACATACCCAGGACGTAAAGGATACTGAGAAACAGTTCTCTGTAATGAACACACCCGAAGATGATGCATCAGCATGCACTTTCTTCGTTTGGGCGGCACGGGAATTCTGGTAATCCCCAATTTCCTGCTCTGTCTTATAACAATTATAAGTTGGAGCGGGACCAACGTTCCCCAGCTCAGTATAACAAGCGGATTCGATCAATTCATCCGTATTATTATCTTGATTAAGGCGTGACATGGTCGCTACCTGGAGAGAGAGAGAAGAAAACACTCTGTGTGCGCTCTTGCAAGATCAGATTGGTTATTATTTTATCTAATCAAAATGGCTCCCACTGTTTTTATCAAATCTTCCTTCAAACCCTAAAAGGAAAGACTAGCCGGGATTAATTACACACTACAAGCTCACCAATCTTTCAGCCAGGCCAGTGTCGGTACTTTGAGAGAGGTTCCCCGTGCTTTCGCACGGACCTAATTAAAGTAAACCTCGTTTTCCTAGAGGCGTAACCCCGTTGACACCTTTCTAGACACCTACTTGATCAGCTAATTGTAATGTGTTAAACTCTCCCAGGAGTAACAATTACTCGCAGCGGGTATCGGGATCCAACTATCTCATAGAAAGTATGCAATCTCATTGCAAATTTCAACACTTGAAATTCCCGATAATATTTTGCCCCTAGCCTCCTATGACCTTGACAAAGGCCAACAAACCATAGGCTGCTAGTCAAGTTCAACCCGTCATTTCTTGATTGAATTAAACCCACCCACACGGCCCTTGACAAAGGCCAACAAGATCGTACGACTACCCTAACTCAATCTGCATCATATGCATAAGCAGATAAGCACTAGTCAGCTACCGCACACTACGCCTTGACAAAGGCCAACAAACGCAGCACGAATACTAACTATTACTTATCTGAAATGACGGAGGGCTACGATAGGTTTTTCTAAAAACCTATTGCGTAATGAACTTGATATCGTTGTAGGATCGAATGAATTTTAAAATGGAGTGCTTTTGAGGCTTTTCTAGTTTTGCTAAAGGGGTCACTCCCGGTGAAGGGATCGTCGGCCCTTTCCTCATTGAATAAGGTGCAGGATATATCATATATACCGCTGTGCAAAGCAAAAACTATAGAAGCAGTCAAAAGACAAACCGAGGGTTGTAGCATCTTCCAGTTATTGCTAAAGGGGTCACTCCCGGTGAAGGGATCTCGGCCCTTTCCTTATCGAATAAGGTGCAGGATGTTCTACAAGGAACACCGCGATGCAAAGCAAGAACTGTAGCTACCTGGTTTTGAAAATTCGATTCCACAACATCTTTATGTTTCTTTTATTTCATTAATCACATTAATGAAGTCCCATCATTTAAGTCACCTAAACATCACAGATAAATACGACGTACACTTATGCCATCCGCATTCGCCTCGATGTCCCCTCGTGCACCGTTAGGTTAGGTAACTAACGACAGAGCGGGGCAGGGCTAGCGCGAGTGCAAAACATAAGTAACGTCTATATAATATATCATATATACTATATACAGTATCCATCACAGCATATCAAATGATCACATCACAGATATCGCAGCAGAAGAAACATATGAAACATTGGATATACTAGGACGTCCGTGTTTTTAATATAAGCCAGTATAAAACACGGATTCCACGGTCGCGATGAATAGCCAAACCCACACCCCAAGACCCCTACGAGAGCGGCAAGCAACCCTACCAATTCTAGAGTTAGGAGACCTGGACTCGACTCCACGAGTTGGTCTCCCACTGGACTCTAGAACCCGGTTACTTGTGCTCCCCTCCTTGGGTCTATCCTAGTGCGGAAAAGTAAATAATATACAAAAGGTGACATCAACCTCAACCCGGAAGTTCCCCAATAAAAGAATATTACATACAAGTTTTTACATGAATGAAAATGAAAAACACTCATCTCACATAAAAACCCCCCGGCTATTCAAATACGACGATCCAATATAACATATCCAGCAACACATAATATCACATGTAATCAACGTAAGTAAACATGCTTATCCCAATTGTCGTTGACATATAGCAATGAAACCGACGATATCACATATTACACTTACGGTCACAGAAAAGAAAGTGTAAAACTACAACAGTTGGAATCCGCAACCTCCTTAGACATCGCATGCCTAACCATCTGAATTCCTTAGACATCACATGCCTAACAATTATAAACCCCGCATTTTAGTCTCATTATCGAAAACACTTTTCAATATCAAGTCGGGCAATTCAACAAGATTCCCGGCATTTTGATCGAATGCTCGTCGCAAACTTTAGTAGGCGGCCACACCCCCGATGCCGTCGACGAAGTGCACTAAGGCGGAACACCGCTGCCGCGAGCACCCGAACGGATGCTTTCGGCGACAGGGTTCTCCTACAGTCACTTGGTCGGGGCTATGGGGCGTGGCTGTCTATAAAGTTTACCCGGCGAGTATCCGCGTACGCTACGTGATTGCGACGGACTTTTGATCACATCAAAATCCCATGGCAACCGATCAATTGAGACTAAACTGCTATATTTATAACATTCAAATTAGTTATCACATAACTAGATGTGGATTCCAAATATTGTATCACATTCCAGATAAATAGACAATGTTAAACTTTCCGATCGAATGATCAAATACCCAAGTTTTTCCCGAATGGTTCTTAACACTTGAGGGGGGTTTAAAAATATCCATCACATGCCACAGTACCAACGGTCCATCCGTAGAAGGGTCAAACCAACGCCTCACATATGGCACGCCGTACTGCCCCAAACCCTAAGGTTCAAAGGGCAGTTCAAGACGGTCACATAATCGAGTTAAGGTTTGTTGTCTTCTAGAGGGTCCATCGCGTTACTTTCATTACTTAGAACGTTCTTAAACCACGGAAAAATCCAACACTTGGAAATTTCCCGGCAGGGGAAAAAGTGGGTATCTATATCCGGTCGAAATTTTTAACATATTCTAAAATTACCCGGAAAAACATTACGAAATTAAATATTCCGATCGAATCATCGAATTCAAAATAAACCCCAAAAATACTCAACTCTTGAGTCACTGTTAAAAATACCCAGAAAATATAAACAACAGAGATAAGAATTACTGTGCAAACATCCGTCGCTAATTCCATTACCTTCCCGCGGAACCGCCGCCAAAGGTGGGTTATTGCCGCGGTTCCGCGGCCATGTAGAGAACTTAGGGGCTCATTTTTCATGGTAATTCTTAGAAAACCCTGCTGAATTTTTTAAGCATTTTTAATTTGGAAAAATCCCAGATTTTAAAAAATGTACAGAGAGGGGTTTAAGGTGTTGTTTTCAGGTTTGATCGGTAACTTCGTAAACGCATCGCCTAATGCTCTAGCTAGGCTCTGATACCACTGTAGGGTTACTAGGCACACTAAGGAGGCTCTGCAAGGCATCGACCATGCCGGAATAAAATTTTTAGGTGCTTAACAACCCTAAGCAAGATCGTTAACTAGAGATTAGGCGAAACATAAAGCTAGTAGATAACAATTATCACTAAGGGAAGGGACTACAACCTTTGTAGATCCGGTCCACCACTTCCAAAGCTCCATGATGACGTACCTTCGCTGCGATCATCTAACTCCCGGACTCTCGGACGGTTCCTTGAGAAGTTGCAACGGGATTGCTTGAAGTCTTCGATGCCGAAGATGATCTACGTCGAGGGAATACGGACTCAAGCTTCTACCTCACTAATCAAAGAATTAGTGAAGCAAACACCCTAAACTAAAGTGCTAGTCTAGTAGAGGATGGTGAGATAGGAAATGGGTACTCTTTAGATTTTGATTTCTCACACTTAATCTTCACTTGATAATTTTCTAGCAAGCTTTTTCTTTTCTTCAAGAAGAAGAAGAAGAAAAGAAAAAGAATAAGAATAATCATCAAAATGAATTATCAAGTGATGTCTATCATAATGCAACCATGGGTGAGTTAAACTATTGTAGAGACTAAACTAGAGTTTAGGTGAATGGTTAGGTTAATGAAAATGTGATGCAAAACAAAAATGGTGGACTTTGTCAAAGATGCTTGAAAGCTTCATGAAGCTTTAAGCAAATTCAAAAATGAGCACCATTTTTGAATTACAAAAAGAATTAAAAACCTTTACCATTAACCTAAATATAGTGTAAGTCACACACACACCCAAGTTTTCATGTATCATCAAACATGATACAAACTTGTGCACAAAAATATATCACATATATAACTTTTGCACATCAAGTGAGAAAATCAATCTTAAGTGAACCAATACTAGTTAATGTAAAGTAATATATCAAATATATAATTATACATTAAATCATTAAATCAACACTTGATTTAACGATCCGGTCATATCGCATATAACCGACTAATATCAATGTATCGACTTATCGAATCAACACTTGAATCGATAACCCAGTTATATCGCATATAACCGATCGATACAAACATCACGAGAATTGAATACGGTATCACATACTCGCATTATTCTCGGTCCCGCACATATCACATATGCGCTCCTATTTCATTTTGCCTGAGCTAGTACAACCTCTATGTAGGACTCTAAAGACACGTCAATACGCCGGCAGTAGGTGATGATCATATCAATCACCCACAAGCCGTCAGCAGTACTAGCTAGACGTAACGGCTACCCGGGTATTGAGCAATCGGAAGATCAGCAAGCAAGCCCGCTCCAACTCCTGCAAAAAGCCTGACAGTGACACTACCGTACAGTCCGGTCTCCTCGTCTGATATGTCGCATATCAAGTCTAGGGGTGGTAAACGTCAGACCCCAATAACCGATAAGTCATGCCGATATGAGGCTCATAACGGGTCGAGAAACTACTGGTAACACTTACCAGTAAATCTCTAAACCAGCCCTGGCCAGGGACTTCCCTGTTATGGCCAATCGAGCATAGCGCAACATCAACCCCCAATACCGGGAGAGACGAAACCCCTCCTATCGCTCATTGCCTCCATGTGACTCGGGACTGTACCCAAAAACCACCATTTTGCATGCCCTCTTGGACGTGGTAAGGTGGAAATCAAAGCACAGTGGGAATCACACAAGACTCTATGACGATCTTGGGTCTACAGACTAACATGTACCTGTGTCACCAGAGAACTGCCATCTGACGTAAGGTATAATACCATCTGGGAGTTCTCGGCGAGTCCGTCCAGTGTACCCAGTCTCCGCTGAGTACCCGTATATCATCTCTGATGTCAAACATCAATGGATATGGGATCATCCATCGCCCATCTGTATGGGTCGAGAAGGTATACGCTAGTATACTCTGGTATATCGATACCCCGTCTCGATACACCCACGACTAGGGACCTTGAAGGATGTACTTATGGACTACCATGTCCCCACTAGTATGATCCGCATCATAGTCCAGGTAGTCAAGTACATATCCTAAGGGCTTTACCAACATGTAACAGAGAGACAATCAGTATACACGTTAAGGTAAAGAACAACCAGATAGTATACTATCATGTCGAGCAAGAAAGTCCTCCCTATATATATCCAAGCATCCACTACAATACACATCATATGTATAGTAATGGCCTCTAGGGCATACATATAACTAACAGCTGTGATGTTCGCTTTTAAGATTTGGAGATACTACCTATTGGGCGAAAGGGTCGAAGTATTCACCGATCACCAAAGCTTAAAGTACGTGTTCACTCAGAAGGAGCTAATTATGAGACAGCGTAGATGGTTGGAACTGATGGTTGACTACGATCTTGATCTTAAGAACCATCCGGGGAAAGTTAATGTCGTGCTGGATGCGCTTAGTCGGTTACCAGCAATTCAAATGTTGACTGCACAGGAGGAACTCATTGAAGACTCTCGAAGATTTGATTTGGAGGTCGTGCTACCGCATTCTTCGGGACAGTGGTGCAGCTGCAAGTACAGTCGTCGTTGATAGAGAACATTAAACTAACGCAATTGAAGGACTCAAGATTGCAAAGGTTTTGAGAACAGGTTGAAGCTGAAATTCGAACGGACTTATTGATTCATGAAGGTGATACGTTGCATTATGGTAGCCGTTTGTGTGTGCCAAGGGGAGATATCTGTGAAGGAGTTATGAAGGAGGCACCCAGTTCAGTATATTCCGTACATCCCAGAGGCACGCAGATGTACCGAGATATACGACAGCATTTCTGGCGGGAAGGCATGAAATGGGAGATTGCTCGCTTTATAGCAAAGTGCTTGATGTGTCAGCAAGTTAAAGCTGAACATCAACGGGTTGCTGGTTTATTACAACCACTTCCGATTCCTCAATGGAAGTGGGAACACATAATCATAGATTTCGTGACGGCTTTACCACGGAGTCTAAAAAGGCAATAATGCAGTTTGGGTGATTGTTGATCGATTGACCAAGGCAGCTCATTTTATACCATTTCGAGTCGGTCAATCAACAGGAGCTTTGGCAGAACGGTGCATGCAGGAGATTGTAAGATTGCATGGAGTACCGGTGAGCGTAGTGTCCGACTATGACATTCGTTTCTTATCACACTTTTGGAGGAGCTTACAGAAATGGTTGGGGACTCGATTGAAGTTTAGCAGAGCTTATCATCCTTAGACAGATGGCCAGTCGGAGAGAACAATCCAAACTCTCGAAAACATGTTGAGAGCTTGCATGTTAGACTTCAAGAGTTCATGGGAGGATCAGCTACACTTGGTGGAGTTTCGTACGACAACTGTTTCCAGGCGACTATTCTGATGGCTCCATTCGAAGCTTTATATGGTCACAGGTGTCGTTCACCTGTTTGTTGGGACGATGTCGGTGAACGAAGATTGTGGGGATCAGATTTGGTTATGCAGGCAGTTGAGAAGGTTAATACTATCCGGAATCATATGAAAGCAGCACAAGACCGACAGAAGAGTTGAGCAGATACATCGAGGGGATATCTGGAGTTCATGGTTAGTGATTTGGAAATTTGAAGATATCACCAACTAGAGTAGTGATTCGTTTTGGGAGTCGAGGCAAGCTTAGCTCTCGATTCATTGGACCTTTTGAGATTTTGGAGCATATTGGAGAAGTGGCGTATCGTTTGGCGTTGCCGAAATCTTTAGAGAATGTTCATGACGTGTCTCATGTATCTCAACTTCGTAAGTATGTTCGATATGAAGCACATGCTGGATCATTCAGAGCTGACTGTATGAGAAGATTTAGTCTTTGAGTAACGACTGATTGTGGATCAAAAGAAAAGGGTTTTTAAGAACAAAGTTATATCTCTTGTATTTGTTTCTTGAGGGAATCGCTCACGTGGAGAATCAACTTGGGAACGAGAAGATGAAGTCCGACAGAAGTTTCCCCATCTACTCTTGTAGTTTCTTGATTATTTATCTTTTCTTTTTCTTGGAATTTCGAGGACAAAATTCTTTTTGTAGTTGGGTATAATGTAACACCCGAGTTCATTTATACCAATTCCAGTTCTCGTATTTCTTATTCGTAATAATTCTTGATTTATCGTGTTTAGGTGCGAACGGCAGTTTACATTTTACATTGCATTCGACCTGACCCGTTTGCTTGAACTTGATTGATTTATATTTATAGGTTATCCTGGCTTGTTGCATTGACACGTGCATCTAGTATAAACTGCATATTGGCATTTCATCTGACATCGCATGTTTTATCATATAACTTTAAGTTACAGAAAATATTTTTAAAATAACATTTCATGGCCTGCATGATACCCCTAACCCCATGGTAGTATCCGTGCATCTTGTCCTCCTCTCGTCCAGTGAAACGGACGTGTTTGGATGGCTACATGCACGTACGTGCATCCGTTCTTGGGGGTATGCATTTTCTTTAACTGGGCATTCATTTTGAAATTTAGAAGTCGCATATATTTTTAATACTTTAAATCTGAATTTTGGACCCGACTCGGGCGTGTTTTGGAGTAGGTTTATATTTGCCAAAATCTCAAAACGGACTAATATTATATTCTAATAAATTATAACTATCACTATAAAATATAAATTTATATTTTATATTTTATTATAACTAATATATTTTTTATATATTCTTAACAGATCTCACCTCTCTCTCTGTGTGTATATATATTATTTTCGTTTATATTTTTACCCATCAAATCCTTTTTCACAACTGATCTCACCCTCTCTCTCGCATTCTCTCTCTTCCCTTCACTTTCTCTCTCCCTTCTCTCTATTCTCTCTCTTTCTCTCTCTCCGCTACCCAACAAATTTCTCTCTCCGCACTATTCACATCTCTCTCTCTCTCACTCTGAATCCCTCTCTCTCCTCTCGTATATACTTTCTCTCTCCCCTCTATATAATAATTCTTCTTCTTTCTTTTACACAAAACCCATCACTACGTAAACCCAGCCGCTGCCTCCACCTCGCCGTCGCCCTAACGCCGACGACGCCATTCTCGACCTCGCCTCCTCCATCTCCTCACCGACACCCAGCCAAACCCCACACCCGAGCTCTTCTTCCTTGAAGCCGCAACCGCCTTCACCAACGCCGATTCTCTTCTCCCTTCAACCCATCAACAATCACCACCAGCAGCGGAAAAATCTCAGCGACAACGACGAAGAAGAAGAAGACGACTTCGACGACGAAGAAGAGGATGAAGTCGCAGCCGAGGAGTACGACGACCCGCTGCTGGCGGCAGTAGCCTCTGAAGAGGACGAGGAAGAGAGTGGAGACGAGGAGTTTCCCGATCCTCAGACTGTACCTGGGTAGCCATTATGCACAGCTAGTGCCGCTGATGGGCTTGTAGTTAAACCCACTACCAGCGTACTGTCGAGTCTGAGTCCCATACAGAAGGTTCCTTGGCATAGGCAAAAGATGTAGAGGCCATAAGTTGTTACGGCAGGGTTTCGATCATGTTCATGTACTGGCTATACGAATGATGATCCGAAGGATAATACTGGTAGGTTTTGGTTTAAGCCGGATACCGGTATTATATTATTGGATTATTGGTATCTTATTGTATTCATATTTTTCGGAATACGAATTCGGGTATATTCATACGGTATACGATGAAGTGTATTTTTGTAATTATACAAGAATACATTCTAGAAGGAGACACCTCATATTGGATTTTTATTTTTATGAAAAATAGAAATGAGGTGGAATTTTGGAGACTTTTCCAAGCATAGATGAAGGTATGGCTCATTGCATTTTATATTCATTTGGGTTTACTATTGAAGTATTGTGCATTATTTTTAGAGAAAAATAATGCATGCTTCAATAATTAAAACCATAGCCATATCTTTTGTTTATGCTTGATGCTTGCTCTCATTCTCACTTACATCTTCTCTCTCCAAACTATCTCCTTCTTCAACCTCAAACCCAAACCCTTCACATGAGTTGTAACTCATTGGGTTTTGAGATCAATTAATCCACTAAATAATCTCTACATCATCTAAATAGTCACTTCTAGCACACTTGACTTCTTAGTTACTTCTTAAGAAGAGGTTAAAGCTTGATCCATAACTCTCGGGTGGATCATCTACGTCCTAAAGGTGACTGGAGATCGAGATCATCCAAAGCATCCAAGGAGCTCGGAGCCATAACCGAAAGAAGGACCGGTTCCTTAGGTATAACCCTTTCATAGTAGTTAAAAACTCTTGATAAGTTGCTAGTTACGGTTTAGTCTAAGATCCTAGGTTAAAAAGTAGATGTTGCATGCAAGAAAATTTTTGTTTGCCACTTCCTTCTCCTCACAAGTGTTGTGATGGTGTGCAAAATCCACCAACATGATATCAGAGCCTGACTAAACCATAACTAACTAGTTAGCCAAAAGTTAGAACTTCGATCAACGGATTTTTCGTCCGAAATCACATTTTCTACCTTGCTTGCTATCGATTTTTTAAAGTGTTCAAAAAATCATTTCATAGGCCTTAAAAATACATGCAGGGTTTTCTAAGAATACTGTAGAAAAATGAGGTTCTAACTCGCCAGGAACGTCGCGGAATCGTGGCCAAACTCAGTGTTTGGCCGCCGTTCCGCAGCCGAGTCGTTGCCGAGTCGACTCGTTTTTCTGCAGTGTGTGTTGAATGAGGAAATATGTTTTTTGGAATGTCTGGGTTTTACACAAAGTTGTTTGTGTACTGGATTGTGACAAGTGTTGACACCGTTTTTAAATCATCGATCGAAATTCTAAATATTTGGCTAATCAGGTTTTCTATGTTTGCTTGATATGTGTTTGAAACGTCCACTAATTTCTATACGACGATTAGTGGGGGTTGCACATATGATGTATCATGTGATGGTATGTGTATATGAATATGATTGGATCGCCGTGGATGAATAGTCGGGGGATGTGAGAAGAGTGTTTTTCTTTTCTTTCATTCATGTAATTTGTAAAAAAGTGATGTAATATTATTTTGCGAGGCACGTCCGGGTTGAGGTTGTAACCACCGTTGTATTATTTCTTTTTACTGTTTTTGCTTCTAGGATAGACCCAAGGTGGGGTGCACAAACTACCGGGCTTTCGAAGTGCTGAGTGGCCTACTCATTTCATTGAGGGAGGTTGCTTCACATCGGGAATTTAGCGGGTAGTTTGCCGCACCCGTAGGGGTCTAGGATGGGGTTTGGCTATTCATCACGACCGTGGAATCCGTGTTTCGTTCAGGGCATAAACGAAACACGGAATTCCTAGTATATCCAATATATTCATCTGTGATCTTGAATGTTTATAATTGTGTGTGACGCATGGCTATTTATATATGAGATATATAATATACGTTGCTTATGTTTTGTACCCACGCTAGTCCAGCCCCTGCTCTGCAGGTAACCTAACGGTGTATGGCGGGGCCCCATGGCGAATGCGGATGACATAAGTGTACGTTCTATTTTTGTTTCTTTTCTATGGTGGTTAGGAAATGTAAATGATGGGATAACACTGATGAGATTAATGTTAAGTAAAGAAATCTAAAGATGTTGTAGAATCAAAAATTTTCAAAAGGGGTAGCTCTAGTTTTTGCTTTGCATAGTGGTATTCCTTGATGAATATCCAGCACCTCATTCGATGAGGAAATGGCCGAGATCCCTTCACCAAGAGTGACCCCTTTAGCGAAACTAGCAAATGCTACAAAGCACTCGATTTGTTTTAATAGTTGATCTAATTTTTGCTTTGCATAGTGGTATTCCTTGATGAATATCCAGCACCTCATTCGATGAGGAAAAAGCCAAGATCTTTTCACCTAGAGTGACCTCTTTAGAAAAACTAGAAAGACACTACAAAACTTTTCGATTTTTAAAACAGAGCTTAAACCACTCCTTTCACTCGATTCTACAACGATATCAAGTTCAAAACGTTAAAGGTTTTCATAAAAACCATTCATTGCCCTCTGCCATTTTAGAAAGCAGAGTACTTAGTATTCGTGCCACGTTTGTTGACCATAGTTAAAGCGTGGTGTACGGTAGCTAAGTGATGTCTTCCTACAAAGCATATGATGCGATCGATTAGGACATTCATATGACTTTTTTGACCATAGTTAAGGGTCATACGGGTGGATCTAAATCAATCACGAAATGGCGGGTAGAACTTGACTAGTGCTTATTATTTGTTGACCATAGTTAAGGTCATAAGTCACTAGGGGTAAAAATCATATCGGGAATTTCAAGAGTTGAAATTTGTAATGAGATTGCATAACTTCTATTTGATAGTTGGATCCCGATCCCACTATGAATAAAAGTTACTCCCGGGAGAGTTTTACACTTTACAATTAGCTAATCCAATAGGTGTGTCACGCCCCACTTCCCGGTGTACGACGAAGGGGACGCGACTAGCCGCTGCGTATTTACTCTGAAGTAAACATGCTAAGCGTATCTAAGCAATATAAGTAAAATGCATAAGAGACAAAGACAATAGATATAATTGAACAACAACTTTATTTATTAACATTTTTTTTACAATACATCTGAAAGTAAATACATGGAATGGAAATCAATGCCTAAACAGTGGCATAACAGAAATGGAAAATACAGAATGTAAATGTATACAAGTAACTAGAGCTCCGGGTCGAAGGCTAGCTGATCCAAGTCCTCGCTGGTGGGCTCGATCTCCAGTGAATCCGAATCACCTGAAGACATTCTAAAGAAAAGAAAGAGAATGTCATCAGCGAACAAATCGCTCGGTAAGTCCCAAAGATAAGGGAGAAGTAGAATAGACAGAGAGAGAATATAACTATTATAATATTGTTTGTTATGTTAACGTAGTTGTTTGTAGCTTGGTACAGAAGATGCTAGTGTATACGAGAGGAGTCCAACTTACACCATTGACTTTGGTAACCCGTACTACAAGGCTCCATCGATAATACCACGGAACAACGACAAAGATGTAATTACGTCTCAAGTGACCACCTCATGCCACCTTTAACATATTCCGTACCGGTCTACCCCTTTATAAACCCCGCGATGACTTGATTGTATTGTTTGTATTGTTTGAATTGTATATTATATATAGATGGATGACTTGCCGGAACCATGATATCAGTAAATGGATGTAACTGGAGAATCATGTAGATGGATGTATATCCATGGTTCGGTTCAGTCAATATAGATTGAATAGATTGAACAGATTGAATATATGGATTCATATTGAATTGTAGTTTTGTAATTTTATTCTTGAATCATATTCAAATCAGATTGATTATATTGAGACTCAGTCTGGGTCAGACACTTTGAATAGAACTTGAAATCCTGAATTAGCTTTGATGTTATCGGTAACTGCTGTACATGGACGGCAGGATTTGTGTCTTTTTCAAAGACAATTACCCTGTTGATAACACCGTTTGGTAAGTTGTCTACCTTAAATAGGCAAGCACCCATATCTCCGGCTCCCTGAGGCTCAAGAGACTGGTCCCATTTAAACCTGTGTTTACTAGGGTCCTTATTGTAATTTAGTATAACCTGAGGGGGTTTTCTGTAAATAGTTTTGTATAATTTTCAAAATTCATCTCAAGTATTTTATTATTGTCGTTAGAGTTTTCATGGATATATATTTTATCAATGTGACATTTCTAGTGAATAAAACCTAATTTCATAATATATGGTATTTATTTGTAATATTGGAATTGTATGGTATTTTCTTGTAAATGGAATGTTTTTCTTAAATTTTGGAAATGTGGAATATTATAAATATTAAAAATAGATATTTTGATATTAATTACATATATATATTTATTAAAAATATAAGTTTTATTTATAATAGAAACCACATTTTCTAAAACAAATTGTATTTTAAATCTTTCGAGATTGTATGCTCCTTGCACATCTCACTCTACTAAGCCTGAGGATGTGCGATAATCCGCAACATCCTGAACGGGTTCCCCAAAATGGGTTGTAGAGACGCAATTGCAAAGATTTGTTAAAAATACATTTCTTGTAGAAAAATGTTTTAATAGTCGAAGGTAGTTATATGTAAAGTCGTATTTTTCCCAAATCTATGTTCCCAAATTCTATCGTTCTATGTTACATATGAGTGTTGTGAGAGGTAGGTCATTACCTCGTGTGTTTTCTAAGGTAATACGGTTTAAAAAGTTTAAGTATGTCGAAATGAAATATGAAGGCATTTTAATGTAAAATTGGAATAAAACTTTCTATGGTTATTATTTTGATGCCAAACTTGTTCTATTATATTCGTTAATGTTTAATGGTCATGACATAAGAGTTTGGTATTATTGTGTTTAAGAAAAATAGAACTTTTTAAGGAAAAACCGAATCGGAAGTCGAACTAACTCTGCTTCCGTCGGGTTTTAGTTTTGAATGTTTTTAGAATAGTGAAAAGAGAAAGAAGTAGGGACTTAGAGGTTATTATACTAGAAGAGAGAATGAGGAATAGGTAGGAGGTGCTGGTGCGTCGTTTCGTCATCGGAATCTCCTCGGATCGTCATCGGAAGTTCGTCGGAACTTTGCTCTTTGCTAACTCCACTTGCACACAAAAAGTCTTGGGAATTTTCTTGAGAGTTTGGGTAGGGATTTATGAGTGAGGGGGGTGATTTGAGGGGTAGTATTTATAGGAAAAATCTAGGGTTTAGGGTAGTGAAAGGGTGTGATAAAAATTGAATTTAAATTTGCATTAAAAAGGATTAAAATGGGGTATTTTAATTCTCTAGTTAATTGCAGAGAATTTAAACAGTGCAGGGGGAGTGGGGTAGGCCAAAGGGTGCAGGGGAATAAAGAAAATTAGGGTTTGGGCCAAGTTGACCCGGCGGCGCCGGCCGAGTCAGGCGAGTCGCCGGCCCGAGTTGGGCGAGTCGGGGCGCGTCTTGATGCTACGTGTCCCTGAAGCTTGGTCTAGCCTCGTGGTCACGTTTGTTTATTCTGTAACTTACCATATTATGTGTAGTGCACGTGTAGACTCTTGGGCTTCTAAAATATTAAAAGAATTTAATTAAAAAAAATGTGTGGTTAATAGGATTTTAACTCTGGTACTTTGGTTCAGCAGTGCAAGTTCTTACCAATGAGCTACAAGCTCTTTCTTGTTGTTAAAAAGCAAATCAAATTTATAATTTGTGTTTAGGCTCAAGTACCCCTTTCTATATTTTTGAAAAAATTGTACAAGAAGTTTAGGGTTGTTACATTCTACTCTCCTTATAAAAATTTCGTTCTCGAAATTTGTAAAAGAAAAGTGTAACAGATTCAAGAAAAGTTTGGTGATAGAACTATTGGTAGTGTATGAAAAATATGTAAGAGAATGAAAGAATGCGAGAGATTTGAAAAGAGTTGAGGAAATTGCTAGGTTTTACCTTGGTTTACGGCATCTGCTTCTTCGTCCGCTAAAAGGAAAGCCTGACGCCGTGGTACATTCCTTCTAACTGGGGGTACATTCCTCTGTTCTTGGGGCATATTTCTCTACCCTCGAAGCATGTTCTTCAGAGCCTGATGGAATTGGCGAGTAGGCTGTGCAGGTGGTGGAGAAGGGAGTGCAAGGCGAGGTGCAGGAGCCTGGATAGCTGGCCATTGCGGGTAGTTGAAGGGTGTGTAAGTTGGGTTGCATCTATAAGGACAGTTTCCAATTCCATGATTGGATGTGACACAAACTAAGCATAGGCCTTTTGCACGCCTACAGTCCTTCCACAAGTGTCCATCCTTCTTGCAGTAGAAACAAAAACCTGGACTTGACTAGTTAATTGTTTCTTTATGTCTCTTGGGTTTTGAAGGTTGTATAGTGTAGGCTCCTCCTTCCATCTGGATGGCAGAGCACTTTATACTGGTTGCTTCTGCTTCTGGTCGGTTCAATAATATAGCAGACTGCTGCTGCAGTCTTTCCAGGAGGCTGCGGATTTCCTCAAGCAGAACTGTCTGGTCGTTGATCGGAGCAGCGACGGCAGGTGTGAGTGGTAATGGTGGGGGAGTGTTGTTGATATTCGTTCTGGTGTTGTTTTGGGAATCCATAACCTTGAAAGAAAAATTTGGTTTAGGATAGATTCAAAATATATGAAATGATAAGATTCAAGGAATATGAATTGTAAAGAATGTTTTCAGTTGCTGGTTCTTGTGTTATATTACTTAGGCTGTCCACTGATCATAACATAATATTACATTTTATATCCCCCATTCTTATGCATTTAAAAATAAAAACAGGTGCTTTTGACCTATGTCTGCTACATGTTACAGGTTACAGGTTCTGGGAGCGAAAATAGTGAAAAACACAAAAGACGACACAAAAGAAGGACTTTTGACAAACAATTAGGAGGATCTTAGTCAAGCCGAGACGAAGAACAGTTCACAGTCAACAAGGCAACGCAAGGTCCAAATGTCAAGGCAAACGGTTAAAAGATCCATTGCAAAATGTTCACTGAAGATCTGGAATCACTGTAGAAGCCCAAATGGAAAAATAACTGAAGAAATGAAAATCCCAAAGAAACCTGAAGAAGCCCAGAAAAAGCCTATCAGCTGACCTCACTAAAGGGCCGCGGAACCGCGGCCCAAGCGTGCCAATGCCGCGGTTCCGCAGCCGTTTGAAGCCCTCATGCGCAGAAATTTTTACCATAATGATTAGGCGGCTATGGAAAGATTTTATGGGGGTATATTTGTAATTGTAGACATGCGGAGCAATTGTAAACCTAGGGTTTCTATGTCCTATAAATAGAACCCAAAGCCTTGTATTTTCTTATACCTCTATTCATGAATAAAATTCTGTTTTCTTAAAGTTAGAGCGCATCAATCGTAAATAGGTTATTTTTCTTACCCTAGTTATAGTTTTTCATATCTGCCCTAGGTAAATTATTTTCTTGCCTTAGTTTAATTTAGTTTAGAATTTTATTAACTTGCAATAAATGTTTCTTCTCTTTAACAAAATCATGTCTTTCTTCATCCCCTCAATGAGCGAGTAGTTTCCTCGCTTGTTAGGGTTAGGAATAGGGAAGGATTTGAGAGATGAAGATCTCTCATCTCTTTTCGTTGCCAATCTTTTATGAACATTAGAACTCCATGCATACCTTTTTATTCCGCTCCCTACGGCACTCTACCCTCGAGGTAACGGTGATTCCGTAGTCTAAAGGCTCGGATTTTAAGGTTTTCCATAGAGGTTAGGGTAAAGATTAAGAAAGGAAGGACAAGGATCTAGAGGGAGAATCAATCTTCCCAATCATCCTCAACCCATTTGTTAAGATTTACCATAACACTAATATGATATATTTAATTAAAGGCAATGGAAAGAGATGTAGATCTTTGTTTACCAAATTTTCCCTAAACCTAATCCTAGCAAGTTTCTAATTCTAGTATCACACAACTTCAATTTTTAGGTTTAATTATACAACCAAACATCATTTGGAATTAACTAGTAAGAACTTAAAGGAGATTTACAACATCCCTGTGGACCGACCCGTATTCATCGGCTAGCTTCATGCGACGCCGTTCTTGATTGCGGTAATTATATTTTTGATCGATAAAACCTCTCTAAATCAAATGGCGCCGTTGCCGGGGATGGCGTAAAATTTTCTTTTTGTAATTTCGGGTTAATATAAAATATAAAAAACCATAAAAATCTGAAAAAATCAAAAAAATAAAAAAATTCTATCTTCTTTTACTGTTTGAAGGGTTTTCTTTGTGAATCGTTGCAGGTTTGACGGATCTGAAACAACACAGAAGGCAAATCAGAAAAGGGTACATCAAAACAGGAGGAGATTGAAAGTACAGAGCAGCTAAAGAAATTTGGAGACCTAAAGCCCCCAAAGAGCCGCGTTTCCACGGCAAATCCCTTGTCAAAACCGCGGTTCCGCCGCGTTTTGATCTCTTCTCTGTGAAAAATTTGCATGGTTTGATTTCTTTCCTTCTCCTTTGCAAATCCCCATATATCTTTTGCCAAATCTTCTGCAGAATTCTTTGAGCTAAAAATCTTCTTCCCCCTTCCAATAATTGATTTTCTGCAGGATTCTTTGCGCCGCGCTAAATAGCAAATTGATTGCAAGTGATTTACTGCTTTGCATACTTTAATCTGACTTTAAGGGGCTATTGACCAATTCAGATTAAGTGGGGATTTCATCACCCTTCCCAGGACCCCAGAAATCACTTAAAGCATTTGCATTGACCACTCTTAATTAAAAAATATTAGACTCAGCCCTAAGGACGTCGCGCTCAATAGGACAGAGGACTAGTATAGGCATCGGCCGTTTATCCTAACCTGACTTTGCGGTGCCTAGGCAAGTGTGTCAAGGCTAGTGGTTTTTAATTAGGCCCACATCGTGGTTCCTTCCCACTTACCTGGCACTTACCTGGCCATAATTGGTGGTGAAGAGGCGGTTTGAGGTCCTATCTCTAGCCCTTTGGAACAGTTAGGAGCTGTCTAGCTGACCTAGGTGACCCTAGATCTAGGCCAGATTGTGCATGTATGGTTAATTACATTTGTGTCACAAGTCTCTTTTCAAAAATCTTTTTGCAAAAGCACACATAAAAAGTAAAAGGATAAAAATCTTTTCAAAACTTGCAACTTGTCGCTAAAGAATCTTTGCACTCACTTACACCACTTCTTCTCATTGACATATTCTTACCTCCACATTCTGTCTTTCATCTTTCGACCACACTAACCCTTTTGGTGTATGTCCGGTTGGACTAAGGACCCTAGCACCCGATTAGTCCGTGTTTCGTTGGTACCGACCGACGAACCTTTCGACTCCGAAGTCGAAATCTTGTCCACTTCTTCACTTTCACCATCACATTCTTCTTCCGAAGGTATGTCGGGATACGATCCTAACAACACCTTACCGACGGGAATGATTCCACCTCCGTTAGGTGCGAATAATCCGAATCACCAGCCTGTTGATGCGCCCGCACGAGTCGCGCTCCAGGATCTTTTCTACCCCGTCCGCACCGCCCTTCCTACTTGTCTTTCCCTCCCACCGGCTAATGGGGACAATTTTGAGATCAAATCCCACTTCATCAATATGCTGCCTAAGTTTCATGGTTTGGAATTCGAAGATGCATATATCTTTATCAACAAATTCCAAAACGTTTGCGCCATGATGAAAACGACCCAATTAAGTGATGACGCTATAAGGCTAAGGGTCATTCCTTTCACCTTATGTGACCTAGCCGAGAAGTGGCTATACAGCACCGCATCACATTCAATTAGAAATTGGGACGAGTTTGTGAAAGCTTTTCTTAAAAAGTTCTATCCTCATCACAAAACTGCTAGAAACCGTAATGAGATTATACAATTTTCACAGCTTCCTTCCGAACCATTTTGGAAATGTTTTGAAAGATTCAAAGACCTACTCGTTCAATCCCTCGTATAATGTTTGGCAAAGTTGCCAACTTTCGATTCCATGGTGAGGGCATTGAACGAGTAGGTCTTTGAATCTTTCAAAATATTTCTAAAATGGTTCGGAAGGAAGCTGTGAAAATTGTATAATCTCATTACGGATTCTAGCAGTTTTGTGATGAGGATAGAAATTTTTAAGAAAAGCTTTCACAAACTCGTCCCAATTTCTAATTGAATGTGATGCGGTGCTGTATAGCTACTTCTCGGCTAGGTCATATAAGGTGAAAGGAATAAACCTTAGCCTTATAGCGTCATCACTTAATTGGGTTGTTTTCATCATGGCGCAAACGTTTTGGAATTTGTTGATAAAGATATATGCATCTTCGGATTCCAAACCATGAAACTTAGGCAGTATATTGATGAAGCGGGGTTTGATCTCAAAATTGTCCCCATTAGCCGGTGGGAGGGAAAGACAAGTAGGAAGGGCGGTGCGGACGGGGTAGAAAAGATCCTGGAGCGCGACTCGTGCGGGCGCTTCAACAGGCTGGTGATTCGTGTTATTCGCACCTAACGGAGGTGGAATCATTCCCGTCGGTAAGGTGTTGTTAGGATCGTATCCCGACATACCTTCGGAAGAAGAATGTGATGGTGAAAGTGAAGAAGTGCACAAGATTTCGACTTCGGAGTCGAAAGGTTCGTCGGTCGGTACCAACGAAACACAGACTAATCGGGTGCTAGGGTCCCTAGTCCAACCGGACATACACCAAAAGGGTTAGTGTGGTCAAAAGATGAAAGACAGAATGTGGAGGTAAGAATATGTCAATGAGAAGAAGTGGTGTAAGTGAGTGCAAAGATTCTTTAGCGACAAGTTGCAAGTTTTGAAAAGATTTTTATCCTTTTACTTTTTATGTGTGCTTTTGCAAAAAGATTTTTGAAAAGAGACTTGTGACACAAATGTAATTAACCACACATGCACAATCAGGCCTAGATCTAGGGTCACCTAGGTCAGCTAGATAGCTCCTAACTGTTCCAAAGGGCTAGAGATAGGACCTCAAACCACCTCTTCACCGCCAATTACGGCCAGGTAAGTGCCAGGTAAGTGGGAAGGAACCACGCTGTGGGCCTAATTAAAAACCACTAGCCTTGACACACTTGCCTAGGCACCGCAAAGTCAGGTTAGGATAAACGGCCGATGCCTATACTAGTCCTCTGTCCTATTGAGCGCGACGTCCTTAGGGCTGAGTCTAATATTTTTTAATTAAGAGTGGTCAATGCAAATGCTTTAAGTGATTTCTGGGGTCCTGGGAAGGGTGATGAAATCCCCACCCAATCTGAATTGGTCAATAGCCCCTTAAAGTTAGATTAAAGTATGCAAAGCAGTAAATCACTTGCAATCAATTTTCTATTTAGCGCGGCGCAAAGAATTCTGCAGAAAATCAATTATTGGAAGGGGGAAGAAGATTTTTAGCGCAAAGAATTCTGCAGAAGATTTGGCAAAACATATATGGGGATTTGCAGAGGAGAAGGAAAGAAATCAAACCATGCAAATTTTTCGCAGAGAAGAGATCAACACGCGGCGGAACCGCGGTTTTGACAAGGGATTTTCCGCGGAAACGCGGCTTTTTGGGGGCTTTAGGTCTCCAAATTTCTTCAGCTGCTCTGTGCTTTCAATCTCCTCCTGTTTTGATGTACCCTTTTCTGATTTGCCTTCTGTGTTGTTTCAGATCCGTCAAACCTGCAACGATTCACAAAGAAAACCCTTCAAACAGTAAAAGAGGATAGATTTTTTTTATTTTTTCAAATTTTTAAGATTTTTTATATAAAGATGCAATGCGGAAATTAAATATGCAAAAGGAAAAGAAAAATATATACAATATGCAATGCAAAAGATAACTATATACACTACCCTCTTGGCATGTCTCCATACCGGCTTGTTTACGGGAAGGCTTGCCACCTCCCAGTAGAAATTGAGCACAAGGCATTTTGGGCTATTAAAGAGCTGAATCTATCTTTAGGAGATGCGGGCAGCAACCGAAAGCTGCAGTTAAATGAACTAGAAGAGCTACGGGATGAGGCATATGAAAATGCCGTGATTGCTAAGAACCGAGCTAAGGTGTTCTACGATAAACACCTTTTGCGAAAGACATTTAAACCTGGTCAACAGATTTTACTTTATGATACTCGGTTACATTATCACTCCGGCAAGCTCCGTTCTAGGTGGAAGGGACCTTTTGTAGTCCGCACCATTTATCTGCACGGTGCGGTTGATCTTGAAAACCCGGAGGACGGTATGCTTTTCAAAGTAAATGGGCATCGATTGAAACCGTTCCTCAAAGCGGAACATTCGGAGGAGCTCCTGTTTTTGCAGGAGCCGATCTACACTGAGTAATTTGCCTCCACTTTCACCCCCGAATTCCTATTTTTTCCAACACATTATTTCAAATAAAGTTTGGGGGTGTGTATATAATTTGTAAATATATAATCCCAAAATACCTTAAAAATAAAAAAATTTAAAAAAAAAAGAAAAAAAAATAATATTTTGGACCTAATTGCAAATTTCCAAAATTAATAACTGATTTTTTTTATTTACAAATAAAACCTCATTTTAAAGGGTGGTTTATGCAAATCACCATTCTCTCCCCCTCTATTTAAATAGAACCGAGCCCCCCCTGCGATAACCCTAAATTTTTCATCTTCATAAAACCCTAGCCGCCGCCCCCTACCCTTTCCAGAAAAATCTCGCACCGCCGTCGCCAGAACGCCGCGGTTCCGCCGCAGTAGCCGCCTCCCGCCGCTCTTCCGCCGCCGTCTGGTGTCGTCGCCCCCTGAAATTTTCAGGGGAGGTAAATCTGTCATATTACTCTCTGTTTTTAGCATACTTTTTCTGAAAAATATATATGGCACATAAGATGCAATTTGAGAGGGACTTTTCCCCAGTTTTCACGCACGAATTGTACGGTAGCTATTTTGCACATGAAATAGAGCAGAGGGGCTGGAATTTCCTGACCTAAAATCACCCCTTTGCATTTGCTATACCTGAACCAGTTACCCTGTTTTATGAATCAATGGAGGATAATAGTCTAGACGACTTAGGCTACATTAAAATAAATTGGGGAGATCGCGTAATTCACATTGATAGGGATATGATCCACGAAGTCACACTCATACCTCGTGTGCCCGCACATGACCACCCCTTACACTTTGAGGATTATATGCCCTTGATGGGGAATGACTGCGCGAGAGTGCCGCGTAAGGGTATCCAAGCACGGACCCTTTTCGCGAACGTTTTTACTGTGTGCCGGTGGGCACAAAACAATATCTTTGGCAGTTCGCACAACACGACTTTTTTCACCCCCTCATTACATGTCGTACACACACTAATGACGAAAAATCCACGGTTCGACATGTGCACTGTATTGCTCCAGTCTATAGGTGCGGGAAAAAGGGGTACCATTTACCCATGTCCCATGCTAGTCACCCAACTCTGCCGTTATTTCCTTCCCGTCGAGGAATTTGATTCATACATGATAGAAGGAGTTCCGGTTCGACCACTCGTTGAGGGCGTTATTTCGTCCTACTCTTGACTTGCTGATATTTGGTCACGAACGGAACCGGCAGAGAATATTCCCGTACGCACCCCTAGCTCTAGCTCAACATCGAGCGGGGAAGAACTGACCCCTCAAGAGCATGCACAATTGATGCGGAGAACGGTAAGAAGAATTGATTCTTTGAGGGATGAGTTTCGGGCGACAGCACGAGATCACGACCGTCAGTTGATGGAAATTGAGAGGGGTATTCAAACCCTTTTGGCTAGAGGGGAGCGATCACGTTCACGCTCACGAGCGCGACGTGGGGCTGGGCAGTGAGGGCACTGCTTTGCTCAAGTTTGGGGGAGAGGGTAGTGTATATAGTTATCTTTTGCATTGCATATTGTATATATTTTTCTTTTTTTTTTTGCATATTTAATTTCTGCATTGCATCTTTATATAAAAAATCATAAAAATTTGAAAAAATAAAAAAAAATTAGAAAAAGAAAAACCCATAAAAATTGTAAAATTTCAAAAATTATAAAAATTAATGTATTCAATTCTGGTTAATTGACTTGAGTTTGATAAATAGGTTAACTGGCTAGGAACAACTAGATCTTAGACTTAGCAAATTAAAAACCCTAAATATAACCTTCCTTAGAATTTAACAGTAGAAAGTATATGTCTTTATAGGTTATTTAGAAATAGGCAAATGTTGGGTTCACTTCTTGGGCTAAGTCGAAACGAAGGAAAAGTATTAAAACTTTTATTAGAGTATAAGTTTGAAAAATAATTCCTAGCTTGAGTTTAGATTCTGAAAACATGTACCCTACAAAATGCACAATCACGTACCTTGAAACTTGGAATAGTAGAAGAGACCTTGAAATGCTCTTGTCTAAAGTCCTTAGTACAATGAAAAAAAAGGGAAAAAAGTGAATAAAGAAAAAAATGGTCACTGGTTTTTGTGATTACTTAAGGCTGTAAAAATAGAAAAATATTTAGCGAGGGTGCTTCATCACCTAGTGCCTTAGACCAACTGGTTTGGGAGTCACTGCTAAAAGCCTTGGGTGTTGCAAAACTAGGAAGTACGCTTTAAAGTGCTAACGCATCTTGTAATCGGTTGTTGGTACCTCAGGAAGTATTAACGGTCGCATGAAGGATGTGTAAGCTAAATTCAAGTAAAAATTCACAAATTAATAAGTGCTTTGGACAATGGACGAGTGTACGATTGCTTGATTTGAATTTCCAAGTGTAGGGGTGACATTTACACACACGTGGGGATATGTGATCAGAGTTTAGATAAGAGAAAGGAATGAAGAATAGAACTTGTATCTTTAGTAGAGTTGATAGAAATTCCTAAGTGGAGATGGAACTTTGGAAGGAAAACTTAAGAAATACCGAAAGCTAAGTAATTCTATAGAACATATATAATCTTAAGTTAAATGATGAGGAAGTGTGAAGAATATGAGTGGATAATTTGCGGGTCGACGATAATAGAATTCCTTGTTAGAAGACCTAATTGGAAAACAAAAAGTCGAACGGCCGAATTGATAGGATTTTGTGGGTGTAATCCGCTGAAAACCCTCAGGAGACAACACTCCTCCTACTAGGGACACCTAGAGGTTTAACGGCTTGTTGCACATGCTCAGTGCAATCGCGTTTCCCTGCGAAAGTGCGGTTAGGTTAGATTTTTATCGAGAATAAATATAATAATAAGTTTGCTCGAGGACGAGCAAAAGATAAGTCTGGGGGTATTTGTTCATAACATAATATTGCATTTTATATCCCCCATTCTTATGCATTTAAGAATAAAAACAGGTGCTTTTGACCCATGTCTGCTACATGTTACAGGTTACAGGTTCTGAGAGCGAAAACAGTGAAAAACACAAAAGACGACACAAAAGAAGGACTTTTGACCAACAATTAGGAGGATCTTAGTCAAGCCGAGACGAAGAACAGTTCACAGTCAACAAGGCAACGCAAGGTCCAAATGTCGAGGCAAACGGTTAAAAGATCCATTGCAAAATGTTCACTGAAGATCTGGAATCACTGTAGAAGCTCAAATGGAAAAATAACTGAAGAAATGAAAATCCCAAAGAAACCTGAAGAAGCCCAGAAAAAACCCATCAGCTGACCTCACTAAAGGGCCGCGGAACCGCGGCCCAAGCGCGCCAATACCGCGGTTCCGCGGCCGTTTGAAGCCCTCATGCGCAGAAATTTTTACCATAATGATTAGGCGGCTATGGAAAGATTTTATGGGGGTATATTTGTAATTGTAGACATGCGGAGCAATTGTAAACCTAGGGTTTCTATGTCCTATAAATAGAACCCAAAGCCTTGTATTTTCTTATGCCTCTATTCATGAATAAAATTCTGTTTTCTTGAAGTTAGAGCGCATCAATCGTAAGTAGGTTATTTTTCTTGCCCTAGTTATAGTTTTTCATATCTGCCCTAGGTAAATTATTTTCTTGCCTTAGTTTAATTTAGTTTAGAATTTTATTAACTTGCAATAAATGTTTCTTCTCTTTAACAAAATCATGTCTTTCTTCATCCCCTCAATGAGCGAGTAGTTTCCTCGCTTGTTAGGGTTAGGAATAGGGAAGGATTTGAGAGATGAAAATCTCTCATCTCTTTTCGTTGCTAATCTTTTATGAACATTAGAACTCCATGCATACCTTCTTATTCCGCTCCCTATGGCACTCTACCCTCGAGGTAACGGTGATTCCGTAGTCTAAAGGCCCGGATTTTAAGGTTTTCCATGGAGGTTAGGGTAAAGATTAAGAAAGGAAGGACAAGGATCTAGAGGGAGAATCAATCTTCCCAATCATCCTAATCCCCTTTGTTAAGATTTACCATAACACTAATATGATATATTTAATTAAAGGCAATAGAAAGAGATGTAGATCTTTGTTTACCAAATTTTCCCTAAACCTAATCCTAGCAAGTTTCTAATTCTAGTATCACACAACTTCAATTTTTAGGTTTAATTATACAACCAAACATCATTTGGAATTAACTCGTAAGAACTTAAAGGAGATTTACAACATCCCTATGGACCGACCCGTATTCACCGGCTAGCTACATGCGACGCCGTTCTTGATTGCGGTAATTATATTTTTGATCGATAAAACCTCTCTAAATCATCCACACAGTGCTGAACTGCAAGGTAGGGTTCCATACAGCTCTGACCTGCATGGGCCACCAAAATAACCTGTCATGCCCCGCTTCCCGGTGTACGACGAAGGGGACGCGACTAGCCGCTACGTATTTACTCTGAAGTAAACACGCTAAGCGTATCTACGCAATATAAGTAAAATGCACAAGAGACAAAGACAATAGATATAATTGAACAACAACTTTGTTTATTAACATTCTTTTTACAATACATCAGAAAGTAGATACATGGAATGGAAAGCAATGCATAAACAGTGGCATAACAGAAATGGAAAATACAGAATGTAAATGTATACAAGTAACTAGAGCTCCGGGTCGAAGGCTAGCTGATCCAAGTCCTCGCTGGTGGGCTCGATCTCTAGTGAATCCGAATCACCTGATGACATTCCAAAGAAAAGAAAGAGAATGTCGTCAGCGAACAAATCGCTCCATAAGTCCTAAAGATAAGAGAGAAGTAGAATAGACAGAGAGAGAATATAACTATTATAATGTTGTTTGTTATGTTAACGTAGTTGTTTATAGCTTGGTACAGAAGATACCAGTGTATACGAGAGGAGTCCAACTTACACCGTGGACTTTGGTAACCCGTAGTACAAGACTCTGTCGATAATATCATGGAACAACAATATAGATGTAATTACGTCTTAAGTGACCACCTCATGCCACCTTTAACATATTCCGTACCAGTCTACCCCTTTATAAACCCCGTGATGTCTTGATTGTATTATTTGTATTGTTTGAATTGTATATTGTATATAGATGGATGACTTGCCAGAACCATGATATTAGTAAATAGATGTAACTGGAGAATCAAGTAGATGGATGTAAATCCATGGTTCGGTTCAATCAATATAGATTGAATAGATTGAATATATGGATTCATATTGAATTATAGTTTTGTAATTTCATACTTGAACATATTCAAGTCAGATTGATTATATTGAGACCCAGTCTGAGTCAGACACTTTGAATAGAACTTGAAATCCTGAATTAGTTTTGATATTATCGGTAACTGCTGCATATGGACAGCAGGATTTGTGTCTTTTTTAAAGACAATAACCGTGTTGATAATACCATTTGTTAAGTTGTCTACCTTAAATAGGCAAGCACCCATATCTCTGGCTCCCTGAGGCTCAAAAGACTAGTCCTGCTTAAACCTATGTTTACTAGGGTCCTTATTGTAATTTAATATAACTTGAGGGGGTTTTATGTAAAATAGTTTTGTATAATTTTCAAAATACACCTCAAGTATTTTATTATCGTCTTTAGAGTTTTCATGGATGTATATTTTATCAATGTGACATTTCTAGTGAATAAAACCTAATTTCATAATATATGGTATTTATTTGTAATATTGGAATTGTATGGTAATTTCTTGTAAATGGAATGTTTTTCTTGAATTTTGGAGATGTGGAATGTTATAAATATTAAAAATAGATATTTTGATATTAATTACATATATATATATATATTAAAAATATAAGTTTTATTTATAATAGAAATCGTATTTTCTAAGGAAAATTGTATATTAAATCTTTCGAGATCGTATGCTCCTTGCGGAGATTTGCATCTCACTTTACTAAGCCCGAGGATGTGTGATAATCCACACCATCCCAAACGGGTTCCCCGAAATGGGTTGTAGAGACGCAATTGCAAAGATTTGTTAAAAATACATTTCTTGTAGAAAAAGATTTTAATAGTCGAAGATAGTTATATGTAAAGTCGTATTTTCCCCAAATCTATGTTCCCAAATTCCCTTGTGCTATGTTACATATGAGTGTTGTGAGGAGGTAGGTCATTACCTCATGAGTTTTCAAAGGTAATACGGTTTAAAAAGTTCAAGTATGTCGAAATGAAATATGAAGGTATTTTAATGTAAAAATGGAATAAAACTTGCTACGGTTATTATTTTGATGCCAAATTTGTTCTATTATCTTTGTTAATGTTTAATGGTCATGATAAAAGAGTTTGGTATTATTGTGTTTAAGAAAAATATAACTTTTTAAGGGAAAACCGAATCGGAAGTCGGACTAACTCTGCTTCCGTCGGGTTTTAGTTTTGAATATTTTTAGAATAGTGAAAAGAGGAAGAAGTAGGTACTTACAGGTTATTAGACTAGAAGAGAGAAGGAGGAAGATGTAGGAGGTGCCGGTGCGTCGTTTCATTATCGGAATCTCCTCGGATCGTCGTCGCAAGTTCGTCGGAGTTTCGCCCTTTGCCAACTCCACTTGCACACAAAAAGTCTTGGGAATTTTCTTGAGAGATTGGGTAGGGATTTATGAGTGACGGGGGTGATTTGAGGGGTGGTATTTATAGGAAAAATCTAGGGTTTAGGGTAGTGAAAGGGTGTGATAAAAATTGTATTTAAATTTGCATTAAAAAGGATTAAAAGGGGGTATTTTAATTCTCTGGTTAATTGAAGAGAATTTAAATAGTGCAGGGGGAGTGGGGTAGGCCAAAGGGTGCAGGGGAATAAAGAAAATTAGGGTTTGGGCCGAGTTGACCCGGCGGCGCCGGCCGAGTCAGGCGAGTCGCCGGCCGGAGTTGGGCGAGTCGGGGCGCGTCTTGATGCCACGTGTCCCTGACGCTTGGTCTAGCCTCGTGGTCACGTTTATTTATTCTGTAATTTACACTATTACATGTAGTGCATGTATAGACTCTTATACTTCTAAAAGATTAAAAGAATTTAATTAAAAAATGTGTGGTTGATAGGATTTGAACTCTGGTGCTTTGGTTCAGCAGTGCAAGGTCTTACCAATGAGCTACAAGCTCCTTCTTGCTGTTAAAAAGAAAATCACATTTATAACTTGTGCTTAGGCTCAAGTACCCCTTTCTGTATTTTTGAAAAAATTGTACAGAAAGTCAGTGTTGTTACAAGGTGACTAGAAAGGTGTCAACGGGGTTAAGCCTCTAGGAAAACGAGATTTATTTTAATTAGGTTCGTACGAAAGCACGGGGAACTTCCCTCAGAGTACCGACACTGGCCTGGCTGACCGGTTAGCGAACTTGTAGAATGTAATTAATCCTGGCTAATTTTCTTTTTATGGTTTGAATGAAAATTTGATAAAAAATATTGAAAGACATCGATTAGACAAGATTAATAACCAATCTAATCATGCAAGAGCAATCGCTGAGTGTCTTCTTTTCTCTCTCCTAATTGCAGATACCTATGATGGGACTTAAGCTTCTATTAGATAAAAATAAACTCACGGGACCGAATTACAAAGACTGGCTGAGGAACGTAAATATTGCCCTTACCTACGTCCTTATTGCTAAAGCCCCTCCCGTCTCAGGGCCTGATTCTTCTGTTGTGGATAAGGAGATCCGCAAAATATGAGATATAGACTGTGCCACGGCCAAATGCATCGTGCTTGCTTTGATGGACAATGAATATCAGAAGCAACATCAGAAGATGGATGTGCAATCTATCTTTCTCCATACAAAGGAGTTGTATGGGGAGCAGTCTCGTACTCTTCACTACGAGGCCTCTAGAAAGCTATTTCAGATGAGGATGGCTGCTGGTACACCTATGGGAGACCATGTGCTGAAAATGATTGGACTTATTGAAGAACTAGAGGATCTGGGATGGACGATGGATAATGAGCAGTATATTGATATTTTTCTACAGTCTCTCCCCTGCCTTGGCTCAGTTTATAGTGAACTTCAACATGCACAATCGGAGAAGTCACTTCCTGAACTTCTTAATATGTTGAGGAGTGCAGAGAGCACGCTGAAAACAGCGAAAACTCCTGCTCTAGTTGCCGGGCTATCTTCCTCTTCCATTCTGAAAGCTAAGGCCAAGGGATAGAAGAAGAAGTATCCCATCAAACCGAGAGGCGGAATGAAAAGGGCACTGGGGAAGGACAAGACAGGGACTGCTGCATCGGGAAAAGGGGAATGCTTCTACTGCCATAAGACTGGGCACTGGAAGAGAAACTGCGTTGGGTACCTCGCCGAGCTCAAGAAGAAGAAGCATGTTGATGCTTTTTCTTCAGGTTTGTTTGTAACAGAAAACTGTTCTTCAATTAACTCTACTTCCTGAATATTAGATACCGGGTCAGGATCTCGCATCTGCAATTGTGTATAGGGGCTGAGAAATATCAAGGTATTGAAGAAAGGTGATCACACTCTCCGAGTTGGAAATGGTTCCTCTGTACATGTTGTATCAGTGGGAGAGTATCACCTTAGTTTGCCGTCTGGATATATATTGGTTTTGAACCCGTGTTATTTTGTACCCTCCATGTTATGTAATATTATATCAGTATCGTTGTTGGACAGTGAAGGATATAATTTTGTGTTACAAAGTAATGTTATGAACATTAACCTAAATTAACAGTTGATTGGGTCTAGTACATTAAATAATGGGATCTACGTCCTAAATCAACATACAGTTTTCAATATACAGCACACAAACAAAAGAAGGATTTCAGAGATAAATGAATCTTTCATTTGACATTGTAGAATTGCTCATATTAACGAAACAAGACTAATCAAGCAACATAAAGATGGATATTTAAACCCGTTTGAATATAAATCTTATGCGACTTGTCAGTCTTGTATCAAAGGTAAAATGACCAAAACTCCGTTTACTGGACACGGGGAAACAGCTGCTGAACTCTTAGGCCTCATACATAGTGATGTATGTGGACCAATATCTACACATGCTAGAAGCGGTTATTCTTACTTCATAACTTTTACTGATGATTTCTCGAGATTTGGACACGTGTTCTTGTTAAAACACAAGTCTGAAGAGGTTTAGTATGGAAGATTCCAAGCGAGGTAATTTACCCGCTTGTCATGGGATCACGCTCTCCAAAGAGATGTCTCCAAAGACTGATGAAGAGAGGGCTCCCATGAGCATTATACCCTAATCTTCGGCGGTAGGATCTATAATGTATGCGATGTTATATACTTACCCAGATGTAGCTTATGCACGGAGTGTATTAAGCAGGTATCAATCTAATCCTTGGAAGAAACACTAAACTGCTGTGAAGAACATTCTTAAGTACTTGCGAAGGACTAAAGAAATGTTCTTGGTGTATGGTAACGGAGATCTCCAAATGGAGGCATTTACTGATTCCAGTTACTAGAGCGATAAGGATGACAGTAAATCCATCTTGGGGTTTGTATTTACCCTATATGGAGGGGCGGTATGTTGGAAGAGTTCCAAGCAAGATACCGTTGCTGACTCCACGATGGAAGCTGAGTATATTGCTGCTAATGATACCGCAAAAGAGGCAGTCTGGATGAGGAAGTTCATTTCTGAACTTCAGGTGGTTCCATCCATTGCTAATCCAATACCTTTGTATTACGATAACAATGGAGCCATGGATTTAGCAAAGGAACCGCGGTCCATCAGAAATCCAGACATATCTTGAGGTCGTATCACCTCATCAGGGAGATAGTGGATCGCCAGGAGATCGAGGTACGAAGAGTAAACACGAAAGACAACACGGTAGATTCATTCACAAAGGTCATCCCTCAAGTCCAGTTTGAGAGACTGTTCGAGATGTTGGGCATGCGGTACGCCAGAAACTGGTTCTAGTGTAGACAGTGGGTACTTATTGCACCAACTACATGCCTTAGTGCAAGTGGGAGATTGTTGGATATGTATGTCCTAGAGGCCTGTATTGTATAGGATGCTAGGGATATATATGTACAGAAATAATCTTTGCTCAAAATGATAGTATGCTATCTGGTTTATCTTCATTTTAACATATGATGTGTTGTATTTCATGTCTTATATACGTGTTGATGAAGCCCTTAGGATGTTGACTTGACTACCAAGATTATGATGTAGATCATACTAGTGGGACTTGTGTAGTCTTCAAGCACATCCTTTAACAGTTCTAAGTCGAGAGAGTATCGAGACAGGGCATCGATATTCAAGAGTAGACTAGTGTGTACGTTTGTTGACCCTGGGGGCGATGGTTGATCCCACAACCATTGGTGTTTGACATCAAAGATTGTACACAGGTGCTCATTGAAGAATGGGTTCACCGAACAGGACTCGCCGAGAACTCCTAGTTGCGATATATACCTATCATCAGATAACAGTTCTCTGGTGACACTTGTACAGGTTAGTCTGTAGACTCGAGATCGTCATAGTGTCTTGTGTGGTTCCCACTGTGCTTTGATTTCCTCCCTACCATGGCTCTATTGAGTCATGCAAACAGGTGGATTTTAGGTATAGTCCTGAATCACATGGAGGTGGTAAGCGATAGGAGGGGTTTCGTCTCTCCCGGTATAGGGAGTTGATGTCGCGCTATACTCGATTGGCTATAACAACAAATATCTGGCCAAGGTTGTTGAGATTTACTGATAAGAGTTATCAGTAGTTTCTCGAACCGTTATGAGCCATACATCGACATGACTTATAAAGTTACTGGGGTCTGACGTTTACCACCCATAGATTTCATACGCGACGTATCAGACGAACAGACCGGATTATACGGTAAGTGTTGCTTACAGACTCGTTGGGGTTGGGATGAGTTCGCTCGTCGGCCACATTTTTCGTCATGTATCTGGGTAGTCGTTACGGACAGCTATTGCCGCTGACGGGCTTGTGGTTAAATCCACTGCCAGCGAACTGTCGAGTCTTTAAATTCCCACATAGAGGGTTCCCTGGCTCAGGAAAAATATGTAGAGGCCATAAGTTGTTACGGCAGGGTTTCGATCATGTTTGTGTACTGGCTACACGAATGATGATTCGAAGGATAATACTGGTAGGCTTTGGTTTAAGCCGGATACCGGTATTATATTATTGGATTATTGGTATCTCATTGTATTCGTATTTTTCGGAATACGAATACGGGTATATTCATACAGTATACGATGAAGTGTATTTTTGTAATTGTACAAGAATACATTCTAGAAGGAGACACCTCATATTGGATTTTTATTTTTATGAAAAATAGAAATGAGGTGGAATTTTGGAGACTTTTCCAAGCATGGATGAAGGTATGGCTCATTGCATTTTATATTCATTTGGGTTTACTATTGAAGTATGGTGCATTATTTTTGGAGAAAAATAATGCATGCTTAAATAATTAAAACCATAGCCATATCTTTTGTTTATGCTTGATGCTTGCTCTCATTCTCACTTACATTTTCTCTATCTAAACTATCTCCTTCTTCAACCTCAAACTCAAACCCTTCACATGAGTTGTGACTCATTGGGTTTTGAGATCAATTAATCCACTAATTAATCTCTACATCATCTAAGTAGTCACTTCTAGCACACTTTACTTCTTAGTTACTTCTTGAGAAGAGGTTAAAGTTTGATCCATAGCTCTCGGGTGGATCATCTACTTTCTAAAGGTGACCGGTGATCGATATCATCCAAAGCATCTAAGGAGCTCCGAGTCGTAGCCGAAAGAAGACCTGAAGGACCGGTTCCTTAGATATAACCCTTTCATAGTAGTTAAAAACTCTTGATTGGTTGCTAGTTACGGTTTAGTCTAAGATCCTAGGTTAAAAAGTAGATGTTGCATGGAAGAAAATTTTTGTTTGCCACTTCCGCCTCCTCACAAGTGTTGTGATGGTGTGCAACATCCAGCAACAGTGATCCCCTCGCCTAACTCCTCTAAACCCTCAACCGCTCTCTCTCACTATCTCTCCTTCGCTCTCTTCACCTCTTGATCATTTTCTCTCTCTCGATCTCCCTCCCCAAAACCGAGCTCCCCCACTTTACCGCTGCACCACCGGCCTCCTTCGCTGGTGACTACCGACCACTTTTACACCCCTTCACCACCTAACTCCAACCGTCGGAGATCTCTTCTCGCCGCCCTCACCATCAACCCACCAACACCACGAACCCACTGCCACCTCACCGCCTCTATCGACCCACCGAGCCCCTGCATCCATCGCCGCAGCCACCGCCAGCTCCACCTCGCCGACGAGCCCCGACCTCCTTATCTCCTCAACTCCATCTCCTCACCCGAGCGAGTCCCACCTCGCTACAACCGCCACCGGAGCTCGACACCGCCAATGTTACTTCCATCGACTCGAAGACTCCTCACCCGAGCCACTGCAAACCCGCCGGCAACCCACAGCCCCATTGCTGCCGCCATTGCAAACCCACTGGATCGTGTCGAGCCCCCAAGTACTCACCAGAGCCAGGAGAGTCGTGTGTGTATCATGCCGTGACATCTCTGTGCCGAGATCGTGCTCGTGTCGTACCGCCGTCTCAGTCGTGCCACTTTCGCCAAAGGCAAGAGAAAACCCATCTCTTGTTGTTCATGCTATTTTAATACCTTGGATAGATAATAATGTTAGATTATTTTTGTTAAATAGTAGTGTAGATGTGTGTTTTCGACCAATTACCAAACGCTACCCTAGTGTTTGATGTGAACTATAAACCAAAACATGTCTTGTTATGGCGGAACATACAATAGTTGTTGGCTATAGTGCCCTCAAGTCAATTATTGAATCACAAGCACGCAATTGTGATGATTGAGGAATGTCTTATATGGGTAGAACCGTCTTACTCGAGATGATAGTATGCTATCTGGTTTGTCTTTATCATCATGTACATGCATTAGGTGGCATGACATATCACTATTACATGTTGATAGAGCCCATAGGATTTTGCTTGACTACCAGTATTATGATAGAGATCATATATATGGGAGCTGGGTGGTCTATAAGCACATCCTTAAATGTCCTTAGTCGAGAGAGTATCGAGACTGGGCATCGATACTCCGGAGTAGACTAGAGTGTACTTATCGAGACCCCGACGAGGGGCGGTGGCCGGTCTCACAAGACATTGGTGTCAGCTAGTCACCTAAGATAGTATACAGGTGCTCATTGGGTTATGAGTATACTGGACGGACTCGCCGGGAACATTCTAGTTGGTATTATACTTATTGCCAGATAGAAGTTCCCAGGTGACATGAGTACAGGTTAGTCTGTCGACCTGAGATCGTCATTTGTCTCGTGTGAGTTCCCACCGTGCTTTCATTACTACCCTACCATGGCTCAAAAGAGTCGTGCAAATAAGTTTTAGTTGGGTACAGTCCCAATCCATATTGAGGAAGTGAGTGGATCGTCGGGGATTCGTCTCTCCCGGTATTGGGGGTTGATGTCATGTTGTGCACGGGTGGCCATCACCAGAAATCCTCATCCGAGGTAGAAGAGAATTACTGATTTGGATCAGTAGTTTCTCAGTGGGTGATGAGCTTCATACCGACACGAAATATCGTGTTATTAGGGATCTGACTTTATCCACCCCCTAGACTCGATATGCGATACTCTTAGATGAACAGACCGGACTAGATTGTCACGGACAAACTCAGTAGGGGTTTGGATGAGCTTGGTCGTCGGCCTTTCTTTCATTCAATACCTGGGTAGCCATTAAGTACAGCTAGTGCCGCTGACGTGCTTGTGGTTAAACCCACTGCCAGCGTATTGATGAGTCTTTAGAGTCCCACACAAAGAGTTTTCCTGGTTCAGGAGAAACGATGTAGTAGCCGTATTGGATATGTGCTGGGTTCCGATCGATTGATTGTACTATGTACCCGGACTTTCGATTGGACAGTTGATAATACTAGCCGGCTTGTGTTTAAGCCGGATTATTAAATCAGGTATTGATTTAATAATTTACGTATATATATTTCAATATGTATATTTTAGTATTATGTTCTTTGTGTTATTCTATCGCTTCGGGTATTCGTGTTTCGGTACGAATACAGGTATGTATATACTATAGAATGTTATCCGTATTTTTTACAGATAACATTCTAGAAAGTGGACATATCATTTTGTTTTGACCATTTATTTTATAAATGGATAATGAGGTGGCATTGACTTGATGGGAGTATAGTGAGGACCATGCTTGCATAGTGTGCACAAATGAATTCTTAATTTATTTGTGCATATTATTCAAGTATGGGCACATTTTTAAAATGGAAAAATTATTTTGTAAAACCATTCTTCCTTTGGTTATTTTTCCACACTTGGTTTTTTGTTAGAAAAAGGAGATGGTTCTTTTGTGATGATGGCACTCTCTTCTCCTCACCATTTAGCTTCATCCCATCTTGAGTTTCTTGAGTTGCCTCCACCTTCTTCTTCCACCTCCTCTCAACCCTCTCATGTGTTGAAAATCATGAGAGGAGGTGAGATGAGATAGATAGGCACTTAGATCATTCACTACATCCTAGGCATTCTAGACTAGCATCCTAGAATCCCTAGTTGCTTCACTTGCTTTCGATATGGAGCTAGAGCTATGAGCTACATTCCTCGGGTGGATCATTTTCGACAGAGGAAGACCGGCGACCAAGTTCACTCGATCATGCCACAAGGAGTTAAGGAGGATGACCGAAGAACGAAGGACTTAGTTCTATTGGTATAATCACTCTAACCCTTTAGTTTAGCTCTTTTAGTATTGCTAGTATAGGTTTATGGTTTCGATCTTGGGCAGGGTTTTGTTTGCGCCAAAATTTTTAAACGCCAGTTTTTGTTCCGTATCGGCCACGGTAGATGGTCAGGGCGCAGGCGAAACCCAGAAGTGGTATCAGAGCCAACCCATAAACCCTAGATTAACGGTTTTAGACGATGTTTAAATAACGAAACCGAAACAACTCCGAAACAATACCCTAAATCTTTAAGTTTCTGTCAATTTTTAAATAGTCTTCTAAAATTTTTTAAACAATTGCAGAAGATTACCTTTGTGACAACTAGAACACCTACCAAAAACGAGCCCCAAAGTATTTAGTTCGGCTGGCGAGACCGGACAAAAACCCGGCGTCGCCGGTTTTGTGAAGGCCTTGGGTCTTAAGGTTTTGTCTGTGTTCTAGTCTCTTGAATATTGGTTATATGGTATTGTTTGTTTTTGCCCAGATTGTATGTTGTGTTATCTTTGGTTTGGGGAATTGCGGAGTATTTTGAAGTCGCTATTTTTAACATTGTTTAAAAGTTTATCAGTACTTGTTTTAGCATCTGCGACCGTGAATATTATTGAGCGGTACAACCCGACTAGTTGTTATATGTTCAACTAGACGGGTTTGCGAACATAATATTCACGTTGATGTTCTGTGTTGTGCTGATATTGTGGTTGGATTGTCATGGTGGATAGCCTACAGTGCAATGGTAGTATTACAGTTTAGATTTATTTGTATATTCATTGTTGCGGGGCGAGCGTCCGACATGTGGACCGCCGTCTTTGCCAGATTGTATATTCTTTTATTTGGGCACGACCGGGTTGAGGTCGATGTCACCGTTGTATATCTTTTCTTTTCTGAACTAGGATTACCTCGTGGTGGAGTGCACGAATAGCTAGGTTCTAAAGGGCAACGGGCCCGCATCTTATGGCATTAAGACGGAGGGGGCCTTACTCTAGAATTGGCGGGCTATTCGCCGCACTCTTAGCGGGTATAGGTGACCCACGAAGGGGTGTTCAAGTTACCGTATCCCGTGAAGTGTTGGGTAGCCCATTCACTTTGTTGATTGGGGTTGCCTCACTTCTGAGATTGGCGGGTAACTTGCCGCACTCGTAAGGGTCCAGGTTTTCATTGCACAGGCTATCCACATGACTGGAGAACGTCGAGTTTCATTTGCGGCTCAAAGGAAACCCGAGGCTTCTAGATTATCCATTGTTCTGTATTGCTTATGATGTTTCTGTGATGTTGCTTATATCATGCCTGGGACGAATGTTATATATGTTAGTTATGTATATGCCCTAGAGGCCATTGTTGTACATATGATGTATATTATAGTGGATGCTTGGATATATATAGAGAGGACTTTCTTGATCGATATGATAGTATGCTATCCGGTTGCTCTTTGTCTTAACATGTTGACTTGTATTGTGTTACTGTCTTGCTCTCACATGTTGATAAAGCCCTTAGGATGTGTACTTGACTACTAGGACTATGATGCAGATCATACTAGTGGGGTGAAGGTAGTCCACAGTACATCCTATAACTGTTCCCAGTCGAGGGTGTATCGAGACAGGGCATCGATACTCCAGAGTAGACTAGCGTATATGCATCATGATCCATATGATGGGCGAGGATGATCCCACATCCATTGGTGTTTGACATCAAAGATGGTGTATGGGTGCTCAGTGGAGACTGGGTACACTGAACGGACTCGCCGAGAACTCCTTGTTGGTATTATACCTATCGTCAGATAGCAGTTCTCTGGTGACACTGGTATAGGTTAGTCTGTAAACCCGAGATCGTCATAGAGTCTTGTGGGATTCCTAATGTGCTTTGATTTCCACCTTACCACGTTCAAGAGAACGTGCAAAATGATGGCTTTTAGGTACAGTCCCGAATCACATGGAGGCAATGAGCAATAGGAGGGGTTTCGTCTCTCCCGGTATTGGGGGTTAATGTTGCGCTGTGTTCGATTGGCTATAACTGGAAGTTCCTGGCCAGGGCTGATATGGAGATCTACTAGTAAGTGTTATCAGTAGTTTCTCGACCTGTTAAGAGACTCACATCGACACGACTTATCGGTTACTGGGGTCTGACGTTTACCACCCCTAGACTGGATATGCGACATATCAGACGAAGAGATCGGATTGTACGGTAGTGTTATTGAGTGGATTCGCAGGATTATGTACAGGCTTGCTTGTTGATCTTCTGGTCGCTCAATACCCGGGTGGCTGTTACGTTTAGCTGTCCGTTTGCAGCTTGTGGGTGTTTGATATGATCATCACCTACTGCAGGCGTACTGACGAGTCTTTAGAGTCCTGCACAGAGGTTTCCTGGCTCAGGCGAAATAGAGTAGGAGCACATATGAGATATGTGCGGGACCGAGATTGATACGTGTATGTGATACCGTATTCTATTATCACGATATGTGATATCGACCGGGTATATGTGATATAGCCGGGTTATCGGATCAAGTGTTGATTCGATAAAATGATACATATTATATGCTCACTTAAGTATTTATTATTCTCACTTATGATATATTTAACATATATGTGATATTATTATATTGTTTTCTTTTGTTCACAAATGATATATATTATTATTGTGACATGTTTGGTTATACATGCAATATGGGTGTATGAGACTTACACCATGCTATTAATAATGTTTGGGTTTCCATTTATATCAAGTAATTCTAAATTAAGTGGAAATGACTCATGGTTAGAAGCTTGGAGAAGCTTGTTGATAACCATTGACTTAGTCCACCCTTTTTTGTTTCACTTGAGATATTTTGTTAACCTAACCATTACACATAGCTATGGTTAACTCTCTACATGAGTTAGTGCATGCCATATACTCACCCAAGGTTGCATTTCTAATCTCACTTCAATTATTTTTAATCACTTCATCTTCTTCTTCCTCATTGCAAAAGTTTTCTAGCTTTTGATCTTATGATGAAAGATTGTGAGAAAAAGAAAACTAAAGTGAGCAAAATTCCCACTTCATCATCCTCTTCTATACTAGCCATATAGATTAGTATGTTAGCTTCACTAATTCCATATTAGTGAAGTCATAGCTTGAGTTTGTATTTCCTCGAAGTATATTATCTTGGATTTCGAAGTCTTCAAGCAAGCATGGATCATTCGACTTGTGGAGCCTATCAAGAGTCCGGGAGTTCTTGGATCGCAGCAAAGGGACCACTATTCGGAGCTTATGAACTGAAGGAACAGACTACAAAGGTTGTAATCCCTAATCACTTAGAAGTAAAGTTGTTTGCTTTAAGTTTCCATTTGATTCTCTAGTTAAAGATCTAGGTTTAAGGTTGTTTAAGCAAGGCAAAATTTTAATTTGGCATGGACGATACCATCCGAAACCTTGCTGCCGTGCTTAGGAACCCCACAGTGGTATCAGAGCCTAGCTAAGGAATTAGACGGATTGTGTAGGATTACGAAACCGAAACAACTCCGAAACACCCGTTTAAAAACCCTAGTTTTTGTCGAAATTTTTCAGGTGTCAATTTTTTTTTTAAACAGTTGCAGAATGATGTTTGAGATACATAATGAACACTGTACAAAATTCACCCCCTTCCCTCGGAATTTGGCCGGCCACATGGGCAAAAAATCCGGCCTGCTCGGATTTTTGAAGGAGTTTGGGGTTGGGTTTTGGGTGGTGTTCCAGTCTCTGGTACTACAGGTGTTGTTTGTTTTTGCTAAAATTGCATGTGATGTTAATTTACTGCACTAACTATTCGGAGTATTTCGTATTTGTAATTCTAGGTTTAGTTTCGTGTATTTTAGACAGTGTTAAAAAGTTCGAACGGATCTCAATAACTCACTTTTTTCCTTGCTGGAAATTTTCCAAGTGTTGGATTTTTTCCTTAGTTTAAAACTTTCAGAAAATCATGTAAGCGATTCTGTGAACCCTCTAAAAGAACGAAACCTTAACTCGATTATATGACCGTCAAAACCGCCACTAAACTCTAGGGTTTGTGGTAGTTCAGCGGTGCCATAGGTGAGGTATTGGTTGATCCTTCTACGGCTGGTTCATAGGAGCTGTTGCATGTTCTGGGGACCTTTTAAACTCCGCTCAAGTGTTGAGCTGTTTGGGAAATTTTGGGTGTTTGTTTATTCGTTCGAAAAGTTTAACATTGTCTAGTTATCTAGATTGTGATACAATATGTGGAATTCATATAGTTAGGCATGAAATCCGTAATATGTGATATTTTGGGTTTATGATGTCTAAGGTAATTATGGATTCCAAATGTTGTAGTTTTTCACTTTCTTTTTTGCGACCGTAAGTGTAATATGTGGTGTATCGCCAATTTCGTTGCTATACATCAACGATAATTGGGATACGCATATTTACTTACGTTGATAACATGTGGTGTTATGTGTTGCTGTGATATGTTATATTGGATCGTCGTGATTTGAATAGCCGGGGGTTTTATGTGAGATGAGAGTTTTTATTTTCATTCATGTAAAATTCATTGCATTTAATATTCTTTTATTGGGGCACTTCCGGGTTGAGGATGATGTCACCATTGTTGTATATTATTTGCTTTTCTGTATTAGGATAGACCCAAGGTAGGGAGCACAAGTAACCGGGTTTTAGAGTCCAATGGGAGACCAACTTGAGGAGTCGAGTCCGGGTCTCCTAACTCTAGAATTGGTAGGTTGCTTGCCGTTCTTGTAGGGGTCTAGGGATGTGGATTTGGCTATTCATCGCGATCGTGAAATCCGTGTTTTATACAGGCTCAAAATAAAACACGGACCTCCTAATATATCCAATATTTCATATGTTATCTTCTGCTACAATGTTCTGTGATGAGATCATATTACTGCCTGAGAAGAATATTTTATTATTATATATATGATATATAATAGACGTTGCTTATGTTTTTCACCCGCGCTAGTCCCGTCCCGGTATGCCGTTAGTTAAGTAACCTAACGGTGCATAACGGAACATTATGGCGAATGCGGATGGCATAAGAGTACGTTGTATTTTCGTTTCTTCTGTGATGATTAGGAAGCTTAAATGATGTGATTTTCGTTAATGAGATTAATGAAAGAAAAGAAACATAAAAGATGTTGTAGAATCAAATTTTCAAAAATGGTAGCTCTAGTTTTTGCTTTGTATAGCGATATTCCTTGTAGAATATCCAGCACCTTATTCGATAAGGAAAGAGCCGAGATCCCTTCACCGGGAGTGACCTCTTTAGCAAAACTAGCAGATGTTACAACTCACTCGGTTTTGTTTTTGATTGCTTCTATAATTCTTGCTTTGCATAGCGGTATTTCTTGTAGAATATCGAGTACCTTATTCGATAAGGAAAGAGCCGAGATCCCTTCACCGGGAGTGACCTCTTTAGCGAAACTATTAAAAGTTTCAAAAACACTCATTTTCAAAATCACTTGTTTCTACAACGATATCGAATTCATTACGCGAAAGGTTTTCTGAAAAGCCTAACGTAGCCCTCCATCATTTCAGATAAGTAATATTTAATACTCGTGCTATGGTAGTTTGGCATGCATCAAGGCGTAGTGTACGGTAGCTGATTAGTACTTATCTGTAGCATGAGATGCGATTGGATTAGAGTATTCATACGGCATTGTTTGGCATGCGTCAAGGGTCGTACGGGTAGGTTTATTTCAATCAGGAAATGACGGGTTGAACTTGACTAGCGAACTATGGGTTGTTTGGCATGCGTCAAGGTCATAGGACGCTAGGGGTAAAAAGTATTATCGGAAATTTCAAGTGTTGAAATTTGCAATGAGATTGCATACCCTCTATGAGATAGTTGGATCCCAATACTCACTGCGAGCAATAGTTGCTCCTGGGAGAGTTTTACACTTTACAATTAGCTAACCCATTAGGTGTCTAGAAAGGTGTTAATGGGGCTACCCTTAAGGGAAGATGAGGTTTATCTTAATTAGGTCCGTGCGAAAGCACGGGGAACCTCCCTCAAAGTACCGGCACTGGCCTGGCTGAACGGTTAGCAAAGTTGTAGACTGTAATTAATCCCGGCTAGTCTTTTCTTTTTAGCATTTTTTGAAGGGAGATTTGATAAAAACAGTGGGAGCCATACTGATTAGATAAGATAATAAACAATCTAATCTTGCAAGAGCATACACTAAAGTGTTTTCTTCTCTCTCTCTCCAGGTAGCGACCATGTCACATCTTAATCAAGATAATAAGATTGATGTATTGACCGAACCCGCTTGTTATACTTGTTGGAGATAGTGCCCTCAGAGTCAATTATTGGATCACAGGCACGTGATTGCAATGATTGAGGGAGGACCTATCCCGGTAGGACAGTCTTACTCGAGATGATAGTATGCTATCTGGTTTATCTTTATCATCGTGTACTGCTTTAGGTGACCTGACATGTCGCTATTACACGTTGATAGAGCCCCTAGGATTCTTGCTTGACCACCAGCAGTATGAGGGCGATCATATAAGTGGGAGCTGGAGTCTATAAGCACATCCTTAAAAGGTCCCTAGCCGTGGGAGTTTCGAGACAGGGCATCGATGCTCCAGAGTAGACTAGTGTATACAGTCGAGACCCCGACGAGGGGCGGTGGTCGGTCTTACAAGCCATTGGTGTCAGTTGGTTCACCTAAGATGTATACAGGTGCTCATTGGGTTATGAGTACACCGGACAGGACTCGCCGGGAACATGCTAGTTGGTCTTATACCTGACGTCAGATAGCAGTTCCCTGGTGACATGTGTACAGGTTAGTTCATCGACCTGAGGATCGTCATTTGTCTCGTGTGAGTTCCCACTGTACTTTGATTACTACCCTACCACGCTCAAAGGAGACGTGCAAACAGGTTTTAGTTGGGTACAGTCCCGAGCCACATGGAGGCAGTGAGCGGATCTTCGGGGTTCGTCTCTCCCGGTATTGGGGGTGAGGTCGCGCTGTGTCTAGGAGAGCCAGAACATGAAAAGTCCTTGGCCAAGGCAGGAGATTTACTGGTAGGTATTCCAGTAGTATCTCAGGGTGTTCTGGGCTGATCTCTGACATGACTTGTACCGCTTTTGGGGGTCTGACTTTTACCAACCCTCTAGGCCCGCCATGTGATGCTCATAGACGAACGGACCGGACTGTACGGATATTGTCACTGACAGGCTCAGTAGGGTGTCAGGATGAGTTCGCTCATCGACGTCCCTTTTAGTCAATAGCTGGTAGCCCGTCACGTATGGCTAATACCTCTGACGTGCTAGTGGTTAAATCCACAGCCATAGTATTGACGAGTCTTTAGAGTCCCCCACATTCAGTTGCTCAAGTTTTCGGGCGAAACGCTGTAGAGGCCGTATGGAGATATGGCAGGGTTCGATCAGATACGTGCGGTATTGCACGGATCAGGATCGAACGGATATTACTAGCCGGCTTTGGTTTAAGCCGGATCCTAGTATAGTACAGTGTAGATTTTGTCTCATTGCATTTGTATTTCGGTCGGAACACAAATGCGGGTGTGTATACACAGTATCGGGGTTTTCCTGTAATTTATTGCGGGACCAGTTTTCTGGAGTTGCCAGTTTGCTTTCCGTTTCGGCCATATTTCTTTGTATCCTTCATTGGCCGAAGATTGGTGGAGGAGGGCTTATTTGCATTTGTGCAAATAAGCAATATGGAGCGTGTTCTTTGCATACTTTTGTGTCATGATGGAGCCCCATCCTTTGACCTTCCATGGTTCATGATTGCTTGACTTTTTGTAGCAATCATGGTTGTTGATTAGTTGGTGGAGTGTGGATTTGTTAGTGATCATTGCTTGACTTTGGAGTCATCATGCTTTTGGTGATGGTTGAATATGATAACCATTTTCCTTTCACTTGATTATTCTTGTGGCTATCCTTTTTCACTCTCTCCCTCTCTCATTCTCACTCTCCCCATTCACCATGGCTGGCCATCATATGGTAGGGGCTGTCCTAATATTTCATGGGGGGATTTTGGTCTTTTAGCTTCACAAAAATCCCATAGTTCCACCTCCAAAGTATAGTTCATTCCTCCACCAAATGGCAAACTCCATAACCCCAAATGAGACATGGTTCTACACCATTCTGCAGCAAACCTTGGGCACGTCGACTCGCCAGCTTCGTGCCCGAGTTGCCTCGGTATAGAGGTGGGAGCCCGTAAAACAAGCAGGCGACGTGGTGCCCTTCCGGCGAGGAGGTGGAGACAGGACATTCCGCGGGAGATCGGGATGACGGCGAGAAGACCGAAGGACACGGACCGCTCGGTATATCTCTCTTCCCCATCTAGTAGTTAGCTTGGACTAGTTAATGGTAGGATCCGGGTTTTAGTGCGCGGTGGTGCCGGTTTGAAAAATTAAAGTTAACCACCGCTTCCGCATTTGGCCTCGGGATGGAGGCCGGGGTGCCGCCGTGCACTTACAGTGGTATCAGAGCCTCGCCATTAACATAGTCTAGCTTTGTCTAATGTGTTTTACATTTCCGATAGAACAATTTTCCAAAAACCGTATTTTTTCTTCACATCAGTTTCTGTCGAAATTTTTTGAAGTCCAAAAATTTTTCAGGTTGTTTCAGAATGATGTATAGGACATTCTAAGAGTTCTGTAAAAATTTGGGCTCGTGAACAGTCCAAACCACCGCGGAACCGCGGCCAAACCCATGCTTGGGCCGCGGTTCCGCCGCGACTTGAACTGTTCAGTCCCCCAAAATTCTACAGAATGCTCCTGAGTGGAAAATAGGTTTTATGGAATGTTATTTTTTGTGCCCAGATTTCTTGATGTGCTACAGTAGTACTTGGGGGCCCACTTGGTAAATTTGATCGATCGGATATTTAAAACACATTATTTCACAGTATTTACATTATATCTGCGACCGTGAATGTCACTTGATCGGTAAATCCTGTCTAACTGCTATAGCTCGGTTAGACGGATTTGCGAACGTGACTTTCACGTTGATGTTCTGTGTATTGCTGTGATGTTGCGGATTGGTCGTGGGGGATAGCCTGGATGCAATGCTAGTATAGTTTTGGTTGTATTATGTACATTTGATATTGCGGGGCGAGCGTCCGACATGTGGACTGCCGTCACTGCCTGTTTGTATTATTATTTTGGGGCACGACCAGGTTGCGGTCGATGTACCCGTTGTATGTATATTTTACTTTCTGTACTAGGATTACCTTAAGGAGGGGTGCACGGAAAGCCAGGTTCTAGAGGGTAACAAGCCCGCATCTCATGGCATTGAGACGGAGGGGGCTTCACTCTAGAATTGGCGGGCTGTTCGCCGCACTCGTAGGGTGTACAGGTTGACCCAGGAGGGGTGCCCAAGTTGCCGGATTCCGTGAAGCGCTGGGTGGTCCATTCACGGTGCTGAAGGGGGCTGCCTCGCTTCAGGTTTTGGCAGGTAACTTGCCGCGCCTGTAGGGGTCTAGGATTTCTTTGCACAGGCTATCCACACGACCAGGGGAACGTCGGGTTTCAGTAGTGGCTCTGTGAAACTCGGGGATCCCAGATATCTGTATTGTTCTGTGATGCTGTACATTTCTGTGATGTTGCATTTTTTTTCACGCCTTGAGCGAAATATTATATATTGGTATATATATTAGTAGATGTTGTATATGTTTTGCATCCACGCTAGTCCAGTCCCCGCTCTGTCGTTAGTTAGCTAACCTAACGGGTAATGACGGGACCCAGTGGCGAATGCGGATGGCATATACGTACATCAGTATATTTTCGTTCTTTATGGTGTGATCAATTGATGGGACTGCGTTGATTCGGATCAATGCAAGTTAAAAACAAACCTAATTTGATGTTGTTGGAACACTTTTCAAAAAAGCTGTTATTGCAAGGACGTTCACTTTTGTTTTGCACCGTGGTATTCAGTTGGAATATCCTGCTCCTCAGTCGACGAGGCAAGGGCCGAGATCTCTTCACCGGGAGTGACCCCTTGGACAAAAAGTTTGCGTCAGGGCAATAACTTCACTATAGCCGATTACTTTTGCTTTGCATCGTGGTATTTAGTTGGAATATCCTGCACCTCATTCTACGGGGAAAGAGCCGAGATCCCTTCACCGGGAGTAACCTCTTTAGCAAAGGTTTTCGTCACTATATTTTTAAAAGCTATCCGTTCCTTCAACGATATCAAGTTCATTACGTTAAAGGTTTTTGCCAGAAACCATTCGTAGCCCTCCGTCGTTTCATATAGGTGGTCAATAGTATTCAAGCTGTGTATGTTGGCCAAAGTCAAGGCACAGTGATTGGTAGCTATTGGGTATTCATATGCAGCATAGATAGATGCGTTGGTTTGGGGCAGTCGTACTACTATTTTGGCCAAAGTCAAGGGTATGTACGGGTGGGCTCAAATTAACCTGGAGAATGACGGGTAGAACTTGACATGTGACTTATGATATGTTGGCCAAAGTCAAGGTCATAAGAGCATGGGGCAAAAATCCACATCGGGAGTTTCAAAAGAACTGAAACTTGCCAGATATGCGCATACCTTCTGGAGTGTAATAGCGTGAGCGGATTCCGTCACGTTATCATGCGATGATAGTTGGATCCTGATTCCCACTGATGAGTTGGTTTACTCCTCGGGTCATCCCGACTAATTCTTCTTTTAGGTTTGGAGGAGAATTTGACGGTACAGTGGGAGGTTTTCTGATTAGATAAATTGGTAACCATTCTGATCTAGGTTAGAGTGCACGCTGAGTGTTTCTTTTCTCTCTCTCTTCGGCAGTGACCATTGACCCGACCCTAAGACTATGACTCAGTGACCAAGTTGACCGAACCTTCTTAACACTGGCTTTTGGATTGTCAGAGTTGCAAACCTCATTACCACTCCTACTTTTACCCTTTTCTCCAGGACACCCCGTATTACTACGAACGTCCACTTCCATTGGACAAAACCATCGTATGGTTAGATACGAACTCGAAAGAATTTATTCGAGGATGGTTTCAGGTTCTGGAGAAAACGGATAGGACTATTCAGTTGTCTTTTCTTTTTACCTTCTCTCAGGTTGCGAGTACTCCTTGGTTTGGGAGACAGTACACCTATTACGCAAATTGGATAGTCTTCTTCCAAACCTTAGGCTGGTGCCGAACGGTGGGGAATGAAGAAAACCAATTAGCATAACAATGGTGTGCAGAAGGTATTAAGTTACGACAAAGCAAGGGATTAGTAAGAGGGCAAAGTAAATTGCAACTGATATTCATGACCAAACCAGGTATTTCATTACCACTCCCAAATCACCTTTGTATTTCTCCAGAACACTCCGTATCACTATGAAGATCCACAGTTTATTGGATACTCCATCGTATGGTTATATACGAACTCGAAAGGAACTTGTTCCAGTTCGGGGATGGATTCTGGTTCAGGAGAAATAGGAATAAGGTTTATTCGGTTGTCTTTTATCTTCACCTTCTCTCGCTTTGCGAATGTTCCTAGGATTAGGACAGTACACCCATTATGCTTATTGGATAGTCTTCTTCCAAACCATAGGCTGGTGCCGAACGGTAGGGAAGGAAGAAAACCATTTGGCCTAAAGGAGTGTACAGAAGATAATGACTAAAGACATATAAAGGGATTTGGAGAGGTGGAAAAGAATTATACGGTTACAGTCGTGAATCTGGAAGAGGCATTACTAGGAATACCCGGATACCCCATCGAAACATTTCAATATTTCAGTTTCACTGTGTACTGTTAAAGGAAAACTGATTTCCCAATTAGTCCTTACTCCAGGGTATGTATTTACCAGGTATGATTCTCACATCTGTATGGTTTTACAGATGATGAGTGTGAGTAGGTTAGTGGGAATTAGGTGATCATCCTCATAATATCGGGATTCGTTGTAATCGGTGATATTTGAGGAAATCACCTGGGCTGTTTGCCGGTCGGCAAATATTTGGTTTTGAATATCCGCTGTTATGCACCAATTTCAAATCGATATATCTGTACGTCTATTTTCATAGAGTGAGATATACCTTTTTGAAATTATGTCTATGACATTTACCTATATCAGTGGATGGTTAGGTAAGGAGCATTAAACAGCGGTGTAATTCTTCATAACCAAAGGTACAGTTTTCAACCTACGACACACAGGGATTGAGTTATCAGACTCAAGGGACTTATACAGAGTATTGTATGTTGTCCAGCGTCCATCAGGACAGAGGGGTTGGTCCTCGTACTATATTCGGTTTACTTATGACTTCTCTAGTTTTTAGACAGGTGTTTCGTAGAAACACAGGGTCTGAATTTTGAGAAGTTATAGGTATTTGAATAGAGTAGAGAACCAGGTGTAGCAAGTATCGGGATTCTTCAAAGTGATCGAAGATGTAGATACTTGTGTATGGTATTCAGTTGATAGCAATGATTAAGAGAACTTGCTTCTCTTTTCAGGTTACTCATAATTGGAAGCATTCCTAAGTTGAGTAACGCTGATCGGCCTCCTTCCATTTAGTTAACATGCACTGGAGACAGCTGCATGATTTGAATCTGGTTCAATTAAATCAGTGCCTCTGGTTCTATATTAGATATAGAACAGTTCATATCTTAATGATGTTAAGGTACGGGGAGTTGTCCGGCCTATGCTTAAAACCAGACTCTGGATAACTCAAGGCACGTTTCTGTAATAGCTGTTTGTGGGTTGACCCAGGTTATGACGGGGGTTGACTTTCTACCTTCTGGAAGAACAATAGCGATATTGTTCTAGACTCTTCACAGTTTTAAATAAAATGCATTTTTCAGAAAACAGTAGTGGAAGTATGGTAGAACTGGAAGTGATTCCAGAACCACAAACGATTACTGAAGATTTGATAGGAACCTAAAGATTCAATCTGGTTTGACATTCCATTGGCCACTCCGCAGATACGGTGGGTAACTTCAGGCACCCGAGAGGTACTCCGGTGGCCTCAAGGACGGTGACAGGGAAGTTTTTGTTTACTCACACTTGCCATTGCTGTTGTTCCAGGTTACGAGACCCGGCGGGAGGATGAGTATAGCGTCGTTCTAAACTAGCTTTAGAAGTGTACGTCTATATGACTCTGCCAGAGGGTTGTCGTAGTCAGTGGGAGCAGCGGAAGCATTGGTGGACAGGTGGCTTATGTCTATTTATAGACTAAAGCAGATATAGCGGAGATAGATCATCCATTTCTGATGTGACAGTCATAGGTTTGACTTCATCAGAATAGGGGATGGATCTGTTGAGAAGGTAGTAGGGTATGATATCATGATATTTGGATGACATAGACAGAATAGGAAAAGAAACTCCTATACTACGATCGGTTATACTTTGGTCGTCACACAATGGTTTCTCCACATGGGACTTAGACATTATATCAGACATTCTGGTTGCTAGATCTATAGTTTTAGATCTAGATTTGGGTGGTTTCCCAATCAGGGTACTTAGACAACATTCTAAGGGTATTTAGAATGGACGACTCCTGGCACGGTAGTGTACCGGCAGATGATGGAGTCACCCTCTCTAAAGGTGTCTTACAGACTAAAGGGGAGAGGGATGCGCATGATTGGCAGATCACTTGCTCAGGCAATTGAGTCAATCATGAGATGTCAAGTACCACACCAGATGTTGTTCTTGCACCAGATGCAATAAGTTGACATTGATCCAATCCTGGAGAAACAGTCAGAAGCAGTTTTAGAACATAAGTGGATGTTCTAGGGATATGATAATGACAGCCTCATTCGGGAGACAGTTATCATTCCAGGCTTCCAAGGTGACCTGGACGACAAGGAGGTTGTCAGAGTTATAGATTTTCCTTCTGACGAGGGGCAGTATTTTGGACAGGTGGTCCAAGGCAATACTGAGGGAGGCATTGTTGGAGATAATGCCCTCAGAGTCAATTATTGGATCACAGGCACGTGATTGCAATGATTGAGGGAGGACCTATCCCGGTAGAACAGTCTTACTCGAGATGATAGTTTGCTATCTGGTTTATCTTTATCATCGTGTACTGCTTCAGGTGACCTTACATGTCACTATTACACGTTGATAGAGCCCGTAGGATTCTTGCTTGGAGGCCAGCAGTATGAGGGCGATCATATAAGTGAGAGCTGGAGTCTATAAGCACATCCTTAAAAGGTCCCTAGTCGTGGGAGTTTCGAGACAGGGCATCGATTCTCCAGAGTAGACTAGTGTATACAGTCGAGACCCCGACGAGGGGCGGTGGCCGGTCTCACAAGCCACTGGTGTCAGTTGGTTCACCTAAGATGTATACAGGTGCTCATTGGGTTATGAGTACACCGGACAGGACTCGCCGGGAACATGCTAGTTGGTCTTATACCTGACGTCAGATAGCAGTTCCCAGGTGACATGTGTACAGGTTAGTCCATCGACCTGGGGATCGTCATTTGTCTCGTGTGAGTTCCCACTGTGCTTTGATTACTACCCTACCACGGCTCAAAGGAGTCGTGCAAACTGGTTTTAGTTGGGTACAGTCCCGAGCCATATGGAGGCAGTGAGCGGATCTTCGGGGGTTTCGTCTCTCCCGGGATTGGGGGTGAGGTCGCGCTGTGTCTAGGAGAGCCATTACACGAAGTCCTTGGCCAAGGCAGGAGATTTACTGGTAGGTATTCCAGTAGTATCTCAGGGTGTTCTGGGCTACACTCCGACACGACTTGTACCGCTTTTGGGGGTCTGACTTTTACCAACCCCCTAGGCCCGACATGCGATGCTCATAGACGAACGGACCGGACTGTACGGATATTGTCACTGACAGGCTCAGTAGGGTGTCAGGATGAGTTCGCTCATCGACGTCCCTTTTAGTCAATAGCTGGTGGCCCGTTACGTATTGGCTTATACCTCTGACGTGCTAGTGGTTAAATCCACAGCCATAGTATTGACGAGTCTTTAGAGTCCACCACACTTTCAGTTACTCAAGCTTTCGGGCGAAACGCTGTAGAGGCCGTATGGAGATATGGCAGGGTCCGATCAGATACGTGCGGTATTGCACGGATCAGGATCGGACGGTTTGTACTAGTGGCCGTATAGATATATGGCAGGGTTCGATCTGATACGTGAGGTATTGCACGGATCAGGATCGGACGAACATTACTAGCCGGCTTTGGTTTAAGCCGGATCCTAGTTTAGTACAGTGTAGATTTTGTCTCTTTGCATTTGTATCCGGACGGAATACAGATGCGGGTGTGTATGCACAGTATCGGGGTTTTCCTGTAATTTATTACGGGACCAGTTTTCTGGAGTTGCCAGTTTGCATTCCGTTCCGGCCGGTTTTTCTTTGTTCTTTCCCGGCCGGACTTTTCCGATGGAGGGGGTTATTTGCAATTGTGCAAATAACATTTGTGGAGGGGGTTTCTTGCATAAAAGATTGATTATGATAGCTTCATATCTTTCATCCATCACTTGCTTTAATGAGATTAGAAAGGGTATGGTTTGGATGTGCTTTTGTAATGATAATGTCTTTTGATGTGGTCACCTTTTCTTCTCTCCTACACTCACCTCCCTTAATGCTTCATATTCTTTCCTCCTCCATTTCTAAGTTGATAAGTTTTTTCCATGGTTGAGAGAGAAGAAGATGAGAGCTTCATCTTTGAGAGAGTAGCATTCTTGATCTCATTTTACATGTTAAGAAAAATGCAAGCACCATTTTTCTTATCTTGTTTCCTCCATCATCTTCTAATGGCAACGAACCAAAATGAGACATAGCCTCTACACTACACTTCCTACAGCAAATCTTGGACGCGTCGACTCGCCAGCTTCGCGCCCGAGTTGCCTCGGTATTGAGGTGGGAGCCCGTAAAAGATGCAGGCGATGTGGTGCCATTCCGGCGAGGAGGCGACGACCGGAGTTTCCGCGAGGAGATCGGAGAGGAGATGAAGACCGGAGGACTCGGATCAGTCGGTATATCTCTAACCCGTCTTGTTGTTAGCTTAGACTTGTTAATGGTTACGATCCGGAGTTTAGTGCGCGGTGGTGCCGGTTTGCAAAGTCCGCAAAAATTAATGTTTATCACCGTTTCCGCATTTGGCCGTCGGATTGACGGCCGGGGCGCCGCCGTGCACTTACAGTGGTATCAGAGCCTCGCCATTAACTTCGTCTAGCTTCGTTTGATGTGTTTTTCAGTTCCGATCGACCAAAATTCCAAAAACCGTATTTTTCCTTCACATCAGTTTCTGTTGAAATTTTTTGAAGTCTAAAAATTTTTCAGGTGATCTCAGAATTATGTGCAGGGAGTTCTAAGAACTCTGAGAAAAAACGAGACAATGAACCCTCACCTCGAGCGCGGAACCGCGGCAAGAACCCCCTTGTTGCCGCGGTTCCGCCGCAAGTTGGTGGGGTCAATGCTTCGTATTTTTCCAGTGGGCTTCTGGGCTTATTTTAGGGGTTTTGGAATATTAAAGTTGGGCCAATTATTTCTGTGAGTGCTACAGTTTTCTTTGGGGCCCACTTGTTAATTGTTTGATCAATCGGAAAATTTTAAACACATTTTTCACAGTATTTACATTATATCTGTGACCGTGAATGTCACTCGATCGGTAAATCCGGTCTAACTGCTATAGCCCGGTTAGACGGATTTGCGAACGTGACTTTCACGTTGATGTTCTGTGTTTTGCTGTGATGTTGCGGATCGGTCGTGGGGATAGCCTGGATGCAATGCTAGTACAGTGTTGTTGTATTATGTATATTTGATATTGCGGGACGAGCGTCCGACATGTGGACTGCCGTCACTGCCTGTTTGTATTATTCTTTTGGGGCACGACCTGGTTGCGGTCGATGTACCCGGTGTATGTATATTTTACTTTCTGTACTAGGGTTACCCCGCGGAGGGGTGCACGGATAGCCGGGTTCTAGAAGGCAACAAGCCCGCATCTCATGGCATTGGGACGGAGGGGGCTTCACTCCAGGATTGGCTGGCTATTCGCCGCACTCGTAGGGGGTATAGGATTTCATTGCACAGGCTATCCACACGACCAGGGGAACGTCGGGTTTCAGTAGTGGCTCTGTGAAACCCGGGGATCCCAGAGATCTGTATTGTTCTGTGATGCTGTACATTTCTGTGATGTTGCATTTTATTCACGCCTTGAGCGAAATATAATATATTGGTATATATATTAGTAGATGTTGTATATGTTTTTCATCCGCGCTAGTCCAGTCCCCGCTCTGCCGTTAGTAAGCTAACCTAACGGGTGATGACGGGACCCAGTGGCGAATACGGATGGCATATACGTACGTCAGTATATTTTCGTTCTTTGTGGTGTGATCAATTGATGGGACTGCGTTGATTCGGATCAATGCAAGTTAAAACAAACCTAATCTGATGTTGTTGGAACACTTTTCAAAAAGCTGTTATTGCAAGGACGTTCACTTTTGTTTTGCATCGTAGTATTCATTTGGAATATCCTGCTCTTCAGTCGACGAGGCAAGGGCCGAGATCCCTTCACCGGGAGTGACCCCTTGGACAGAAGTTTGCGTCAGGGCATTAACTTCACTATAGCCGATTACTTTTGCTTTGCATTGTGGTATTCATTTAGAATATCCTGCACCCCATTCTACGGGGAAAGAGCCGAGATCCCTTCACCGGGAGTGACCTCTTTAGTAAAGGTTTTTCGTCACTATATTTTCTAAAAAGCTATCCGTTCCTTCAACGATATCAAGTTCATTACGTTAAAGGTTTTCGCCAGAAACCATTCGTAGCCCTCCGTCGTTTCATATGGGTAGTCAATAGTATTCAAGCTGTGTTTGTTGGCCAAAGTCAAGGCACAGTGTTTGGTAGCTGTTGGTTATTCATATGCAGCATAGATAGATGCGTTGGTTTGGGGCAGTCGTATAGCCTTGTTGGCCAAAGTCAAGGGCTTGTACGGGTGGGCTCAAATTAACCTGGAGAATGACGGGCAGAACTTGACATGTGACTTATGATTTGTTGGCCAAAGTCAAGGTCATAAGAGCATGGGGTAAAAATCACATCGGGAGTTTCAAAAGAACTGAAACTTGCCAGATATGCGCATACCTTCTGGAGTGTGGTACCGTGAGCGGATTCCGTCACGTTATCATGCGATGATAGTTGGATCCCGATTCCCACTGATGAGTTGGTTTACTCCTCGGGTGACCCCGACTAATTCTTCTTTCAGGTTTGGAGGAGAATTTGAGGTACAGTGGGAGGTTTCCAGATTAGATAAAGTGATAACCATTCTGATCTTGGTTAGAGTGCACGCTGAGTGTTTCTTTTCTCTCTCTCTGACAGCGACAATTGACCCGACCCTAGACTATGACTCAGTGACCAAGTTGACCGAACCTTCTTAACATAGGCTTTTGGATTATCAGAGTTGCAGACCTCATTGCCACTCCTACTTTTACCCTTTTCTCCAGGACACCCCGTATTACTGCGAACGTCCACTTCCATTGGACAAAACCATCGTATGGTTAGATACGAACTCGAAGGGATTCGAGGATGGTTTCCGGTTCTGGAGAAAACGGATAGGATTATTCAGTTGTCTTTTCCCTTTTACATTTTCTCAAGTTATGAGTACTCCTTGGTTTAGGAGATAGTACACCTATTATGCAGATTGGATAGTCTTCTTCCAAACCTTAGGCTGGTGCCGACCGGTAGGGAATGAAGAAAACCAATTAGCCTAAACGGTGTGCAGAAGGTATTAAGATTAAGACAAAGCAAGGGATTAGTAAGAGGGCAAAGTAAATTGCGACTGATATTCACGACCAAACTAAGTTTTTCTTCGCCAATCCTAAATCACCTTTGTATTTCTCCAGGACACTCCGTATCACTACGAAGATCCACAGTTTATTGGATACTCCATCGTATGGTTATATACGAACTCGAAAGGAACTTGTTCCAGTTCGGGGATGGATTCTGGTCCAGGAGAAATAGGAATAAGGTTTATTCGGTTGTCTTTTATCTTCACCTTCTCTCGCATTGCGAGTGCTCCTAGGACTAGGACAGTACACCCATTATGCTTATTGGATAGTCTTCTTCCAAACCATAGGCTGGTGCCGAACGGTAGGGAAGGAAGAAAACCATTTGGCCTAAAGGGGTGTGCAGAAGGTAATGACTAAAGACATATAAAGGGATTTGGAGAGGTGGCAAAGAATTATACGGTTATAGTTGTGAATCTGGATAATGGTAGAGGCATTACTAGGAATACCAGGATACCCCATCGAAACATTTCAATGTTTCAGTTCAACTGTGTACTGTTAAAAGAAAACTGATTTCCTGATTAGACACTTGCTCCAGGGTATGTATTTACCAGGTTTGATTCTCACATCTGTATGGCTTTACAGATGATGAGTGGGAGTCAGTTATTGGGAATTGGGTGATCATCCTCATTATATCGGGATTCGTTGTAATCGGTGATATTTGAGGAGATCATCTGGGCTGTTTGCCGGTCGGCAAATATTTGGTTTTGAATATCCGCTGTTGTGCACCAATTTCAAATTGATATATCTGTACGTCTATTTTCATAGAGTGAGATATACCTTTTGATATTATGTCGATGACATTTACCTATATCAGTGGATGGTTAGGTAAGGAGCATTAAACGACGGTGTAATTCTTCTTAACCATAAGTACAGTTTTCAACCTACGACACACAGTGAAAGAGTTGTCAGACTCAGCGGACTTATACAGAGTATTGTATGTTGTCCAGTGTCCATTAGGACAGAGGGGTTGGTCCTCATACTATATTCTGTTTACTTTTAACTTCTCTAGTTCTTAGACATGTGTTTCGTAGAAACACAGGGTCTAAGTTTTGAGGAGTTATAGGTATTTGAATAGAGTAGAGAACCAGGTGTAGCAAGTATCGGGATTCTTCAAAGTGATCGAAGATGTAGATACTTGTGTATGGTATTCAGTTGATAGTAATGATAAAGAGAAATTGCTTCTCTTTCAGGTTACTCATAATTGGAAGTGTTCCTAAGTTGAGTAACGCTGATCGGCCCCCTTCCATTTAGTTGACATGCACTGGGGACAGTTGCATGATTTGAATCTGGTTCAATTAAATCAGTGCCTCTGGTTCTATATTGGATATAGAACAGTTCATATCTTAACGTTGTTAAGGTACGGGGAGTTGTCCGGCTTATGATTAAAACCAGACTCTGGACAGCTCAAGGCACGTTTCTGTAATGGCTGTTTGTGGATTGACCCAGGCTATGACGAGGGTTGATTTTCTACCATCTGGAAGATCAATAGTGATATTGTTCTTAACTCGCCACATTTTAAAAGAAATGGTTATTTTTCAAAAACAGTAGTGGGAGTATGGTAGAACTGGAAGTGATTCCAGAACCGCAAACGATTACTGAAGATTTGATAAGGAACCTAAAGATTCAATCTGTTTTGACATTCCATTGGCCACTCCGCAGATACGGTGGGTAACTTCAGGCACCCGAGAGGTACTCCGGTAGCCTCAAGGACGGTGACAGGGAAGTTCTTGTTTACCCACACTTGCCATTGTTGTTGTTCCAGACTGCGAGACCCGGCAGGAGGATGAGTATAGCGTCGTTCTAAACTAGCTTTAGAAGTGCACATCTATTTGACTCTGCCAGAGGGTTGTCGTAGTCAGTGGGAGCAGCGGAAGCATTGGTGGACATCAGGCTTATGTCTATTTATAGACTAAAGTAGATATAGCGGAGATAGATCATCTATTTCTGATGTGACAGTCAAAGGTTTGACTTCATCAGAATAGGGGATGGATCTGTTGAGAAGGTAGTAGGGTGTGATGTCCTGGTATTTGGATGACATACACAGAGTAGGAAGTGATATTCCTATACTCCGATCGGTTATACTTTGGTCGTCACACAGTGGTTTCTCCAAAAAAGGACTTGGACATTATATAAGACATACTGGTTACTAGATCTATAGTTTTAGATCTAGATTTGGGTGGTTTCCCAATCAGGGTACTTTGACAGCATTCTAAGAGTATTTAGAATGGACGACTCCTGGCACGGTAGTGTACTTGCAGGTGATGGGGTCACCCTCTCTAAAGGTGTCTTATAGACTAAAGTAGAGAGGGATGTGCATGATTGGCAGATCACTTGCTTAGGCAATTGAGTCAATCATGAGATGTCAAATACCACACCAGATGTTGTTCTTGCACTAGATGCAATAAGTTGATATTGATCCAATCCTGGAGAAACAGTCGGAAGCAGTTATAGAACATAAGTGGATGTTCTAGGGATATGATAACGACAGCCTTATTTGGGAGACAGTTATCATTCCAGGCTTCCAAGGTGACATGGACGACAAGGAGGTTGTCAGAGTTATAGTTTTCCCTCTGACGAGGGGCAGTATTTTGGACAGGTGATCCAAGGCAATACTGAGGGTGGCATGGCGCAGGATACTGATTAAGTTCAGTTGACGATACAGTCTAAGAAGTTTGGATTTGAAGTTCATTTATGAGCTCGGTCCCATCAGACATCCAGACACTCTAAGACAGGTATTGCTCATTTCGGGAGATGGCTTTTCTCCGCGAACTTGAGATATAGAGAGACATAGAAAGAAACATCAGAGCGGATCCACTCGCTGAGGCTATTCCTCGAACGCAATAGTCTCACAAACGAGCTTTGTGAGACTGACTAGTAGAGGAGTTGGGTGTTCGGTATCACACGGGCTGTGAGTATGCGACATCGAAATAATTAGCCTTGAGTGCAAGTGGGAGATTGTTGGAGATAGTGCCCTCAGAGTCAATTATTGGATCACAGGCACGTGATTGCAATGATTGAGGGAGGACCTATCCCGGTAGAACAGTCTTACTCGAGATGATAGTTTGCTATCTGGTTTATCTTTATCATCGTGTACTGCTTCAGGTGACCTTACATGTCACTATTACACGTTGATAGAGCCCGTAGGATTCTTGCTTGGAGGCCAGCAGTATGAGGGCGATCATATAAGTGAGAGCTGGAGTCTATAAGCACATCCTTAAAAGGTCCCTAGTCGTGGGAGTTTCGAGACAGGGCATCGATTCTCCAGAGTAGACTAGTGTATACAGTCGAGACCCCGACGAGGGGCAGTGGCCGGTCTCACAAGCCACTGGTGTCAGTTGGTTCACCTAAGATGTATACAGGTGCTCATTAGGTTATGAGTACACCGGGCAGGACTCGCCGGGAACATGCTAGTTGGTCTTATACCTGACGTCAGATAGCAGTTCCCAGGTGACATGTGTACAGGTTAGTCCATCGACCTGGGGATCGTCATTTGTCTCGTGTGAGTTCCCACTGTGCTTTGATTACTACCCTACCACGGCTCAAAGGAGTCGTGCAAACAGGTTTTAGTTGGGTACAGTCCCGAGCCACATGGAGGCAGTGAGCGGATCTTCGGGGGTTTCGTCTCTCCCGGTATTGGGGGTGAGGTCGCGCTGTGTCTAGGAGAGCCATTACACGAAGTCCTTGGCCAAGGCAGGAGATTTACTGGTAGGTATTCCAGTAGTATCTCAGGGTGTTCTGGGCTACACTCCGACACGACTTGTACCGCTTTTGGGGGTCTGACTTTTACCAACCCCCTAGGCCCGACATGCGATGCTCATAGACGAACGGACCGGACTGTACGGATATTGTCACTGACAGGCTCAGTAGGGTGTCAGGATGAGTTCGCTCATCGACGTCCCTTTTAGTCAATAGCTGGTGGCCCGTTACGTATTGGCTTATACCTCTGACGTGCTAGTGGTTAAATCCACAGCCATAGTATTGACGAGTCTTTAGAGTCCACCACACTTTCAGTTACTCAAGCTTTCGGGCGAAACGCTGTAGAGGCCGTATGGAGATATGGCAGGGTCCGATCAGATACGTGCGGTATTGCACGGATCAGGATCGGACGGTTTGTACTAGTGGCCGTATAGATATATGGCAGGGTTCGATCTGATACGTGAGGTATTGCACGGATCAGGATCGGACGAACATTACTAGCCGGCTTTGGTTTAAGCCGGATCCTAGTTTAGTACAGTGTAGATTTTGTCTCTTTGCATTTGTATCCGGACGGAATACAGATGCGGGTGTGTATGCACAGTATCGGGGTTTTCCTGTAATTTATTACGGGACCAGTTTTCTGGAGTTGCCAGTTTGCATTCCGTTCCGGCCGGTTTTTCTTTGTTCTTTCCCGGCCGGACTTTTCCGATGGAGGGGGTTATTTGCAATTGTGCAAATAACATTTGTGGAGGGGGTTTCTTGCATAAAAGATTGATTATGATAGCTTCATATCTTTCATCCATCACTTGCTTTAATGAGATTAGAAAGGGTATGGTTTGGATGTGCTTTTGTAATGATAATGTCTTTTGATGTGGTCACCTTTTCTTCTCTCCTACACTCACCTCCCGTAATGCTTCATATTCTTTCCTCCTCCATTTCTAAGTTGATAAGTTTTTTCCATGGTTGAGAGAGAAGAAGATGAGAGCTTCATCTTTGAGAGAGTAGCATTCTTGATCTCATTTTACATGTTAAGAAAAATGCAAGCACCATTTTTCTTATCTTGTTTCCTCCATCATCTTCTAATGGAAACGAACCCAAATGAGACATAGCCTCTACACTACACTTCCTACAGCAAATCTTGGACGCGTCGACTCGCCAGCTTCGCGCCCGAGTTGCCTCGGTATTGAGGTGGGAGCCCGTAAAAGATGCAGGCGATGTGGTGCCATTCCGGCGAGGAGGCGACGACCGGAGTTTCCGCGAGGAGATCGGAGAGGAGATAAAGACCGGAGGACACGGATCAGTCGGTATATCTCTAACCCGTCTTGTTGTTAGCTTAGACTTGTTAATGGTTACGATCCGGAGTTTAGTGCGCGGTGGTGCCGGTTTGCAAAGTCCGCAAAAATTAATGTTTATCACCGTTTCCGCATTTGGCCGTCGGATTGACGGCCGGGGCGCCGCCGTGCACTTACAGGCATGGCGCAGGATACTGATTAAGTTCAGTTGACGATACAGTCTAAGAAGTTTGGATTTGTAGTTCATTTATGAGCTAGGTCCCATCAGACATCCAGACACATTCTAAGACAGGTATTGCTCATTTCGGGAGATGGCTTTCTCCGCGAACTTGAGATATAGAGAGACATAGAAAGAAACATCAAAGCGGATCCACTCACTGAGGCTATTCCTCGAACGCAATAGTTTCGCAAACGAGCTTTGTGAGACTGACTAGTAGAGGAGTTGGGTGTTCGGTATCACACGGGCTGTGAGTATGCGACATCGCAATAATTAGCCTTGAGTGCAGGTGGGAGATTGTTGGAGATAGTGCCCTCAGAGCCAATTAGTGGATCACAGGCACGTGATTGCAATGATTGAGGGAGGACCTATCCCGGTAGGACAGTCTTACTCTAGATGATAGTATGCTATCTGGTTTATCTTTATCATCGTGTACTGCTTTAGGTGACCTGACATGTCGCTATTACACGTTGATAGAGCCTATAGGATTCTTGCTTGACCACCAGCTGTATGAGGGCGATCATATAAGTGGGAGCTGGGGTCTATAAGCACATCCTTAAAAGGTCCCTAGTCGTGGGAGTTTCGAGACAGGGCATCGATGCTCTAGAGTAGACTAGTGTATACAGTCGAGACCCCGACGAGGGGCGGTGGCCGGTCTCACAAGCCATTGGTGTCAGTTGGTTCACCTAAGATGTATACAGGTGCTCATTGGGTTATGAGTACACCGGACAGGACTCGCCGGGAACATGCTAGTTGGTCTTATACCTGACGTCAGATAGCAGTTCCCTGGTGACATGTGTACAGGTTAGTTCATCGACCTGAGGATCGTCATTTGTCTCGTGTGAGTTCCCACTGTACTTTGATTACTACCCTACCACGCTCAAAGGAGACGTGCAAACAGGTTTTAGTTGGGTACAGTCCCGAGCCACATGGAGGCAGTGAGCGGATTTTCGGGGGTTCGTCTCTCCCGGTATTGGGGGTGAGGTCGCGCTGTGTCTAGGAGAGCCAGAACATGAAAAGTCCTTGGCCAAGGCAGGAGATTTACTGGTAGGTATTCCAGTAGTATCTCAGGGTGTTCTGGGCTGATCTCTGACACGACTTGTACCGCTTTTGGGGGTCTGACTTTTACCAACCCCCTAGGCCCGCCATGCGATGATCATAGACGAACAAACCGGACTGTACGGATATTGTCACTGACAGGCTCAGTAGGGTGTCAGGATGAGTTCGCTCATCGACGTCCCTTTTAGTCAATAGCTGGTAGCCCGTCACGTATGGCTAATACCTCTGACGTGCTAGTGGTTAAATCCACAGCCATAGTATTGATGAGTCTTTAGAGTCCCCCACATTCAGTTGCTCAAGTTTTCGGGCGAAACGCTGTAGAGGCCGTATGGAGATATGGCAGGGTTCGATCAGATACGTGCGGTATTGCACGGATCAGGATCGAACGGATATTACTAGCCGGCTTTGGTTTAAGCCGGATCCTAGTATAGTACAGTGTAGATTTTGTCTCATTACATTTGTATTTCGGTCAGAATACAAATGCGGGTATGTATACACAGTATCGGGGTTTTCCTGTAATTTATTGCGGGACCAGTTTTCTGGAGTTGCCAGTTTGCTTTCCGTTTCGGCCATATTTCTTTGTATCCTTCATTGGCCGAAGATTGGTGGAGGAGGGCTTATTTGCATTTGTGCAAATAAGCAATATGGAGGGTGTTCTTTGCATACTTTTGTGTCATGATGGTTTCATGATAGAGCCCCATCCTTTGACCTTCCATGGTTTATGATTGCTTGACTTTGTGTAGCAATCATGGTTGTTGATTAGTTGGTGGAGTGTGGATTTGTTAGTGATCATTGCTTGGCTTTGGAGTCATCATGCTTTTGGTGATGGTTGAATATGATAACCATTTTCCTTTCACTTGATTATTCTTGTGGCTATCCTTTTTCACTCTCTCCCTCTCTCATTCTCACTCTCCCCATTCACCATGGCTGGCCATCATATGGTAGGGGCTGTCCTAATATTTCATGGGGGGATTTTTGGTCTTTTAGCTTCACAAAAATCCCATAGTTTCACCTCCAAAGTATAGTTCATTCCTCCACCAAATAGCAAACTCCATAACCCCAAATGAGACATGGTTCTACACCATTCTGCAGCAAACCTTGGGCACGTCGACTCGCCAGCTTCGTGCCCGAGTTGTCTCGGTATAGAGGTGGGAGCCCGTAAAAGAAGCAGGCGACGTGGTGCCCTTCCGGCGAGGAGGTGGAGACAGGACATTCCGCGGGAGATCGGGACGACGGCGAGAAGACCGGAGGACACGGACCGCTCGGTATATCTCTCTTCCCAATCTAGTAGTTAGCTAGGACTAGTTAATGGTATGATCCGGGTTTTAGTGCGCGGTGGTGCCGGTTTGAAAAATTAAAGTTAACCATCGCTTCCGCATTTGGCCTCGGGATGGAGGCCGGGGCGCCGCTGTGCACTTACAATACTGAGCAGGGGAACGTTGGTTCCTTTTTTTCTTATAATTGTTATAAGACTAAGCAGGAAATAGAGGAACATCCGGATTCCCAAGCCGCCCAAACGAAGAATAAGCATGTTGATGCATCTTCTTCGGGTGTGTTTGTTATCGAGAACTGTTTCTCAGTTCACTCTACGTCCTGGGTATTAGATACCGGATTAGGATCCCATATATATAATATGTTGCATGGGCTAAAGAGAGGTAGAGAACTGAGAATGAGTGATCATTCCGTAAAAGTAGGGAATGGTGCAAATGTTGCGGCCAAAGAAGTTGGCGAATATCACCTTGTATTACCAAGTGGTAATACATTGATTCTGAACGAATGTTATTACATACCGAACATGATATGCAACATTATATCAGTCTCTTTATTAAGTAAAGAAGGATATAAATTTGTAGTACAGGATAATGTTATGAATATCTTCCTGAATCAAAAGTTGATTAGATCAGGCTCGTTAAATAATGGCATATATGTTCTAAATCAAGCTACAGTTCTTAATATGCAAAACACACACAAGAGGAAGAGTTCAGAAATGAACGAATCGTTCTTGTGGTATTGTAGACTAGGTCATAACAATGCGACACGACTAGCTAAGTTGCGTAAGGATGGATACTTGAATCCGTTCGAATTATCATCTTATGAAACTTGCCATTCATGTCTCAAAGGCAAAATGACCAAAACTCCGTTTAGTGGACACAGAGAAAGAGTTACGGAACTCTTGGGACTGATACATAGTGATGTATGCGGTCCCATGTCTACACATGCCAGGAATGCTTCCTCGTACTTCATTACATTCACTGACGATCTCTCAAGTTATGGACATGTGTTCCTGTTGAAACACAAGTCTGAAGGTTTTGAGAAATTCAAAGAATATAAGCGCGAAGTCGAGAACCAAATGGGTAAAAGTATTATGATCCTTCGATCAGATCGAGGAAGAGAATACTTGAGCAATGAGTTCCTGGACTATCTAAAAGAGAATGGGATTCTCTCCCAGCTTACTCCTCCATATAAACCACAGCACAACGGTGTATCGGAACGGAGGAATTGCACCCTATTAGATATGGTGCGCTCTATGATGAGTACTGCTGAGTTACCTATTTCCTTTTGGGGATATGCACTGGAGATAGCTGCAGACCTATTGAATATGGTTCCTACCAAATCTGTGCCTACCACTCCATATGAGATATGGAAAGGCAAGAGACCATATCTTAATTATATTAAGATATGGGGTTGTCCGGCATATGTGAAAACACAAAATCCGGACAAGCTCGAGGCAAGGTCAGTTCTGTGCAAGTTTATAGGATATCCAAAACATTCGCAAGAGTATATCTTCTACCACTCCGAGGAACAAAAGGTGTTTGTTTCTCGACATGCCACCTTCTTAGAAAAGGGTTTTCTTAAAAAACAAATAAGTGGAAATGAGGTAGAACTGGAAGAAGTTCCAGCAGCACAGGCTACAACTGACGATTTGGTGTAACAAGAGGATTCGATAGTTCCCAAGGAACCTCAGCCTCTCCGCCAATCTAGTAGGGTTCCTTATCCACCTGAGAGATACTACGGTTTTCTCATTGATGGTGGAAGCGAGGACTGCATCATTGAAGATGATGACCCGACTAGCTTCAAGCAGGCCATCACGAGTGGAGACTCTGTGAAATGGCTGGATGCAATGCGATCTGAGATGGAATCCATGTACACCAACAAAGTATGGATTTTGAAAGTTGCTTTTGCAGGGGTAAAACCCATTAGGAGCAAATGGATCTTTAAGAAGAAACTTGGTGTAGATGGAAAAGTCGAGACTTTCAAAGCTAGACTTGTTGCAAAGGGTTTTCGTCAACGACCAGGTGTGGATTATGATGAAACCTTTTCTCCGGTGGCTATACTTAAGTCCATCCGGATTCTACTTGCCATTGCTGCATACCATGACTACGAAATCTGGCAAATGAATGTTAAGACCGCCTTTCTAAATAGTGATTTAGAAGAGTGTATGTACATGACTCAGCCAGAGGGCTTCGTAGACAGTGGGAGTAGCGGAAAGGTATGCAAGCTGCTTAAATCTATCTACGGGTTAAAACAGGCATCGCGGAGTTGGAACATCTATTTTCATGTTGTAGTCAAAGAGTTTGACTTCATCAAAAACATAGATGAACCTTGTATATACAAGAAGGTGGCAGAGAGTAAGATTGTCTTCCTCGTATTGTACGTGGATGACATACTCTTGATAGGAAATGATGTTCCTATGCTGCACTCGGTCAAGCTCTTCTTATCACCAAGATTCTCAATGAAAGATCTAGGTGATGCTTCAGGCATCTTAGGAATTAAGATCTATAGAGATAGATCTAAACGGATACTGGGATTGTTCCAATCCAGGTACATTGACACCATACTAAAGAGGTTTAGTATGGAAGACTACAAGCGTGGGAATTTACCCACGATCTCTGGACTCACTCTCTCCAAAGAGATATCTCCTAAGACTGATTTGGAGAGAGCTCGCATGCAAGGGATACCCTATGCTTCGGCAGTAGGCTCTATCATGTATGCTATGCTATGTACCAGACCCGATGTAGCATATTCACCAAGTGTAGTGTGTAGGTATCAAGCAGATCTAGGAGAGAGTTACTGGACAGCTGTGAAGAACATTCTCAAGTACTTGAGAAGGACTAAAGAGATGTTCTTGGTGTATGGTAACATAGAACTCCAGGTGGAGTCTTTACCGATTCGAGCTTCCAAAGTGATAAGGAAGACTCTAAGTCACACTCGGGATTTGTCTTTACCCTCAATGGAGGAGCGGTTTGTTGGAAGAGTTCCAAACAAGAAACCGTGGCAGACTCGACGATGGAGGCTGAATACATCGTTGCCAACAATACTGCCAAAGAGGCTGTCTGGATGAAGAAGTTCATAACTGAACTTGGAGTAGTTCCATCCATTGAGCATCCAATACCTTTGTATTGTGATAACAATGGAGAGGTAGCTTTAGCCAAGGAACCCGGGTCTCATCAAAGATCAAGGTATATTCTGAGGCGGTATTACCTGATCCGGAAGATAGTTGATCGCCGGAAGATCGAGGTCAGGAGAGTAGACACGAAGGATAACACTGTGGATCCATTCACGAAGTCCATTGCCTAGATACAGTTTGAGATACTCTTCGGGATATTGGGTATAAGATACTACAACAGCTGGCTTTAGTGCAAGTGGGAGATTGTTAGTTATGTATATTCCCTACAGGCCATTGTTGTACATATGATGTGTATTATAGTGGATGCTAGGATATATATAGAGATGACTTTCTTTCTCGATATGATAGTATGATATCCGGTTGCTCTTTGTCTTAACATGTTGACTTGTATTGTGTTACTGTCTTGCTCTCACATGTTAATAAAACCCTTAGGATATGTACTTAACTACTAGGACTATGATGCAGATCATACTAGTGGGGCGAGGGTAGTCCACAAGTATATCCTATAACTGTTCCTAGTCAAGGGTGTATCGAGACAGGGCATCGATACTCCAGAGTATACTAGCGTATACGCATCATGACCCATATGATGGGCGATGGATGATCCTACATCCATTGGTGTTTGGCATCAAAGATGGTGTACGGGTGCTCAGTGGAGACTGGGTACACTGAACGGACTCGCCGAGAACTCCTTGTTGGTATTATACCTATCGTCAGATAGCAGTTCTCTGGTGACACTGGTACAGGTTAGTCTGTAGACCCAAGGTCGTCATAGAGTCTTGTGTGATTCCCACTGTGCTTTGATTTCCACCTTACCACGTTCAAGAGAACGTGCAAAACGGTGGCTTTTGGGTACAGTCCCGAATCATATGGAGGCAATGAGCAATAGGAAGGGTTTCGTCTCTACCGGTATTGGGGGTTGATGTTGCGTTGTGTTCGATTGGCTATAACTGGAAGTCCCTGGCCAGGGCTGATATGGAGATCTACTGGTAAGTGTTATCAGTAGTTTCTCAACCTGTTATGAGCTTCACATTGACACGACTTATCGGTTACTGGGGTCTGACGTTTACCATCCCTAGACTGGATATGCGACATATCAGACGAAGAGACCGGACTGTATGGTAGTGTTACTGATTGGATTCGCAGGAGTATGTACAGGCTTACTTGTTGATCTTCTGGTCGCTCAATACCCGGGTGGCTGTTATGTTTAGCTGACCGCTTGCAGCTTGTGAGTGTTTGATATGATCATCATCTACGGCCGGTGTATTGACGAGTCTTTGGAGTTCTACACAGAGGTTTTCTGGCTCAGGAGAAATAGAGTAGGAACACATATGAGATATGTGCGGGACCGAGATTAATACGTGTATGTGATACCATATTCTATTCTCGCGATATGTGATATCGGCCGGGTATATGTGATATAGCCGGGTGTAACATTTCAGAAATATAAAATATTATTTTTGGAAATTTAATATTAAAATAATATATTTCGCGAAAACTACCCGATTTGCGAAATTGGGATTTTCGTAAAGTGGTATAAGTGTATACCAATATTTAGAAATTTATCAGAGAATAAAATGATTTATTTATTTTAATGATATTTATCGGATTTTGGATAAAATCCGTGTTTGTACATTTTTCATGATTTTGCACCATGTCATGTGCATGTGTGCATGTTTGTGTTTGTGAGTTTTGGGAGAATGAGAAAGGAAATGAAAAGGGAAAAGAAAAGAAAAGGAAATGAATTGAGTGTGAATAGAATCAATTTGATGCCATGGATAAAAGAGATATTTGTGGAAGAAACAAGAATAGATATTTGTGAGGAGGGTGAGAATAAGAGAGAGTGAGTGTAGGAGAGAGGGGAGCTGCCATTCATTCATCTCCCCCATTATTTCTTCATCTCTTTGCTTCTTCTTCTTCAACCTCCACCACCTCATGCATCATCTCCAAATACTTGCCAAAACCTTATGCCTCCTTCATTAAAAACATGTACAACCTTATCCTCAACACATTGGACCAACCAAGTTTTGATTTTGAAGACTTGGGCAACTCAAGAAAGTTCTTTGGTTGCAAATAAGGTAATCCATACACTTTAGTTTAGTTTTTAGTGTTAAATATCGTATTTCTAGTTAGAAATTGAGTTAATTAGGTTATCGATTATAGAAAATTATACGTTGCTGTCTAATGGTCAATTGAAGTGTAGGGAGTGTTTACAAGACCATAGAGAGTGTTCTATTGACCTGAAATTGAGTTTAGAACCCGATACACGAAGTTAGAATTGTTCTGTGTCAGTTTTGTGAAACCTTAAGGCCTACAGGGAATCTGGGATGACCTGGGAAGTTTATGAGAAAAACAAACAACTACAGAGACCTATTTAAGACACTAGTTGACCACCCTGAGAAGACGGAGCAGAACGGGCCGAGCTTGCCGGATTTTTGGTGTTTGTGGCCGGCCCCTTGGTAGTGGTTGGTGTTGGAATTGGTCCAGTAGCACACACACTCCATATACTAACCCTTAGTACTGTTTGTTGATCCCCTTTTGACCTGAACCAAAATCTGGGAGCTATTGTGAGTGGTTTTAGTTATGTTTTCCGTATTTTGGAATTCTTGGTTTTAGTATTTGATATTGTATTGGGTCGTTGGATATTTGTACGTCAACGACGAGGGTTGTTTGGTTGGTTTTGCATGTGTAGGCTATAGGTTCTAACCTATGAGCGCACCGCGTGCCGTATTGGATTTCGGAACTTGATATTAATGGTATTGCGATACGTGTTGATATTGTAGGTACCTTCGCGTGGATTCCGAGACGACGAAACACATCGACTACGGCTAAGTAAGGTGTTTAGCAGGTGAGTAGATTTATATCTACGGGGGAAGTTGGGTGGATGGCGTATAGCACCCCCACAAACATTGATATGGAAGACCGTTGATTATTTTATCCTGATAAATGATACGTGACGGACATGATTATAGGATTTAATAACGATAATATGAAAAAGTTGATACTAATGAACATAGTGACATTTGAGAGTATGAAATGAGAAGTGAATCATGATAGGTACGAATTGAAAGAGAACGAGTATACGATGTGATACGATGACTTAGTGTGATATGTCATTATATGGATGCGAGTCAATATGAGATAGTTGATACCTTTGTCGGTCCACGATATGAGATTGATATGGATGTGACCTGGGATATAGGTATATAGACATATATAATGTTGTGAATCTTGAGTGATATGCCGTACGATGGATTATACCGTACGTGATGTTGTGAGTGTAGGATTCCTAGGCACTCTTGTGAAGGTTCATAAAGCATCAAATATGCCCGAGTAAAATTTTAGATGTGCCGAACAACCCAAAGACTGGATCTTTGCTAGATTATTAGGGTTAAACATGCAAGATAACATCTTTAAACTTAAGTGTGAGGGATTACAACCTTTGTAGTCCGCTCCTTCACTTCACAAGCTCCGAGTAGAAGTCCCTTCGCCGCGATCTACGATCTCCCGGACTCAAGAGAGGCTCCATGACTCGAACGATCCATGCTAGCTTGTATTGTTCCGCTTCTCCGATGATCTACGTCGAAGTTTCTATAACCCAAGCTCTCTCACTCTAATGAGGTGAACACCCTAATCTAATGGGCTAGATTAGATGAGGATGATGGAGTAGTATTTATGCTATCTTTTTAATTCACTTTCTCACAAGAAATCATCACAAAAGGAATTTCTAGTGAGCTCTCTCCAAAAACTCAAGAGAGAAGAAGATGAAAATAATGAGATAATTCCTTTTGTGATGAATAGTAGATAAGAATATATGATTGATATGGAACCATGGTCAAGGATGATAGGCTTAACCTTTGTAGAGAATAAACTAGAGCTAGGGTTTGGTTAGGTTAAGGATAAGTATCAACCATAATATCTTAACCAAGACAAAAAGGAAACCCTTCTAGAATAGTCAAGAAAGAGCTAACCCTAATCAAACCCTAATCTCTTTTTATCATCCTTAAACATGTTTCATAATAAATCATATCATGTCACAATAATATATCACATATATATTATATACTTGCAACAAAAGAAAATAATACAATTAACATATATCGCATATATATCAATGTATTAATCCGGTGAGAAAATGAAATAATAAAGCGAGCCAATATTAGATAATGTAATACAATATATCATATATATCATTATACATTAAATCATCGAATCAACACTTGATCCGACGATCCGGCTATATCGAATATAACCGACTAATATATCATGTACCGATTCATCGAATCAACACTTGATCCGATGTCCCGGTTCATATCTAAATATCGCGAGAATATAATACGGTATCTCATATCGCATTATCCTCGGTCCTGCACATATCTTATATGTGCCTCTACTCCGTTTTGTCTGAGCCAAGAAACTTCTGTATAGGACTCTAAGAATCGTCAATACGCTGGTAGCAGGTAATGATCATATCAAACACCCACAAGCTGCAAGCGATCAGCTAAACGTAACAGCCACCCAGGTATTGAGCGATCAGAAGATCAAAAAGCTAGCCTGTCCGTTCTCCTATGAATCCAATCAGTAACACTCCCGTACAGTCCGGTCTGTTCGTCTGATATGTCACATATCAAGTCTAGGGGTGGTATACGTCAGACCACAGTAACCGATAAGTTGTGTCAATGTGAGGCTCATAACAGGTTGAGAAACTACTGGTAACACTTACCAGTAAATCTCTATATTAGCCCTGGCCAGGGACTTCCAGTTATAGCCAATCGAACACAGCACAACATCAACTCCCTATACCGGGAGAGACGAATCCCCTCCTATCGCTCATTGCCTCCATATGATTCGGGACTGTACCCAAAAGCCACCGTTTTGCACGCCCTCTTGGAAGTGGTAAGGTGGAAATCAAAGCACAGTGGGAATCACACAAGACTCTATGACGATCTCGGGTCTACAGACTACCCTGTACCAGTGTCACCGGAGAACTGCCATCTGACGTGTGGTATATCACCATCTGGGAGTTCTCGGCGAGTTCGTCCAGTGTACCCAGTCCCCACTGAGCACCCGTACACCATCTCTGATGTCAAACACCGATGGATATGGGATCATCCATCGCCCATCATATGGGTCAAAATGCGTATACGCTAGTCTACTCTGGTGTATCGATGCCCTGTATCGATATACCCTCGACTAGGAACAGTTATAGGATGTACTCATCGACTACCGTGGCCCCACTAGTATGATCTCATCATAGTCCCAGTAGTCGAATGCAGATCCTAAGGGCTCTATCAACATGTGAGAGAAAGATAGTAAACCAATACTAGTCAACATGTTAAGATAAAGTGAAACCAAATAGCATACTATCATGACGAGCAAGAAAGTCCTCTCTGTATATATCCAAGCATCCATCATAATATACATCATATGTACAACAATGGCCTCTAGGGCATATACATAACTAACAATCTCCCACTTGCATTAAGGCCAGTTGCTGTAGTATCTCAAACCTAGCATCCCGAATAATCTTTCAAACTGTATCTGGGGAATGGCCTTCGTGAGTGGATCCGCAGTGTTGTCCTTCGTATCTACTCTCCTGACTTCGATCTCTCGGCGATCAACTATCTCCCTGATTAGGTGATACCGCCTCAGAATATGTCTGGACTTCTGATGGGATCTGGGTTCCTTGGCCAAAGCCACAGCTCCATTGTTATCGCAATACAGAGGTATTGGATGTTCAATGGATGGAACCACACCAAGTTCAGTGATGAACTTCTTTATCCAGACAGCCTCTTTGGCAGCATCGTTGGCAGCGATGTATTCAACCTCCATCGTCGAGTCTGTAACGGTATCCTGTTTGGAACTCTTCCAACATACCGCCCCTCCATTGAGGGTAAAGACAAATCCCGAGTGCGATTTAGAGTCGTCCTTATCACTTTGGAAGCTGGAATCGGTAAAGGACTCCACCCGGAGTTCTCCGTTACCATACACAAAGAACATGTCTCTAGTCCTTCGTAAGTACTTGAGAATGTTCTTCACAGCTGTCCAGTGACTCTCTCCAGGATCTGCTTGATACCGACTCACTACACTTAGGGAGTATGCTACATCGGGTCTGGTACATAGCATCGCATACATGATAGAGCCTACTACCGAAGCATAGGGTATCCCTGTTGGAGATAGTGCCCTCAAAGTCAATTATTGGATCGCAGGTACGTGATTGCAATGATTGAGGAAGGACCTATACCGATATGACAGTCTTGCTCGAGATGATATTATGCTATCTGGTTTGTCTTTATCATCGTATACATGCTTTAGTTCGCTATTGCATGATTGATAGAGCCTATAGGATTCTTGCTTGACTACCAGCAGTATGATGGCGATCATATACGTGGGAGCTGGGGTCTGTAAGCACATCCTTAAAGTGTCCCTAGTCGTGGGGGTTTCGAGACAGGGCATCGATACTCCAGAGTAGACTAGTGTATACAGTCGAGACCCCGACGAGGGGCGGTGGCCGGTCTCACAAGCCACTGGTGTCAGTTGGATCACCTAAGATGTATACAGGTGCTCATTGAGTTATGAGTACACGGACAGGACTCGCCGGGAATCTGCTAGTTGGTATTATACATATCGTCAGATAGCAATTCCCTGGTGACATGTGTACAGGTTAGTTCATCGACCTGAGATCGTCGTTTGTCTCATGTGAGTTCCCACTGTGCTTAGATTACTACCCTACCACGCTCAAAGGAGTTGTGCAAACAGGTTTTAGTTGGGTACAGTCCCGAGCCACATTGGAGGCAAGTGAGCGGATCTCGGGGATTCGTCTCTCCCGGTATTAAGGGTTGATGTCGCGCAGTGCACGGGTGGCCATCACTAGGAATCCTCGGCCGAGGTAGTGGAGAATTACTGATTTGGATCAGTGGTTTCTCAGGTGGTGATGGGCTTCATGCCGACACGATTTATCGCGTTATTAGGGGTCTGACTTTATCCACCCCCTAGACTCGATATGCAATACTCTTTAGATGAATGGACTGGACTGTATATATACATTGTCACTGTCAGGCTCAGTAGGGTTTATAGATGAGTTCGCTCGTCAGCTTCCCTTCCAATCAATACATAAGCAAAACGTTACGTGCAGCTTGTACCTCTGACGTGCTAGGGGTTATACCCAGTGCCAGTGTGTTGATGAGTCATTAGAGTCCCCCACAGACACTTTCCCAAGTTCGGGCGAAACGTTGTAGAGGCCGTATGGGTTTATGGCAAGGTTCGGAAAAAGCACGTGCGTTTTCGCACGTGTCGTTTTTCGGCAGATAATACTGGTAGGATTTGGTTTAAGCCGGAACCCAGTATTATACTGTGTAGATATAATATCTTTGTCTCAGTTGCATTTGTATTCGGTCGTAATACAAATGCGGGTATGTTTATACTGTTATGGGGTTATCCTCAAATTCGTTTCAGGATCACTTTAGGAAGTTGCCAGTTTCCAGTTTTCTATCAGCCGTATTTAACAGTCGATTAAATACGGATTTATCTTTTCTTGATGAGGTGAGTCAGTGTTCTAGATGCTTCTAAATGTGATGACTAAGCTAGTGACTCATTAGTGTCATTAATGGTTCATTAATGATGGAGGATGACTAAGTTAAATATGATTGGTTTGCTTTTAATGCATTCATACTTTGTGTTCACACTAGATATTTTGCTTAGTGTTACCTCCCTTGCTCCTACACTCACCCTCTCCTCTATATATTGTGGCCGGCCTTCTCCCCTCTCTAGATGATGGTTGTTATTCACTAGAAAAAGATTATGATAGATTCGGGTTCACGAAAAAATAGATAGCCTCTTTCTCATTTCGCCCGATCCAAAAGGCAACTTCCATAACCGTTCGTCCGTGACCTTGGACGTAACGAGACAAAGTGTTCTACTCATTCTCTACTTCATCTTGGTCGTCTCTTTTAGCAAACTTGACGATCGAGTTGCCTCGGTTCAGAGGCGGGAGCCCGTTTAAAGATCCGTCGACGTGGTGCCACCTGGACGAGAAGACCGGAGTTCAAGGAGATCGGAGCAGCCGCAACAAGGCGTGGGATGATGGTTAAAGACCAAAGGACTCGGATCATTCGGTATAACGTTTCTACCCCTTTGTAGTTTGTTAGTTTAGCTTTAATGGCAGATCCGGGTTACGGTACACGATAGCGCCAGTTTCATTAAAAGTTTTTTTGTTCCGCATTTGCCGTCTGTTAGACGGCCGGGGCGCTACCGTGGACTTATAGTGGTATCAGAGCCTCACCATTAAGCTATGCTAACTTGTGCTAACACGTTTAAAAGATCGATCGAACGGATTTCGCAAAACTACATTTTTCAGGCCACTGAGTTTCTGTTGATTTTAAACGGTGTCTAAAAATAATTCTACATATCACAGAAAATTCAGCAGGGATTTCTAAGCTCACCGTCAAAATTTGGTCACGTGATCTCACAAGACTGCCGCGGAATCGCGGTCAAACCTAGGGTTTGACCGCGCTTCCGCGGCCATTCTGTGAGATCAGTGCACCAAATTTGCACAGTGGCTTTTTTACTGGAAATTGGGGTTTTTGGTATATATTTTTTGGGCCCAGATTTTGTTACTGTACAGCAGTTGTTCGTGGGGCCCACTTCGGGAAATTTAGTCGATTGAAATTTTAAATTTGTTAGTTTACAGTATTTACATTATATCTCCGACTGGGAATGTCATTTGATCGGTAAACCACGTCTGATTGCTATAGTTCTTTTAGACGGGTTTGCGAACGTGACATTCGCGTTGATGTTCTGTGTTGTGCTGTATTGTTGCGGATATGTCGTGGTGGATAGCAGGGTGCAATGATAGTGCAGTTTGGATTTATTTTTACATTTGATATTGCGGGGCGAGCGTCCAACATGTGGACTGCCGTCACTGCCTGTTTGTATAATATTCTTTTGGGGCACGACCAGGTTGCGGTCGATGTACCTGTTGTACTATTTTTAATTCTGTACTAGGTTTATCCCACGAAGGAGTGCACGGATAGCCGGGTTTTGGAGGGCAACAGGTCCGTATCTCATGGTATTGAGAGGCAAAGGGACCTCACTCTAGAATTGGCAGACTATTCGCCGCACTCGTAAGGGGTACAGGTTGGCCCAAGGAGGGGTGCTCAATTTACCGGATTCCGTGTGTTGCGCCACGGCAGCGCCCCGGCCGTCTTACTCGAGGCCAAATTGCGGAATCAAAATTTTTTCTTACTCGGAAACCGGCGCTACCGCGGACAAAGAAAACCCGGATCGTAACCATTAACCTAACGCTAGCAATCAAGAGATAGGGTGAGAAGTATACCGAGTGATCCGAGTCCTCCGGTCTTCTCGTCATCGTCCCGATCTCCCGCGGAAAGTGTAGTCTCCATATCGTCGCCTCCTCGCCGGAAAGGGCACCACATCGCCTTCGTCTTTTACGGGCTCCCGCCTCAATACCGAGGCAACTCGAGCATGAAGCCGGCAACTCGACATGCTCAAGATATGCTGTAGAATGTAGTAGTAGATCATGCTAGTCTCATTTGGGGTTTGTGGTTGCCATGATGGAGGAATGGGGTTAGGAAAAATGGTGCTTTCATTTTTCCAAAACAAGAAGAAGAAGGAGATGAAGAATTCCTCACAAAACAAAGATGAACTCTCTCATTCTTTTTCTTTCTCTCAAGTGTTCTTTCTTTTATCTAGTGAGAAATGAATATTATGGTGGAGCAAAGATTATGAAGTAAGAAGGGAGGTGAGTGTAGGAGATGTAGAAAGGGTGACCACAAACAAACATGAACCATGCTTGTTACTATTAAACCCATACCCTCATCTAATCACAATAAATGCATCATGGATGAAAGATATCAATCCTATCATAATCAATCCTTTTGCAATAAAACCCTCCACAAAGTGTTATTTGCAAACTTGCAAATAACCCCCTCCATCAGAAAAGTCCGGCCGGGAAAGAACAAAGGAAAACCGGCCGAAACGGAATGCAAACTGGCAACTCCAGAAAACTGGTCCCGTAATAAATTACAGGAAAACCCCGATACTGTGCATACACACCCGCATCTGTATTCCGTCTGGATACAAATGCAAAAAGACAAAATCTACACTGTACTAAACTAGGACCGGCTTAAACCAAAACCGGCTAGTAAAAACTGTCCGATCCTGATCCGTGCAATACCGCACGCATCTGATCGAATCTTGCCATATATCCATACGGCCACTAGTACAAAGCAGTCCGATCCTGATCCGTGCAATACCGCACGTATCTGATCGGACCCTGCCATATCTCCATACGGCCTCTACAGCGTTTCGCCCGAAAGTTGAGTAACTGAAAGTGTGGTGGACTCTAAAGACTCGTCAATACTATGGCTGTGGATTTAACCACTAGCACGTCAGTGGTATAAGCCAATACGTGACGGGCCACCAGCTATTGACTAAAAGGGACGTCGATGAGCGAACTCATCCTGACACCCTACTGAGCCTGTCAGTGACAATATCCGTACAGTCCGGTCCGTTCGTCTATGAGCATCGCATGTCGGGCCTAGAGGGTTGGTAAAAGTCAGACCCCCAAAAGCGGTACAAGTCGTGTCGGAGTGTAGCCCAGAACGCCCTGAGATACTACTGGAATACCTACCAGTAAATCTCCTGCCTCGGCCGAGGGCTTTGCGTAATGGCTCTCCTAGACACAGCGCGACCTCACCCCCAATACCGGGAGAGACGAACCCCTGAAGATCCGCTCACTGCCTCCATGTGGCTCGGGACTGTACCCAACTAAAACCTGTTTGCACGACTCCTTTGAGCCGTGGTAGGGTAGTAATCAAAGCACAGTGGGAACTCACACGAGACAAATGACGATCCTCAGGTCGATGAACTAACCTGTACACATGTCACCAGGGAACTGCTATCTGACGTCAGGTATAAGCCCAACTAGCAGGTTCCCGGCGAGTCCTGTTCGGTGTACTCATAACCCAATGAGCACCTGTATACATCTTAGGTGAACCAACTGACACCAGTGGCTTGTGAGACCGGCCACCGCCCCTTGTCGGGGTCTCGACTGTATACACTAGTCTACTGATGGAGTATCGATGCCCTGTCTCGAAACTCCTATGACTAGGGACCTTTTAAGGATGTGCTTATAGACTACCAGCTCCCACGTATATGATCGCCATCATACTGCTGGCAGTGAAGCAAGAATCCTAGGGGCTCTATCAACGTGTAATAGCGACATGTCAGGTCACCTAAAGCAGTACACGATGATAAAGGTAAACCAGATAGCATACTATCATCTCGAGTAAGACTGTCCCACCGGGATAGGTCCTCCCTCAATCATTGCAATCACGTGCCTGTGATCCAATAATTGACTCTGAGGGCACTAACTCCAACAATCTCCCACTTGCACTCAAGGCTAATTATTGCGATGCCGCATACTCACAGCCCGTGTGATACCGAACACCCAACTCCTCTACTAGTCAGTCTCACAAAGCTCGTTTGCGAAACTATTGCGTTCGAGGAATAGCCTCAGTGAGTGGATCCGCTGTGATGTTTCTTTCTATGTCTCTCTATATCTCATGTTCGTGGAGAAAGCCATCTCCCGAAATGAGCAATACCTGTCTTAGAATGTCTGGATGTCTGATGGGACCTAGCTCATAAATGAACTCCAAATCCAAACTTCTTAGACTGTATCATCAACTGAACTTAATCAGTATCCTGCGCCATGCCTCCCTCAGTATTGCCTTGGACCACCTGTCCAAAATACTGCCCCTCGTCAGAAGGAAAACTATAACTCTGACAACCTACTTGTCGTCCATGTCACCTTGGAAGCCTGGAATGATAACTGCCTCCCAAAAGAGGCTGTCGTTATCATATCTCCAGAACATGCACTTATGTTCTAAGACTGTTTCCGACTGTTTCTCCAGGATTGGATCAATATCAACTTATTGCATCTAGTGCAAGAACAACATCTGGTGTGGTACTTGACATCTCATGATTGACTCAATTGCCTAAGCAAGTGATCTGCCAATCATGAGTATCCCTCTCCACTTTAGTCTATAAGACACCTTTACAGAGGGTGACTCCATCAACTGCAGGTATACTACCGTGCCTGGAGTCGTCCATTCTAAATACTCATAGAATGCTGTCAAGGTACCCAGATTGGGAAACTACCCAAATCTAGATCTAAAACCATAGATCTAGTAACCAGTATGTCAGATATAATGTCCAAGTCCTTTGTGGAGAAACCACTGTGTGACGACCAAAGTATAACCGATCGTAGTATAGGAATATCACTTCCTACTACCTTCTCAACAGATCCATCCCCTATTCTGATGACGTCAAACCTATGACTGTTACATCAGAAATGGATGATCTATCTCCGCTACATCTGCTTTAGTCTATAAATAGACATAAGCCTGATGTCCACCAATGCTTCCGCTGCTCCCACTGACTACGACAACCTTCTGGCAGAGTCATACAGACGTGCACTTCTAAAGCTAGTTTAGAACGACGCTATACTCATTCTCCTGCCGGGTCTCGCAGCCTGGAACAACAGCAATGGTAATTGTGGGTAAACAAGAACTTCCCTGTCACCGTCCTTGAGGCTACCGGAGTACCTCTCGGGTGCCTGAAGCTACCCACCTAATCTGCGGAGTGGCCAATGGAATGTCAAATCAGATTGAATCTTTAGGTTCCTTATCAAATCTTCAGTAATCGTTTGTGGTTCTGGAATTACTTCCAGTTCTACTATACTCCCACTACTGTGGCGAGTCTAGAACAATATTTCTATTGATCTGCCAGATGGTAGAAAATCAACCCTCGTCATAGCCTGGGTCAACCCACAAACAGCCATTACAGAAACGTGCCTTGAGTTATCCGGAGTCTGGTTTTAAGCATAAGCCGGACAACTCCCCGTACCTTAACATCGTTAAGATATGAACTGTTCTATATCCAATATAGAACAAGAGGCACTGATTTAATTGAACCAGATTCAAATCATGCAGCTGTCTCCAGTGCATGTCAACTAAATGGAAGGAGGCCGATCAGCGTTACTCAACTTAGGAATGTTTCCAATTATGAGTAACCTAAAAGAGAATCCAGTTCTCTTAATCATTACTATCAACTGAACACCATACACAAGTATCTACATCTTCGATCACTTTGAAGAATCCCGATACTTGCTACATCTGGTTCTCTACTCTATTCAAATACCTATAACTCCTCAAAACTTAGACCCTGTGTTTCAACGAAACACATGTCTAAGAACCAGAGAAGTTAAAAGTAAACAGAATATAGTATGAGGACCAACCCCTCTGTCCTAATGGACCCTGGACAACATACAATACTCTGTATAAGTCCGCTGAGTCTAACAACTCTTTCACTGTGCGTCGCAGGTTGAAAAATGTACTTATGGTTAAGAAGAATTACACCGCTGTTTAATGCTCCTTACCTAACCATCCACTGATATAGGTAAATGTCATCGACATAATATCAAAAGGTATATCTCACTCTATGAAAATAGACGTACAGATATATCAATTTGAAATTGGTGCATAACCGCGGATATTCAAAACCAAAAAAAATTGCCGTCCGGCAAACAACCCAGGTGACTTCCTCAAATATCACCGATTACAACGAATCCCGATATAATGAGGATGATCACCCAATTCCCAATAACTTACTCCCACTCAGCATCTGTAAAACCATACAGATGTGAGAATCATACCTGGTAAATACATACCCTGGAGTAAGTGTCTAACTGGGAAATCAGTTTTCTTTTAACATTACACAGTTGAACTGAAACATTGAAATGTTTCGATGGGGTATGCTGGTATTCCTAGTAATGCCTCTACCATTATCCAGATTCACAACTGTAACCGTATAATTCTTTGCCACCTCTCCAAATCCCTTTATATGTCTTTAGTCATTACCTTCTGTACACCCTTTTAGGCCAAATGGTTTTCTTCCTTCCCTACCGTTCGGCACCAGCCTATAGTTTGGAAGAAGAGTATCCAAAAAGCATAAAGGGTGTACTGTCCTAATCCTAGGAACACTCCCAATGCGAGAGAAGGTGAAGATAAAAGACACCTGAATGTACTTTATTCCTATTTCTCCTGAACCAGAATCCATCCCCGAACTGGAACAAGTTCCTTTCGAGTTCGTATATAACCATACGATGGAGTATCCAATAAACGGTGGATCTTCGTAGTGATACGGAGTGTCCTGGAGAAATACAAAGATGATTTAGGATTGGCGAAGAAATACTTGGTTTAGTCGTGAATATCAGTCGCAATTTACTTTGCCCTCCTACTAATCCCTTGCTTTGTCTTAACTTAATACCTTCTGCACACCATCGTTATGCTAATTGGTTTTCTTCATTCCCTACCGGTCGGCACCAGCCTAAGGTTTGGAAGAAGACTATCCAATTTGCGTAATAGGTGTACTACTCCTAAACCAAGGAGTACTCGAAACCTGAGAGAAGGTGAAAAGAAAAGACAACTGAATAGTCCTATCCGTTTTCTCCAGAACCAGAAACCATCCTCGAAGTCCTTCGAGTTCGTATCTAACCATACGATGGTTTTGTCCAATGGAAGTGGACGTTTGCAGTAATACGGGGTGTCCTGGAGAAAAGGGTAAGAGTAGGAGTGGCAATGAAGTCTGCAACTCTGACAATCCAAAAGCCAGTGTTAAGAAGGTTCGGTCAACTTGGTCACTGAGTCAAAATCCAGGGTCGGGTCAATGGTCACTGCCAAGGAGAGAGAGAAAAGAAACACTCAGCGTGCACTCTAACCTAGATCAGAATGGTTATCACTTTGTCTAATCTGGAAACCTCCCACTGTACCTCAAATTCTCCTCCAAACCTGAAAGAAGAACTAGTCGGGGTCACCCGAGGAGTAAACTAACTCATCAGTGGGAATCGGGATCCAACTATCATCGCATGATAACTTGACGGAATCCACTCAAGTCACCACACTCCAGAAGGTATGCGCATGCCTGGCAAGTTTCAGTTCTTTTGAAACTCCCGATGTGATTTTTACCCCAAGCGGTTTATGACCTTGACTAGGTCAACAAACCATAAACCGCCAGTCAAGTTCAACCCGTCATTTTTCAGGATTGCATTAAACCCACCCGAACGTGCCCTTGACTAGGTCAACAAGGCCGCACGACTGTCTTAACCAATCCCACTTATGCAACAAACAAGTACCACTTAGCTACCGAACACTACGTCTTGACTAGGTCAACAAACGCAGCACGAATACCAAATAATACCTGTAGGAAATGACGGAGGGCTACGAATGGTTTTTGGCGAAAAACCTTTAACGTAATGAACTTGATATCGTTGAAGGAACTGCACAACTTTTTATAAAATATAGTGACGAAAACCTTTACTAAAGAGGTCACTCCCGGTGAAGGGATCTCGGCTCTTTCCCCGTAGAATGAGGTGCAGGATATTCCAACTGAATACCACGATGCAAAGCAAAAGTAATCGGCTATAGTGAAGTTATTGCCCTGACGCAAACTTCTGTCCAAGGGGTCACTCCCGGTGAAGGGATCTCGGCCCTTGCCTCGTCGACTGAGGAGCAGGATATTCCAAATGAATACCACGATGCAAAACAAAAGTGAACGTTCTTGCAATTACAGCTTTTTGAAAAATGTTCCAACAACATTAGAATAGGTTTGTTTAACTTGCATTGATCCGAATCAACGCAGTCCCATCAATTGATCACACCACAAAGAACGAAAATATACTGACGTACGTATATGCCATCCGCATTCGCCACTGGGTCCCGTCATCACCCGTTAGGTTAGCTAACTAACGGCAGAGCGGGGACTGGACTAGCGCGGATGAAAAACATATACAACATCTACTAATATATATACCAATATATAGTATTTCGCTCAAGGCGTGAATAAAATGCAACATCACAGAAATGTACAGCATCACAGAACAATACAGATATCTGGAAGCCCCGGGTTTCACAGAGCCGCTGCTGAAACCCGACGTTCCCCTGGTCGTGTGGATAGCCTGTGCAATGAAATCCTAGACCCCTACGGGCGCGGCAAGTCACCCGCCAAAACCTGAAGCGAGGCAGCCCCCTCCATCACCGTGAATGGACCACCCAGCACTTCACGGAATCCGGCAACTTGGGCACCCCTCCTGGGTCAACCTGTACCCCCTACGAGTGCGGCGAATAGCCCGCCAATCCTGGAGTGAAGCCCCCTCCGTCCCAATGCCATGAGATGCGGGCTTGTTGCCCTCCAGAACCCGGCTATCCGTGCACCCCACCGCGGGGCAATCCTAGTACAGAAAGGTAAAATATACATACACCGGGTACATTGACCGCAACCAGGTCGTGCCCCAAAAGAATAATACAAACAGGCAGTGACGGCAGTCCACATGTCGGACGCTCGCCCCGCAATACCAAATGTACATAATACAACAAAACTGTACTAGTATTGCATCCAGGCTATCCCCCACGACCGATCCGCAACAACACAGCATAAACATAGAACATCAACGTGAAAGTCACGTTCGCAAATCCGTCTAACCGGGCTATAGCAGCTAGACCGGATTTACCGATCGAGTGACATTCACGGTCGCAGATATAATGTAAATACTGTGAAATAATATGTTTAAAAAATATCCGATCGATCAAACTATTAACAAGTGGGCCCCCAAGAAAAACTGTAGCACTCACAGAGAAACTGGGCCCAAATTTAATATCCCAAAAGCCCTAGTTCTCTGTAAAAACATCACTGGAAAAATCTGGTCCAGAGAACAAACTGAACCGCGGCGGAAGAGCGGCGCCAAGGCGGGTTACGCCGCTCTTCCGCGGCTGATCTACAGTAACAAAAGCCCAAATTTCCCAGATGTCTTATAATTTCCTGTACATCATTCTGCAATCACCTAAAAAATTTTTAGACTCCAAAAAATTTCGACAGAAACTGATGTGCTAGAAAAATACGGTTTTTGGAATTTCGGTCGATCGGATAAGTAAAACACATTAGAAAAAGCTAGAAAAGGTTAATGGCGTGTCTCTGATACCATGTTGCGCCACGGCAGCGCCCCGGCCGTCTTACTCGAGGCCAAATTGCGGAATCAAAATTTTTCCTTACTCGGAAACCGGCGCTACCGCGGACAAAGAAAACCCGGATCGTAACCATTAACCTAACGCTAGCAATCAAGAGATAGGGTGAGAAGTATACCGAGTGATCCGAGTCCTCCGGTCTTCTCGTCATCGTCCCGATCTCCCGCGGAAAGTGTAGTCTCCATATCGTCGCCTCCTCGCCGGAAAGGGCACCACATCGCCTTCGTCTTTTACGGGCTCCCGCCTCAATACCGAGGCAACTCGAGCATGAAGCCGGCAACTCGACATGCTCAAGATATGCTGTAGAATGTAGTAGTAGATCATGCTAGTCTCATTTGGGGTTTGTGGTTGCCATGATGGAGGAATGGGGTTAGGAAAAATGGTGCTTTCATTTTTCCAAAACAAGAAGAAGAAGGAGATGAAGAATTCCTCACAAAACAAAGATGAACTCTCTCATTCTTTTTCTTTCTCTCAAGTGTTCTTTCTTTTATCTAGTGAGAAATGAATATTATGGTGGAGCAAAGATTATGAAGTAAGAAGGGAGGTGAGTGTAGGAGATGTAGAAAGGGTGACCACAAACAAACATGAACCATGCTTGTTACTATTAAACCCATACCCTCATCTAATCACAATAAATGCATCATGGATGAAAGATATCAATCCTATCATAATCAATCCTTTTGCAATAAAACCCTCCACAAAGTGTTATTTGCAAACTTGCAAATAACCCCCTCCATCAGAAAAGTCCGGCCGGGAAAGAACAAAGGAAAACCGGCCGGAACGGAATGCAAACTGGCAACTCCAGAAAACTGGTCCCGTAATAAATTACAGGAAAACCCCGATACTGTGCATACACACCCGCATCTGTATTCCGTCTGGATACAAATGCAAAAAGACAAAATCTACACTGTACTAAACTAGGACCGGCTTAAACCAAAACCGGCTAGTAAAAACTGTCCGATCCTGATCCGTGCAATACCGCACGCATCTGATCGAACCTTGCCATATATCCATACGGCCACTAGTACAAAGCAGTCCGATCCTGATCCGTGCAATACCGCACGTATCTGATCGGACCCTGCCATATCTCCATACGGCCTCTACAGCGTTTCGCCCGAAAGTTGAGTAACTGAAAGTGTGGTGGACTCTAAAGACTCGTCAATACTATGGCTGTGGATTTAACCACTAGCACGTCAGTGGTATAAGCCAATACGTGACGGGCCACCAGCTATTGACTAAAAGGGACGTCGATGAGCGAACTCATCCTGACACCCTACTGAGCCTGTCAGTGACAATATCCGTACAGTCCGGTCCGTTCGTCTATGAGCATCGCATGTCGGGCCTAGAGGGTTGGTAAAAGTCAGACCCCCAAAAGCGGTACAAGTCGTGTCGGAGTGTAGCCCAGAACGCCCTGAGATACTACTGGAATACCTACCAGTAAATCTCCTGCCTCGGCCGAGGGCTTTGCGTAATGGCTCTCCTAGACACAGCGCGACCTCACCCCCAATACCGGGAGAGACGAACCCCTGAAGATCCGCTCACTGCCTCCATGTGGCTCGGGACTGTACCCAACTAAAACCTGTTTGCACGACTCCTTTGAGCCGTGGTAGGGTAGTAATCAAAGCACAGTGGGAACTCACACGAGACAAATGACGATCCTCAGGTCGATGAACTAACCTGTACACATGTCACCAGGGAACTGCTATCTGACGTCAGGTATAAGCCCAACTAGCAGGTTCCCGGCGAGTCCTGTCCGGTGTACTCATAACCCAATGAGCACCTGTATACATCTTAGGTGAACCAACTGACACCAGTGGCTTGTGAGACCGGCCACCGCCCCTCGTCGGGGTCTCGACTGTATACACTAGTCTACTGATGGAGTATCGATGCCCTGTCTCGAAACTCCTACGACTAGGGACCTTTTAAGGATGTGCTTATAGACTACCAGCTCCCACGTATATGATCGCCATCATACTGCTGGCAGTGAAGCAAGAATCCTAGGGGCTCTATCAACGTGTAATAGCGACATGTCAGGTCACCTAAAGCAGTACACGATGATAAAGGTAAACCAGATAGCATACTATCATCTCGAGTAAGACTGTCCCACCGGGATAGGTCCTCCCTCAATCATTGCAATCACGTGCCTGTGATCCAATAATTGACTCTGAGGGCACTAACTCCAACACCGTGAAGTGCCGGGTGTTCCATTCACTATGTTGTGGGGACTACCTCGCTTCAGGTTTTGGCGGGTAACTTGCCGCACCCGTAGGGGTCTAGGTTTCATTGCATACGCTATCATACGACCAGGGGAACGTCAGGTTTCAGCAGCGGCTCTGTGAAACCCGGGGATCCCAGATTATCTGTATTGTTCTATGATGCTTATTACTTTTCTGTAATGTTGCATATTATCACGCCTGGAGCGATTATTGTATATTGGTATATATACTATTAGATGTTGTATATGTTTTACACCCGCGCTAGTCCAGCCCCCGCTTTGTCGTTAGTTAAGTAACCTAACGGGTGATGACGGGACCCAGTGGCGAATGCGGATGGCATATATGTACATTATATTTTCGTTCTTTTCTGGTGTGATTGATTGATGGAACTGCATTGATTCTAATCAATGCAAGGATAAAACAAACCTATATTTGATGTTGTTGGAACAAATTTTAAAAAGGTGTTATTACAAAGATATTTCCTTTTGTTTTGCATAGTGATATTCAGTTAGAATATCCCGCACCTCATTCCACGAGGCAAGGGCCGAGATCCCCTCACCGGGAATGACCCCTTGGGCAGAAGTTTACGTCAGGGTAGTAACTTTAATATAGTCGATTACAAGTTGCTTTGCATCGCGGTATTCAGTTGGAATATCCTGCACCTCATTCCACGAGGAAAGAGCCGAGATCCCTTCACCGGGAGTGACCTCTTTAGCAAAACGTTTTCGTCACTATATTTTATAAAAAGCTATCACGTTCCTTCAACGAGATCAAGTTCATTACGTTAAAGGTTTTTCGCCAAAAACCAGTCGTAGCCCTCCGTCGTATCTTATGGATGGTCAGTAGTATTCAAGCTATGTTTGTTGACTTTCGCCAAGGTATAGTGCTTGGTAGCTGCTGGGGTATTCATTTGTAGCATAGATAGATGTGTTGGTTTGGGACAGTCGTATTACCTTGTTGGCTTTCGTCAAGGGTATGTACGGGTGGGTTCAAATTAACCTGGACAATGACGGGCAGAACTTGACATGTGACTTATGATTTGTTGGCTTTCGTCAAGGTCATAAGAGCATGGGGCAAAAATCACATCGGGTGTTTCAAACATAGAGGAAACTTGCCAGGCATGCGCATACCTTCTGGAGTGTGATAACTTGAGTGGCTTCCATCAAGTTATCATGCGATGATAGTTGGATCCCGATTCCCACTGATGAGTTAGTTTACTCTTCGGGTGATCCCGACTAATTCTTCTCTGGTTTGGAGGAGAATTTGAGATAACAGTGGGAGGTTTCCTTATTAGATAAATTGATAACCATTCTGATCTAGGTTAGAGTGCACGCAGAGTGTTTCTTTTCTCTCTCTCTTTGGCAGCAACCTTTGACCGACCCTAGACTATGACTCAGTGACCAAGTTGACCGAACCTTCTTAAAATACTGGCTTTTGGATTGTCCGAGTTGCATAAGTCATTGCCGCTCCTTCTTTTACCCTTTGTATTTCTCAGAACACCCCGTATTACTATGGACATCCACTTCCATTGGATAGATCCATCATATGGTTATATAGGAACTCGAAGGGACTTCTTCGAGGATGGATCCAGGTTCAGGAGAAATTGAATTGGTTTATTCAGTTGTCTTTTATTATCACCTTCTCTCAGGTTGCGAGGGCTCCTCAGTTTTAGGAGAGTACACCTATTACGCTTATTGGATAGTCTTATTCCAAACCATAGGCTGGTGCCGAAAGGTAGGGAATGAAGAAAATCAATTAGCTTAAGTAGGGTGTACAGAAGGTAATAACTAAAGACAAAATAAAGGGATTAGAAAGAGGGCAAAGTAAATTGCGACTGTTATCATTCACGACCAAACCGCGTACTTCATCGCTACTCCTATTTCACCTTTGCTTTTTCCCCAGTTCGGGAGAAATAGAATAAGGTTTTATTCAGTTGTCTTTTATCATCACCTTCTCTCAAGTTACGAGTACTCCTAGGATTAGGAGAGTACACCTATTATGCTTACTGGATAGTCTTCTTCCAAACCATAGGCTGGTGCCGAACGGTAGGGAAGGAAGAAAACCATTTTGCCTAACGATGGTGTACAGAAGGTAACGACTAAAAACAAATAAAGGGATTTGGAGAGATGGCAAAGAAATATATGGTTAAAGTCATGAATAGGATTATAGAAGAGGTATTACTAAGAATACAAGAATACCCCTACGAAACATTTTCATGTTTCAGTTTCACTGCGCATTGTTAAAAGAAAACTGTTTTCCCGATTAGATACTTACTCCAGGGTATGTATTTACCAGGTTTCATTCTCATATCTGTACGGTTTTACAGATGATGAGTGGGAGTAAGTTATTTGGAATTAGGTGATTATCCTCATTATATCGGAATTCGTTGTAATTGGTGATATTTGAGGAAATCGCCTGGGTACAGTTTTCAACCTACGATGCATAGGTTTTGAGTTATTCAACTCAGAGGACTTATACAGAGTACTGTATGTTGTCCAGTGTCCGTTAGGACAAAGGGGTAGGTCCTCGTACTATGTTCTGTTTACTTATAACTTCTCTAGTTTTTAGACAAGTGTTTCGTAGAAATACAATGTCTAAGTTTTGAGAAGTTATAGGTATAAGAATAAAGTAGAGAACCAGGTATCGCAAGTATCAGGATTCTTCAAAGAGATCGAAGATGTAGATACTTGTGATTGGTATTCAGTTAAAAGTAATGGTTTTGAGAAAGTTGTTTCTCTTTCAGGTTACTCATAATTGGATGGATTTCTAAGTTGAGTAATGCTGATCAGCCTTTTTTCCATTAAGTTGTTATGCACTGGAGACAGCTGCATAATTTGAATCTGGTTCAAATTAAATTAGTGCCTCTGTTTCTATATTAGATATAGAATGGTTCATATCTTAACGATGTTAAGGTAAGGGGAGTTGTCCAGTTTATGCTTAAAACCAGACACTGGATAATTCAAGGCACGTTTCTGTAATGGCAGTTTGTGGGTTGACCCTGGCTTTGACGAAGATTGACATTTCTACCATCTGGAAGATCAATAGTGATAATGTTCTTGACTCGCCACAGTTTTAGTAAAATGGATTTTTTCAGAAAACAGTAGTGGGAGTATGGTAGAACTGGAAGTGATTCCAGAACCGTAAACGATTACGGAAAATTTAATAGGACCTATATATTCAATCAGGTTTGACATTCCAATAGCCACTCCGCAGATATGGTGGGTAACCTTAGACACCAGAGATGTACTCCGGTAACCTCAAGGACGGTGACAGAGAGGTTCTTGTTTACCCAAACTTGACACTACTGTTGTTCCAGACTATGAGACACGGCAAGAGGATAAGTATAACGTCGTTCTAAACCAGCTTTAGAAGTGTACGTAGATATTATTCTGCCAGAGGGTTGTCATAATCAGTGGGAGCAGTGGAAGCATAGTGGGCAAGTAGCTTATGTCTATTTATAGACATCAGCAGTTATAGCGGAGATAGATCATCTAATTTTGATGAGACAGTCATGGTTTTGACTTCATCAGAATAGTGGATAGATCTGTTGAGAAGGTAGTAGGGTGTGATGTCCTGGTATTTGGATGACATACACAGAGTAGGAAGTAAAATTCCTATACTACGATTGGTTATACTGTGGTTATCACACAGTTGTTTCTTCACAAAGGACATGGAAATAAAGACATTCTGGTTACTAGATCTATGGCTTTAGATCTAGATTTGGGTAGTTTCCCAATGTGGGTATTTTGACAGTATTCTAATAGTATTTTAGAATAGATGACTCCTGGCATGGTGGTGTACCTGCAGGTGATGGAGTCACCCTCTCTAAAGGTGTCTTATAGACTAAAGCAGAGAGGGATATGCATGATTGGCAGATCACTTGCTTAGGCAATTGAGTCAATCATGAGATGTCAAGTACCACACCAGATATTGTTTTTGCACTTGATGTGATAAGTTTATATTAATCCAATCCTGAAGAAACATAAGGAAGCAGATTTAGAACATAAGTGCATGTTCTACGGATTTGATGACGGCAGCCTCCTTCGGGAGACGGTTATCATTCCAGGCTTCAAAGCTGACATGGATGACAGAGTGATTGTCATAGTTATAGTTTTCCCTTTTACGAGGGACAGTATTTTGGACAGGTGGTCCAAGATGATACTGTGGGAGGCATGGTGCTGGATACTGATTAGGTTCAGTTATCGATACAGTCTAAGAAGTTTGGATTTGGAGTTCATTTATGAACTAGGTCCCATCAGATATCCAGACATATTCTAAGACAGGTATTGCTCAATTCGGGAGATGGCTTTCTCCGCGAACTTGAGATTGAGAGAGACATAGAAAGAACATTAGGGCGGATCCACTCACTGAGGCTATTTCTCGAACACAAGAGTTTTACAAACTAGCTTTGTGAAACTGATTAGTAGAGGAGTTGGATGTTCGGTATCACACGGGCTGTGAGTATGCGACATCGCAATAATTAGCCTTGAGTGCAAGTGGGAGATTGTTGGAGATAGTGCCCTCAAAGTCAATTATTGGATCGCAGGTACGTGATTGCAATGATTGAGGAAGGACCTATACCGATATGACAGTCTTGCTCGAGATGATAGTATGCTATATGGTTTGTCTTTATCATCGTATACATGCTTTAGTTCGCTATTGCATGATTGATAGAGCCCATAGGATTCTTGCTTGACTACCAGCAGTATGATGGCGACATATACGTGGGAGCTGGGGTCTGTAAGCACATCCTTAAAGTGTCCCTAGTCGTGGGAGTTTTGAGACAGGGCATCGATACTCCAGAGTAGACTAGTGTATACAGTCGAGACTCCGACGAGGGGCGGTGGCCGGTCTCACAAGCCACTGGTGTCAGTTGGATCACCTAAGATATATATAGATGCTCATTGAGTTATGAGTACACCGGACAGGACTCGCCGGGAATCTGCTAGTTGGTATTATACATATCGTCAGATAGCAATTCTCTGGTGACATGTGTACAGGTTAGTTCATCGACCTGAGATCGTCGTTTGTCTCATGTGAGTTCCCACTGTACTTAGATTACTACCCTACCAAGCTCAAAGGAGTTGTGCAAACAGGTTTTAGTTGGATACAGTCCCGAGCCACATTGGAGGCAAGTGAGCGGATCTCGGGGATTCGTCTCTCCCGGTATTGGGGGTTGATGTCGCGCAGTGCACGGGTGGCCATCACTAGGAATCCTCGGCCGAGGTAGTGGAGAATTACTGATTTGGATCAGTGGTTTCTCAGGTGGTGATGGGCTTCATGCCGACACGATTTATCGCGTTATTAGGGGTCTGACTTTATCCACCCCCTAGACTCGATATGCGATACTCTTTAGACGAATGGACCGGACTGTATATATACATTGTCACTGTCAGGATCAGTAGGGTTTATAGATGAGTTCGCTCGTCAGCTTCCCTTCCAATCAATACATAAGCAAAACGTTACGTGCAGCTTGTACCTCTGACGTGCTAGGGGTTATACCCAGTGCCAGTGTGTTGATGAGTCATTAGAGTCCCCCACAGACACTTTCCCAAGTTCGGACGAAACGTTGTAGAGGCCGTATGGGTTTATGGCAAGGTTCGGAAAAAGCACGTGTGTTTTCGCACGTGTCGTTTTTCGGGCAGATAATACTGGTAGGATTTGGTTTAAGCCGGAACCCAGTATTATACTGTGTAGATATAATATCTTTGTCTCAGTTACATTTGTATTCGGTCGTAATACAAATGCGGGTATGTTTATACTGTTACGGGGTTATCCTCAAATTCGTTTCAGGATCACTTTAGGAAGTTGCCAGTTTCCAGTTTTCTATCAGCCGTATTTAACAGTCGGTTAAATACGGATTTATCTTTTCTTGATGAGGTGAGTCAGTGTTCTAGATGCTTCTAGATGTGATGACTAAGCTAGTGACTCATTAGTGTCATTAATGGTTCATTAATGATGGAGGATGACTAAGTTAAATATGATTGGTTTGCTTTTAATGCATTCATACTTTGTGTTCACACTAGATATTTTGCTTAGTGTTACCTCCCTTGCTCCTACACTCACCCTCTCCTCTATATATTGTGGCCGGCCTTCCCCCCTCTCTAGATGATGGTTGTTATTCACTAGAAAAAGATTATGATAGATTCGGGTTCACGAAAAAATAGATAGCCTCTTTCTCATTTCATCCGATCCAAAAGGCAACTTCCATAACCGTTCGTCCGTGACCTTGGACGTAACGAGACAAAGTGTTCTACTCATTCTCTACTTCATCTTGGTCGTCTCTTTTAGCAAACTTGACGATCGAGTTGCCTCGGTTCAGAGACGGGAGCCCGTTTAAAGATCCGTCGACGTGGTGCCACCTGGACGAGAAGACCGGAGTTCAAGGAGATCGGAGCAGCCGCAACAAGGCGTGGGATGATAGTTAAAGACCGAAGGACTCGGATCATTCGGTATAACGTTTCTACCCCTTTGTAGTTTGTTAGTTTAGCTTTAATGGCAGATCCGGGTTACGGTACACGATAGCGCCAGTTTCGTTAAAAGTTTTTTTGTTCCGCATTTGCCGTCTGTTAGACGGCCGGGGCGCTACCGTGGACTTACAATCCCTTGCATGCGAGCTCTCTCCAAATCAGTCTTGGGAGACATCTCTTTGGAGAGAGTGAGTCCAGAGATCATGGGTTGGTTCCCACACTTGGATTCTTCCATACTAAACCTCTTTAGTATGGTGTCAATGTACCTGGATTGGGACAATCCCAGTATCCTTTTGGATCTATCTCTATAGATCCTAATCCCCAATATGCAGGAGGCATCACCTAGATCTTTCATTGAGAATCTTTGTGATAAGAAGAGCTTGACTTATTGCAGCATAGGAATATCATTTCCTATCAAGAGTATGTCATCCACGTACAATACGAGGAAGACAACCTTACTCTCTGCCACCTTCTTATAGATACAAGGTTCATCTATGTTTTTGATGAAGTCAAACTCTTTGACTACAACATCAAAACAGATGTTCCAACTCCGCGATGCTTGCTTTAACCCATAAATGGATTTAAGCAGTTTGCACACCTTTCCGCTGCTCCCACTATCTACGAAGCCTCTGGCTGAGTCATGTACACGCACTCTTCTAAATCACCATTTAGAAAGGCGGTCTTAACATCCATTTGCCAGATTTCGTAGTCATGGTATGCAGCAATGGCAAGTAAGATCCGGATGGACTTAAGCATAGCCACTGGAGAAAAGGTTTCCTCATAATCCATACCTGGTCGTTGACGAAAACCTTTTGCTACAAGTCTAGTTTTGAAAGTCTCAACTTTTCCATCTACACCAAATTTCTTTTTAAAAATCCACTTGCTCCCAATGGGTTTTACCTTTTCAGAAGCATTTTCCAAAGTCCATACTTTATTGGTGTACATGGATTCCATCTCAGATCGCATTGCATCCAGCCATTTTACAGAGTCACCACTCGTGATGGCCTTCTCGAAACTAGTCGAATCATCATCTTCCATGATGCAATCCTCGCTTCCACCATCAATGAGAAAACCGTAGTATCTCTCAGGTGGACGAGAAACCCTACCAAATCGGCGGAGAGGCTGGGGTTCGTCGGGTACTACCGAATCCTCTGGTTCCACTAAATCTTCAGTTACAGTTTGTGTTGCTGGAACTTCTTCCAGTTCTACCTCAGAGCCACTAATCTCTTTTGCAAGAAATTTCTTTTCTAAAAAGGTGGCATGTTGAGCAATAAACACCTTTTGTTGTTCACTGTGGTAGAAAAAATATCCATTTGAATGTTTAGGATATCCCACAAACTTACATAGAACTGACCGTGCCTCGAGTTTGTCTGGATTTTGCCTTTTGACATAGGCCAGACAACCCCATATCTTAACTCGTTTAAGACATGGTCTCTTCCCACTCCATATCTCATATGGTGTGGTAGGTACAGATTTAGTTGGAACTTGATTCAATAGGTATGCTGCTGTCTTAAGCACATACCCCCAGAAGGAAATAGGTAACTCAGCTGTACTCATCATAGAGCGCACCATATCTAATAGGGCGCGATTCCTCGGCTCCGATACACCATTGTGCTGTGGTGTATAAGGAGGAGTAAGCTGAGAGAGAATCCCATTCTCTTTTAGATAATCTAGGAACTCATTGCTTAAGTATTCTCCTCCTCGATCAGATCGAATGATCTTAATACTTTGCCCGTTTGTTTTTTCTACTTCGTGCTTATATTCTCTGAATTTTTCAAAAGCTTCAGATTTGTGTTTCATTAGGAACACATGTCCGAATCTAGAGAGATCGTCAGTGAATGTAATGAAGTAGGAAGAACCGTTCCTGGCATGCGTAGATATGGGACCGCATACATCACTATGTACCAGTCCTAAGAGTTCAGTAACTCTTTCTTCGTGTCCACTAAACGGAGCTTTGGTCATTTTTCCTTTGAGACATGAATGGCAAGTATCATAAGATGATAATTCGAACGGATTCAAATAACCATCCTTATGTAACTTAGCCAGTCGTGTCGCATTGATATGACTAAGTCTACAATGCCACAAGAAGGATTCGTTCATTTCTGAACTTTTCCTCTTGTGTGTGTTTTGTATTTTGAGGACTGTATTCTGATTTAGAATGAATATGCCATTATGTAACGAGCCTGATGCAATCAACTTTTGATCTAGGAATATGTTCATAACATTATCCTTTACTACAAAATTATATCCTTTTTTACTTAATAAAGAAACTGATATAATGTTGCACATCATGTTCGGTATATAATAGCACTCATTTAGAATCGGTGTATTACGACTTGGCAATACTAGGTGATATTCGCCAACTGCTTTGGCTGCAATACTTGCACCGTTCCCTACTTGAACGGAATGATCACCTTTTCCTAGTTCTCTATCTTTACGTAGCCCATGTAACAATTTACATATGTGGGATCCTGATCCGGTATCTAATACCCAGGACGTAGGGTGAACTGAGAAACAGTTCTCAATAACTAACACACCCGAAGAAGATGCATCAACATGCATGTTCTTTTGGGCGGCGTGAGAATCCAGATATTCTCCTGTTTCCTGTTCAGTCTTATAACTCTTATAAGAAAGAACGGGTCCAACGTTCCCCTGCTCAGTATAATAAGCGGGTTCAGTCAATACATCCATATTATTATCTTGATTATGGCCTGACATGGTCGCTACCTGGAGAGAGAGAGAAGAAAACACTTTAGCGTATGCTCTGTTAGTGTATATGCCCTAGGGGCCATTATTGTATCATACTAGTTTGTATATTACTTAATGGAAGCTTGGGATATTCACATGTATATAACAGTCTTGCTAAACATGGTAGTATGCTACTTGGTTTTTCTATCTTAATATGTGAGTATACGTATTGATAGAGCTCTTAGGATCTTGCTTGACTACCGGCGTTGTGATGGCAGTCACACTAGTGGGGGCTGGGTAGTCTACATGCACATCCTTATTCAGGTCCCTAGTCGTAGGATTATCGAGACAGGGCATCGATACTCCGGAGTAGACTAGTGTGTACGCTTCTCATCCCAGTTGGGGAGATGGTCTGTCCCACAGCCGTCAGTACGTCGTACTGGAGATAGTATGCAGGTGCTCGTTGGGTTACGGGTACACCGGACAGGACTCACAGGGAACTGTTGGATGGTTTTATACCAGTCGTCAGTGAACAGTTCCCAGGTGACATGAGTACAGCATAGTCCGCAGACTTGACACTGCTACTTCGCCTCGAGTGTGTCCCACTGTTCTTAGATTGCTACCCTACCACGACTCAAAGGAGTCGTGCAAACAGGTAGCAGTTGGGTGCAGTCCCGAGCACTTGGAGGCAGTGGCGGTTAGACAGGATTCGTCTCTCCCGGTATTGGGGGTTGATATCGCGCTGTGTCAGAGAGCCATTACGCAAAGTCCCTGGCCAGGGCAAGCAAGATTTGCTGGTAGGTTCCAGTAGTTTCTCAGGGTGTAATAGGCTTCCCTCCGACACGACTTATACCGCTATTAGGGGACTGACGCTTGCCGCCCCCTAGGCCCGATATGCGATAGTCTTAGACGAACGGACCGGACTGTACGGAGATTGTCACATCAGACTCAGTAGGAGTTCGGATGGGTTTCCTCATCGGCTTTCTTATCGACATCTACCTGGGGACCGTTACGTACAGCTAGTGCCGCTTGCGGTCTGTGGTTAAACCCACTGCCAGCGTAGTAGTCGAGTCTCTAGAGTCCCACACAGAGAGTTTCCCTACTCCAGGCGAAACGATATAGAGGTTGTATGGTTTTACGACAAGGGTTCGGACGCATACGTGTGTTTACACACGTACGACTTTCGGACAGTTTTTACCAGTCGGCTTTGGTTTAAGCCAGTTACTGGTATCCGGTTATTGGATTTATACAGTCTAAAGTTTTTCCGTATTTTTGCGGAAAGGAGGGGCGTTCTCGTAATTGCGCGAGAAGCTTCTAGAAGGTGGTGACTAAGGAGGTTTAGGTGGCTATACATTGAATGAGATTACTGAGTCATATGGATGATTCATCCATGTCATTAATGCTTCATAATTGCTTAATGACTCATGGAGATGAATCACCACAAGATATTTATCAAGCATGGTTGTAAATCATTTTCTTTTCTTTTCTTGATAAAATAAAATGCTTGATATATATTATGATAACTCATTTTCTCTTCTCATTATTATGTTCATCTTCTCTCTCCTCAAGCTCTCCCTCTTCAAACCCTAATCCTCCCCTCTCATGTGTTGAGTACAAGGATTAGTTAGACTAATTAAACCATAACCCTCACTCTATATCACCTAGCTTCTTTGATTAGCACTTAAAGAAAGTTAGTTGCCTCAAGTTTAGAGGCTAAGCTTGGAGTAAAGCTCTCGGGTGGATCGTCTACTACTTCGAGAAGGCCGAGGAGGAGGTGGAGTTCGTAAAGACGAAGGACATGGTTCTTTAGGTATAATCCCATTACATAGTAGTTGTTAACTTCTATCTTTGATGTTAGTTATCGTTTAGCTTCGATTCATGCGGTTAGTCGATGTTTAGCATAAGAACAAGATCGTTTTTCATATTTCCGCCTCCCCGCAAGTCGTGGGGTGTTGTACATCGACTTACAGTGGTATCAGAGCCTCGCTAAACAATAAATAACTTACTTGCAAATTTGTACGAATTTCGAACGGAAAAAACGAAACCGGAAAAACCCGAAATCACAAGTTTCTGTCGATTTTTAAATGAAGTCCAAAAATTTTTCAGGGATGTTCAGAAAGCTTGAAAAGACGGTAGAAGAACACCAAAGAAAATTGGGCCCCTGAATCGTCTAAAGCGCCGCGGAACCGCGGCGGATCCCACCGATCCGCCGCGATTCCGCCGCCGAGTTGGCGATTCAGGAACCCAATTTTCCTGTGTTGCTTCTCTGTGATATTTGGTATTTTCTGGAATATTTTATTTTTGCTCAGGTTTTAGATTTACAGAGAAATATTGGAGCAAAATTAAAAGTGTTTAATCGGTCGAAATTATACAGTATTTGCTTGTTGGATTATATCTGTGTTTGTATAATGTGTTCGTAAACCTCCCCTAACTGCTAGTATGTCGGTGGGCAGGGGGTTGCACATTTCTGTAATGGTTTTTACTGTTTGTGGATATGAACTGTGTTGGACTGTTGTGATGTTTAGCCGGGGTTTTGTGATGGGTTATTATTTAATTCATTTGATGTAAAAGTAATTTGTTGTAATATTATTTTGCGGGGCACATCCAGGTTGCGGTTGTAGCCACTGTTGTATTATTTCATTTTACTGTTTTTGCTCCTAGAACAGACCCAAGGTGGGGTGCACAAACTGCCGGGCGGATAGTTTGCCGTACCCGTTGGGGTCTTGGGTGGGGTAATGGCTATTCATCACAACTGTGTAATCCGTCTTTTGTTGCAGGCTCAAAACAAACACGGATTGCTTGCAAATCCAATAAAGTTCATCTGTGATCTGGAATGCCTATTATTGCGTCTGACGAATGTACAATATCTATATATGATAGCTATTTAGACGTCACTTATGTTTTACACCCGCGCTAGCCCAGCCCCGCTCTGTCGTTAGTTAAGTAACCTAACGGGTGATGACGGGACCCCGTGGCGAATGCGGACGGCATAAGAGGACGTTGTATTTTCGTTGTTTTCTGCAATGATAGGTTAATGATGGGACACATTATTTATAATGCAAAGAAAATAAACCAAAAAGTTTAATCGTTGGAACAATTTAAAAGAAACCACTCGGTTAATTTTAAAAACAGATATTTTTAAATGCGGAGCTTTAACCACTCCTTTTAAAAGCTATCAGGTTCCTTCGGTTATATCAAGTTCACTACGTTCACGGTTTCGCCAAAACCATTCGTAGCCCTCCGTCATTTCATTTGGGTATTCAGTAGTATTCAAGCTATGCATTTTGGCCAAAGTCAAGGCATAGTGTTTGGTAGCTGTTGGGTTTTCATTTGTTGCATAAGATAGATGAGTTAGTTTGGGACAGTCGTATTATCATTTGACCAAAGACAGGGGTATATACGGATGGGTTCAAATTGACAAGATAATGACGGGTAGAACTTGACATGTGACTTATGACATTTTGACCAAAGCCAAGGTCATAAGAGCATGGGCCAAAAACTTATATCGGGAATTTCTAAAGAAACTGAAATTTGCAAAGAGATGCATACCATTTGGAGTTTGATGAATGTTGGTAGCATTCCTTCAACATTATCATACGATGATATTTAGATCCCGATCATACTGTGAGTATATGCTACTTATCAGGATATTCGTCACTTAACGATCAATGCTATAAACCAAGTAGGTGTCAAGAAAAGTGTCAGCGGGGTTACGCCCCCAGAGAAAAGAGGTTCTTTAATTAAGGAACTTCGCGAAAGCGTTGGAAAACCTCCTTCGAAGTATCGACACTAGCCTGGCTGAACGGTTAAGCAAGAATTGTACAGTGAGAATAGTCCTGGCTAATTCTTCTTTTATGGTTTGAGGAAGGATTCGAGAAACAGTGGGAGCCATCCAGTTTAGATAAACTAAAAACCACTCTAAACTTGCAAGAGCATCATGCTAAAGAGTTTTCTTCTCTCTCTTCTAATTGCAGCGACCCTGAAAATGACTGGAATTAAGTTACTTTTAGAGAAAAATATACTGACATGGCCAAACTATAAAGATTGGCTGCGGAATGTCAAAATGGCTTTGACCTATGACAAATTGGGGTACGTCCTCACCGCTACGGCACCTGCTGTCCTTGGTCCCAAATCCAGCAATGCGGATAAGGAAATCCGCAAAACCTGGGATTTAGATTGCGCGAAAACCAAGTGCATCGTGCTTGCCTCAATGAACAATGAACATCAGAGGAGGCACGAGGATATGGACCTTGATGGCATATTTCTCCATACAAAGGAACTTTATGGAGAGCAATCTCGTATAGCAAGATACGAGACCTCTAAGAACTTGTTTCGAGCGAGGTTGGCTGTCGGGTCATCGGTAGGAGAACATGTCCTAAAGATAATCGGCTATATTGAAGAGCTCGCAGACCTTGGGACGACTTTGGATAATGAGCTCTATACAGACCTTATTCTCCAGTCCCTTCCTCACACCTACGCCCAGTTTATCCTGAACTTCAACATTCAAAGAAAAGAAGTTGAACTTCCGGAACTCCTGAACATGTTAAGGAGTGCAGAGGGCACCTTGTAGAAGACAAGGGAAACACTCGCTATGTTTGTTAGCGGTACATCTTCTTCCGGGTCTAAGGCAAGGGCCAAAGGAAGGAAGAAGAAGGCCGCCACCAAACCCAGAGGAGGTGTTAGTAAGATGGGAGGGAAGGGAAAGAAAAAGTTTGCGGTACCGGTAGTTGGCCAGGATGAGTGCTTCCATTGTCACAGGAAAGGGCACTGGAAGAAGATTGCAAGGCGTGGAACGCCAAGAACCAGGAACCGAAGCAAGCTGTGGCTTCGACTTCAGGTGTGTTTGTAATTGAGAATTGTCTGTCGATCAACTCTACTTCCTGGGTATTGGATACCGGATCAGGATCTCATATTTGCAATTCATTGCAGGTACTGAGAAACCGTAGAGTGCTGAAGGAAGGTGATATGACCCTAAAGGTTGCTAACGGAGCTAGCGTGGGAGCTGCGTCCGTCGGGGATTATCACCTAGGATTGACGAGTGGACACATTTTGGTTTTACATAACTATTTTTTTGTACCAAGCTTAACGTGTAATATCATATCAGTTTCCTTGTTATCAAATAAAGGTTATGATTTCACGTTTGTAAGAGATGTTGTTAACATCCACCTTAATCATGGTTTGATTGGGTCCGGTACACTAAATAACGGTATATATGTTTTAAACCAACTCCAAATTTTCAATGTCCAGAACACACTTAAAAGAAAGTCTCCAGATTTAAATAAAGCTTTCTTATGGCATTGTAGACTGGATCACATCAATGAGAGAAGGTTGACTAAGTTGCATAGAGAAGGATATTTGGACTCGTTCGAATATCAAACTTATGACACTTGTCAATCTTATCTCAAAGGAAAGATGACAAAGACTCCATTTACTGGACATGGAGTAAGAGCGAGCGAGCTCTTAGGACTGTTAGTTATATGTATGCCCTAGAGGCCATTACTATACATAGGATGTATATTGTAGTGGATGCTTGGACATATATAGGGAGGACTTTCTTGCTCGACATGATAGTATGCTATCTGGTTACTCTTTACCTTAACGTGTACATTGATTGTCTCTCTGTTACATGTTGGTAAAGCCCTTAGGATGTGTACTTGACTACCTGGACTATGATGCGGATCATACTAGTGGGGACATGGTAGTCCATAAGTACATCCTTCAAAGTCCCTAGTCGTGGGTATATCGAGACGGGGCATCGATATACCAGAGTAGACTAGCGTATACCTTCTCGACCCATACAGATGGGCGATGGATGATCCCATATCCATTGGTGTTTGACATCAGAGATGATATACGGGTGCTCAGTGGAGACTGGGTACATTGGACGGACTCGCCGAGAACTCCCAGATGGTATTATACCTTACGTCAGATGGCAGTTCTCTGGTGACACTGGTACAGAGTAGTCTGTTGACCCGAGATCGTCATAGAGTTTTGTGTGGTTCCCACTGTGCTTTGATTTCCACCTTACCACATCCAAGAGGGCGTGCAAAACGGTGATTTTTGGGTACAGTCCCGAATCACATGGAGGCAATGAGCGATAGGAGGGGATTCGTCTCTCCCGGTATAGGGAGTTGATGTTGCGCTGTGTTCGATTGGCTATAACCGAAAATCCCTGGCCAGGGTTGCTGAGATTTACTGGTAAGTGTTACCTGTAGTTTTTCGAATTGTTATAGACCTCATATCGACACGAATTATCAAGCTATTGGGGTCTGACGTTTACCACCCCTAGGCGAGATATGCTACATATCAGACGATCAGACCGGACTGTACGGTAAGTGTTACTGGTTGGATTCACAGGAGTGTGAGTGGGCTAGCTCGTCGATCTTCTGATCGCTCAATACCCGGGTGGCCGTTACGTTTAGCAGACCGCTTGCGGCTTATGGGTGTTTGATATGATCATCACCTGCTGCCGGCGTATTGACGAGTCTTTAGAGTCCTACACAGAGGTTTCCTGGCTCAAGCAAAACGAAATAGCAGCGCATATGAGATATGTGCGGGACCGAGAATAATGCGTGTATGTGATACCGTATTTCATTCTCGCGATGAATGTATCGAAAGGTTGTATGCGATATAACCTAGTTATCGAATCAAGGATTGATTCGGTAAGCCGATACATAGGATACTAGTCGGTTATATGCGATATGACCGGATCGTTAAATCAAGTGTTGATTTAATGATTTAATGCATAATTATATATTTGATATATTACTTTGCATTAACTAGTATTGGTTCACTTTAAATGGATTTTCTCACTTGCTTTGCACAAGTTGTATATGTGATATACTTTTGTGCACAAGTTTGTATCATGTTTGATGATGCATTCTAACTTGAGTTTGTGTAAAGATTAAACCATGGTTATTTAAATGGTTAGGGTTTTGTTTTTCATATCTATTTATTCATTTATTTATTTATTTCTTTTTGGCAAAAGAAAAGAAAAATGGTGGCTTTCTTTGGATGCATGTTGAAGCTTCATGAAGCTTTGACTAAGTCACCATTTTTGTCTTCATGCTTAACCCTAACCATTGACCTAACCATGATTTATTCTCTACACTTGACCATGGTTGCCATATGATAAGTATTGCTTTTATTTTCTATTTGAAAATAACTTATCATAATATTCATCATCATCATCTTCTTCTTCTTCAAGAAGAAACCTTGCTCCATCAATGGCAACTTGAGCAAATGAGTGAGAAATCCAATTCTAAAGTGAACCCACCTCCTATTTCTTCATCCTCTACCTCTTGCCAAGTAGTATTGGGTGTTTTCTTCACAAGTTTCATGACTTGGTGAAGTGGGAGCTTGATCTTGTGATGCCTCTACGTAGATCATCTTCGGCACGAAGCCGACGACCTTGCCCGCCCATTTCTCTGATGAAGCCGACGCTAGAGCCCGGGATTCCATTTGGACAGCGAGGAGACTTCATTACGAAGCTATGGAGGTGGAGGACCGGATCTACAAAGGTTGTATTTCCGTTCTTTTAGTTATATTGTTAACTAGTTGCATGTGTTCGCCTAAAATTCTAGTTAACGATCCGTATTAGGGTTTCTCGGCACTTGTAAAATTTGAAATTGGCATGGTTGATGCCTTGTGAGACCTCATTAGCGTGCCTAGGAACCCTACAAGGACTAATACACAGTGATGTATGTGGTCCATTGTCTACACATGCAAGAGGTGGTTTTTCCTATTTCATTACTTTCACGGATGATTACTCAAGATACGGATTCATTTTTCTGATGAAACATAAATCCGAGGCTTTTGAGAAATTCCAAGAGTATAAGAATGAAGTAGAAAACCAAACCGGCAAAAGTATCAAGACACTTAGATCTGATCGAGGTGGTGAATACTTGAGTGCCGAGTTCCTAGGTTACCTAAAAGAGAAAGGAATTCTCTCTCAGCTTACTCCTCCATACACTCCACAGCATAACGGTGTATCGGAAAGACGGAATCGAACCCTATTGGATATGGTACGATCCATGATGAGTAATGCTGAGTTACCGCGATCTTTTTGGGGTTATGCGCTTGAATCAGCAGCATATCTTCTGAACAGGGCTCCTACCAAGACTGTGCCTACCACTCCATATCAGATGTGGACTGGGAAGAAACCCCATCTTCAGCATATGAAGATTTGGGGATGTCCGGCTTTTGTTAAAATGCAGCATGTGGACAAGCTCGAGGCACGATCAGTAAAATGTATGTTTGTGGGATATCTAAAGAACTCCAAGGGATATTATTTCTATTACGCAGAGGAACAAAAGGTTTTTGTTTCTTGTAATGCCCATTTTCTAGAACATCAGTTTTTAGAAAAGGAAATAAGTGGGAGCGAAATAGAACTGGAAGAAATTCCAGAACCACAAGCTGCTACTGAAAGTTTGGTAGAACCGGAAGTTCAAGAAGAACAGGACATTCCCGCACTCCTCCGCAGGAGTAGTAGGTTGTCTCATCCGCCTGAGAGATACTACGGTTTTCTCATAGATAGGGATAGAGAGGATTGCATCATAGGTGATGATGAACCTACTGACTTCCAGCAGGCCATCCAGAGCGGCGACGCGGTACGATGGCTAGATGTAATGCGGACCGAAATGGAGTCCATGTACACCAACAAAGTATGGACTTTGGACTTTGCTCCAGATGGGGTAAAACCCATAGGATACAAATGGATCTTCAAGAAAAAGATTGGTGTAGATGGACAGGTGGAAACCTATAAGGCTAGACTTGTTGCAAAGGGTTTTCGTCAAAGACCTGGTTTGGACTATGACGAAACTTTTTCTCCAGTGGCTATGCGCAAATCCGTTCGGGTCCTTCTTGCTATTGCTGCCTTCCATGATTATGAAATCTGGCAGATGGACGTAAAGACGGCTTTTCTGAATGGAAATTTAGAAGAATGCGTCTATATGGATCAGCCAGAGGGTTTCAATCAGAGTGGGAGCAGCGGGAAAGTATGCAAGCTGCTTAAGTCCATTTATGGACTAAAGCAGGCATCGCGGAGTTGGAACATCTGTTTTGATGAAACAGTCAAAGAATATGACTTTATCAAAAATCCAGATGAACCGTGCATATATAGTAAAGTTGTAGCCAGAAGTGTCGTATTCCTCGTCTTGTACGTGGATGACATTCTATTGATAGGAAATGACATTCCTATGCTACAATCTGTCAAAGGATTCTTGTCACACAGGTTCTCCATGAAAGACCTGGGTGATGCCTCTTACATTCTAGGGATCCGGATCTATCGTGATAGATCCAAGAGGATGTTGGGACTTTCGCAGTCCAGGTATATCGACACTGTACTGAAAAGATTCAGTATGGAAGATTCTAAATGCGGTAATCTACCGGCTTGTCACGGAATCACCCTCTCCAAAGAGATGTCTCCCAAGACTGATTTGGAAAGGGAACGCATGTCTATTATACCCTACGCTTCTGCGGTAGGCTCTATAATGTATGCGATGTTGTGCACCAGACCAGATGTAGCTTACGCACTGAGCGTGGTAAGCCGGTATCAGTCAGACCCAGGGGAGAAGCACTGGATAGCAGTAAAGAACATTCTCAAGTACCTGAGAAGGACTAAGGAGATGTTCTTGGTTTACGGCGGAAAAGACCTCAGGTTGGAGGCCTTTGCTGATTCCGGCTTCCAGAGTGATAAGGACGATTCCAAGTTCATGTCGGGTTATGTCTTTACCCTCAATGGAGGGGCGGTGTGCTGGAAGAGCTCCAAGCAGGACACCGTTGCTGACTCAACGATGGAAGCGGAGTATATAGCTGCTTGCGATACCGCAAAAGTGTAAGTCCATGCTACCTCTCCCGGTACTTTCGGGAATGCGGAATTTGGTAAAAAACAATTTTTACGGAGGTGGTAACATGGACCTAAAACCCGGATCTTGGTTAAACATCTATCTAACATCCTAACTATGAGTTTCTAGCTACTCGGTTAGGGGGTTATACCTTGCTTGTCTTGAACTCCTTCGTCTTCAAACTCCGATGGTGGTCCGATTGGCTTCTTCTCGTCGTCTCCGTACGCCGAAGATAGATCCACCCGAAAGCTCCAACCTTTAGCTCCTTCTTCGTTCTTTGAAGAAACTAGTTCACTTGGTTTGCTAAACCTAGTGAACTAGAATGAGTAGAGAATAGTTTGTGTGGGATTTTATCTATGGTTCTTGATTCTCAACTCATGAGACAAGAGAACCATAGATCAAGAGAGGGAGCAAGAGGTTGAGGGTGAGAGCAAAAGGAGAGCTCAAGAACAAGAGAGAGAATGAGCAAGAAAGAATGAGGCTCTCTTTTGTCTTTCACCCTCTCATAATCCAAAGTGATCATCACTCATCATATCAAAAAAAGTCTTATGTGATGGTTGAAGCAACCATAACCATATCATTTCATGCACTCATTTTACACAAATGAGCAAGTAAACAAAAGTCTTTGCCATGAAATGATGGCTATTGTTATCATGATGGTCAACTAGTCAAGCCTAGTCAACCGGTCAACAAAGTCAACAAGTCAACAAAAGTCAACAAGTCAACAAAGTCAACAAAAGTCAACAATCATGTCACCATAATACTTAATTAATATAATAGTTAATCACATATCAAATTCTCATTAGGGTTGAGCAAAAAGTCAAATAGTCAACGGTCAACTGTCAACAACCCTAACGAGAATCCGCTGCCTCTGCCTCCCTGTCACCTGTGCATACACACCCGTATTCGCGTTCCGAGGAACACGAATGCAAACTGGATAAATCTAATCCCATAAGGTACACTAGGATCTGGCTTAAACCAAAGCCCGCTAGTGAAAACTGTCCGGACACTGTACGCGCATAAGTGCACGGATGTGACCGAACCCTGTCGCAAAACCATGCGACCTGTCGCAATACCATGCGACCTCTACTCTTTTGCCTAAAGGTGAAAAGCTTTCTGTGTGGGACTCTAAAGACTCGACACTACGCTGGCAGTGGGTTTAACCACAGACCGCAAGCGGCACTAGCTGTGCGTAACGGTCCCCAGGTAATGCCGACAAGAAGACCGACGAGGCGAAACCCATCTGAACTCCTACTGAGCCTGAGTGTGACATTCTCCGTACAGTCCGGTCTGTTCGTCTGATACATCGCATGGCGGGCCTAGGGGGTGGTAAACGTCAGTCCCCCAATAGCGGTACAAGTCGTGCCGGAGCGAAGCCCAAAACACCCTGAGATAACACTGGAAACGTACCAGTATATCTCGTTTGCCCTGGCCAGGGACTACTCGTGTAATGGCTCTCCTAGACACAGCGCGATGTCAACCCCCAATACCGGGAGAGACGAATCCTGTCTAACCGTCACTGCCTCCAAGTGCTTCGGGACTGCACCCAACCACTACCTGTTTGCACGACTCCTTTGAGCCGTGGTAGGGTAGTGATCAAAGTACAGTGGGAACACACTCGAGGCAGAGTGACAGTGTCAAGTCAGCGGACTAAGCTGTACTCATGTCACCTGGGAACTGATAACTGACGATAGGTATAATACCAACTAGTCAGTTCCCGACGAGTCCTGTCCAGTGTACCCGTAACCTAACGAGCACCTGCATACTATCTCAAGTACGACTTACTGACGGCTGTGGGACAGACCGTCTCCCACACTGGGATGAGAAGCGCATGCGCTGGTCTACTCCGGAGTATCGATGCCCTGTCTCGATAGTCCTGCGACCAGGGACCTGCATAAGGATGTGCTTATAGATTACCCAGCCCCACTAGTGTGACGGCCATCACATCGCTGGTAATCAAGCAAAGATCCTAAAGGCTCTACTAATGTGTATAGGCGATATACAAAAATAAACACATGTACACATTGAAGTAGAAACAAACCAAGTAGCATAATACTATTTTGAGCAAGATTGTATATACAAGGTGAATATCCCAAGCTTCCATTAAGTAATATACAAACCAGTATGATACAGTAATGGCCTCTAGGGCATATACACTAACAATCTCCCACTTGCACTAAGGCCATGTACTGGCGTATCGAAGACCTATCATCTCGATCAGCCGCTCGAACTGAGTCTGGGGCAGGGCCTTGGTGAATGGATCTGCAGTGTTATCTTCTGAAGCGACTCTCCGAACCTCGATCTCCTGGCGATCTACGATCTCCCTGATCAGGTGATACCGCCTTAAGATGTGCCTGGATTTCTGATGGGACCTTGGTTCCTTCGCTAAAGCTATAGCCCCGTTGTTGTCGCAATACAGAGGTATTGGATCAACAATGGACGGAACCACCTGAAGTTCTTTCAAGAACTTCCTCATCCAGACAGCTTCTTTTGCGGCATCAGATGCAGCGATGTATTCCGCTTCCATCGTCGAGTCTGCAACGGTTTCTTGTTTGGAACTCTTCCAACACACCGCCCCTCCATTGAGGGTAAAGACAAAACCCGACATGGACTTGGAATCATCCTTGTCACTCTGGAAGCTGGAGTCAGCAAAGGCCTCGATCTGGAGGTCTTTTCCGCCATACACCAAGAACATCTCCTTAGTCCTTCTCAGGTACTTGAGAATGTTCTTTACCGCTATCCAGTGTTTCTCCCCAGGGTTTGACTGATACCGGCTTACCACACTCAGTGCATAAGCTACATCCGGTCTGGTACACAACATCGCATACATTATAGAGCCTACCGCAGAAGCGTAGGGTATAATGGACATGCGATCCCTCTCCAAATCAGTCTTAGGAGACATCTCTTTAGAGAGGGTGATCCCGTGACAAGCCGGTAGGTTACCGCGCTTGGAATCTTCCATACTGAATCTCTTCAGTATAGTGTCGATGTACCTGGACTGTGAAAGTCCTAATATCCTCTTGGATCTGTCACGGTAGATCCGGATACCCAGAATGTACGAGGCATCACCCAGGTCTTTCATGGAGAACCTGTGTGACAAGAACCCCTTGACAGATTGTAGCATAGGAATGTCATTTCCTATTAAGAGAATGTCATCCACGTATAAAACGAGGAATACTACAGTTCTCGCTACAAATCTACTATAGATGCATGGTTCATCTGGATTTTTGATAAAGCCAAATTCTTTGACCGTCTCATCAAAGCAGATGTTCCAACTCCGCGATGCCTGCTTTAGTCCATAGATGGACTTAAGCAACTTGCACACCTTTCCGCTGCTCCCACTCTGAATGAAACCCTCTGGCTGGTCCATATAGACACACTCCTCTAAATTTCCATTTAGAAAAGCAGTCTTTACGTCCATTTGCCAGATCTCATAATCGTGGAAGGCAGCAATGGCAAGAAGGATGCGAATGGATTTCAGCATGGCTACTGGAGAAAAGGTTTCGTCATAGTCCAAGCCAGGTCTTTGACGAAAACCCTTTGCTACCAGCCTAGCTTTATAGGTCTCAACCTGTCCATCTACACCAATCTTCCTTTTGAAGATCCACTTGCATCCTACGGGTTTTACCCCGTCTGGAGCAATGTCCAACGTCCATACCTTGTTGGTGTACATGGACTCCATTTCGGTCCGCATTGCATCCAGCCATTTCACTGAGTCAACGCTCTGAACGGCCTGCTGGAAGCTAGTAGGCTCATCATAATCTATGATGCAATCCTCTCTATCCCCGTCTATGAGAAAACCGCAGTATCTCTCGGGCGGATGAGACTGCCTACTACTCCTGCGGAGTGGCGTAGGAATGTCCTGTTCCGTTGAACCCTCTGGTTCCACTAACCTTTCAGTAATAGTCTGTGGTTCTGGAATTTCTTCCAGTTCCACTGTGCTCCCACTATTTTCCTTTTCTAAGAACTGGTGTTCTAGAAAGTGGGCATTATGAGAAACAAGGACTTTTTGTTCCTCTGCGTAGTAGAAAAGATACCCCCTGGTGTTCTTTGGGTATCCCACAAACTTGCACAGTACTGAGCGTGCCTCGAGTTTGTCCGCATGCTGCTTTTTGACAAAAGCTGGACATCACCAGATCTTCAGATATTGAAGATAGGGTTTCTTCCCACTCCATATTTCATATGGGGTGGTAGGCACAGTCTTAGTCGGAACTCGGTTCAAAAGGTATGCAGCTGATTCTAGCGCATACCCCCAGAATGATCACGGTAACTCAGCGTTACTCATCATGGACCGCACCATATCCAATAGGGTGCGGTTCCGTCTCTCCGATACACCGTTATGTTGCGGGGTGTATGGAGGAGTAAGCTGAGAGAGAATCCCGTTCTCTTTTAAATAGTCCAGGAACTCGGCACTTAAGTATTCTCCACCTCGATCCGATCTTAGAATCTTAATACTTTTGCCGGTCTGTTTCTCTACTTCATTCTTATACTCCTGGAATTTCCCAAAGGCCTCGGACTTATGTTTCATTAAGAAGACATAGCCGTACCTTGAGAAGTCATCCGTAAAAGTAATGAAGTAAGAATGTCCGCTTCGGGCATGTGTAGACATTGGACCGCACACGTCACTGTGTACGAGTCCCAAGAGCTCGCTCGCTCTTACTCCTTGTCCAGTAAACGGAGTCTTTGTCATCTTTCCTTTGAGACAAGATTGACAAGTGGCATACGATTGATATTCGAACGCATTCAAATATCCTTCTGTATGTAACTTAGTCAACCTTCTCTCATTGATGTGACCCAATCTACAATGCCATAAGAAAGTCTGATTTATTTCTGGAGACTTTCTTTTGTGTGTATTCTGGACATTGAAAATCTGTGGTTGGTTTAACACGTATATACCATTACTCAATGTACCTGACCCAATCAAAACTTGATTAAGGTGAATGTTTACAACATTACTTACAAACGCAAATTCATAACCTTCTTTAGAAACTAAAGATACAGAAATGATATTACAAGTTGCGTTGGGTACAAAAAAGCAATTACGCAAAACCAAAACATGTCCATCTGACATTCCTAGGTGATAGTCCCCCACGGCTTTAGCATCCATGCTAGCTCCGTTCGCAACTCTGAGGGTCATGTCACCTGCCTTCAAAACCCTACGGTTTCTCAATGCCTGCAAAGAATTACAGATATGAGATCCTGATCCGGTATCCAATACCCAGGAAGTAGAGTTTATTGAAAGACAGTTTTCAATAACATACACACCTGAAGCTGAAGCTGCAACCTGCTTCAATTCCTGTGTTCTGGACTTCCAGGCCCTGCAATCATTCTTCCAGTGTCCTTTCTTATGACAATAGAAGCATTCTTCCTTATCCACAAGCTTCCCCGCTATCTTTGTTGCTTTTGCTTTTCCCTTCGTATCCACTTTACTAACACCGCCCCTTGGTTTGGCGGGGGCCTTCTTCTTCTTTCCCTCGGCTTTCGCCTTGGACCTAGAAGAAGATGATCCTCCTACAAACAAAGTGGATGTTTCCCTACCTTTCTGTAGGGTGCCCTTTGCGCTCCTCAGCATGTTGAGGAGCTCTGAAAGTTCAACCTCTTTTTCTTGTAAGTTGAAGTTCAGTATAAACTGGGCGTAAGTGGAAGGAAGGGACTGGAGAACTATATCCGTATATAGCTCACTCTCCAATGTGATCCCTAGGTCAGCGAGCTCCTCAATGTAGCCGATCATCTTTAGCACGTGCTCGGCTACTGATGATCCGACGGCCATTCTTGTCGAAAATAACTTTTTCGACGCTTCGTATCTTGCAATACGAGATTGCTCTCCATACAGTTCTTTTGTATGAAGCAATATGGACTCCATGTCCATATTCTCGTGCCTCCTCTGATGTTCGTTGTCCATCGAGGCAAGCAGGAGGCATTTGGCCTTCGCGCTATCAATCTCCCAAGTCTTGCGGATTTCCTTATCCGCGACGCTGGAAGTTGGACCAGGGACAGGGGGAGCTTTGGTGGTAAGAAGATACCCCAGCTTGTCGTAAGTGATTGCTATCTTGACATTCCTGAGCCAATCTTTGTAGTTTGGCCCTGTCAGTTTGTTTTCATCTAGGAGTAACTTAAGTCCAGTCATGTCGATTGGTCGCTGCAATTAGGAGAGAGAAGAAGAAACACTCAGCATGATGCTCTTGCAAGTTTAGAGTGGTTTTTAGTTTGTCTAAACAGGATGGCTCCCACTGTTTCTCGAATCCCTCCTCAAACCATAAAGGAAGAATTAGTCAGGATCAATCCCACCGTACAATACTTGCTTAACCGTTCAGCCAGGCCGGTGTCGGTACTTCGAGGGAGGTTTTCCAACGCTTTCGCGAAGTTCCTTAATTAAAGAACCTCTTTTCCCTGGGGGCGTAGCCCCGCTAACACCTTTCTAGGCACCTACTAGGTTTATAGCATTGATCGTTAAGTGAGAAATTTCCCGAGGAGTAGCATATACTCACAGTAGGATCGGGATCCAAATATCATCGCGTGACGAAACTGAAGGAATCCTACCAGAATCATCACACTCCAAATGGTATGCAAATCTAGCAAGTTTCAGTACTTATGAAACTCCCGATGTGGATTTTTGCCCCATGCTCTTATGACCTTGGCGTGAGGTCAAAATGTCATAAGTCACATGTCAAGTTCGTCCCATCATTATCCAGGTTAATTTGAACCCACCCGTACATACCCTTGACGTAGGCCAAAATGGCAGTACGACTGTCTCAAACCAATGCATTCTATCTATGCAACAGATAAATATCCGGCAGCTACCAATCACTATGCCTTGGCGTGAGGTCAAAATACATAGCTTGAATACTACCGAATATTTAACTGAAATGATGGAGGGCTACGGATGGTTTTGGCAAAACCGTGAACGTAGTGAACTTGATTTGGTCGATGGAACGAGATAGCTTTTAAAAGGAGTGGCTCAAGCTCCGCATTTAAAAGTTGGTTTTGAAAAGAACCGAGTGGTTTTTCGAAAGTGTTCCAACGACTTTAACTTGGTTTATTATCTTGCATTAGTTCTTTTAATGCGTGATATTCTTGCATTAGTTCTTTTAATGCGTCCCATCATTTAATCCTACCATTGCAGAAAACAACCAAAATATGACGTACGCTTATGCCATTCGCATTCGCCACGGGGCCCCGTCATTACCCGTTAGGTTACTTAACTAACGACAGAGCGGGGGCTGGGCTAGCGCGTCTGTAAAACATAAGCAACGCCTAAATAATATCATATATAGATATACTGCAATGATAAACATTTCAGATCACAGATGAATACATTGGATATACTAGGAATCTGTAATTCGCACGAGCCTGTAACGAAAGACAAATTACACGGTCGCGGTGAATAGCCAAATACCCCACCCAAGACCCCTACGGGTGCGGCAAACTACCCGCCAAGTACCCGAAGCGTAGTAACCTTCCTCATCTCCTATGAGTAGGCCACTCGACACTTCGGCATACCCGGTAGTTTGTGCACCCCCTCCATGGGTCTATCCTAGGAGCAAAAACAGTAAAAAGAAATTATACAATGACGGCTACAACCCCGACCCGGTTGTGCGGACATACAAATAATTATTACATCAATTTACAAATTTACATGAATTGAAAGATAAGAAAACTCTCGTCTCACAACCCCCCGGCTATTCACCCGCGACAATCCAACATATTCATATACACATTCCAGCACATTACAGATCACAGATTTGTATAACCCCCACTAATCGACATATAGCGATTAGTAGACGTTCAATACAAATATCACATTACAGAAAACCCGTTAGCTCAAGTCTTTTAGAAGTTCGATCAAAAATACGGATTTTCGGGACCCCAAAATAAAATTTTCGTTCTGGAAAATCTGGGTTGAAAATATATATACTAAAAATCCCAAAATACCCCAATTAGCAAACTGCAAAATAGAAAACCCATGACCGAGTCAACTCGGCCGCGGATCCGCGGCGGAAGCGTGCTCCCGCCGCGGAACCGCGGCGCTTTGATCGAGTCATGGGCCCAAATTTTTGCAGTTTCTTTAAAAAAGCCTGAGTCGATTTTTGGTGTATTTCAAAAAAGTTTTCCAGCACTTTTAAAATCGACAGAAAGTTTAAAATTCCGGGGTTCGTTTCGGGACTTTTGCGTTGATCGATCTTCTAGATACTTGCTAACATGTTAGATAGAGTTTAACTAGTCTCTGATACCACTGTAAGTCCATGCTACCTCTCCCGGTACTTTCGGGAATGCGGAATTTGGTAAAAAACAATTTTTACGGAGGTGGTAACATGGACCTAAAACCCGGATCTTGGTTAAACATCTATCTAACATCCTAACTATGAGTTTCTAGCTACTCGGTTAGGGGGTTATACCTTGCTTGTCTTGAACTCCTTCGTCTTCAAACTCCGATGGTGGTCCGATTGGCTTCTTCTCGTCGTCTCCGTACGCCGAAGATAGATCCACCCGAAAGCTCCAACCTTTAGCTCCTTCTTCGTTCTTTGAAGAAACTAGTTCACTTGGTTTGCTAAACCTAGTGAACTAGAATGAGTAGAGAATAGTTTGTGTGGGATTTTATCTATGGTTCTTGATTCTCAACTCATGAGACAAGAGAACCATAGATCAAGAGAGGGAGAAAGAGGTTGAGGGTGAGAGCAAAAGGAGAGCTCAAGAACAAGAGAGAGAATGAGCAAGAAAGAATGAGGCTCTCTTTTGTCTTTCACCCTCTCATAATCCAAAGTGATCATCACTCATCATATCAAAAAAAGTCTTATGTGATGGTTGAAGCAACCATAACCATATCATTTCATGCACTCATTTTACACAAATGAGCAAGTAAACAAAAGTCTTTGCCATGAAATGATGGCTATGGTTATCATGATGGTCAACTAGTCAAGCCTAGTCAACCGGTCAACAAAGTCAACAAGTCAACAAAAGTTAACAAGTCAACAAAGTCAACAAAAGTCAACAACCATGTCACCATAATACTTAATTAATATAATAGTTAATCACATATCAAATTCTCATTAGGGTTGAGCAAAAAGTCAAATAGTCAACGGTCAACTGTCAACAACCCTAACGAGAATCCGCTGCCTCTGCCTCCCTGTCACCTGTGCATACACACCCGCATTCGCGTTCCGAGGAACACGAATGCAAACTGGATAAATCCAATCCCATAAGGTACACTAGGATCTGGCTTAAACCAAAGCCCGCTAGTGAAAACTGTCCGGACACTGTACGCGCACAAGTGCACGGATGTGACCGAACCCTGTCCCAAAACCATGCGACCTGTCGCAACACCATGCGACCTCTACTCTTTTGCCTAAAGGCGAAAAGCTTTCTGTGTGGGACTCTAAAGACTCGACACTACGCTGGCAGTGGGTTTAACCACAGACCGCAAGCGGCACTAGCTGTGCGTAACGGTCCCCAGGTAATGCCGACAAGAAGACCGACGAGGCGAAACCCATCTGAACTCCTACTGAGCCTGAGTGTGACATTCTCCGTACAGTCCGGTCTGTTCGTCTGATACATCGCATGGCGGGCCTAGGGGGTGGTAAACGTCAGTCCCCCAATAGCGGTACAGGTTGTGCCGGAGCGAAGCCCAAAACACCCTGAGATAACACTGGAAACGTACCAGTATATCTCGTTTGCCCTGGACAGGGACTACTCGTGTAATGGCTCTCCTAGACACAGCGCGATGTCAACCCCCAATACCGGGAGAGACGAATCCTGTCTAACCGTCACTGCCTCCAAGTGCTTCGGGACTGCACCCAACCACTACCTGTTTGCACGACTCCTTTGAGCCGTGGTAGGGTAGTGATCAAAGTACAGTGGGAACACACTCGAGGCGGAGTGACAGTGTCAAGTCAGCGGACTAAGCTGTACTCATGTCACCTGGGAACTGATAACTGACGATAGGTATAATACCAACTAGTCAGTTCCCAACGAGTCCTGTCCAGTGTACCCGTAACATAACGAGCACCCGCATACTATCTCAAGTACGACGTACTGACGGCTGTGGGACAGACCGTCTCCCACACTGGGATGAGAAGCGCATGCGCTGGTCTACTCCGGAGTATCGATGCCCTGTCTCGATAGTCCTGCGACCAGGGACCTGCATAAGGATGTGCTTATAGATTACCCAGCCCCACTAGTGTGACGGCCATCACATCGCTGGTAATCAAGCAAAGATCCTAAGGGCTCTACTAATGTGTATAGGCGATATACAAAAATAAACACATGTACACATTGAAGTAGAAACAAACCAAGTAGCATAATACTATTTTGAGCAAGATTGTATATACAAGGTGAATATCCCAAGCTTCCATTAAGTAATATACAAACCAGTATGATACAGTAATGGCCTCTAGGGCATATACACTAACAAAAAGAAGCAGTCTGGATGAAGAAGTTCCTAACAGAACTTCAGGTGGTTCCTACCATAGTTGATCCAATACCTCTGTATTGCGACAACAACGGAGCTATAGCTTTAGCAAAGGAACCAAGGTTCCATCAAAAGTCCAGACACATCTTAAGGCGGTATCACCTGATCAGGGAGATCATTGATCGTCAGGAGATCGAGTTTCGGAGAGTTGCTTCTAAAGAGAACATTGCTGATCCATTCACGAAGGCCCTACCTCAGATTCAGTTCGAGAGGCTACTCGAGATCATCGGTCTTCGATATGCCAGTACATGGCCCTAGTGCAAGTGGGAGATTTTTAGTGTATATGCCCTAGGGGCCATTATTGTATCATACTAGTTTGTATATTACTTAATGGAAGCTTGGGATATTCACATGTATATAACAGTCTTGCTAAACATGGTAGTATGCTACTTGGTTTTTCTATCTTAATATGTGAGTATACGTATTGATAGAGCTCTTAGGATCTTGCTTGACTACCGGCGTTGTGATGGCAGTCACACTAGTGGGGGCTGGGTAGTCTACAAGCACATCCTTATTCAGGTCCCTAGTCGTAGGATTATCGAGACAGGGCATCGATACTCCGGAGTAGACTAGTGTGTACGCTTCTCATCCCAGTTGGGGAGATGGTCTGTCCCACAGCCGTCAGTACGTCGTACTGGAGATAGTATGCAGGTGCTCGTTGGGTTACGGGTACACCGGAAAGGACTCACAGGGAACTGTTGGATGGTTTTATACCAGTCGTCAGTGAACAGTTCCCAGGTGACATGAATACAGCATAGTTCGCAGACTTGACACTGCTACTTCGCCTCGAGTGTGTCCCACTGTTCTTAGATTGCTACCCTACCACGACTCAAAGGAGTCGTGCAAACAGGTAGCAGTTGGGTGTAGTCCCGAGCACTTGGAGGCAGTGGCGGTTAGACAGGATTCGTCTCTCCCGGTATTGGGGGTTGATATCGCGCTGTGTCAGAGACCCATTACGCAAAGTCCCTGGCCAGGGCAAGCGAGATTTGCTGGTAGGTTCCAGTAGTTTCTCAGGGTGTAATGGGCTTCCCTCCGACACGACTTATACCGCTATTAGGGGACTGACGCTTGCCGCCCCCCTAGGCCCGATATGCGATAGTCTTAGACGAACGGACCGGACTGTACGGAGATTGTCACATCAGACTCAGTAGGAGTTCGGATGGGTTTCCTCATCGGCCTTCTTATCGACATCTACCTGGGGACCGTTACGTACAGCTAGTGCCGCTTGCGGTCTATGGTTAAACCCACTGCCAGCGTAGTAGTCGAGTCTCTAGAGTCCCATACAGAGAGTTTCCCTACTCCAGGCGAAACGATATAGAGGTCGTATGGTTTTACGACAAGGGTTCGGACGCATACGTGTGTTTACACACGTACGACTTTCGGACAGTTTTTACCAGTCGGCTTTGGTTTAAGCCAGTTACTGGTATCCGGTTATTGGATTTATACAGTCTAAAGTTTTTCCGTATTTTTGCGGAAAGGAGGGGCGTTCTCGTAATTGCGTGAGAAGCTTCTAGAAGGTGGTGACTAAGGAGGTTTAGGTGGCATATACATTGAATGAGATTAGTGAGTCATATGGATGATTCATCCATGTCATTAATGCTTCATAATTGCTTAATGACTCATGGAGATGAATCACCATAAGATATTTATCAAGCATGGTTGTAAATCATTTTCTTTTCTTTTCTTGATAAAATAAAATGCTTGATATATATTATGATAACTCATTTTCTCTTCTCATTATTATGTTCATCTTCTCTCTCCTCAAGCTCTCCCTCTTCAAACCCTAATCCTCCCCTCTCATGTGTTGAGTACAAGGATTAGTTAGACTAATTAAACCATAACCCTCACTCTATATCACCTAGCTTCTTTGATTAGCACTTAAAGAAAGTTAATTGCCTCAAGTTTAGAGGCTAAGCTTGGAGTAAAGTTCTCGGGTGGATCGTCTACTACTTCGAGAAGGCCGAGGAGGAGGTGGAGTTCGTAAAGATGAAGGACACGGTTCTTTAGGTATAATCCCTTTACATAGTAGTTGTTAACTTCTATTTTTGATGTTAGTTATCGTTTAGCTTCGATTCATGCGGTTAGTCGATGTTTAGCATAAGAACAAGATCGTTTTTCATATTTCCGCCTCCCCGCAAGTCGTGGGGTGTTGTACATCGACTTACATGCTCTTGCAAGATTAGATTGGTTATTATCTTATCTAATCAGGATGTCTCCCACTGTTTTTATCAAATCTTCCTTCAAACCCTAAAAGGTAAGATTAGCCGGGATTAATTACACCCTACAATTTCGTCAATCTTTCAGCCAGATCAGTGTCGGTACTTGAGGGAGGTTCCCCGTGCTTTCGCACGGACCTAATTAAAGTAAACCTCGTTTTCCCAGAGGCGTAACCCCGTTAACACTTTTCTAGACACCTACTTGATCGGCTAATTGTCCTGTGTAAAACTCTCCCAGGAGTAACACTTACTCGCAGTGGGTATCGGGATCCAACTATCTCATAGGAGGTATGCAATCTCATTGCAAATTTCAACACTTGAAATTCCCGATAATATTTTGCCCCTAGTGTGCTATGACCTTGACAGAGGTCAACAAACCATAGTGCACTAGTCAAGTTCAACCCGTCATTTCTTGATTGAATCAAACCCACTCGCACGACCCTTGACAGAGGTCAACAAGGTCGTACGACTACCCTAATCCAATCACATCACATGCTTTACAGATAATTACTAGTCAGCTACCGCACACTACGCCTTGACAGAGGTCAACAAACGCAGCACGAATACTAAATAGTCTTTATCTGAAATGACGGAGGGCTACGACAGGTTTTTCTGAAAACCTATTGCGTAATGAACTTGATATCATCGTAGAATCAGGTGAAATTTTGAAATGGAGTGTTTTTGAGGCTTTCATTAGTTTTGCTAAAGAGGTCACTCCCGGTGAAGGGATCTCGGCTCTTTCCTTATCGAATAAGGTGCAGGACATATCATATATATCACTGTGCAAAGCAAAACTCAAAAAGCAATCAAAAGACAAACCGAGTTTTGTAGCATCTGTCAGTTTCGCTAAAGAGGTCACTCCCGGTGAAGGGATCTCGGCTCTTTCCTCATCGAATAAGGTGCAGGGTATATCATATATACCACTATGCAAAGCAAAACTGTAGCTACCCTTTTTATAAAGTTTTGATTCTACAACATCTTTTAGGTTTCTTTTATTTTTATTAATCTCATTAATAAAAAAAATCCCATCAGCTTATGCTTCCTAAGCATCACAGATAAATACGACGTACACTTATTCCATCCGCATTCGCCTCGATGTCCCCTCGTGCACCGTTAGGTTAGGTAACTAACGACAGAGCAGGGCAGGGCTAGTGCGGGTGTAAAACATAAGTAACGTCTATATAATATATCATATATATTATATACTGTATCCAACACAACATATCAAATGATCATATCACAGATATCGCAACAGAAACATAGATATAATGTGGGATATACTAGGACGTCCGTATTTAGTATTTAGCCAACAATAGAAAATACGGATTCCACAGTCACGATGAATAGCCAAGCCCACACCCTAGACCCCTACGAGAGCGGCAAGCGACCCTACCAATTCTGGAATTTAGGAGACCCGGTCTCGACTCCTCGAGATGGCCTCCCACTGAGCCCCAGAACCCGGTCACCTGTGCTCCCCTCCTTAGGTCCATCTTAATGCGGAAAAGTAAATAATATACAACACTGGTGGCATCAACCTCAACCCGGAAGTGCCCCAAATAAAAGAATATTACATTACATTTGAATTTACATGAATGAAAATATAAAACTCTCATCTCACATAAAACCCCGGCTATTCAATCGCGACAATCCTGCACATCATATCTCAGCAACACATAATATCTCATATCATCAACGTAAGTAAGTATGCATACACCGATCGTCGTCGATGTATAGCAACGACAATCGGTAATACAACTACATACTACACTTACGGTCACAGAAAAGAAATTGTAAAACTACAATATTTGGAATCCACAATCACTTTAGACATCGCAAATCCGAAATATCACATACTTCGCATTTCATGCCTAACTCTATGAATTCCACATATTGTATCACATTCCAGATAAACAGACAGTATTAAACTTTTCGAACAGATAATCAAATACCCAAAATTTCCTAAAGTGCTCAACACTTGAGCGGAGTTCAAATAATCCCAGAATATGTCACAGTACCAGTGATCGAGCCGTAGAAGGGTCAAGCCAACGCCTCACATGTGGCACGCCGTACTGCCCCAAACCCGAAGGTTCAAAAGGCAGTTCAAGACGGTTACATAATCGAGTTAAGTTTTGTTGTCTTCTAGAGGGTCCACCGTGTTACTTGCACATTTTTCCAAAAGATTTAAACCCGATAAAAAATTCAACACTTGAAAGTTTTTCGTGCCAGGAAAAAGTGAGTTAATGATATCCGTTCGAACATTTTAACAGATTCTAAATATCCGGAAATAATAACGCATTTAAATTTTCCGATCGAATCTACGATTAAAAAATAAACCCCAGAATTCTCAACACTTGAGCCAGATTAAAAATACCCATAAAAATTAAAACACAGAAAGAGAAATAACAGTGCAAAAATTAGTCCTTGATTCCTCAATACTGCCGCGGTTCCGCGGCCCAAGCGAGGTACGGCTGCGGTTCCGCGGCGGTTTGTACGGAACAAGGGCTCGTTTTTCACAGAATTTCTTATTTTTTCCTGCTGATATTTTTAGGTATTTTTAATTCAGAAAAATCCCAGATTTAAAAAATTGTCCAGAGAGGGGTTTAGTTTTGTCGGTTCGGATTCAATCGGAGTTTTAACTTCGTAAACACGTCGCCTAATACTCTAGCTAGGCTCTGATACCACTGTAGGGTTCTTAGGCACTTTTGTGAAGGTTCATAAAGCATCAAACATGCCCGAATAAAATTTTAGATGTGCCGAACAACCCAAAGACGGGATCTTTGCTAGATTATTAGGGTTAAACATGCAAGATAACATCTTTAAACTTAAGTGTGAGGGATTATAACCTTTGTAGTCCGCTCCTTCGCTTCACAAGCTCCGAGTAGAAGTCCCTTCACCGCAATCCACGATCTCCCGGACTCAAGAGAGGCTCCACGACTCGAACGATCCATGCTAGCTTGTATTGTTTCGCTTCTCCGATGATCTACGTCGAAGTTGCTATAACCCAAGCTCTCTCACTCTAATGAGGTGAACACCCTAATCTAATGGGCTAGATTAGATGAAGATGATGGAGTAGTATTTATGCTATCTTTTTAATTCACTTTCTCACAAGAAATCATCACAAAAGGAATTTCTAGTGAGCTCTCTCCAAAAACTCAAGAGAGAAGAAGATGAAAATAATAAGATAATTCCTTTTGTGATGAATAGTAGATAAGAATATATGATTGATATGGAACCATGGTCGAGGATGATAGGCTTAGCCTTTGTAGAGAATAAACTAGAGCTAGGGTTTGGTTAGGTTAAGGATAAGTATCAACCATAATATCTTAACCAAGACAAAAAGGAAACCCTTCTAGAATAGTCAAGAAAGAGCTAACCCTAATCAAACCCTAATCTCTTTTTATCATCCTTAAACATGTTTCATAATAAATCATATATATATCACATATATATTATATACTTGCAACAAAAGAAAATAATACAATTAACATATATCGCATATATATCAATGTATTAATCCGGTGAGAAAATGAAATAATAAAGCGAGCTAATATTAGATAATGTAATACAATATATCATATATATCATTATACATTAAATCATCGAGTCAACACTTAATCCGACGATCCGGCTATATCGAATATAACCGACTAATATATCATGTACCGATTCATCGAATCAACACTTGATCCGATGTCCCGGTTCATATCTAAATATCGCGAGAATATAATACGGTATCTCATATCGTATTATCCTCGGTCCTGCACATATCCCATATGTGCCTCTACTCCGTTTTGCCTGAGCCAAGAAACCTCTGTGTAGGACTCTAAAGAATCGTCAATACGCCGGTAGCAGGTGATGATCATATCAAACATCCACAAGCTACAAGCGGTCAGCTAAACGTAACAGCCACCCAGGTATTGAGCGATCAGAAGATCAACAAGCTAGCCTGTCCGTTCTCCTATGAATCCAATCAGTAACACTCCCGTACAGTCCGGTCTGTTCGTCTGATATGTCGCATATCAAGTCTAGGGGTGGTATACGTCAGACCCCAGTAACCGATAAGTCGTGTCGATGCGAGGCTCATAACAGGTCGAGAAACTACTGGTAACACTTACCAGTAAATCTCTATATCAGCCCTGGCCAGGGACTTCCAGTTATAGCCAATCGAACACAGCACAACATCAACTCCCTATACCGGGAGAGACGAATCCCCTCCTATCACTCATTGCCTCCATGTGATTCGGGACTGTACCCAAAAGCCACCATTTTGCACGCCCTCTTGGACGTGGTAAGGTGGAAATTAAAGCACAGTGGGAATCACACAAGACTCTATGACGATCTCGGGTCTACAGACTACCCTGTACCAGTGTCACCGGAGAACTGCCATCTGACGTGTGGTATATCACCATCTGGGAGTTCTCGGCGAGTCCGTCCAGTGTATCCAGTCTCCCCTGAGCACCCATACACCATCTCTGATGTCAAACACCGATGGATATGGGATCATCCATCGCCCATCATATGGGTCAAGATGCGTATACGCTAGTCTACTCTGGTGTATCGATGTCCTGTCTCGATATACCCTCGATTAGGAACAGTTATAGGATGTACTCATCGACTACCGTGGCCCCACTAGTATGATCTCATCATAGTCCCAGTAGTCGAGTACAGATCCTAAGGGCTTTATCAACATGTGAGAGAAAGACAGTAAACTAATACAAGTCAACATGTTAAGATTAAGTGAAACCAAATAGCATACTATCATGACGAGCAAGAAAGTCCTCTCTGTATATATCCAAGAATCCATCATAATATACATCATATGTACAACAATGGTCTCTAGGGCATATACATAACTAACAGTGAGGCTGGATGCCGATTGATAGATTCACCGACTCGGATATATTGTAGACACATATACCCCATAGCATTTAGCTGACGAAGTACTTTATGCTACGTTCATGTCATTCTCATTGCATTACATATACCTGTGCTAGTACACCTACACCATTATCGATGATGCGTTTGTTACACTTACACAGATTGGCCGGCTCACACACCTTCATCATCGATAATTGCTTTGTCTCTACACAGTAGAATTGCTGCATCATGATATGACTCCTTGCATGATTTACTTACTATGCTCACATCATTATGCTATGTAGCATGACATACCTTGCTATAGCTACATGTACATCATGCATACATACTTACATGTACACCCACATACCTTGCTACAACTACATGTACATCATGCATACATACTTACATGTACACCTCATATGATGTTGCACTTGATTTTGGAGGAATTGGGAACCGTATGATATATTTAATAACTTGATGTATTTAAATAACGGTTTTCCCTTGATATGCTCATATTACTGTTATATGTTGCTTGATATACTTGCTATTATCACATCACTGTTTCATGTTGCATGATATACGGATATGCTTACATTCTGTTATATGCCGCATACATCATGCTTTACGATTATACGCATTGAGATATGGATTTCATGTGATTTTCTGGATTTAAGAACCGTGGGGGATATTTCAAGAATGTGCATTTGTATTGAAAACCTGGTTTCTCTTGATATGGTATTTCAGTGCGTCCACCATGTGATTTCTCAGTTCTGAGATTGGCATGCGATACCCGATTCGAGGAGTGGGAAGCATCGTCTGTAGGTACATGGTGGACCCGGTATGGTACCCCGGGGCAAGAGGTGATTTCGTGGTATAGACGATGAGCCTGGCAGAGGGACCACTACCTACCGGTGATAGTATTTGGACTCGGCGGATATCTAGAGGATACCGACCGGAGTTATGAGATGAGATAGGCCGATTCATACTGCCGGAGCCCGCGGGCCGATTCCGCAGACGGAGCCTATGGTTTCATGATGTTGCGAGTGTCGATATTGGACACTCAGGTTCCATGAGACTTACAGATTTGAGGGCCGATATGAGGATGCGGTGCCTGAGCTATGAGGATTTACGTGTCGATGCTGGACACGAGTTTCATGATGTTTCGAGTGTCGATGCTGGACACTCAGGTTCCATGATTTTGATATGTCGTGAGGGACACATGTTGATTTATATCTTCATATTTACTTGCATATGCGTTCATGATATTTACATACATGCTTTTCCTTCATGATGTTGCGATGTGTCGATGTTGGACACTCAGGTTCCATGGAGTTGATTGTGTCATTGATGAATACGTGGACGAGATCCACATGCATATAGGCATTGGTTATATGGTTGGATGATATCCACTTGCTGATGGGCATTGATTATGTTGACACATATGCAGATACGGTCACCATAGATATCATAGTATTACCTTTATGATATATTTGACCTAGGAATCGTTGTTTATTTCGCTTTCTAGCTGATGATGTTTTCTACTCACGAGTTGGCAACTCACCCCCGTTGTGCCACAGTTCTTGCAGGTTGACCGTGTGGATCAGTAGCGGCATCGCTGGCACACAGCTGTTTTCGGGTGATTTGTTTTGGTAGGTGGTACATGTTGGATCGTGCCACTCTTGTATTATTAATCCTATTGTATCTAGTCAACTCCATCAAATCAGAAGCTAGAATTTGTATAAGTAGTAAGACTTAGTAAGACTTGTAGTTGCGAGACTTGAGCGATGGGTTTTATGTTCGCTTGGTGGGTTTGATGTCTTGCTTTACTTTATTCCTTGTGTGGATCTTCGCCGTTAGGCATTGTATACTTATATTCTGTCTTGCATGGTTGTGACCCGCCGTTTGGCGAACAGCTAGCTCCCGCTTGGGGATGCATATATATTGTTGTATATCTATTTTGGATCAAAATATACGAGGGAGGTGCTGCCCGATTTTTTTTTTAAAAAAGGGGTTTAGATTTCCGGGTTTCGGCTTACTTAATTTACGTTGCGCCTTTAGACGTTGCGTGATTTAAGTGCCGGTCACGAACTAAATTCGGGTCGTGACACCGAGTTATCGGATCAAGTGTTGATTCGATAAAATGATACATATTATATGCTCACTTAAGTATTTATTATTCTCACTTATGATACATTTAACATATATGTGATATATGTTTATTGTATTGTTTTCTTTTGTTCACAAATGATATATATTATTATTGTGACATGTTTGGTTATACATGCAACATGGGTGTATGAGACTTACACCATGCTATTAATAATGTTTGGGTTTCCATTTATATCAAGTAATTCAAAATTAAGTGGAAATGACTCATGGTAGAAACTTGGAGAAGCTTGTTGATAACCATTGACTTAGTCCACCCTTTTTTGTTTCACTTGAGATATTTTGTTAACCTAACCATTACACATAGCCATGGTTAACTCTCTACATGAGTTAGTGCATGCCATATACTCACCCAAGGTTGCATTTCTAACCTCACTTCAATTATTTTTCATCACTTCATCTTCTTCTTCCTCATTGCAAAAGCTTTCTAGCTTTTGATCTTGTGATGAAAGATTGTGAGAAAAAGAAAACTAAAGAGAGCAAAATTCCCACTTCATCATCCTTTTCTATACTAGCCATATAGATTAGTGTGTTAGCTTCATTAATTCCATATTAGTGAAGTCATAGCTTGATTTCGTGTTTCCTCGAAGTACATCATCTTGGATTTCGAAGTCTTCAAGCAAGCATGGATCATTCGACTTGTGGAGCCTCTCAAGAGTCCGGGAGTTCTTGGATCGCAGCGAAAGGACCACTACTCGGAGCTTATGAAGCGAAGGAACGTACTACAAAGGTTGTAATCCCTATTCACTTAGATGTAAAGTTGTTTGATTTAAGTTTCCATTTGATTCTCTAGTTAAAGATTTAGGTTTAGGGTTGTTTAAGCAAGGCAAAATTTTAATTTGGCATGGACGATACCACCCGAAACCTTACTGCCGTGCTTAGGAACCCTACAATATATATTTATATATACTAGTAGATGTTGTATATATTTTGCATCCGCACTAGTCCAGCCCCCCGCTCTGTCGTTAGTTAAGTAACCTTACGGTCATTACGGGGCCCAGTGGCGAATGCGGATGGCATATACGTACATTTTATTTTCGTTCCTTTTCTGTGGTGTGATATGGTTTAATTGATAAGACTGCGTTTATTCTGATCAATGCAAGGAAAAATAAACCTATATGATATCGTTGGAACCAAGTTTTTTAAAAACAGACATTACAGATGATTCTTTTGCTTTGCACAGTGGTATTCGATTGGGAATATCCTGTACCTTATTCGACGAGGCAAGAGCCGAGATCCCTTCATCGGGAGTGACCTCTTGAGCGAAAGTTTGCGTCATCGTAATAACTTCACTATAGTCGAGTCTTTTTCTTTGCATCGTGGTATTCAGTTTGGAATATCCTGCACCTCATTCGATGAGGAAAGAGCCGAGACCCCTTCACAAGGAGTGACCTCTTTAGCAAGAGTTTTCGCCACTATATATTTGTAAAACCACTTGGATTCCTTCAACGATATCAAGTTCATTACGTTAAAGGTTTTTCGCCAAAAACCAGTCATAGCCCTCCGTTATTTCTTACAAGTATTACTTAGTATTCATGCAGTGTATTTTAACCCGTGTCAAAGCATAGTGATTGGTAGTTGGGTAATGCTTGTTTGTTGCATAGATATGCGATTATTTTGGATAGTCACACGGTTATGTTGACCTCTGTCAAGGGCTCATGCGGGTGGGTCTAAACTAATCCAGGACAATGATGGGTTGAACTTGACTTACAACTTATGATATGTTGACCTCTGTCAAGGTCATAAGCCGCTTGGGGTAAAAATCACATCGGGAGTTTCAAACATACAGGAAACCTGCAAGGCACGCACATACCTTCTGAAGTGTGGTGACTTGAGTGGCTTCCATCAAGTTATCATGCGATGATAATTGGATCCCGATTCCCACTGATGAGTAGGTGTTACTCCTCAGGTGATTTTAGATGATCCCGACTAATTCTTCTTTTGGATTTGAAGCAGAATTCGAGGAAACAGTGGGAGCCATCCTAATTAGATAAAGTGATTAATCATTCTGATCTTGATTAGAGTGCACGCTGAGTGTTTCTTTTTTCTCTCTCTCTCTCTTTGGCACCGACCATGACCCGACCCTGACTAAAACTCATGAACCAAGTTAACCGAAACTTCTTAAAACACTTTGACTTTTGGATTGTCATAGTCGCATATACTAATGCTGCTCCTATTTTCCCTTTTCATTTCTCCAGAATATTCCGTATCACTACGAAGATCCACATTTATTGGATATGACCGTCGTATAGTTACATACGAACTCGAAGAACTTGATCCAGTTCGAGAATGTTTTCCGGTTCTGGAGAAATAGAATAGAATTATTCAGTTGTCTTTTCTCTTTACCTTCTCTCAGATTGCAAGAACTCCTAGTATTAGGAGAGTACACCTATTACGCTTATTGGATAGTCGTCTTCCAAACTTTAGGCAGGTGTCGAAAGATAGGGAAGGAAGAAAACCAATTAGCCTAAATGCGGTATACAGAAGGTAATAAGTAAAGATATATAAAGGGATTGGAGTGAGGGCAAGGAAATATACAGTTACTGTAATGAATCTGGATAGTAGAAGTGGCATTAATAGGAATACCCAGATACCATTTTGGAATATTTTCATGTTTCAGCTTCACTGTGCAGTGTTAATTAAAAACCTGTCACGACTCGAATGTAGGGAACGTGAATGGCACTTAAATTACACAACGTCTAGAGGCGTAACGTAATTTAAGTAAGCCAAAGCCCAGAAATCTAAACCGTTAAATACATGGAGTGAAGTAAAACTTGTATTAAAGAAAGTGATTTTAACAAAATAAGTCGCATTAAACATTAAAAAAAACATCAAATTTTCCCGAAAATTTCGGCAGAGTCTCCTTTGTAAATACTGACCCCCAAAACGGGTACAATACAAAATATGCATAAGTAATGAATAAAGGCATCCCCAATGGCGGAATCACAACCCCACACAATATATATCACAATAGTGCAAAATAAGCATATAAAAGCACGAAAATAAGAAACCATCACGTCGGCCCCAAGTGAGCTCGGCACCAGAGAAACAACACATATACTAATCTCATTGCCACACCTCTAGGTCACATATACAATGGTAGAAGCGGTAGATGGAGAATACTATATACAAATAATAATACAAAGTGGAAAGAAAAGTATCCTCGCAACCCAGCTACGAGCAATGCCGCAAGTCCAATCAAATGAAGCAAAAATATGAAGTACGCCCGCCGCTACTAAGCCGACGGGTCGAACCTGCAAAATACTGTGGCACAACGGGGGTGAGTTGCCAACTTGTGAGTAGTAAGTAATAACTAATAAGGCTATCGTAAGTATGCACGCAAATGCGTCGCAACCTACATATACCAATATGATGTGATGCTCTAGTATGAATGCAACATGAATGCATAATCAAACACGAAACCTGAATATGTCTGGTATGAGAAGATTTGTATTCTTATCTTAGTAAAACTTCTATGCAATAAACTGAAGTATCATCAATGAAATCAACAAAAAATCCGTGTCAAGCATCGACACAAAATATGTATATCTCAATATCTCAATGTCTCGGGCTCTGTCAGTCCGGATCGGCCCATATCATCAAATCTCACGAATAAGGTCCGTATCCTCCAGATATCCGACGCGCCAGACATCACCGGTAGGTAGTCTGCCCCTGCCAAGCCTATTGTCTACAACTCGAGTTTCTTGCTCCGGAGTACCTTACCAAGCCCACCATGTACCCGAGACGGTTCATCCTACTCCTCGAATCGGAACTCGAAAACCAACAGAAATCAGGAAAACTCATGGTGGATGACACATACATCATATCACGAGAAAACCGCAACTTACATTATTAAAATGGTAATAAGCTTATAAAATCCTTGCGGTTTTCCCCAAAATCCAGAAATCTCATAAGTACTCAAATCCTCAAGAAGAATCACAATATGTAACATGTCGGTGATGATGGATGTCTATGATATGATAGTATATACCATGCGATGTATGACCAGAAACTGTATATGAATTACGATGTAATGAGGTATGAATCTGTGACTAGCCATCCTACATACCCATCTTGATGAAATGAATATACAACTACCAGTTTACAAATCTTATATGATGCAAATGTTTTAGATGAAGATTTAAGCAAGTTCTATAGTGTTTGTGGCATAGCAATTACCAAAGGTGTTTGTGTTTGCATGAATAGTGCACGTGCGGCATGAACCAATGGTAATGGTGTAAGTGTCCTACGAGATAATATTATATATATATATATATATATATATATAAGATGATGTAATGCAAAGAGATGAATGACTAGAAGACTATGCATATAAATACAAGCACTACTAGTAATCCTAACTATCGGACGACTTGCGCCATCCAGACGATCCCCCCATAGATGTGTACATCTACTCACCAGGACGCCTTGGCGAATCTGATCCGATCACAGCCTTGCCTTTCCGCGCCGCATCCGACGTCTCCGCAACCGATCTTAGAATTGTAGGGTTTCTAGGCACTCTTAAGAGGTCTCACAAGGCATCAACCATGCCAATTTCAAATTTTACAAGTGCCGAGTAACTCTAATACGGATCGTTAACTAGAATTTTAGGCGAAAAGTTAAGCTAGTTAACATCTTGAATAAAAGTGAGAAGCTACAACCTTTGTAGATCCGGTTCTCCACTTCCTTAGCTCCACGTAGACGTCCTCTCGCTGTCCTAGTCGGATCTCGGACTCTAGCATCGGCTTCATCGGAGAAATGAGCGGACAAGTCGTCGGCTACGATGCCGAAGATGATCTACGTCGAGATTACACAAGATCAAGCTCCAACTTCACCAAGTTGTGAAACTTGTGAAGAAAACACCCTATACTACTTGGCAAGAGGTAGAGGGTGAAGAAATAGGAGGTGGGTTCACTTTAGAATTGGATTTCTCACACTTTTGCTCAAGATGCCATTGATGAAGACAAGCTTTCCTTCTTGATGAAGATGATGAAGAAGAAGAAAAGATATGATAAGTATTGTGTAAAAAAGAAAATAAATGTGAATCCTTATCATATACTAACTATGGTAAGGTGTAGAGAATAGATCATGGTTAGTTAGAATGGTTAGGGTTAAGTATGAAGACAAAAATGGTAACAAAGTCAAACCTTCATGAAGCTTCAACTAAATCCAAATAATGCCACCATTTTCTTCATAATCTTTTCCAAAATCAATGAATAAATAAATGAATAAGAAAAAGAAAACCCTAACCATTACACAACCATGGTTTAATCTTTACACAAAACACAAGTTAGTTTGCAACATCAAACATGATACAATCAAGTGCACACAAAAATATATCACATATACAATGTGCGCTATAAGTGAGAAAATCCTTTTAAAGTGAACCAATACTAGTTAATGCAAAGTAATATATCAAATATATAATTATACATTAAATCATTAAATCAACACTTGATTCAATGATCCGGTCATGTCGCACATAACCGACTAGTATCCAATGTATCGACTTATCGAATCAATCTTTGATTCGATAACTAGGTTATATCACGTACAACCAATCGAAACATTCATCGCGAGAATGAGATGCGGTATCACATACACGCATCATTCTCGGTCCCGCACATATCTCATATGCGCCCCCTATTTCGTTTCGCTTGAGCCAGGAAACCTCTGTGTAGGACTCTAAAGACTCGTCAATATGCCGGTAGCAGATGATGATCATATCAAGCACCCACAAGCCGCAAGCGGTCTGCTAAACGTAACGGCCATCCGGGTATTGAGCGATCAGAAGATCGACGAGCTAGCCCGCTCACACTCCTGTGAATCCAACCAGTAACACTTACCGTACAGTCCGGTCTGTTCGTCTGATATGTCGCATATCAAGTCTAGGGGTGGTAAACGTCAGACCCCAATAACCGATAAGTCGTGCCGATGTGAGGCTCATAACGGGTCGAGAAACTACTGGTAACACTTACCAGCAAATCTCTGATCACCCCTGGCCAGGGACTTCCCTGTTACGGCCAATCGAGCACAGCGCAACATCAACCCCCAATACCAGGAGAGACGAAACCCCTCCTATCGCTCATTGCCTCCATGTGACTCAGGACTGTACCCAAAGACCACCGTTTTGCATGCCATCATGGACGTGGTAAGGTGGAGATCAAAGCACAGTGGGAATCACACAAGACTCTATGACGATCTCGGGTCTACAGACTAACCTGTACAAGTGTCACCTGAGAACTGCCATCTGACGTGAGGTATAATACCATCTGGGAGTTCTCGGCGAGTCCGTCCAGTGTACCCAGTCTTCACTGAGCACCCGTACACCATCTCTGATGTCAAACACCAATGGATATGGGATCATCCATCGCCCATCTCATGGGTCGAGAAGCGTATACGCTAGTCTACACTGGTATATCGATGCCCCGTCTCGATACACCCATGACTAGGGACCTTGAAGTATGTACTTATGGACTACCATGTCCCCACTAGTAAGATCTGCATCATAGTCCAAGCAGTCAAGTACACATCCTAAGGGATTTACCAACATGTAACTAATGGACAGTTTAAAGAGACAAGTGTACATGTTAAGATAAAGAGCAACCAGATAGCATACTATCATATCGAGCAAGAAAGTCATCTCTATATATGTCCAAGCATCCAATATAATATACATCATCTGTACAATACTGGCCTCTAGGGCATACATACAACTAACAATCTCCCACTTGCACTGGGGCCAGCTGCTGTAGTATCGCATACCGAGCATCCCGAAGAGTCTCTCAAACTGTATCTGGGGAATGTCCTTCGTGAGTGGATCCGCCGTGTTGTTCTTCGTGTCAACCCTCCTGACCTCGATCTCCCGGCGATCAACTATCTCCTGGATCAGGTGATACCGCCTCAGAATATGCCTGGATTGCTGATGGGACCTAGGTTCCTTGGCCAAAGCCACCGCTCCATTGTTATCGCAATACAAAGGTATTGGATGCTCAATGGATGGAACCACTCCAAGTTCAGTAATGAACTTCTTGATCCAGACAGCCTCTTTAGCAGCATCGTTGGCAGCGATGTATTCAGCCTCCATCGTTGAGTCTGCCACGGTTTCCTGCTTGGAACTCTTCCAGCTAACCGCCCCTCCGTAAAGGGTAAAGACAAATCCTGACTGCGACTTAGAGTCGTCCTTATCACTCTGGAAGCTCGAATCGGTAAAGGACTCCACTTGGAGTTCTCCGTTACCATTCACCAAGAGCATCTCTTTAGTCCTTCGCAAGTACTTGAGAATGCTCTTCACAGCTGTCCAGTGACTCTCTCCAGGATCATCTTGATACCTACTCACTACACTTAGTGAGTATGCTACATCGGGTCTGGTACATAGCATCGCGTACATGATAGAGCCTACAGCCGAAGCATAGGGTATCCCTTGCATGCGAGCTCTCTCCAAATCAGTCTTGGGAGACATCACTTTGGAAAGAGTGACTCCAGAGATCGTGGGCAAGTTCCCACGCTTGGATTCTTCCATACTAAACCTCTTTAGTATGGTGTTAATGTACCTAGATTGGGACAATCCCAATATCCGTTTGGATCTGTAGGGTTCCTAGGCACTCTAGTTAAGTCTCACAAGTGATCAAACATGCACAAATAAAATTTTACGGGTGCCTACAAACCCGACTACGGATCGTTTACTAGATATTTAGGCGAAACATGTAAACTAGTTAACATTTTAACTAAGGGAACGGATATACAACCTTTGTAGATCCGGTCCACCACCTCCATGGCTCCGCAATGAAGTCCCCTCGCTGTCCAAATCATGTCTTGGGCTCTAGCGTCGGCATCATCGAAGAATGGGCGAGCTTGATCGTCGGTTCAATGCCGAAGATGATCTACGTCGAGGCATCGCTAAATCAAGCTCTCACTTCACCAAGTCATGAAACTTGTGAAGAAAACACACTCTACTACTTGGCAAGAGATAGAGGATGAAGAAATAGGAAGTGGGTAGACTTTAGATTTGGATTTCTCACTCTTTTTCATCACTTGCCATTGATGGAGGCAAGCTTTCTTCACTTGAAGAAATGAAGAAGAAGAAGGAAATTGTTATCATAAGATTAATTAAAAAGAAAAGAAAATCCATTCTTATCATAAGCAAACCATGGTTAGGTGTAGAGATTAAACCAAGGTTAGTTTGAATGGTTAGGGTTAAGGATGAGATAAGAATGGTTGACTAAAGTCAATGCTTCATGAAGGTTCAAAAGAATAAAACAAAACTAGCAACCATTCTTCTCATTATCATTTCCATAATAAATAAATAAATAAATATATATGAAAATGTAAACCCTAATCATTTAAATAACCATGGTTCAATCTTTACACAAACACAAGCAAACATGTATCATCAAACATGATCCAATGAAGTGCACAAAACTATATCGAATATACAATGTGCACATCCGAGTGAGAAAATCCATCTTAAGTAAACCGATACTAGTTGATGCAAAGTAATATATCAAATATATAAATATGCATTAAATCATTAAATCAACACTTGATTCAATGATCCGGTTATGTCGCACACAACCGACTAGTATACAATATATCGGCTTATCGAATCAACGCTTGAATCGATAACTAGGTTATATCGCATACAACCATTCGATACATTTATCGCGAGAATAGAATACGGTATCACATACACGCATTATTCTCGGTCCCGCACATATCTCATATGCGCTCCTATTTCGTTTCGCTTGAGCCAGGAAACCTCTGTGTAGGACTCTAAAGACTCGTCAATACGCCGGCAGCAGGTGATGATCATATCAAACACCCACAAGCCGCAAGCGGTCTGCTAAACGTAACGGCCACCCGGGTATTGAGCGATCTGAAGATCGACGAGCAAGCCCGCTCACACTCCAGTGAATCCAACCAGTAACACTACCGTACAGTCCGGTCTGATCGTCTGATATGTCGCATATCTTGCCTAGGGGTGGTAAACGTCAGACCCCAATAGCTCAATAAGTCGTGTCGATATGAGGTCTATAACATTCGAGAAACTACTGGTAACACTTACCAGTAAATCTCAGCAACCCTGGCCAGGGATTTCCTGTTATAGCCAATCGGACACAGCGCAACATCAACCCCTTATACCGGGAGAGACGAATCCCCTCCTATCGCTCATTGCCTCCATGTGACTCGGGACTGTACCCAAAAACCACCGTTTTGCACGCCCTCTTGGACGTGGTAAGATGGAAATCAAAGCACAGTGGGAACCACACAAGACTCTATGACGATCTCGGGTCAACAGACTACTCTGTACTAGTGTCACCAGAGAACTGCCATCTGACGTGAGGTATAATACCATCTGGGAGTTCTCGGCGAGTCCGTCCAGTGTACCCAGTCTCTACTGAGCACCCGTATATCATCTCTGATGTCAAACACCAATGGATATGGGATCATCCATCGCCCATCTTTATGGGTCGAGAAGGTACACGCTAGTCTACTCTGGTATATCGATGCCCCGTCTCGATACACCCACGACCAGGGACTGTGAATGATGTACTTATGGACTACCATGTCCCCACTAGTATGATCCGCATCATAGTCCAGGTAGTCAAGTACAGATCCTAAGGGCTTTACCAACATGTAACAGAGAGACAATCAGCATACACGTTAAGGTAAAGTTCAACCAGATAGCATACTATCATGTCGAGCAAGAAAGTCCTCCCTATATATGTCCCAGCATCCACTACAATATACATCCTATGTACAGTAATGGCCTCTAGGGCATACATATAACTAACAATCTCCCACTTGCACTAGGGCCATCTGTAGCAGTGGTTGTAGTATCTCATACTCAACCATCCCATAAAAGTCTCTCTCTGGGAACAGGCCTTTGTGAGTGGATTCGCTGTGTTGTCCTCTGAGTCTACTCTCCAAACCTCGATCTCCCTGGAGATCAACTATCTCCATGATCAGGTGATACTGCCTTAGAATATATCTGGATCACTGATAGGACCTGCGTTCCTTGGCATAAGCCACAACTCCATTGTCACACAATGGGAGGAACAAAGTTCATTTCATGAACCAATATACACCAGACTGCCTCTTTGGTAGCATCTTAAGTAGCAATGTATCCTGCCTTTATCGTCTAGTATGTCACGGTATCTAGCTTGGAACTCTTCCAACATACCGTCCCTTTTACTGAGGGTAAAGACAATGCCTGCGACTGACATTCAGTCGTCTTTATCACCCTGGAACCCTTCCAGTGATTCTCCCCAGGATCGATTGATAGCATCTCACTACAACTAGTGAGAATCCTAACATCCATTTAAATCTATCTCATAGATCCAAAATCCAGGATTTAGTAGGTATCACTTTGTTCCTATATGGAGAATCCTAGTGATAAGCGGAGATTGATCGAGCGTAGCATAGGAAACTCCTTCCCTATCAAGAGTATGTCATCCACGTACTCTACGAGGATCGTCACCATACTCCCTACTACCCTTTTGTTTATACAAGGTTCATCTACCATTTTGATGATATCAAACTGTTTGAATAATTCATCAAAACAGATGTTCCAACTCCGCGATGCCTGCTTTATCAAATAAAGCATCTTGCACGCGTTTCCGCTGCTCCCACTGTCTACGAAGCCCTCTGGCTGTGTACTTATAGACGCTCTCTTCTAAATCATCATTTAGAAAAGCAGTCATGACACCCAACCACCAGATATCGTAGTCATGGTATGTAGCCGTGGTAAGTAGGATCTGGATGGACTTAAGCATAGATACTTGAAAAAGTTTCATCATTATCCACGCCTGGTTGATGACGAAAAACCTTTAACAAGTCTAGCTTTGAAAGTCTCAACCTTTCCATGTACACCAAGTAATCTTCTCAAGATATACTTGCTCCTGATGGGGATTTAACCCTTCAGATATAGCAACCAAAGTCCACACTTTGTTGGTGTATAAGGATTCCATCTCAGATCGCTAAACATCCAGCCATTCTTACAGAGTCTCACTCCTGATGGCCAGCTCGAAACTAGTTGGGTCATCATCTCATGATGTAATCCTCGCTCCCACTGTCATAGAGAAACCGAAGTATCTCTCAGGTGGGTGAGGAACCCTACTAGATCGGCGGAGAGGCTGAGGTTCGTTGGTATCTACCGAATCCCTTGGTTCTATCAAATCATCTGCTGCTGTTTGTATAGCTGGAACATTTCCAGTTCTACATTACAGACTTTGCCTCGAGCTTGTCCAGATTTTGCTTTTAGACATAGGCTGGACAACCCCAAATCTTAACTAACTTAAGATATGGGCTCTTCCCCTTCCATATCATATATGAAGTGGTAGGCAATTGATTTGATTCGAACCCTATTCAATAGGTATGCAGCTTCTCAAGTGCATAACCCCCTTAAGAAAAAAGGTAACTCAGTGGTACTCATCATAGAGCACACCATATCAAATAGGGTGTATCTGCTCCGCCCCGACATACCATCGTGCTATGGTGTATACGGAGGAGTAATGCTGAGAGAGAATCTCATTCTCCTTTAGAATAGTCCAAGAATTCCATGCACAAGTATTCTCCTCCCTGATCTCATCATAGGACATAATACTTATACCCGTATTTTGGTTCTCTACTTCTAACTTATATTCTGTGAATATCTCAAAAGGTTCGGACTTGTGTTTCAACAGGAACATATGTCTGAATCTAAAGAGATCATCAGAGAACGTAATGAAGTATAAAGAACCAGTCTTGGCATGTGCAGACAGGGGACCTACATACATCAACATGTATCATCCCAAGAGTTTACTAACTCTTTCTCTGTTTCCAGTAAACGGAACTATGGTCATCTTATCTTTGTGACATGACTGGCGAGTTTCATAAGATGTAAATTCAAACTGATTTAAATATACATCTAAATGTAACTTCAGCCAGTCGGGTCGCATTGATCTGACCTAGTCTACAATACCTCAAGAAGAATCCGTTCATTTCTGAACTCTTTCTCTTGTATGTGTTTTGTATACTAAAGAACTGTAGTTTGATTTAGAACGTCAATGCTTTTAGATAACGTGCCTGAACCGATCAACTTTTGATATAGGAAATGTTCAAAACATTATCCAACTATACAAAATTTTATCATTTCTTTACTAATAAAGAGATTGATATGATTTTGTATATCAGGTTCGGTATCTAATAACATTCGTTCAGAATCAATGTATTGGTAATACAGGATGACAGTGACCAACAGACTTGGCTGCAACACTTGCCCCGTTTTCTGTCTCATGAAACTTATCACCCGTTCTCAGTTCTCTACCTAGCTGTAGCCCTATGTAACAGATTACATATCTGGGATCCTGATCTGGTATCACATACCCAGGACGTAGAGGATACAGAGAAACAGTTCTTTGTAACGAACACACCCGAAGATGATGCATCAGCATGCACTCTCTTCGTTTGGGCGGCACGGGAATTCTGGTAATCCCCAATTTCCTGCTCGGTTTTATAACAATTATAAGGTAGAGCGGGACCAACGTTCCCCAGCACAGTATAACAAGCGGGTTCGGTCAATAATCCGTTTTATTATCTTGATTAAGGCGTGATATGGTCGCTACCTGGAGAGAGAGAGAAGAAAACACTCAGCGTGCGCTCTTGCAAGAATAGATTGGTTTTTATTTTATCTAATCAGGATGGCTCCCACTGCTTTTTATCAAATCTTCCTTCAAACCTTAAAAGGAAAGACTAGCCGGGATTAATTACACACTACAAGTTCGCCAATCTTTCAGCCAGGCCAGTGTCGGTACTTTGAGGGAGGTCCCCCGTGCTTTCGCACGAACCTAATTACTGTAAACCTCGTTTTCCCAGAGGCGTAACCCCGTTGACACCTTTCTAGACACCTACTTGATCGGCTAATTGTAATGTATAAAACTCTCCCAGGAGTAACTCTTACTCGCAGCGGGTATCGGGATCCAACTATCTCATAGAAGGTATGCAATCTCATTGCAAATTTCAACACTTGAAATTCCCGATAATATTTTGCCCCTAGCGTCCTATGACCTTGACGCAGGCCAACAAACCATAGTGCGCTAGTCAAGTTCAACCCGTCATTTCCTGATTGAATTAAACCCACCCGCACGACCCTTGACGCAGGCCAACAAAGTCGCACGACTACCCTAATCCAATCTGCATCATATGCATAAGCAGATAAATACTAGTTAGCTACCGCACACTACGCCTTGACGCAGGCCAACAAACGTAGCACGAATACTAACTACCACTTATCTGAAATGACGGAGGGCTACGACAGGTTTTTCTGAAAACCTATTGCGTAATGAACTTGATATCGTTGTAGAATCAAATGATTTTAAAAATGGAGTGTTTTTGAGGCTTTTCTAGTTTTGCTAAAGGAGTCACTCCCGGTGAAGGGATCGTCGGTCCTTTTCTCGTCGAATGAGGTGCGGGATATATCATATATATCACTGTGCAAAGCAAAAACACTTAAAAGCAATCAAAAGACAAACCGAGTGTGTAGCATCTGCCAGTTATTGCTAAATGAGTCACTCCCGGTGAAGGGATCTCGGTCCTTTCCTCATCGAATAAGGTGCAGGATATATCACATATACCTCTGTGCAAAGCTAGAACTGTAGCTACCTGTTTTATTTTGAAATTCGATTCTACAACATCTTAGGTTTCTTTTATTTCATTAATCACATTAATGAAGTCCCATCATTTAAGTACCTAAACATCACAGATAAATACGACGTACACTTATGCCATCCGCATTCGCCTCGATGTCCCCTCGTGCACCGTTAGGTTAGGTAACTAACGGCAGAGCAGGGCAGGGCTAGCGCGGGTGTAAAACATAAGTAACGCCTATATAATATATCATATATACTATATACTGTATCTATCACAGAACATCACATGATCACATCACAGATATCGCAGCAGAAGAATCATATGAAATATTGGATATACTAGGACGTCCGTGTTTTCAATACGAGCCAGTATAAAACACGGATTCCACGGTCGTGATGAATAGCCAAACCAACACCCCTAGACCCCTACGAGAGCGGCAAGCAACCCTACCAATTCTAGAGTTAGGAGACCCGGACTCGACTCCTCGAGTTGGTCTCCCACTGGACTCCAGAACCGGGTTACTTGTGCCCTCCTCCTTGGGTCTATCCTAGTGCGGAAAAGTAAATAATATACAACAACGGTGACAACTTCCGCAACCTGGAAGCGCCCCAAATAAAAGAATATTACATACAAGTTTTTACATGAATGAAAAGGAAAAACACTCCTCTCACATAAAAACCCCCGGCTATTCAAACACGACGATCCAATATAACATATCCAGCAACACATAACATCACATGTCATCAACGTAAGTAAATATGTCCATCCCAATTGTCGTTGATGTTAGTTATATGTATGCCCTAGAGGCCATTACTGTACATTGGATGTATATTGTAGTGGATGCTGGGACATATATAGGGAGGACTTTCTTGCTCGACATGATAGTACGCTATCTGGTTGACCTTTACCTTAACGTGTATGCTGATTGTCTCTCTATTACATGTTGGTAAAGCCCTTAGGATCTGTACTTGACTACCTGGACTATGATGCGGATCATACTAGTGGGGACATGGTAGTCCATAAGTACATCCTTCAAAGTCCCTAGTCGTGGGTGTATCGAGACGGGGCATCGATATACCAGAGTAGATTAGCGTATACCTTCTCGACCCATACAGATGGGCGATGGATGATCCCATATCCATTGGTGTTTGACATCGGAGATGATATACGGGTGCTCAGTAGAGACTGGGTACACTGGACGGAATCGCCGAGAACTCCCAGATGGTATTATACCTCACGTTAGATGGCAGTTCTTTGGTGACACTGGTACAGAGTAGTCTGTTGACCCGAGATCGTCATAGAGTCTTGTGTGGTTCCCACTGTGCTTTGATTTCCATCTTACCACGTCCAAGAGGGCGTGCAAAACGGTGGTTTTTGGGTACAGTCCCGAGTCACATCGAGGCAATGAGCGATAGGAGGGGATTCGTCTCTCCCGGTATAGGGAGTTGATGTTGTGCTGTGTTCGATTGGCTATAACAGGAAATCCCTGGCCAGGGTTGCTGAGATTTACTGGTAAGTGTTACCAGTAGTTTCTCGAATAGTTATAGACCTCATATCGACACGACTTATTGAGCTATTGGGGTCTGACGTTTACCACCCCTAGGCGAGATATGCGACATATCAGACGATCAGACCGGACTGTACGGTAGTGTTACTGGTCGGATTCACTGGAGTGTGAGCGGGCTTGCTCGTCGATCTTCAGATCGCTCAATACCCGGGTGGCCGTTACGTTTGGCAGACCGCTTGCGGCTTGTGGATGCTTGATATGATCATCATCTGCTGCCGGCGTATTGACGAGTCTTTAGAGTCCTACACAGAGGTTTCCTGGCTCAAGCGAAACGAAATAGGAGCGCATATGAGATATGTGCGGGACCGAGAATAATGCGTGTATGTGATACCGTATTTCATTCTCGCGATGAATGTATCGATTATGTTATATGCGATATACCCTAGTTATCGAATCAAGGGTTGATTCGATAAACCGATGCATTGCATACTAGTCGTTTATATACGATATGACCGGATCGTTAAATCAAGTGTTGATTTAATGATTTGATGCATAATTATATATTTGATATATTAGTTTGCATTAACTAGTATCGGTTCACTTTAAATGGATTTTCTCGCTCGGATGTGCGCATTAAATATGCGATATGATTTTGTGCACATGTTTGTATCATGTTTGATGATACATGGTTTTTGGTTAAGTGTATAGAATTAAACAAAGGTTAAGATGATGGTTAGGGTTTATTATTTGTTATTCATTTATCTTATTTAATTATCCATTTATTTATGATAAATGAATAAAAGAAAATGAAATGAAATGGTTGCTAATTTTGGATTCTAGTTGAAGCTTCTTGATCTTTTGACTAAGTGACCATTTTGTCTCTAGCTTGACCCTAACCATTCCTTTAACCATGATTAGCTCTCTACACTTTACCATGGTTCACTTATGATAAGAATGGATTATTCTTTTCATTTTAAATTAATCTTATCATACATTTTAGCTTCTTCTTCTTCTTCCTTCAAGTGAAGAAGCTTGAGGTCATCAATGGTGATTGATGCAAATGAGTGAGAAATCCAATTCTAAAGTTTACCCACTTCCTATTTCTTCATCCTCTACCTCTTGCCAAGTAGTAGAGTGTGTTTCCTTCACAAGTTTTCATGGCTTGGTGAAGGTGGAGTTTGATCTTGCGATGCTTCGACGTAGATCATCTTCGGCACGTCGTCGACGACCTAGCCCGTTCATTCTCCGATGAAGCCGACGCTAGAGCCCGGATTTGTTTTGGACAGCGGAGAGGACCTCATCTCGGAGCTATGGAGGTGGAGGACCGGATCTACAAAGGTTGTATTTCCGTTTCCCATTAGTTAATTGTTAACTAGTTTACTTTTCGCCTAGTTTTCTAGCAAACGATCCGTAGTCGGGTCTCTCGGCACCCGTAAAATTTTATAATGGCATGTTCGATGCCTTGTGAGACCTTATTAGGGTGCCTAGGAACCCTACAGTGGTATCAGAGCCTAGCTAGAGCCTTAGGCGAAGTCTAGACGGATTTTGAACTCCGAACGAACTCGAAATCCCAACACAAACATGCTCTCTGTCCGGTTTTGTAAAACGTGGATTTTTCTATATTAAAAATTGCTAAAAAATTCAGCAGGGAAAAATAAGAATTACCATGCAAAATTTTTTGGATGAACAGTAAATACCGCGGCGGAAGCGCGGCGGAAGCCTGCCTTGTGCGGCGCTTCCGCCGCAACTTTATGACGTCATCATCCACTTTTTGTACAGTAATTCATTTTGTCTGATGCTGAGTTTTCTGGGAATTTTTAAAATTTTTTCCAGAGTTGAATTTTCTGGAATTGTTTTGGGGATTCGGTGTTTCGATCGGGGTATCAAATTTTGTCTATTTGGCTTTCCATATAATTTTAGAATATGTTAAAAAGTTCGACCGGATATAAATACCCAACTTTTCCCCTGTCGGGAAATTTCCAAGTGTTGGATCTTTCCGTAGTTTAACGACGTTCTAAGTAGTGCAAGTAACGCGATGGACCCTCTAGAAGACAACAAACCTTAACTCGATTATGTGACCGTCTTGAACTGCCCTTTGAACCTTCGGGTTTGGGGCAGTACGGCGTGCCACATGTGAGGCGTTGGCTTGACCCTTCTACGGCTGGACCGTTGGTACTGAGGCACGAACTGAATGTTGTTAGACTTATTTCATGTGTTGATCTGTATCGGGAAAACTTGGGTGTTCGAATATTCAATCGGAAAGTTTAACATTTTCTGTTTATCTAGAATGGGATACAATAATTGGAATTCACAAGAGTTATGAGATAACTAAATGAATGTTATAAACATAGCAGTTTAGTCTCACTTGATCGGTTGCTACGGAATTTTGATGTGATCAAAAGTCCGTCGCAATCACGTAGGGTACGCGGATACTCGCCGGGTAAACTTAATAGACAGCCTCACTCCATAGCCCCGACCAAGTGACTGTAGGAGAACCCCGTCGCCGAAAGCATCCGTTCGGGTGCTCGCGGCAGCGGTGTTCCGCCTTGGTGCACTTCGTCGACGGTATCGGGGGTGCGGCCGCCTACTAAAGTTTGCGACGAGCATTCGATCAGGCTGTCGGGAATCCTGTTGAATTGCCCGACTTGATATTGAAAAGAGTTTTCGATAATGAGACTAAAATGCGGGGTTTATAATTGTTAGGCATGCGATGTCTAAGTAATTCATTTGATTAGGCATGCGATGTCTATGCAGCTTGCGGATTCCAACTGTTGTAGTTTTACACTTTCTTTTCTGTGACCGTAAGTGTAATATGTGATATCGCCGGTTTCGTTGCTATATGTCAACGACAATTGGGATGCGCATATTTACTTACGTTGATGACATGTGATGTTATGTGTTGCTGGATATGTTATATTGGATCGTCGTGTTTGAATAGCCGGGGGTTTTTATGTGAGATGAGTGTTTTTCATTTTCATTCATGTAAAAACTTGTATGTAATATTCTTTTATTGGGGCACTTCCAGGTTGCGGAAGTTGTCACCGTTGTTGTATATTATTTACTTTTCTGCACTAGGATAGACCCAAGGAGGGGAACACAAGTAACCGGGTTCTGGGGTCCAGTGGGACACCAACTCGAGGAGTCGAGTCCGGGTCTCCTAACCCTAGAATTGGTAGGGTTGCTTGCCGCTCTCGTAGGGGTCTAGGGGTGTGGGATTGGCTATTCATCACGACCGTGGAATCCGTGTTTTATACTGGCTCGTATTGAAAACACGGACGTCCTAGTATATCCAATATTTCATATGTTTCTTCTGCTGTGTTTTATCTGTGATCATGTGATGTTCTGTGACAGGTATTATATATAGTATATATGATATATTATATAGACGTTGCTTATGTTTTACACCCGCGCTAGCCCTGCCCCGCTCTGCCGTTAGTTACCTAACCTAACGGTGCAGACGGGACATCAAGGCGAATGCGGATGGCATAAGCGTACGTTATATTTATCTGTGATGGTTAGGTGGACTTAAATGATGGGATATTCATTAATGAGATTAATGAAAGAAAATAAACCTAATTGATGTTGTGGAATCGAATTTCAAAATAAAAAACAGGTAGCTACAGTTCTTGCTTTGCATCGCGGTGTTCATTATAGAACATCCTGCACCTTATTCGATGAGGAAAGGACCGAGATCCTTTCACCGGGAGTGGCTCCTTTAGCAATAACTGGCAGATGCTACAACCCTCGGTTTGTATTTGATCGCTTCTATAGTTTCCGCTTTGCACAGTGATATATATGATATATCCTGCACCTCATTCGACGAGGAAAGGGCCGACGATCCCTTCGCCGGGAGTGACCCCTTTAGCAAAACTAGAAAAGCTTCAAAAACATTCCATTTAAAAACCATTTGATTCCGCAACGAGATCAAGTTCAAAGCGTTAAAGGTTTTCACAAAAACCAGCCGCAACCCTCCGTCATTTTAGGAAGTAGAGTACTTAGTATTCGTGCTACGTTTGTCGACCATAGCCGAGGCGTAGTGTGCGGTAGCTAAGTGATGTCTTCCTACACCGCATATGATGCGATTAGTTAGGACAATCATGTGGCTTTGTTGACCTTAGCCAAGGGTCATTTGGGTGGGTCTAATTAATCACGAAATGACGGGTAGAACTTGACTAGTACCTATGATTTGTTGACCTTAGCCAAGGTCATAGGTGCTAGGGGTAAAAACCATTATCGGGAGTTTCAAGTGTTGAAATTTGCAATGAGATTGCATACCTTCTATGTGATAGTTGGATCCCGATACCCACTGCAAGTAATTGTTACTCCTGGGAGAGTTTTATACATTACAATTAGCCGATCAAGTAGGTGTCTAGAAAGGTGTCAACGGGGTTACGCCTCTGGGAAAACGAGGTTTACATTAATTAGGTTCGTGCGAAAGCACGGGGCACCTCCCTCAAAGTTCCGACACTGGCCTGGCTGAAAGATTGGCGAACTTGTAGTGTGTAATTAATCCCGGCTAGTCTTTCCTTTTAGGGTTTGAAGGAAGATTTGATAAAAAGCAGTGGGAGCCATCCTGATTAGATAAAATTATAACCAATCTATTCTTGCAAGAGCGCACGCTGAGTGTTTTCTTCTCTCTCTCTCCAGGTAGCGACCATATCACGCTTTAATCAAGATAATAATACGGAATATTGACCGAACCCGCTTGTTATACTGAGCTGGGGAACGTTGGTCCCGCTCCAACTTATAATTGTTATAAGACAGAGCAGGAAATTGGGGAATACCAGAATTCTCGTGCCGCCCAAACGAAGAGAGTGCATGCTGATGCATCATCTTCGGGTGTGTTCATTACAGAGAACTGTTTCTCAGTATCCTTTACGTCCTGGGTATGTGATACCAGATCAGGATCCCTGATATGTAATCTGTTACATAGGGCTACAGAAAGGTAGAGAACTGAGAATGGGTGATAAGTTTCATGAGGCAGAAAACGGGGCAAGTGTTGCAGCCAAGTCTGTCGGTCACTGTCACCCTGTATTACCAATACATTGATTCTGAACGAATGTTATTAGATACCGAACCTGATATACCAAATCATATCACTCTCTTTGTTAGAAAAGAAAGGATATAATTTTGTATTGTTGGAAAATGTTTTGAACATTTCCTATATCAAAAGTTGATCGGTTCAGGCACGTTATCTAAAAGCATTGATGTTCTAAATCAAACTACAGTTCCTTGTATACTGAACACACACAAGAGGAAGAGTTCAGAAATGAACGAATCCTTCTTGAGGTATTGTAGACTAGGTCAGATCAATGTGACCCGACTAACTGAAGTTAAATTTAGATGCATATTTAAATTAGTTTGAATTTACATCTTATGAAACTCGCCAGTCATATCACAAAGATAAGATGACCATAGCTCCGTTTACTGGAAACAGAGAAAGAGTTAGTAAACTCTTGGGATGATACATGTTGATGTGTGTAAGGTCCCCTGTCTACACATGCCAGGACAGGTTCTTTGTACTTCATTACATTCTCTGATAATCTCTCAAGATTCAGACATATGTTCCTGTTGAAACATGAGTCCGAGCCTTTTGAGATATTCACAGAATATAAGCGAGAAGTAGAGAACCAAAATACGGGTATAAGTATTATGTCCTTTGATGAGATCAAGGAGGAGAATACTTGAGCACGGAATTCCAGGACTATTCGAAAGGAGAATGAGATTCTCTCTCAGCATTACTCCTCCGTATACACCGAAGCACGATGGTATATCGGGGCGGAGCAATCACACCCTATATGATATGGTGTGCTCTATGATGAGTACTACTGAGTTACCTTTTTCCTTTTGGAAGTTATGCACTTGAGAAGATGCATACCTATTGAATAGGGTTCTAATCAAATCAGTTGCCTACCACTTCATATGTGATATGGAATGGGAAGAACCCATGTCTTAAGTTAGTTAAGATTTGGAGTTGTCCGGCCTATGTCTGAAAGCAAAATCCGGACAAGCTCGAGGCAAGGTCTGTAATGTAGAACTGGAAAGGTTCCAGCTATACAAACTACAGCTGATGATTTGAAAGAACCAAAGGATTCAATAGTTACCAACGAACCTCAGCCTCTCCGCCGATCTAGTAGGGTTCCTCACCCACCTGAGAGATACTTCGGTTTCTCTATGACAGTGGGAGCGAGGATTGCATCATGAGATGATGACCCAACTAGTTTCGAGCTGGCCATCAGGAGTAAGACTCTATAAGAATGGCTGGATGCTTAGTGATCTGAGATGGAATCCTTATACACCGACAAAGTATGGACTTTAGTTGCTATATCTGAAGGGTTAAATCCCCATCAGGAGCAAGTATATCTTGAGAAGATTACTTGGTGTAGATGGAAAAGTTGAGACTTTCAAAGCTAGACTTGTTAAAGGTTTTCGTCATCGACCAGGTATGGATAATGATGAAACCTTTTCAAGTAGCTATGCTTAAGTCCATCCAGATCCTACTTGTCACGGCTACATACCATGACTACGATATCTGGTGGTTGGGTGTCATGACTGCTTTTCTAAATGATGTTTTAGAAGAGTGCGTCTATAAGTACACAGCCAGAGGGCTTCGTAGACAGTGGGAGCAGCGGAAACATGTACAAGATGTTTTATAGGATAAAGCAGGCATCGCGGAGTTGGAACATCTGTTTTAATGGATTAGTCAAAGAAGTTGACATCATCAAAATGGTAGATGAACCTTGTATATACAAAAAGGTAGTAGGGAGTATGGTGATGATCCTCGTAGAGTACGTGGATAACATACTCTTGATGGGGAAGGAGTTTCCTATGCTACGCTCGGTCAATCTTCGCTTATCACAATGATTCTCCATATAGGATCAAAATGATACCTCCTAAATCCTGGTGTTTGGATCTATGAGATAGATCTAATTGGATGTTAGGACTCTCACTAGTTGTAGTGAGATGGTATCAATCGATCCTGGGGAGAATCACTGGAAGGGTTCCAGGGTGATAAACACGACTGAATGTCAGTCGCAGGCATTGTCTTTACCCTCAATAAAGGGACGGTATGTTGGAAGAGTTCCAAGCTAGATACCGTGACATACTAGACGATAAAGGATGGATACATCGCTACTTAAGATGCTACCAAAGAGGCAGTCTGGGTGTATATTGGTTCATGAGATGAACTTTGTTCCTCCCATTGTGTGACAATGGAGTTGTGGCTTATGCCAAGGAACGCAGGTCCCATCAGTGATCCAGACATATTCTAAGGCAGTATCACTTGATCATGGAGATGGATGATCTCCAGGGTGATCGAGGTTTGGAGAGTAGACTCAGAGGACAACACAGCGGATCCACTCACAAAGGCCTGTTCCCAGAGAGAGACTTTTATGGGATGGTTGAGTATGAGATACTACAACCACTGATACAGATGGCCTTAGTGCAAGTGGGAGATTGTTAGTTATATGTATGCCCTAGAGGCCATTACTGTACATTGGATGTATATTGTAGTGGATGCTGGGACATATATAGGGAGGACTTTCTTGCTCGACATGATAGTACGCTATCTGGTTGACCTTTACCTTAACGTGTATGCTGATTGTCTCTCTGTTACATGTTGGTAAAGCCCTTAGGATCTGTACTTGACTACCTGGACTATGATGCGGATCATACTAGTGGGGACATGGTAGTCCATAAGTACATCCTTCAAAGTCCCTAGTCGTGGGTGTATCGAGACGGGGCATCGATATACCAGAGTAGACTAGCGTATACCTTCTCGACCCATACAGATGGGCGATGGATGATCCCATATACATTGGTGTTTGACATCGGAGATGATATACGGGTGCTCAGTAGAGACTGGGTACACTGGACGGACTCGCCGAGAACTCCCAGATGGTATTATACCTCACGTCAGATGGCAGTTCTTTGGTGACACTGGTACAGAGTAGTCTGTTGACCCGAGATCGTCATAGAGTCTTGTGTGGTTCCCACTGTGCTTTGATTTCCATCTTACCACGTCCAAGAGGGCGTGCAAAACGGTGGTTTTTGGGTACAGTCCCGAGTCACATCGAGGCAATGAGCGATAGGAGGGGATTCGTCTCTTCCGGTATAGGGAGTTGATGTTGTGCTGTGTTCGATTGGCTATAACAGGAAATCTCTGGCCAGGGTTGCTGAGATTTACTGGTAAGTGTTACCAGTAATTTCTCGAATAGTTATAGACCTCATATCGACACGACTTATTGAGCTATTGGGGTCTGACGTTTACCACCCCTAGGCGAGATATGCGACATATCAGACGATCAGACCGGACTGTACGGTAGTGTTACTGGTCGGATTCACTGGAGTGTGAGCGGGCTTGCTCGTCGATCTTCAGATCGCTCAATACCCGGGTGGCCGTTACGTTTGGCAGACCGCTTGCGGCTTGTGGATGCTTGATATGATCATCATCTGCTGCCGGCGTATTGACGAGTCTTTAGAGTCCTACACAGAGGTTTCCTGGCTCAAGCGAAACGAAATAGGAGCGCATATGAGATATGTGCGGGACCGAGAATAATGCGTGTATGTGATACCGTATTTCATTCTCGCGATGAATGTATCGATTAGGTTATATGCGATATACCCTAGTTATCGAATCAAGGGTTGATTCGATAAACCGATGCATTGCATACTAGTCGGTTATATACGATATGACCGGATCGTTAAATCAAGTGTTGATTTAATGATTTGATGCATAATTATATATTTGATATATTACTTTGCATTAACTAGTATCGGTTCACTTTAAATGGATTTTCTCGCTCGGATGTGCGCATTAAATATGCGATATGATTTTGTGCACATGTTTGTATCATGTTTGATGATACATGGTTTTTGGTTAAGTGTATAGAATTAAACAAAGGTTAAGATGATGGTTAGGGTTTATTATTTGTTATTCATTTATCTTATTTAATTATCCATTTATTTATGATAAATGAATAAAAGAAAATGAAATGAAATGGTTGCTAATTTTGGATTCTAGTTGAAGCTTCTTGATCTTTTGACTAAGTGACCATTTTGTCTCTAGCTTGACCCTAACCATTCCTTTAACCATGATTAGCTCTCTACACTTTACCATGGTTCACTTATGATAAGAATGGATTATTCTTTTCATTTTAAATTAATCTTATCATACATTTTAGCTTCTTCTTCTTCTTCCTTCAAGTGAAGAAGCTTGAGGTCATCAATGGTGATTGATGCAAATGAGTGAGAAATCCAATTCTAAAGTCTACCCACTTCCTATTTCTTCATCCTCTACCTCTTGCCAAGTAGTAGAGTGTGTTTCCTTCACAAGTTTTCATGGCTTGGTGAAGGTGGAGTTTGATCTTGCGATGCTTCGACGTAGATCATCTTCGGCACGTCGTCGACGACCTAGCCCGTTCATTCTCCGATGAAGCCGACGCTAGAGCCCGGATTTGTTTTGGACAGCGGAGAGGACCTCATCTCGGAGCTATGGAGGTGGAGGACCGGATCTACAAAGGTTGTATTTCCGTTTCCCATTAGTTAATTGTTAACTAGTTTACTTTTCGTCTAGTTTTCTATCAAACGATCCGTAGTCGGGTCTCTCGGCACCCGTAAAATTTTATAATGGCATGTTCGATGCCTTGTGAGAACTCATTAGGGTGCCTAGGAACCCTACAGTTGACATATAGCAACGAAACCGGCGATATCACATATTACACTTACGGTCACAGAAAAGAAAGTGTAAAACTACAACAGTTGGAATCCGCAATCACCTCAGACATCGCATGCCTGACCAAATGAATTTCTTAGACATCACATGCCTAACAATTATAAACCCCGCATTTTAGTCTCATTATCGAAAACACTTTTCAATATCAAGTCGGGCAATTCAACAAGATTCCCGAAAAACTGATCGAATGCTCGTCGCAAACTTTAGTAGGCGGCCGCACCCCTGATACCGTCGATGAAGTGCACCAAGGCGGAACACCGCTACCGCGAGCACCCGAACGGATGCTTTCGGCGACGGGGTTCTCCTACAGTCACTTGGTCGGGGTTATGGAGTGAGGCTGTCTATTAAGTTTACCCGGCGAGCATCCGCGTACACTACGTGATTGCGACGGACTTTTGATCACCTCAAAATTCCGTGGCAACCGATCAAGTGAGACTAAACCGCTAGATTTATAACATTTATTCAGTTATCTCATAACTTCTTGTGAATTCCAATTATTGTATCACATTCCGGATAAACAGAAAATGTTAAACTTTCCGATTGAACATTCGAACACCCAAGTTTTCCCGATATAGATCAACACATGAAATAAGTCTAACAACATTCAGTTCGTGCCTCAGTACCAACGGTCCAGCCGTAGAAGGGTCAAGCCAACGCCTCACATGTGGCACGCCGTACTGCCCCAAACCCGAAGGTTCAAAGGGCAGTTCAAGACGGTCACATAATCGAGTTAAGGTTTGTTGTCTTCTAGAGGGTCCATCGCGTTACTTGCACTACTTAGAACGTCGTTAAACTACGGAAAAATCCAACACTTGGAAATTTCCCGACAGGGGAAAAATTGGGTATTTATATCCGGTCGAACTTTTTAACATATTCTAATAATTTATCCGGAAAGCCACATAGACAAAATTTGATACTCCGATAGAAACACCGAATCCCCAAAACAACCCCAGAAAATTCAACTCTTGAATAAATTTTAAAAATTCCCAGAAAACTCAGCATCATAAAAATTAAATTACTGTACAAAAAGTGGATGATGACGTCATCAAGTCGCGGCGGAACCGCCGCAGAAGTCATGCTTCTGCCGCGCTTCCGCCGTGGTTTTTACTGTTCATGGGAAAATTTTTGCTCCGTAATTCTTATATTTCCCTGCTGAATTTTTTAGCAATTTTTAATTTGGAAAAATCCACGTTTTCAGAAAAAGTCCAGAGAGCGTGGAAAATTTGGGGTTTCGGTTTCGTTCGGACTTCAAACTCCGTCTAGACTTCGCCTAAGGATCTACCTTGGCTCTGATACCACTGTAGGGTTCCTAGGCACTCTAGTTAAGTCTCACAAGTGATCACACATGCACAAATAAAATTTTACGGGTGCCTACAAACCCTAATACGGATCGTTGGCTAGATATTTAGGCGAAACATGTAAACTAGTTAACATTTTAACTAAGGGAACGGATATACAACCTTTGTAGATCCGGTCCACCACCTCCACGGCTCCGCAATGAAGTCCCCTCGCTGTCCAAATCATGTCTTGGGCTCTAGCGTCGGCATCATCGAAGAATGGGCGAGCTTGATCGTCGGTTCAATGCCGAAGATGATCTACGTCGAGGCATCGCTAAATCAAGCTCTCACTTCACCAAGTCATGAAACTTGTGAAGAAAACACACTCTACTACTTGGCAAGAGGTAGAGGATGAAGAAATAGGAAGTGGGTAGACTTTAGATTTGGATTTCTCACTCTTTTTCATCACTTGCCATTGATGGAGGCAAGCTTTCTTCACTTGAAGAAATGAAGAAGAAGAAGGAAATTGTTATCATAAGATTAATTAAAAAGAAAAGAAAATCCATTCTTATCATAAGCAAACCATGGTTAGGTGTAGAGATTAAACCAAGGTTAGTTTGAATGGTTAGGGTTAAGGATGAGATAAGAATGGTTGACTAAAGTCAATGCTTCATGAAGGTTCAAAAGAATAAAACAAAACTAGCAACCATTCTTCTCATTATCATTTCCATAATAAATAAATAAATAAATAGATATGAAAATGTAAACCCTAATCATTTAAATAACCATGGTTCAATCTTTACACAAACACAAGCAAACATGTATCATCAAACATGATACAATCAAGTGCACAAAACTATATCGAATATACAATGTGCACATCCGAGTGAGAAAATCCATCTTAAGTAAACCGATACTAGTTGATGCAAAGTAATATATCAAATATATAAATATGCATTAAATCATTAAATCAACACTTGATTCAATGATCCGGTTATGTCGCACACAACCGACTAGTATACAATATATCGGCTTATCGAATCAACGCTTGAATCGATAACTAGGTTATATCGCATACAACCATTCGATACATTTATCGCGAGAATAGAATACGGTATCACATACACGCATTATTCTCGGTCCCGCACATATCTCATATGCGCTCCTATTTCGTTTCGCTTGAGCCAGGAAACCTCTGTGTAGGACTCTAAAGACTCGTCAATACGCCGGCAGCAGGTGATGATCATATCAAACACCCACAAGCCGCAAGCGGTCTGCTAAACGTAACGGCCACCCGGGTATTGAGCGATCTGAAGATCGACGAGCAAGCCCGCTCACACTCCAGTGAATCCAACCAGTAACACTACCGTACAGTCCGGTCTGATCGTCTGATATGTCGCATATCTTGCCTAGGGGTGGTAAACGTCAGACCCCAATAGCTCAATAAGTCGTGTCGATATGAGGTCTATAACATTCGAGAAACTACTGGTAACACTTACCAGTAAATCTCAGCAACCCTGGCCAGGGATTTCCTGTTATAGCCAATCGGACACAGCGCAACATCAACCCCCTATACCGGGAGAGACGAATCCCCTCCTATCGCTCATTGCCTCCATGTGACTCGGGACTGTACCCAAAAACCACCGTTTTGCACGCCCTCTTGGACGTGGTAAGATGGAAATCAAAGCACAGTGGGAACCACACAAGACTCTATGACGATCTCGGGTCAACAGACTACTCTGTACCAGTGTCACCAGAGAACTGCCATCTGACGTGAGGTATAATACCATCTGGGAGTTCTCGGCGAGTCCGTCCAGTGTACCCAGTCTCTACTGAGCACCCGTATATCATCTCTGATGTCAAACACCAATGGATATGGGATCATCCATCGCCCATCTGTATGGGTCGAGAAGGTACACGCTAGTCTACTCTGGTATATCGATGCCCCGTCTCGATACACCCACGACCAGGGACTGTGAAGGATGTAATTATGGACTACCATGTCCCCACTAGTATGATCCGCATCATAGTCCAGGTAGTCAAGTACAGATCCTAAGGGCTTTACCAACATGTAACAGAGAGACAATCAGCATACACGTTAAGGTAAAGTTCAACCAGATAGCATACTATCATGTCGAGCAAGAAAGTCCTCCCTATATATGTCCCAGCATCCACTACAATATACATCCTATGTACAGTAATGGCCACTAGGGTATACATATAACTAACAGGATCTATCTCTATAGATCCTTATTCCCAATATGCAGGAGGCATCACCAAGATCTTTCATTGAGAATCTTTGTGATAAGAAGAGCTTGACCGATTGCAGCATAGGAACATCATTCCCTATCAAGAGTATGTCGTCCACGTACAATACGAGGAAGAAAACCTTACTCTCTGCTGCCTTCTTGTAGATACAAGGTTCATCTGGGTTTTTGACGAAATCAAACTCTTTGATAACGACGTCAAAGCAGATGTTCCAACTCCGCGATGCTTGCTTTAATCCATAAATGGATTTAAGCAGCTTGCACACCTTCCCGCTGCTCCCACTGTCTACGAAGCCCTCTGGCTGAGTCATGTACACACACTCTTCTAAATCACCGTTTAGAAAGGCGGTCTTAACATCCATTTGCCAGATTTCGTAATCTTGATATGCAGCGATGGCAAGCATGATCCGGATGGATTTAAGCATAGCCACTGGAGAAAAGGTTTCGTCATAGTCCACACCTGGTCTTTGACGAAAACCCTTTGCAACAAGTCTAGCTTTGAAAGTCTCCACTTTCCCATCCACACCAAGTTTTTTCTTGAAGATCCACTTGCTCCCGATGGGTTTTACCCCTTCAAGAGCAACATCCAAAGTCCATACTTTGTTGGTGTACATGGATTCCATCTCTGACCGCATTGCATCCAGCCATTTCAATGAGTCCCTACTCGTGATGGCCTGCTCGAAGCTAGTTGGGTCATCATCCTCCATGATGCAATCCTCGCTCCCACCATCCATGAAAAACCGTAGTATCTCTCAGGTGGGCGAGGAACCCTACTAGATCGGCGGAGAGGCTGAGGTTCGTCGGGAGCTTATGAATTCTCTGGTTCCATTAAATCTTCAGTTTGAGTTTGTGTAGCCGGAATTTCTTCCAGTTCTACCTTATCCTCACTAATTTCTTTTGCAAGAAATTCCTTTTCCAAAAAGGTGGCATGTCGAGAAACAAACACTTTTTGTTCCTCTGTATGGTAGAAAAGATATCCATGTGAATGTTTGGGATATCCCACAAACTTGCATAGAACTGACCGTGCCTCGAGTTTGTCCGGATTTTGCCTTTTGACATAGGCCGGGCAACCCCATATCTTAACTCTTTTAAGACATGGTCTCTTCCCACTCCATATCTCATATGGAGTGGTAGGTACAGATTTAGTTGGAACTTGATTCAATAGGTATGCTGCTGTTTCCAGCGCATATCCCCAGAAGGAAATAGGTAACTCAGCTGTGCTCATCATAGAGCGCACCATATCTAATAGGGTGCGGTTCCTCCGTTCTGATACACCGTTGTGTTGTGGTGTATATGGAGGATTCAGCTGAGAGAGAATCCCATTCTCTTTTAGGAAGTCCAGGAATTCATTGCTCAAGTATTCACCTCCTCGATCAGATCGAAGGATTTTAATACTTTTTCCGGTTTGGTTCTCGACTTCTTGTTTATATTTTCTAAATTTCTCAAAAGCTTCTGATTTGTGTTTCATCAGGAACACATATCCGAATCTAGAGAGATCATCAGTGAATGTAATGAAGTACGAAGAACCATCCCTGGCATGTGTAGACAAAGGACCGCATACATCACTATGTATCAGTCCCAAGAGTTCGGTAACTCTTTCTCCGTGTCCCGTAAACGGAGTTTTGGTCATCTTGCCTTTGAGACATGACTGGCAAGTGTCATAAGATGAAAATTCAAACGGATTTAAATATCCATCCTTATGCAACTTAGCTAGTCGTGTCGCATTGATGTGACCTAGTCTACAATGCCATAAGAAGGATTCGTTCAGTTCAGAACTCTTCCTCTTGTGTGTGTTTGTTATGCTCAGAACTGTTGATTGATTTAGAACATAAATGCCATTGCACAACGTGCCTGATCCAACCAACTTTTGGTTAAGGAAAATGTTCATAACATTGTCCTGTAATACAAAATTATATCCCTCTTTACTCAATAAAGAAACCGATATAATGTTGCATATCAGGTTCGGCATGTAATAGCATTCGTTCAGAACCAATGTATTACCAGTTGGTAATACAAGGTGATATTCCCCGACAGTCTTAGCTGCAACAATTGCACCATTTCCAACTCTAATATCTTTATCACCTTCTCCAAGTTCTCTACCTTTCCTAAGCCCATGTAACTGATTACATATATGGGATCCTGACCCGGTATCTAATACCCAGGACGTAGAGCAAATGGAGAAACAGTTCTCTGTAACGAACACACCCGAAGAAAATGCATCATCATGTACTTTCTTCATTCGGGTGGCATGGGAATCCTGGTATTCCCCTATATCCTGTTCAGTCCTATAACTCTTATAGGAAAGAACGGAACCAACGTTCCCCAGCACAGTATAACATGCGGGTTCGGTCAATACATCCATATTATTATCTTTATTAGGGCATGACATGGTCGCTACCTGGAGAGAGAGAGAGAGAAGAAAACACTTTAGCGTATGCTCTTGCAAGATCAGATTGGTTATTATCTTATCTAAATCAGGATGGCTCCCACTGGTTTTTATCAAATCTTCCTTCAAACCTTAAAAGGAAAGACTAGCCGGAATTAATTACACCCTACAACTTCGCCAATCTTTCAGCCAGGCCAGTGTCGGTACTTTGAGGGAGGTTCCCCGTGCTTTCGCACGGACCTAATTAAAGTAAACCTCGTTTTCCCAGAGGCGTAACCCTATTGACACCTTTCTAGACACCTACTTGATCGGCTAATTGTAATGTGTAAAACTCTCCCAGGAGTAACTCTTACTCGCAGTGGGTATCGGGATCCAACTATCTCATAGAAGGTATGCAATCTCATTGCAAATTTCAACACTTGAAATTCTCGATAATATTCTGCCCCTAGCGTCCTATGACCTTGACAAAGGACAACAAATCATAGGCTGCTAGTCAAGTTCAACCCATCATTTCTTGATTGAATCAAACCCACCCGCACGGCCCTTGACAAAGGCCAACAAGGTCGTACGACTACCCTGAAACAATCTGCATCATATGCACAAGCAGATAAGCACTATTCAGCTACCGCACAATACGCCTTGACAAAGGCCAACAAACGCAGCACGAATACTAAATAGTTCTTATCTAAAATGACGGAGGGCTACGACAGGTTTTTTCTGAAAACCTATTGCGTAATGAACTTGATATCGTTGTAGAATCGAATGATTTTGAAATGGAGTGTCTTTGAGGCTTTTTCTAGTTTTGCTAAAGGGGTCACTCCCGGTGAAGGGATCGTCGGCCCTTTCCTCGTCGAATGAGGTGCGGGATATATCATATATATCACTGTGCAAAGCATAAACTATAGAAGCAATCAAAAGTCAAACCGAGTGTGTAGCATCTGCCAATTATTGCTAAAGGAGTCACTCCTGGTGAAGGGATCTCGGTCCTTTCCTCATCGAATAAGGTGCAGGGTATATCATATATACCGCTATGCAAAGCAAGAACTGTAGCTACCAGTTTTGTTTAAAATTGGATTCTACAACATCTTAGGTTTCTTTTCTTTCATTAATCACATTAATGAAGTCCCATCATATAAGTCACCTAAACATCACAGATAAATACGACGTACACTTATGCCATCCGCATTCGCCTGGATGTCCCCTCGTGCACCGTTAGGTTAGGTAACTAACGACAGAGCAGGGCAGGGCTAGTGCGGATGAAAAACATAAGTAACGTCTATATAATATATCATATATACTATATACTGTATCTATCACAGAACATCACATGATCACATCACAGATATCGCAGCAGAAGAAACATATGAAACATTGGATATACTAGGACGTCCGTGTTTTCAATACGAGCCAGTATAAAACACGGATTCCACGGTCGTGATGAATAGCCAATCCCACACCCCTAGACCCCTACGAGAGCGGCAAGCAACCCTACCAATTCTAGGGTTAGGAGATCCAGACTCGACTCCTCGAGATGGTCTCCCACTGGACCCTAGAACCCGGTTACTTGTGCTCCCCTCCTTGGGTCTATCCTAATGCGGAAAAGTAAATAATATACACAAGGTGACAACTTCCGCAACCTGGAAGTGCCCCAATAAAAGAATATTACATACAAGTTTTTACATGAATGAAAATGAAAAACACTCATCTCACATAAAAACCCCCGGCTATTCAAACACGACAATCCAATATAACATATCCAGCAACACATAACATCACATGTCATCAGCGTAAGTAAATATGCGCATCCCAATTGTCGTTGACATATAGCAACGAAACCGGCGATATCACATATTACACTTACGGTCACAGAAAAGAAAGTGTAAAACTACAACAGTTGGAATCCACAACCTCATTAAACATCGCATGCCTAATCAAATGAAATACTTAGACATCACATGCCTAACAATTGTAAACCCCGCATTTTAGTCCCATTATCGAAAACTCTTTTCAATATCAAGTGAGACTAAACCGCTAGATTTATAACATTCATCCAGTTATCTCATAACTGTTTGTGAATTCCAATTATTGTATCCCATTCCGGATAAATAGAAAATATTAAACTTTCCGATCGAACATTCGAACACCCAAGTTTTCCCGAAACCGTTCAACACATGAAATAGGTTCAAAGACATTCACTTCATGCCTCAGTACCAACGGTCCAGCCGTAGAAGGGTCAAGCCAACGCCTCACATGTGGCACGCCGTACTGCCCCAAACCCTAAGGTTCAAAGGGCAGTTCAAGACGGTCACATAATCGAGTTAAGGTTTGTTGTCTTCTAGAGGGACCATCGCGTTACTTGCACTCCTCAGAACGTCCTTAAACCACAGAAAAATCCAACACTTGGATATTTTCCGACAGGGGAAAGATTGGGTATTTACATCCGGTCGAACTTTTTAACATATTCCTAAATATCCGGAAAGCCACATAGACAAAGTCAGATAATCCGATCGAATCAGCGAACTCCCAAAACACTCCAGAAAATTCAACTCTTGAATAAATATTAAAAATTCCCATAAAATTCAGCACTGTAAAATAGGAATTACTGTGCAAATTTGGAGGGCTGACGTCATCATGTCGCCGCGGAACCGCCGCATAAGCTAGGCTTCTGCCGCGGTTCCGCCACAGGTTGGAGGCATCATTTGTCCAATTTTGCACCGTAATTCTTATAACTTCCTGCTGAATTTTTTAAGCATTTTTAATATGGAAAAAACCCAGTTTTTAGAAAAAGTCCAGAGAGCGATTTGGTTTTAGGGTTTCGGTTTCGATCGGGTTTCAAACATCGTCTAAGCATCGCCTAAGGCTCTAGCTAGGCTCTGATACCACTGTAGGGTTCCTAGGCACTCTTAAGAGGTCTCACAAGGCATCAACCATGCCAATTTCAAATTTTACAAGTGCCGAGTAACTCTAATACGGATCGTTAACTAGAATTTTAGGTGAAAAGTTAAGCTAGTTAACATCTTGACTAAAAGTGAGAAGCTACAACCTTTGTAGATCCGGTTCTCCACTTCCTTAGCTCCACGTAGACGTCCTCTCGCTGTCCTAGTTGGATCTCAGACTCTAGCATCGGCTTCATCGGAGAAATGAGCGGACAAGTCGTCGGCTACGATGCCGAAGATGATCTACGTCGAGGTTACACAAGATCAAGCTCCAACGTCACCAAGTTGTGAACCTTGTGAAGAAAATACCCTATACTACTTGGCAAGAGGTAGAGGGTGAAGAAATAGGAGGTGGGTTCACTTTAGAATTGGATTTCTCACACTTTTGCTCAAGATGCCATTGATGAAGACAAGCTTTCCTTCTTGATGAAGATGATGAAGAAGAAGAAAAGATATGATAAGTATTGTGTAAAAAAGAAAATAAATGTGAATCCTTATCATATACTAACTATGGTAAGGTGTAGAGAATAGATCATGGTTAGTTAGAATGGTTAGGGTTAAGTATGAAGACAAAAATGGTAACAAAGTCAAACCTTCATGAAGCTTCAACTAAATCCAAATAATGCCACCATTTTCTTCATAATCTTTTCCAAAATCAATGAATAAATAAATGAAGAAGAAAAAGAAAACCCTAACCATTACACAACCATGGTTTAATCTTTACACAAAACACAAGTTAGCTTGCAACATCAAACATGATACAATCAAGTGCACATAAAAATATATCACATATACAATGTGCACTATAAGTGAGAAAATCCCTTTAAAGTGAACCAATACTAGTTAATGCAAAGTAATATATCAAATATATAATTATACAATAAATCATTAAATCAACACTTGATTCAATGATCCGGTCATGTCGCACATAACCGACTAGTATCCAATGTATCGACTTATCGAATCAATCTTTGATTCGATAACTAGGTTATATCACATACAACCAATCGAAACATTCATCGCGAGAATGAGATGCGGTATCACATACACGCATCATTCTCGGCCCCGCACATATCTCATATGCGCCCCCTATTTCGTTTCGCTTGAGCCAGGAAACCTCTGTGTAGGACTCTAAAGACTCGTCAATACGCCGGTAGCAGATGATGATCATATCAAGCACCCACAAGCCGCAAGCGGTCTGCTAAACATAACGGCCATCCGGGTATTGAGCGATCAGAAGATCTACGAGCTAGCCCGCTCACACTCATGTGAATCCAACCAGTAACACTTACCGTACAGTCCGATCTGTTCGTCTGATATGTCGCATATCAAGTCTACGGGTGGTAAACGTCAGACCCCAATAACCGATAAGTCGTGCCGATGTGAGGCTCATAACGGGTCGAGAAACTACTGGTAACACTTACCAGCAAATCTCTGATCAGCCCTGGCCAGGGACTTCCCTGTTACGGCCAATCGAGCACAGCGCAACATCAACCCCCAATACCGGGAGAGACGAAACCCCTCCTATCGCTCATTGCTTCCATGTGACTCGGGACTGTACCCAAAGACCACCATTTTGCACGCCCTCATGGACGTGGTAAGGTGGAGATCAAAGCATAGTGGGAATCACACAAGACTCTATGACGATCTCGGGTCTACAGACTAACCTGCACAAGTGTCACCTGAGAACTGCCATCTGACGTGAGGTATAATACCATCTGGGAGTTCTCGGCGAGTCCGTCCAGTGTACCCAGTCTTCACTGAGCACCCGTACACCATCTCTGATGTCAAACACCAATGGATATGGGATCATCCATCGCCCATCTCATGGGTCGAGAAGCGTATACGCTAGTCTACACTGGTATATCGATGCCCCGTCTCGATACACCCACGACTAGGGACCTTGAAGTATGTACCTATGGACTACCATGCCCCCACTAGTATGATCTGCATCATAGTCCAGGCAGTCAAGTACACATCCTAAGGGCTTTACTAACATGTAACTAATGGACAGTTTAAAGAGACAAGTATACATGTTAAGATAAAGAGCAACCAGATAGCATACTATCATATCGAGCAAGAAAGTCATCTCTATATATGTCCAAGCATCCAATATAATATACAACTAACAAGAATTGTACAAATACAATACATGAGGCTAAAACTCTGAGAAGACACGAGGACGAATGATACTAAAGAATGAACGTCCACAAGTTAGACTTGCGTGCACTTGGTGCACGAAACGCGCACGACATCGCCACAACCACAACTAGGGGTCACTATAAATGACAACCACCAAGTCTAGAACCCAATCGTACCGATCACGCATTCACAACACACTAAATATTATAGAAAATAGGTTGTAGATCATCACAACCTCAAAATAAATTAAAATCTATTTATTCTCAAAACCTAGTAAGCAACCAATTAGGATTTTGGTGCAAAACTTCATGGATTAGCGACCTAATGGCCACAATCACAAGTAAACATCCTAATTAAGCCATGCTTCACTAATAAATATAATCTCACACAAACACATGCTAATCATGCAATTTACTTGCATAACCACTTAATTAGGATAATTAGAAGCCACTTTAACAAGGTAATCATCTAGATTAGGTTTGTAAAGGCACTAGATATTAAACTACACTTAGTTAACTTAATTTAGTGATAAAAACCCTAACTTGAACCCAAACCCTTCTCTTTAGAACTTCTAACATTCAATTAAAACCATATTAGCACTTAATTAAAATGAAATTAGAACAAGTATGAACAAAGTAACAATTTGAGTAAGGTTATACCTCATAAATTTTGGAGATCTAACTTGCAAACTTGGCCTCCCAAAATGCCATCTTGCTCCTAGATCCAAGCTAGTTTAGGCCAAGGAATTTTAGGTGAAGGTTTAACTAGGAGTTAGTGAGGTTTTGTGTGGATTTTTGATGGAAAAATGAGGGGTTTTGATATGAAAATGAGATGGAAAAATGGGGATGGGGGGTTGCAGAGTTTTCGGCCAGCAATAAGGGAAAATAAAGAGAGAGTGAGGTGAGTCCAATAAGAGAGGTGACCATACCCCAATTCAAACATTCCCCCATACCTCATTATCTTTATTCTTTTAAATTTTGTTTTCTATTTAAGCTTTTCTCTTGAATTTTCTAGAACCATCTTGAAATTTTTTTGTTGTTGAAGTGAGCATGCTACAGTATTTGTTTTAGTTGTGTCATGGTGCAAAATTTGTATTAACCCATATAAATTTGTAATTATCACTAATTAAGTGTATAAGTGTACGATTAAAATAATAATTAAAAATAAATAATTAAGGAAAATATTTAAGTAAACTAGCAATTAATAGGTGACTAATTAAATACAAATACTGACAATTACATAGTTAAAATATGTATATTTAAGTCTATGTGGAAAAATAATTATATCTTGGTTTTTACGAAAACACGTATTATCACTAATTAACACAACATCAACCTAAACGAATTTTCAGAACGTTACAAAACTGTTTCCCCAATTAGATTCCGACTCCAAGGTATGTATTTACAAGACTTGATTCTCACATCTGTATGGCGTTACAGATGCTGAGTGGGAGTAAGATATTGGGAATTAGGTGATTATATCCTCAATATATCGGAATTTTTTGTAATTGTTGATATTTGAGGAAATCACCTGGGTTTTTCCTGACGGCAAATATTTGGTTTTGGATATCCGTTGTTATGCACCAGTTCCAAACTAATATATCTGTATGTTTATTTTATAAAGTGAGATATAAACTTTTGAAATTATATCTATGACATTTATCTATATCAGTTGATGGTTAGGTAAGGAGCATTCAACGGCGGTGTAATTCTTCTTAACCACAGCACAGTTTTTAACCTACGATGCACAAGGTTTGAGTTATTAGACTCAGTAGACTTATACAGAGTATTGTATGTTGTCCAATGTCCATTAGGAAAAAAGAGTTGGTACTCATACTATATTCTGTTTACTTTTGACTTCTCTAGTCTTAGACAGGTATTTCGTTGAAATATAAGGTTCAAGTTTTGAGAAGTTATAGGTATAAGAATAAAGTAGAGAACCATATATTGCAAACTATCAGGATTCTTCAAGGCGATCGAAGATGTAGATACTTGTGCTAGGTGTTCCATTGTAAGTAATGGTTTTTGAGAACCTGCTTCTCATTCAGGTTACTTATATATGGATGCACTCCTAGATGAGTAATGTAGCTTGGCCTCTTTCCATTTAGTTGATATGCACTGGAAATTGCTGCATAATTTTTGAATCTGGTTCCAACTAAATTAGTGTCTTTGTTTCTATAGTGGATATAGATTGGATTCATATCTTAACGATGTTATGGTATATGGAGTTATCCGGCTTATACTTAAAACCAGACTCTGGATAAACTCAAGGCACGTTTTAGTAATGGCAGTTTGTGTTGGCTATAGTGCCGTCAAGTCAATTATTGAATCGCAGGAAAACGATTGCGATGATTGAGGGAGGACCTATACGGATAGAACAGTCTTACTCAAATGATAGTATACTATCTGGTTTGTCTTTATCATCATGTACATACTTTAGGTGACATTACAGATCACTATTACATGTTGATAGAGCCCATAGGATTCTTGCTTGACTACCAGCATTATAATTGTGATCATATACATGGGAACTGGGTGGTCTATAAGCACATCCTTAAATATCCCTAGTTGTGGGAGTATCGAGACCGGGTATCAATACTCCAGAGTAAACTAGTGTATACTTATCGAGACCCTGATAAGGGGCGGTGGCCAGGTCTCACAAGCTATTAGTGTTAGTTTGTTCACCTAAGATAGTATACAGATGCTCATTGGGTTATAAATACACTGGATGGACTCGCTTGGAACATGCTAGTTGGTATTATACGTATTGTCAGATAGCAGTTCCTAGGTGACATGTGTATAAATTAGTCTGTCGACCTGAGATCGTCATTTATCTCGTGTGAGTTCCCATTGTGCTTTGATTACTACCCTACCACGGCTCAAAGGAGTCATGCAAACAGGTTTTAGTTAGGTACAGTCCAAGCCACATGGAGGTAGTAAGCGGATCGTCGGAGATTCGTTTCTCCCAGTATTGGGGGTTGATGTCATGTTGTGCACGGGTGGCCATCACCAAAAATCCTCGGCCGAGGTAGAGGAGAATTACTGATTTGGATTAGTAGTTTCTTAGTGGGTGATGGGCTTCATACCGACATGAAATGTCGCGTTATTAGGGGTCTGACTTTTGTTGGATATATATGCCCTAGAGGCCAGTATTGTATATGTATACATATGGATGCTAGGGATATGTATGTACAGGAAAATCTTGCTTAGTTTATAGTATATTATTTGACTTGTCTTTGTCAGGATATGTGTATTTATTTCTATTGTTGTTATATCTAGTTTGCACATATTGATAAAGACTCGATACAGTAGTATACTATTATGGTTTGTCTTTATCTTAACATGGCATATGTCATACTAGTTATTACATATTGTGGTTACTTGTAGATAAAGCCCGTAAGATCTTGCTTGACTACCTGCATTGTGATGGCGATCATACTTATGGGAGCAAGGTAGTCCATAAGCACATCCTTAAACGGTCCCTAGTCGCGTGAGTATCGAGACTGGGCATTGATACTCCAGAGTAGACTAGTGTATACGTTTCTAGCCCCGTCGGGGGATAGTTGGTCCCGCAGCCATTGGTCTGATGCACCTAAGATCGTATACAGGTGCTCACTGGGTGTGAGTACACTGGACGGACTCGCCGAGAACTTCCAGATGGTATTATACATATCGTCATATGGAAGTTCTCAGGTGACATGTGTACAGGTTAGTCTTTGGACCTGAGATCGGCATTTGCCTCGAGGCGTAACGTAATCTAAGTAAGCCAAAGCCCAAAAATCTAAACCGTTAAATACATAGAGTGAAGGAAAACTTGTATTAAAGAAAGTGATTTTTACAAAATAAGTCACATTAAACATTAAAAAAATATCAATTTTTCCCGAAAATTTCGGCAGAGTTTCCTTTGTAAATACTGACCCCCAAAATGGGTACAATGCAAAATATACATAAGTAATCAATAAAGGCATCCCCAAGCGGGAGGTAGCTCTTCGCCAATGGTGGAATCATAACCCCACGCAATATATATATCATAATAGTGCAAAATAAGTATATAAAAGCACGAAAATAAGAAAGCATCACATCGGCCCCAAGTGAGCTCGACACCAGAGAAACAACACATATACTAATCTTACTGCCACACCTCTAGGTCACATATACAATTGTAGAAGCGGTAGATGGAGAATACTAGATACAAATAATAATACAAAGTGGAAACAAAAATATTCTCGCAACCCACCTACGAGCAATGCCGCAAGTCTAAGCAAATGAAGCAAAAAGAAGAAGTACGCCTTCCGCTACTAAGCTGACGGGTCGGACCTGCAAGATACTGTGGCACAACGGGGGTGAGTTGCCAACTCGTGAGTAGTAAGTAACACCTAATAGGCTATCGTAAGCATGAACGCAAATGCGTCGCAACTTACATATACCAATATGATGTGATGCTTTAGTATGAATGCAACATGAATGCATAATCAAACACGAAACCTGAATATGTTTGGTATGAGATGATCTGTATTCTTATCTGGTATGAGAGTATCGCATATCGGGCCTAGGGGGCAGTAATCGTCAGACCCTTAATAGCGCAATAAGTCATGTCAGTGAGTAGACCAATACACCCTGAGAAACTACTGGAATACCTACCAGTAAATCTTGCTTTCCTTAGCTAAGGACATTGCGTAATGGCCTTCCGAACACAGCGTGATATCAACCCCCAATACCGGGAGAAACGAATCCTATCTAACCGCCACTGCCTCCAAGTGCTTCGGAACTGCACCCAACTACTACCTGTTTGAATGACTCCTTTGAGCCGTGATAGGGTAGTAATCAAAGTACAGTGGGAACACACTCGAGGCGAAGTAGAATTGTCAAGTCGACAGACAAAGTTGTACTTGTAGGGTTCCTAGGCACTCACTAGAGGTCTCACAAGGCATCAACCATGCCAATTTCAAAATTTAACGGTGCCGAGAAACCCTAATACGGATCGTTGGCTAGATGTTTAGGCGAAAAACAAACTAGTTAACACTTAACTACAAGAATACGGAAATACAACCTTTGTAGATCCGGTCCTCCACCTTCATAGCTCCATGATGAAGTCCTCTCCGCTGTCCTCATGCAATCCCGGGCTCTAGCGTCGGCTTCATCGGAGAAGAAGCGGGCTAGGTCATCGACGACGTGCCGAAGATAATCTACGTCGAGGCATCGCTAGATCAAGCTCCAACTTCACCAAGTCAAGAAAACTTGTGAAGGAAACACACTCTACTACTTGGCAAGAGGTAGAGGATGAAGAAATAGGAAGTGGGTAGACTTTAGAATTGGATTTCTCACTCATTTTCATCAATCACCATTGATGAAGAAAGGTTTTCTTCAAGTGAAGAAGAAGAAGAAGATGAAGATAATATTATGATAAGTCTTTTTGAAAATAGAAAATAATAGAATACTTATCATAATCAACCATGGTCAAGTGTAGAGAATTGACTAAGGTTAGATGAATGGTTAGGGTTAAAGATGAAGACAAAGTGGTGACTTTGGTCAAAGCTTCATGAAGATTCAAGATGCAAACAAAGAAAGCCACCATTTTGTTTTCTTATCCATTTCTTTTTAATCCAATTAAAAAGATAAATGAATGAGTAACAAAATAAAAACCCTAACCATTTACTTAACCAAGGTTTAATTCTTTACACAAACCCTAGCAAACATGTATCATCAAACATGATACATGCAAGTGCACAAAAGTATATCACATATACAATGTGCACATCCGAGTGAGAATATCCATTTAAAGTGAACCGATACTAGTTAATGCAAAGTAATATATCAAATATATAATTATACATTAAATCATTAAATCAACACTTGATTTAACGATCCGGTCATATCACATATAACCGACTAATATCCAATGTATCGGCTTATCGAATCAATCCATGATTCGATAACTAGGTTATATCGCATACAACCTTCCGATACATTCATCGCAAGAATGGAATGCGGTATCACATACACGTATTATTCTCGGTCCCGCACATATCTCATATGCGCTCTTATTTCGTTTCGCTTGAGCCAGGAAACCTCTGTGTAGGACTCTAAAGACTCGTCAATACGCCGGCAGCAGGTGATGATCATATCAAACACCCACAAGCTGCAAGCGGTCTGCTAAACGTAACGGCCACCCGGGTATTGAGCGATCTGAAGATCGACGAGCAAGCCCGCTCACACTCCAGTGAATCCAACCAGTAACACTACCGTACAGTCCGGTCTGATCGTCTGATATGTCGCATATCTTGCCTAGGGGTGGTAAACGTCAGACCCCAGTAGCTCGATGAGTCGTGTCGATATGAGGTCTATAACAGTTCGAGAAACTACTGGTAACACGTACCAGTAAATCTCAGCAACCCTGGCCAGGGATTTTCGGTTATAGCCAATCGAACACAGCGCAACATCAACTCCTTATACCGGGAGAGACGAATCCCCTCCTATCGCTCATTGCCTCCATGTGACTCGGGACTGTACCCAAAAACCACCGTTTTGCATGTCCTCTTGGACGTGGTAAGATGGAAATCAAAGCACAGTGGGAACCACACAAGACTCTATGACGATCTCGGGTCAACAGACTACTCTGTACCAGTGTCACCAGAGAACTGCCATCTAACGTAAGGTATAATACCATCTGGGAGTTCTCGGCGAGTCCGTCCAGTGTACCTAGTCTCTACTGAGCACCCGTATATCATCTCTGATGTCAAACACCAATGGATATGGGATCATCCATCGCCCATCTGTATGGGTCGAGAAGGTACATACTAGTCTACTCTGGTATATCGATGCCCCATCTCGATACACCCACGACTAGGGACTTTCAAGGATGTACTTATGGACTACAATGTCCCCACTAGTATGATCCGCATCATAGTCCAGGTAGTCAAGTACACATCCCAAGGGATTTACCAACATGTAATAGAGAGACAATCTGTATACACGTTAAGGTAAAGAGCAACCAGATAGCATACTATCATGTCGAGCAAGAAAATCCTCCCTATATATGTCCCAGCATCCACTATAATATACATCCAATGTACAGTAATGGCCTCTAGGGCATACATATAACTAACAATCTCCCACTTGCACTAGGGCCATCTGTAGCAGTGGTTGTAGTATCTCATACTCAACCATCCCATAAAAGTCTCTCTCTGAGAATATGCCTTCGTGAGTGGATCCACCGTGTTGTCCTCTGAGTCTACTCTCCTAACCTCGATCCCTTAGAGATTAACCATCTCCATGATCAAGTGATACTGCCTTAGAATATGTCTGGATCACTGATGGGACCTGCGTTCCTTGGCATAAGCCACAACTCCATTGTCACACAATGGGAGGAATATAGTTCATCTCATGAACCAATATACACCCAAACAGCCTCTTTGGTAGCATCTTAAGTAGCGATGTATCCTGCCTTTATCGTCTAGTATGTCACGGTATCTAGCTTGGAACTCCTCCAACATACCGTCCCTTTACTGAGGGTAAAGACAATGCCTGCGACTGACATTCAGTCGTCTTTATCACCCTGGAACCTTTCCAGTGATTTTCCCCAGAATCGTTTGATATCATCTCACTACAACTAGTGAGAATCCTAACATCCAATTAAATCTATCTCATAGATCTAAAACTCAGAATTTAGGAGGTATCATTTTGATCCTACATGGAGAATCTTTGTGATAAAAGGAGATTGATCGAGCGTAGCATAAGAAACTCCTTTCTTATCAAGAGTATGTCATCCACGTACTCTACGAGGATCACCAGCATACTCCCTACTACCTTTTTGTTTATACAAGGTTCATCTACCATTTTGATGATGTCAAACTCTTTGACTAATCCATCAAAACAGATGTTCCAACTCCGCGATGCCTGCTTTAATCCTATAAATCATCTTGCACACGTTTCCGCTGCTCCCACTGTCTACGAAGCCCTCTGGCTGTGTACTTATAGACGCACTCTTCTAAAACATCATTTAGAAAAGCAGTCATGACACCCAACCACCAGATATCATAGTCATGGTATGTAGCCGTGACAAGTAGGATCTGGATGGACTTAAGCATAGCTACTTGAAAAGGTTTCATCATTATCCACACCTGGTCAATGATGCAAACTTTTAACAAGTCTAGCTTTGAAAGTCTCAACTTTTCCATCTACCCCAAGTAATCTTCTCAAGATATACTTGCTCCTGATGGGGATTTAACCCTTCAGATATAGCAACTAAAGTCCATACTTTGTTGGTGTATAAGGATTCCATCTCAGATCGATAAGCATCCAGCCATTCTTACAGAGTCACACTCCTGATGGCCAGCTCGAAACTAGTTGGGTCATCATCTCATGATGCAATCCTCGCTCCCACTGTCATAGAGAAACAGAAGTATCTCTCAGGTGGGTGAGGAACCCTACTAGATCGGCGGAGAGGCTGGGGTTCGTTGGTTACTATTGAATCCTTTAGTTCTACCAAATCATCGGCTGCTGTTTGTATAGCTGGAACATTTCCAGTTCTACATAGCAGATCTTGCCTCGAGCTAGTCCGGATTTTGCTTTTCAGACATAGGCCGGACAACCCCAAATCTTAACTAGCTTAAGACGTGGGCTCTTCCCATACCATATCTCATATGGAGTGGTAGGCTGTGATCTGATTCGAACCCTATTCAATTAGGTATGCAGCTTCTCAAGCGCATAACTCCCAAAAAGGAAATAGGTAACTCAGTATTACTCATCATAGAGCACACCTTATCACATAGGGTGTGATTGCTCCGCCCCGATATACCATCGTGCTATGGTGTATACGGAGGAGTAATGCTGAGGGAGAATCTCATTCTCCTTTAGAATAGTCCAGGAATTCCGTGCTCAAGTATTCTCCTCCTTGATCTCATCAAAGGACATAATAATTATACTCTTATTTTGGTTCTCTACTTCTAAATCATATTCTGTGAATATCTCAAAAGGTTCAGACTTGTGTTTCAACAGGAACATATGTCTGAATCTTGAGAGATTATCAGAGAATGTAACGAAGTACAAAGAACCAATCCTGGCATATGTAGACAGGGGACCTTACATACATCAACATGTATCATCCCAAGAGTTTACTAACTCTTTCTCTGTTTCCAGTAAATAGTGCTATGGTCATCGTATCTTTGTGACATGACTGGCAAGTTTCATAAGATGTAAATTCAAACAGATTTAAATATGCATCTAAAATGTAACTTCAGCCAGTCGGATCGCATTGATATGACCTAGTCTACAATGCCTCAAGAAGGATTCGTTCATTTCTGGACTGTTTCTCTTGTGTGTGTTCCGTATACTAAGAACTGTAGTTTGATTTAGAACATTAATGCTTTTAGATAACGTGCCTGAACCGATCAACTTTTGATATAGGAAATGTTCAAAACATTATCCAACAATACAAAATTTTATCGTTTCTTTACTAATAAAGAGACAGATGTGATTTTGCATATCAGGTTCGGTATCTAATAACATTCGTTCAGAATCAATGTATTGATAATACAGGGTGACAGTGACCAACAGACTTGGCTGCAACATTTGCTCCGTTTTCTGCCTCATGAAACTTATCACCCGTTCTCAGTTCTCTACCTTTCTGTAGCCCTATGTAACAGATTACATATCTGGGATCCTGATCTGGTATCACATACCCAGGACATAGAGGATACAGAGAAACAGTTCTTTGTAACGAACACACCCGAAGATGATGCATCAGCATGCACTCTCTTCGTTTGGGCGGCACGGGAATTCTGGTAATCCCCAATTTCCTACTCTGTCTTATAACAATTATAAGTTGGAGCGGAACCAACGTTCCCCAGCTCAGTATAACAAGCGGGTTCGGTCAATAATCCGTATTATTATCTTGATTAAGGCGTGATATGGTCGCTACCTGGAGAGAGAGAGAAGAAAACACTCAGCGTATGCTCTTGCAAGAATAGATTGGTTATTATTTTATCTAATCAGGATGGCTCCCACTGTTTTTATCAAATCTTCCTTCAAACCCTAAAAGGTAAGACTAGCCGGGATTAATTACACACTACAAGTTCGCCAATCTTTCAGCCAGGCCAGTGTCGGTACTTTGAGGGAGGTCCCCCGTGCTTTCGCACGAACCTAATTAATGTAACCCTCGTTTTCCCAGAGGCGTAACCTCGTTAACACCTTTCTAGACACCTACTTGATCGGCTAATTGTAATGTGTAAAACTCTCCCAGGAGTAACTCTTACTCGCAGCGGGTATCGGGATCCAACTGTCTCATAGAAGGTATGCAATCTCATTGCAAATTTCAACACTTGAAATTCCCGATAATTTTGCCCCTAGCAGCTATATGACCTTAACATAGTCAACAAATCATAAGTGCTAGTCAAGTTCAACCAGTCATTTCCCGATTGAATTGAACCCACCCGCACGACCCTTAACATAGTCAACAAAGTCGCACGACTACCCTAATCCAGCCGCATCATATGCTTATGCAGATAAGCACTAATTAGCTACCGCACACTACGCCTTAACATAGTCAACAAACGTAGCACGAATACTAACTAGTACTTATCTGAAATGACGGAGGGCTACGATAGGTTTTTCTGAAAACCTATTGCGTAATGAACTTGATATCGTTGTAGAATCAAATGATTTAAAAATGGAGTGCTTTTGAGGCTTTTCTAGTTTTGCTAAAGGAGTCACTCCCGGTGAAGGGATCGTCGGTCCTTTCCTCGTCGAATGAGGTGCGGGATATATCATATATATCACTGTGCAAAGCAAAAACTCTTAAAAGCAATCAAAAGACAAACCGAGTGTGTAGCATCTGCCAGTTATTGCAAAAGGAGTCACTCCCGGTGAAGGGATCTCGGTCCTTTCCTCATCGAATAAGGTGCAGGATATATCACATATACCGCTGTGCAAAGCAAGAACTGTAGCTACCTGTTTTATTTTTGAAATTCGATCCTACAACATCTTTGGTTTCTTTTATTTCATTAATCACATTAATGAAGTCCCATCATTTAAGTTTCCTAAACATCACAGATAAATATGACGTACACTTATGCCATCCGCATTCGCCTCGATGTCCCCTCGTGCACCGTTAGGTTAGGTAACTAACGGCAGAGCGGGGCAGGGCTAGCGCGGGTGTAAAACATAAGTAACATCTATATAATATATCATATATACTATATACAGTATCCATCACAGAAAATATCACATGATCACATCACAGATATCGCAGCAGAAGAATCATATGAAATATTGGATATACTAGGACGTCCGTGTTTTCAATACGAGCCAGTATAAAACACGGATTCCACGGTCGTGATGAATAGCCAAACCCACACCCCTAGACCCCTACGAGAGCGGCAAGCAACCCTGCCAATTCTAGAGTTAGGAGACCCGGACTCGACTCCTCGAGTTGGTCTCCCACTGGACTCCAGAACCCGGTTACTTGTGCCCTCCTCCTTGGGTCTATCCTAGTGCGGAAAAGTAAATAATATATAACAACGGTGACAACTTCCGCAACCTGGAAGCGCCCCAATAAAAGAATATTACATACAAGATTTTACATGAATGAAAATGAAAAACACTCATCTCACATAAAAACCCCCGGCTATTCGAACACGACGATCCAATATAACATATCCAGCAACACATAACATCATATGTCATCAAAGTAAGTAAATATGCGCATCCCATATTGTCGTTGACATATAGCAACGAAACCGGCGATATCACATATTACACTTACGGTCACAGAAAAGAAAGTGTAAAACTACAACAGTTGGAATCCGCAATATCTACATAGACATCGCATGCCTAATCAAATGAATACCTTAGACATCACATGCCTAACAACTATAAACCCCGCATTTTAGTCTCAAAATCGAAAACACTTTTCAATATCAAGTCGGGCAATTCAATAAGATTCCCGACATCCTGATCGAATGCTCGTCGCAAACTTTAGTAGGCGGCCGCACCCCCTGACGCCGTCGACGAAGTGCACCAAGGCGGAACATCGCTGCCGCGAGCACCCGAACGGATGCTTTCGGCAACGGGGTTCTCCTACAGTCACTTGGTCGGGGCTATGGAGCGAGGCTGTCTATTAAGTTTACCCGGCGAGTATCCGCGTACGCTACGTGATTGCGACGGACTTTTGATCACATCAAAATTCCGTGGCAACCGATCAAGTGAGACTAAACTGCTATGTTTATAACATTCATTCAGTCATCTCATAACTGCTTGTGAATTCCAATTATTGTATCACATTCCGGATAAGACAGAAAATGTTAAACTTTCCGATCGAACAATCAAACACCCAATTTTTCCCGATACAGATCAACTCATGAAATAAGTTCAAAGACATTCACTTCATGCCTCAGTACCAACGGTCCAGCCGTAGAAGGGTCAAGCCAACGCCTCACATGTGGCACGCCGTACTGTCCCAAACCCGAGGGTTCAATGGGCAGTTCAAGACGGTCACATAATCGAGTTAAGGTTTGTTGTCTTCTAGAGGGACCATCGCGTTACTTGCACTACTTAGAACGTCTTTGAACCACGGAAAAATCCAACACTTGGAAATTTCCCGACAGGGGAAAAATTGGATATTTATATCCGGTCGAACTTTTTAACATATTCTAAAATTTATCCGGAAAAACACATAGACAGAGTTTGACAATCCGATCAAATGTACGAACTCCCATTACAACCCAAAATACTCAACTCTGGATTTCAGATTAAAAATTCCCAAGAAAACCAGCACTGCCAAATAGGAATTACTGTGCAAAATTTGATGGGAGAAGAGACAAAAGGGCCGCGGAACCGCCGCATTAGCACGCTAATGCCGCGGTTCCGCCGCACTTTTATGGAATTAGGAGCTAAATTTTGCGCCGTAATTCTTAGATTTCCCTGCTGATTTTTCTGCATATTTTTAATTTGCAAAAATCCACAAATTTGAAAAATGTACAGAGAGCAAGTTTAAGTTAGGGTTTCGAATCGATCGGGTTTCAAACTTCGTCTACGCATCGCCTAAGGCTCTAGCTAGGCTCTGATACCACTGTAGGTCAGGCAGCCACCCCATCCAATGGGCTCACCGTGGCACCAACGGGTCCCTCAGTAGCTACTTTTTACGCATGCCCCCTTGCGAGGACTACAACCCGCCGGAACACCTTCCGGTCTCGGGACACCCTGGGGGTAAGAGCCTATGCTTCGCCACACTGTCACACAGTGAGAACCCCCATAGGTCGACATCTAATGCCTAGTAGCTCTGATACCACAGTAGGGTTCCTAGGCACTCACTAGGGGTCTTACAAGGCATCAACCATGCCGATTTCAAAATTTAACGGTGCCGAGAAACCCTAATACGGATCGTTGGCTAGATGTTTAGGCGAAAAACAAACTAGTTAACACTTAACTACAAGAATACGGAAATACGACCTTTGTAGATCCGGTCCTCCACCTTCATAGCTCCATGATGAAGTCCTCTCCGCTGTCCTCATGCAATCCCGGGCTCTAGCGTCGGCTTCATCGGAGAAGAAGCGGGCTAGGTCATCGACGACGTGCCGAAGATGATCTACGTCGAGGCATCGCTAGATCAAGCTCCAACTTCACCAAGTCAAGAAAACTTGTGAAGGAAACACACTCTACTACTTGGCAAGAGGTAGAGGATGAAGAAATAGGAAGTGGGTAGACTTTAGAATTGGATTTCTCACTCATTTTCATCAATCACCTTTGATGAAGAAAGGTTTTCTTCAAGTGAAGAAGAAGAAGAAGATGAAGATAATATTATGATAAGTCTTTTTGAAAATAGAAAATAATAGAATACTTATCATAATCAACCATGGTCAAGTGTATAGAATTGACTAAGGTTAGATGAATGGTTAGGGTTAAAGATGAAGACAAAGTGGTGACTTTGGTCAAAGCTTCATGAAGATTCAAGATGCAAACAAAGAAAGCCACCATTTTGTTTTCTTATCCATTTCTTTTTAATCCAATTAAAAAGATAAATGAATGAGTAACAAAATAAAAACCCTAACCATTTACTTAACCAAGGTTTAATTCTTTACACAAACCCTAGCAAACATGTATCATCAAACATGATACATGCAAGTGCACAAAAGTATATCACATATACAATGTGCACATCCGAGTGAGAATATCCATTTAAAGTGAACCGATACTAGTTAATGCAAAGTAATATATCAAATATATAATTATACATTAAATCATTAAATCAACACTTGATTTAACGATCCGGTCATATCACATATAACCGACTAATATCCAATGTATCGGCTTATCGAATCAATCCATGATTCGATAACTAGGTTATATCGCATACAACCTTCCGATACATTCATCGCGAGAATGGAATGCGGTATCACATACACGTATTATTCTCGGTCCCGCACATATCTCATATGCGCTCCTATTTCGTTTCGCTTGAGCCAGGAAACCTCTGTGTAGGACTCTAAAGACTCGTCAATACGCCGGCAGCAGGTGATGATCATATCAAACACCCACAAGCTGCAAGCGGTCTGCTAAACGTAACGGCCACCCGGGTATTGAGCGATCTGAAGATCGACGAGCAAGCCCGCTCACACTCCAGTGAATCCAACCAGTAACACTACCGTACAGTCCGGTCTGATCGTCTGATATGTCGCATATCTTGCCTAGGGGTGGTAAACGTCAGACCCCAGTAGCTCGATAAGTCGTGTCGATATGAGGTCTATAACAGTTCGAGAAACTACTGGTAACACTTACCAGTAAATCTCAGCAACCCTGGCCAGGGATTTTCGGTTATAGCCAATCGAACACAGCGCAACATCAACTCCCTATACCGGGAGAGACGAATCCCCTCCTATCGCTCATTGCCTCCATGTGACTCGGGACTGTACCCAAAAACCACCGTTTTGCACGCCCTCTTGGACGTGGTAAGATGGAAATAAAAGCACAGTGGGAACCACACAAGACTCTATGACGATCTCGGGTCAACAGACTACTCTGTACCAGTGTCACCAGAGAACCGCCATCTGACGTAAGGTATAATACCATCTGGGAGTTCTCGGCGAGTCCGTCCAGTGTACCCAGTCTCTACTGAGCACCCGTATATCATCTCTGATGTCAAACACCAATGGATATGGGATCATCCATCGCCCATCTGTATGGGTCGAGAAGGTACACGCTAGTCTCCTCTGGTATATCGATGCCCCATCTCGATACACCCACGACTAGGGACTTTCAAGGATGTACTTATGGACTACCATGTCCCCACTAGTATGATCCGCATCATAGTCCAGGTAGTCAAGTACACATCCTAAGGGATTTACCAACATGTAATAGAGAGACAATCTGTGTACACGTTAAGGTAAAGAGCAACCAGATAGCATACTATCATGTCGAGCAAGAAAATCCTCCCTGTATATGTCCCAGCATCCACTACAATATACATCCAATGTACAGTAATGGCCTCTAGGGCATACATATAACTAACAGTATTCATGTCACCTGGTAACTGCTACCCGACGATAGGTATAATACCCACCAACAGTTCCCGACGAGTCCTGTACAGTGTACTCATAACCTAATGAGCACTTTCATACTATCTCCAGTACGACGTACTGATGGCTGTGCGACAGACCATCTTCCCTGCTGGGATGAGAAGCGTATACACTAGTCTACTATGGAGTATCGATGCCCTGTCTCGATAATCCTACGACTATGGGCCTGTATAGGATATGCTTATAGACCACCCATTCCCCACTAGTGTGACTGCCATCACAACGCTGGTAATCAAGCAAAAATCCTAAGGGTTCTACCAATATGTATAAGCAATATGCTAAAAGAAACACATGCACATATTGAGGTAGAAACAAACCAGGTAGCATACTACCATTTCGAGCAAGACTGTTCCGTGTATATCCCAAGCTCCTATTAAGTAATATACAATCCAGTATGATACAATAATGGCCTCTAGGGCATATATCACTAACAGTATATCTTTTGCACCTGCGCTAGTCCAGCCCCGCTCTGTCGTTAGTTAAGTAACTTAACAGGTGATGACGGGGCCCAGTGGCGAATGCGGATGGCTTATATGTACATTATATTTTCGTTCGTTTATCTGGTGTGATATGTTTTAATTGATGGGACTGCGTTGATTCTGATCAATGAAAGGAGAAAACAAACATATTTGATGTTGTTGGAACCAAGTTTTTAAAAAGCCAGACATTACAGGCATTTTCTTTTGCTTTGCAAAGTGGTATTCGATTGGGAATATCTTGCACCTCATTCCACGAGGCAAGAGCCGAGATCCCTTCACCGGGAGTGACCTCTTGAGAAAAATTTTGCGTCGTCGTAATAACTTCACTATAGTCGTTTCCTTCTGCTTTGCATTGTAGTATTCGATTGGGAATATCCTGACCTCATTTGATGAGGAAAGAGTCGAGATCCCTTCACAGGGAGTAACCTCTTTATTAAAAGTTTTCGCCACTATATATTTGTAAAACCACTTGGATTCCTTCAATGATATCAAGTTCATTACGTTAAAGGTTTTTCACTAAAAACCAGCCGTAGCCCTCCGTCATTTCAGATTGGTAGTGCTTAGTATTCGTGCTGTGCATTTCGATCTTTAGTCGAGGCGTAGTGTTCGGTAGCTATGTAGTGCTTTTTAGTCGCATGGATATGTAGATTGGTTAGGACAGTCATGAGATCATTTTGATCTTTAGTCAAGGCTCGTACAGGTGGGTCTAATGCAATCATGAAAATGACGGGTAGAACTTGACTAGGACCTTTTGACATTTTGATCTTTAGTCAAGGTCACTTGGGTCTTAGGGGTAAAAATCACATCAGGAGTTTCAAACATACAGGAAACTTGCCAGGCTTGCGCATTCCTTCTGGAGTGTGGTGACTTGAGTGGCTTCCATCACGTTATCATGCGATGATAGTTGGATCCCGATTCCCACTGATGAGTAGGTGTTACTCCTCGAGTGATTTTAGATGATCCCGACTAATTCTCTTTTTGGGTTTGATGGAGAATTTGAGTAGACAGTAGGATCCATATTGATTAGATAAATAAATAACCAATCTAATCTAGGTTAGAGTGCACGCTGAGTGTTTCTTTTCTCTCTCTCTCTTTGGCAGCGACCATTACCCGACTCTAAACTAAAAGTCATAAACCAAGTTAACCGAACCTTCTTAAAACACTTTGGCTTTTGGATTGTCATAGTCACATATATTATTGCCGTTCCTATATTACCCTTTGCATTTCTCTGGAACACTCTGTATCACTACGAAGATCCACTTTTATTGGATATGCCATCATATAGTTACATACGAACTCGAAAAAACTTGTTTCAGGTCGAGGATGGTTTTCGGTTCTGGAGAAATAGAATAAGACTATTCAGTTGTCTTTTCCCTTTACCTTCTCTCAGGTTGTGAGGGCTCCTAGTGTTTAGGAGAGTACACATATTGCGTTTATTGGATAGTCTTCTTCCAAACCATAGGCTGATGCCGAAAGGTAGGGAAGAATGAAAACCAATTAGCCTAAGTTTTGTGTACAAAGGTAATAAGTATAGACATATAAAGTGATTAGAAAAAGGCAAAAGGAAATTACTACTGCTATCATTCACGATGAAGCCGCGCATATCATCGCCACTCCTACTTCACCTTTGAATTTCTTCGGAACTCTCCGTATCACTACGAAGATCCATATTACTTGGATACACCATCGTATAGTTACATACGAACTCGATGAAACTTGTTTCAGTTCGAGGATGGTTTCTGGTTCAGGAGAAATCGAATAGGATTATTCAGGTTGTCTTTTCTCCTTTACCTTCTCTCAGGTTGAGTGAGCTCCTAGTATTAGGAGAGTACACCTATTATGATTATTGGATAGTCTTTTCCCAAACCTTAGGTTGGTGCCGAAAGGTATGGAAGGAAGAAAACCATTTAGCCTAAGTGTGGTGTACAGAAGGTAATAAGTAAAGACATATAAAGGGATTGGAGTTAGGGCAAGAAAATATACGGTTACAGTCATGAATCAGGATAGTGGAAGAGGCATTACTAGGAATACCCGGATACCCTTTCGAAACATTTTCATATTTCAGTTTTGATGTACAGTATTAATTGAAAACCATTTTCCCAATTAGATTCTAACTCCAGGGTATGTATTTATCAGTTTTGATTCTCAAATCTGTATAGCGTTACAGATGATGAGTGGGAGTAAGATATTGGGAATTGGGTGATCATATCCTCAACATATTGGAATTCTTTGTAATTGGTGATATTTGAGGAAATCACCAGGGTTTTTTCCACATGGCAAATATTTGGTTTTGAATACCCGTTGTTATGCACCAATTTCAAACTGATATATCTGTACGTTTAATTTATAAAGTGAGATATAACTTTTTGAAATTATATCTGTGACATTTACCTATATCAGTTGGTGATTAGATAAGGAGCATTTAACAGCGGTGTAATTCTTCTTAACCATAGTACAGTTTTCGACCTACGACGCACAGGGTTTGAGTTATAGAACTCAGGGGACTTATACAAAGTATTATATGTTGTCCAGTGTCCGTTAGGACAAAGGGGTTGGTACTCGTACTATATTCTATTTACTTATGATTTCTCTAAGTTTTAGACAAGTATTTCGTTGAAATCCAAGTTCTAAGTTTTGAGAAGTTATAGGTACAAGAATAAAGTAGAGAACCATATGCGTGGAGTATCAGGATTCTTTGAGGTGATCGAAAATATAAATACTTGTGCTAGGTATTCCGTTGATAGTAATGGTTTTGAAAACTTGCTTCTCTTTCAGGTTACTCATATGTGGATGCACTCCAAGATGAGTAATGTTGATTGGCCTCCTTCCATTTAGTTGATATGCACAAGAGACAGCTGTATGATTTTGAATCTGGTTCCAATTAAATTAGTGTCTTTGTTTCTATAGTAGATATAGAATGGATCATACCTTAAAGAAGTTAAGGTATATGAAGTTGTCTGGCTTATGCTTAAAACCAGAATTCGGATAAACTCAAGGCACGTTTCAGTAATGGAAGTACTAGGTTTTTTATGCACCTACTAAGGTGTATGGAAGCATCATACATGCCACTTTAAAATTTCAAGAGGTGCTAAGAAAACTAAGCATGGATCTTTAACTAGAATACTAGGGTAACGTCACATGTATCACATACAAAAACTATTCTATCACTAAGTGAAAGGAATACAACCTTTGTAGTCCTCTTTGTAGTGACTCCTAGGATCGTTGAGAGTTGGAAAAGCTTACAAGTTAGCTCCTTTGTCTACGATGATCCACCCGAAATCCACTTAGTCCAAGCTCCTAGTTTCAAATGAAAAAACAAGATGATGAAGCTAAACACTCTAAACTAATTGGCTAGATTATAGTAGAATGATGAGGTGGTTTGTTTTCTTTTATCAAAATCCTTTCTTTTTATCTCTCTCTCTCTTTCTCTCTTTGGAAAAATCAAGAGAGCAAGGATGAAGAAGAAGATGAAGGCAAAAGCTTTTGTCAAAATGAAAATGATAAAGCTTGATGAATAAAATAGAAAAGATATGTATATATATTTTCTATTTGTCATCACTAACCATGGTCACTTAATTTAGATGTTATTGCACTTGAGTTAAAATGTAAAAGGAATATTAATCCATGGTTAAAAAGTGGGTGAACAAAGGTTAACTTCAAGAAGAGTGTAGAAGATAACCATGGATAAATATTCCTTTTCTTTTCCTTTTTAATTTAAATGCAAAATGAATATATATAAATTAAGTTCCATGTAAGTCTTATATTGCCTTCATATGTGTATCAATAACCATGACACTTTGTATGTATGTGTCCATGCACATCAACATGTGCATACATGCACATCAACATGTGCATACATACATGCATGCATTCTTCCTCTTTAATAAAAAGAGTTTTGAATAAAGAATAAAATAAAACTAAAAGTCAAACTGTTAAATCAACAATTGATTTAACAATCTGGTCATATCACATACGACCCGACCAATAGTAAAATGCCCGATTAACATACGGTATCACATAATCGTATTCAATCGGGTCCCCGCGCATATCCTATATGCTTACCACATATTTTCGCCTGGGCTAGAGAACATCTATGTGGGACTCTAAGACTCGTCAATACGCCGGTAGTGGGTGATGATCATATCAAACAACTACAAGCCGCAAGCGGTCAGCTAAACGTAACGGCTACCCGGGTATTGAACGATCAGATGAAAACCAGCAAAGCTGTCAAAACTCCCGTCGAGCCATCTGGCAACACTTACCGTACAGTTCGGTCTCCTCGTCAAATATGTTGCATATTAAGTCTGGGGATGGTGTCGTCGACCCCAATAACTCAAAAAGTTATGCCGGTAAATAGCTGATAACAGATCGAGAAACTACTGATAACGCTTATCAGTAAATCTCAGTAGCCCTGGCCAGGGACTTCCTGTTATAGCCAATCAAGCATAGCACAACATCAACCCCCAATACCGGGAGAGACGAAACCCCTCCTATCACTCATTGCCTCCATGTGCCTCGGGACTGTACCTAAAGACCACCTGTTTGCACGACTCAGTAGAGCCGTGGTAGGGTGGAGATCAAAGTACAGTGGGAGGACACACAAGACTCTATGACGATCTTGGGTCTACAGACTAACCTGTACCAGTTTCACCTGAGAACTGCTATCCGACGATAGATATAATACTACATAGGAGTTCTCTATGAGTCCGTTCAGTGTACCCAGTCTCCACTGAGCACCCGCATACAATCATTGGTGTCAGCACACCAGACTGATATGGGATCATCCATCGCCCATCACATGGGAAAAGAATAGTATACGCTAGTCTACTCTGAAATATCGATGCCCCGTCTCGATACACCCACGACTAGGAACAGTTCAAGGATATGCTTCTAAACTACATGTGCCCCACTAGTATGATCTGCATCATAGTCACAGTAGTCAAGCAAATATCCTCAGGGCTTTATCAATATGTGCAAATGAATAAAAGCATGATCAAGTCAACATATCAGATAAAGTAAACCAGATAGGATACTATCATGTCGAGCAACAAAGTAATCTATATATATATATATGTCCAAGCATCCACTATATATATAATGGTCTCTAGGGCATACATATATCCAACAATCTCCCACTTGCACTAAGGCCAGTTATTGGCGTATCTCATACCCAACATCTTAAAAAGTCGCTCATGCTGCGGCTGTGGAGAGGCCTTGGTGAGTGGATCCGCGGTATTATTCTTTGTATCTACTCTCCAAATCTCGATCTTGTGGCGATCTACAATCTCCCGGATCAAATAATATCGCCTGAGGATGTGTCTGGATTTCTGATGGGACCTTGGTTCTTTGGCTAACGCCATAGCCCCATTATTATCACAATATAATGGTATTGGATCAATAATGGTTGGAACTACTCTTAGTTCCGCGATGAACTTCCTCATCCAGACGGCTTCCTTGGCAGCATCATTTGCAGCAATATACTCAGCTTCCATCGTGGAGTCTGCAACGGTATCCTGTTTGGAACTCTTCTAACTAACCACCCCTCCATTGAGGGTAAATACAAACCCTGAGATAGATTTGCTGTCATCATTATCACTTTGGAAGCTGGAATCGGTAAATGCCTCCATTTGGAGATCCCCATTACTATACACCAAGAACAATTCTTTAGTCCTTCGCGAGTACTTAAGAATGTTTTTTACCGCTATCCAATGTTTCTCCCCTGGGTTGGATTGATACCTGCTTACTACAGCTAGTACATAAGCTACATTAGGGCGAGTACATAACATCGCATACATTATAGATCCTACGGCTGAAGCATAGGGTATAATGCTCATGCGAGCTCTTTCTTCATCAGTCTTCGGACAGAAGTCTTTGGAGAGAGTGATTCCATGGCAAGCGGGAAAGGCACCACACTTGGAATCTTCCATACTAAACCTTTTTAGGATGGTGTCAATGTATTTTTATTGGGACAATCCCAATAACCTCTTGGATCTATCTCTATAGATCCTTATGCCCAAAATGCATGAGGCATCACCCAGGTCCTTCATGGAGAACCTTTGTGATAAGAATAGTTTGACCGATTGTAGCATAGGAATATCATTTCCTATCAAGAGAATGTCATCCACGTACAATACGAGAAATGTGACAGTACTCCCTACAGTCTTCTTATAAATGAATGGTTCATCTATATTTTTGATAAAATCAAACTCTTTGATTCTATCATCAAAGCAGATGTTCCAGCTCCGTGAGGCCTGCTTTAATCCATAAATGGATTTAAGCAATCTACATGCTTTCCCGCTGCTCCCACTGTCCATGATACCCTCTGGCTGATCCATATAAACGCATTCTTCTGTATCACCATTCAGAAATGCAGTTTTAACGTCCATCTTCCAGATTTCATAATCATAGTGAGCAGCAATAGCAAGTAGGATCCTAATGGATTTAAGCATTGCTACTGGAGAGAAAGTTTCATCATAGTCCAATCCTGGTCTTTGACGAAAACCTTTCGGTACAAGCCTTGCTTTAAAGGTCTCTACCTGTCCATCTACACCAATCTTTCTCTTAAAGATCCATTTGCACCCAACGGGTTTTATCCCAGGAGGCGCAACGTCTAAAGTCCATACTTTGTTGGTGTATATGGACTCCATTTCAGATCTCATGGCTTCCAGCCACTTCACTGAGTCACCACTCGTGATAGCTTGCAGAAAACTAGTAGGGTCATCATCATCCATGATGCAATCATCTCTATCACCATCAATGAGAAACCCATAGTATCTCTCCGATGGCGAGAAGTTCTACTAGATCTCCGGAGCGGCTGAGGTTCTTGATGTTCCACTGCAACATCAGTTTCAACCAATCCGTCCTGAGTAATTTGTGTCTCTAGAACTTCTTCTAGTTCTACCGCATTGCCATCGGTACTGTCTGTAAAGATTTCATTTTCCAAAAATGTGGCATGCTGAGCAACAAACACCTTTTGTTCCTCTATATGGTAGAATAGATATCCATACGAATGTTTTGGAAACCCCATAAATTTACACATGACCGATTGTGTCTCGAGTTTATCCGAATTCTGCTTTTTGACATAAGCCGGACAACCCCATATCCTAACTCTTTTAAGAGATGGTCTCTTTCCATTTCATATCTCATATGGAGTGGTAGACACGGTCTTGGTTGGAACCGTGTTTAATAGATACATTGTTGTCTCCAATGCATGCCCCCAAAAGGAAAGCGGTAACTCAGCATCACACATCATGGATCGTACCATATCTAATAGGGTACGATTTCTCCGTTCTGACACACCGTTGTGCTGTGGTGTGTAAGGAGGAGTGAGCTGAGAGAGAATCCCATTCTCTTTTAAGAAGTCTGAAAACTCTGTACTTAAGTACTCTCCACCTTGATGTGATCGAAGTTTCTTGATGCTCAAGCCTGTTTGTTTTTTACTTCAAGTTTGTACTCCTTGAATTTCTTGAAAGCTTCGGATTTGTGCCTTATTAAAAACACGTGTCCAAATCTTGAGAAATTATCAGTAAAAGTAATGAAGTATGAAAAACTGCCTCTAGCATGTGTAGACATTGGTCTGCATACATCACTATGTATGAGGCCTAAGAGTTCCACAGCTCATTCTCCGTGTCCAGTAAAGGGAGTTTTGGTCATTTTACCTTTGATACAGGATTGACAAGTTGCATAAGATTTATATTCAAAAGGATTTAAATATACATCTTTATGTAGCTTACTTAGTCTTGTTTCATTAATATGACCAAGTCTACAATGCCAAAGAAACGCTTCATTTATATCTGAAAAATTTCTTTTATTAGTATGTTGTATATTGAAAACTGTGTGTTGGTTCAGGACGTAAATACCGTTATTTAATGTACCATACCCAATCAACTCTTGATTCAAGTTAATGTTCATAACATTATTTTGTAATACAAAATGATATCCTTCATTGTCCAACAATGAAACGGATATTATATTACATAGCATACTTGGTACAAAACAATACGGGTTCAAAACCAATATACAACCCGAAGGCAAACCCAGATGATACTCTCCTACGGATACAACATGTACATTGGAACCATTTCCAACCCGCAGAGTATGGTTTCCAGTTTTCAAAACTCTACTGTTTCTCAACCCCTGCACACAATTGCAGATGTGAGAACCAGAACCGGTATCTAATACCCAAGATGTAGAGTTAATTGAAAAACGGTTCTCAGTTACAAACACGCCTGAAGCGGAAGCATCAACATGCTTCTTCTTCTTGAGATCGGCAAGATACACAGCACAGTCGCATTTCCAATGTCCCAACTTGTGGCAGTAAAAACATTCTCCTTTTCCACTTCCCGCGGCCCCAGATATTTCTTTCCCCTTCGCCTTTTTAACTCCACCTTTCTGTTTGATAGGTTTCTTCTTCTTCTTTCCCTTGGCCTTGGCTTTTGGGACGGAAGAGGAAGATGGCCCAGCAATCAGAGCGGGAGTCTTTGCTGTTTTCAGAGTGCTCTCTGCACTTCTCAACATATTGAGAAGTTCAGGCAATGATTTCTCCAAATCGTTCATATTGAAATTCACTATGAACGGAGTAAAGGCGAAGGAGGGGGGAGACTGCAGAACAATATCCGTATACTGCTCATTATCCATGGTCCATCCCAGTTCCTCGAGTTCTTCAATAAGACCAATCATCTTCAAGACATGGTCTCCTACTGATGCACCAAGGGCCATTCACATCTGAAACAACTTTCGAGATGCCTCGTATCTCAAAGTACGAGATTGCTCTTCATACAACTCTTTTGTATGAAGAAATAGGGATTGCACATCCATCTTCTTGTTAGTGTATATGCCCTAGAGGCCATTACTGTATCATACTAGTATGTATATTACTTAATGGAAGCTTGGGATATTCACCTTGTATTGACAATCTTGCTCAAAATGGTAGTATACTACTTGGTTTGTTTCTACTTTAATATGTGCATGTGTTTCTTTTAGCATATCGCTTATACATATTAGTAGAGCCCTTAGGATCTTTGCTTGATTACCAGCGTTGTGATGGCAGTCACACTCGTGGGGGCTGGGTAATCTATAAGCACATCCTTATGCAGGTCCCTAGTCACAGGACTATCGAGACAGGGCATCGATACTCCGGAGTAGACTAGCGTATGCGCTTCTTATCCCAGCTCGGGAGACGGTCTGTCCCACAGCCGTCAGTACGTCGTACTTGAGATAGTATGCGGGTGCTCGTTAGGTTACGAGTACACTGGACAGGACTCGTCGGGAACTGATTGGTTGGAATTATACCTATCGTCAGTTATCAGTTCCCAGGTGACATGAGTACAGCTTAGTCCGCTGACTTGACACTGTCACTTCGCCTCGAGTGTGTTCCCACTGTACTTTGATTACTACCCTACCACGGCTCAAAGGAGTCGTGCAAACAGGTAGTTTTTGGGTGCAGTCCCGAAGCACTTGGAGGCAGTGACGGTTAGACAGGATTCGTCTCTCCCGGTATTGGGGGTTGACATCGCGCTGTGTCTAGGAGAGCCATTACAGGAGTAGTCCCTGGCCAGGGCAAGCGAGATATACTGGTAGGCTTCCAGTGTTATCTTAGGGTGTTCTGGGCTACACTCCGACACGACTTGTACCGCTATTAGGGGACTGACGTTCACCACCCCCTAGGCCCGCCATGCGATGTATCAGACGAACAGACTGGACTGTACGGAGACTGTCACATTCAGGCTCGGTAGGAGTTCAGATGAGTTTCACCTCGTCAGTCTTCTTGTCGGCATCTACCTGGGGACCGTTACGCACAGCTAGTGCCGCTTGCGGTCTGTGGTTAAACCCACTGCCAGCGTAATGTCGAGTCTTTAGAGTCCCACACAGAAAGCTATTCGCCTTTAGGCAAAAGAGTAGAGATCGCATGGTTTTGCGACAGGTCGCATGGTTTTGCGACAGGGTTCGGTCACATCCGTGCACTTGTGCACGTTTAGTGTCCGGACAGCTAACACTAGTGGGCTTTGGTTTAAGCCAGATCCTAGTGTATGTTTTGGGATTGGTTTTATCTAGTATGTATTCGTGTTCCTCGGAACGCGGATGCGGGTGTATATGCACAGTTGACGGAGAGACAGAGGCAGAGGATTCTCATTAGGGTTGTTGACTGTTGACTGTTGACTATTGACTTTTTGCTAAACCCTAATGAGAATATGAAATGTAATTAACAATAATATTAATTAAGTATTATAGTGACATGGTTGTTGAGGGGTTGACTTTGTTGACTTTGTTGACCGGTTGACTAGGTTGGACTAGTTGACCATCATCATGACAATAGCTATTATTTCATGGCAAAGACTTTTGCTTGCTTGTTTATCTTGTGCAAAATGAGTGCATGAAATGATATGGCTATTTTGACTTAAACCATCACTAATACTTGATTGCTATTATTGGTTATGATGGCTTTGGATCATGAGAGCCAAGAGAGAAAAGTCTTGCTCATTCTATCATTTTCCACTCTCTCTCTTGCTTGAGCTCTCACCCTCTTCCTCTTGATCTCCCTCTCTCTCTAGTCTATGGTTCACTTATCTCATGTGTTGAGAAGCAAGAACCATAGAGAAAAATCCCAACACACTCTCCTCTACTCACTCTAGTTCACAAGGTTTAGCAAACCGAGTGAACTAGTTTCTTCAAAGTTCGAAGAAGAAGCCAAAGGTGGAAGCTTTCGGGTGGATCGATTTTCGGCGCAAGGAGACGATGGTGTGAAGTCGATCCGTACACCATCGAGAGTCGAAGACGAAGGAGTTCAAGAAAGAAAGGTATAACCCCCTATCCGAGTAGTTAACAACTCCTAGTTAGGTTGTTAGGTAGATAGTTTAACAAAGATCCGTTTTGAGTCCATGTTACCGCCTCTACAAAATTGTTTTTCATCAAATTCTGCAAGCCCGTAAGTACCGGGAGAGGTAGCATGGACTTACAGTGGTATCAGAGCCTAGTTAAACACTACCTAACATGTTAGCATAGTAACTAGAAATTCGATCGGAGAAAAAGTCGCGAAATACACCCGGATATCAAACTTGCTGTCGATTTTCAAAGTGCTGTAAAAGTAATAAATCATGCTTTAAAAATCGACTCAGGGTTTTTATAGTCTACTATAGAAAACCGGTCCAGAGATCCCACCAAACCGCCGCGGAAACACGGTAATAGCTTGCTATTACCGCGGTTCCGCGGCCGATTTAACTCGGCGCTGGATCGTCTTCTCTGCAGAATACTTAGTGGGGTATTTTAGGATTTTTGGTATATGTTTTTTCAGCCCAGATTTTCCAGAAAGAAAAATTTGTTTTTGGGGCTTTAAAAATCGTATTTTGATCGAGTTTCTAAAGACTTAAGCTGACGGGTATTTATCTGTGATGTGATATTTGTATTGAACGTCTGATAATCGCTATATGTCGATTAGTGGGGGTTATACAAATCTGTGATCTGTAATTTTGTTGGTTTGTGTATATGAATTCATTGGATTGTCGCGGGTGAATAGGCGGGGGGGGGGGGGTTGTGAGACGAGAGTTTTCTTTCAATTCATGTAAAGTTGTAAATTGATGTAATAATTATTTGTATGGCCGCACAACTGGGTCGGGGTTGTAGCCGTCATTGTATAATTTCTTTTTACTGTTTTTGCTCCTAGGATAGACCTATGGAGGGGGTGTACAAACTACTGGGTATCCCGAAGTGCCGAGTGGCCTACTCACGGTGTTGAGGGAGGTTGCTTCGCTTCGGGTACTTGGCGGGTAGTTTGCCGCACCCGTAGGGGTCTTGGGTGGGGTATTGGCTATTCACTGCGACCGTGTAATCTGCTTTTCGTTACAGGCTCGTATGAATTGTGGGTTCCTAGTATATCCAATGTGTTCATCTGTGATCTGAAATGGCTACCATTGCAATATATATATATATATGATATTATTTAGGCGTTGCTTATGTTTTACAGACGCGCTAGCCCATCCCCCGCTCTGTCGTTAGTTAAGTAACCTAACGGGTAATGACGGGGCCCCGTGGCGAATGCGAATGGCATAAGCGTACGTCATATTTTGGTTGTTTTCTGCAATGGTAGGATTAAATGATGGGACGCATTAAAAGAACTAATACAAGAAAAATATGCATTAAAAGAACTAATGCAAGAAAATAAACCAAGTAAAAGTCGTTGGAACACTTTCGAAAAATCACTCGGTTCTTTTTAAAACCAACTTTTAAATGCTGAGTTTGAGCCACTCCTTTTAAAAGCTATCATGGTTCCATCGATTATATCAAGTTCACTACGTTCACGGTTTCGCCAAAACCATTCGTAGCCCTCCGTCGTTTCAGTTAAATATTTAGTAGTATTCAAGCTATGTATTTTGACCTTCGCCAAGGCATAGTGATTGGTAGCTGCTGAATGTTTATCTGTAGCATAGATAGATGCGTTGGTTTGGGACAGTCGTACTGCCATTTTGGCCAAAGTCAAGGGTAGGTACGGATGGATCCAAATTAACCTGGAGAATGATGGGTAGAACTTGACATGTGACTTATGATATTTTGGCCTTCGTAAAGGTCATAAGAGCATGTGGCAAAAATCCACATCTGGAGTTTCATAAGTACTGAAACTTGCTAGTGCTGCATACCATTTGGAGTGTGATGATTCTGGTAGGATTCCTTCAGTTTTGTCACGCGATGATATTTGGATCCCGATCCTACTGTGAGTATATGCTACTCCTCGGAAACTTTCTCACTTAACGATCAATGCTATAAACCAAGTAGGTGTCTAGAAAGGTGTCAGCGGGGCTACGCCCCCAGGGAAAAGAGGTTCTTAAATTAAGGAACTTCGCGAAAGCGTTGGAAAACCTCCCTCGAAGTACCGACACTAGCCTGGCTGAACGGTTAAGCAAGTATTGTACGGTGAGATTGATCTCGACTAATTCTTCCTTTATGGTTTGAGGAGGGATTCGAGAGACAGTGTGAGCCATCCTGTTTAGATAAATTAAAAACCAATCTAAACTTGCAAGAGCATCATGCTGAGTGTTTTCTTCTCTCTCTCTCTCTTAATTGCAGCGACCCAGTGACCACACCCAGGTTACATCTAGATAATAAAATGACTGAACCTGACTGTTATGACCGGCAAAGGTCTGTCTAGATGTCCATTGCCCATGACAAGCTGGGACACCTCTTAACTAATCAAACCCCTGCCGTCTCAGGACTAGTTTCCCCTGTCACGGACATAGACATCCGTATGACATCGGAAAAAGACTGTGCGAAAGCCAAGTGCCTCGTGTTAGCCTCAGTTGATGGTGCAAGCCAGAGGCAGCACGAGAAGATGGGCTCAGTTTCTATCTTCCTCCATAACAAAGTTTTATATGGAGAGCAATCTCGTATCGCAAGATATGAGACCTCGAACGAATTGCTTCAAGCGAAGTTGGCTGTCGGGTCATCTGTAAGGGGAAACGTCCTTGCAGAGACCTGCTCTTATGAGCTCACGGACCTGAAGACCACGTTGAAGAACAAGTCAAGTACTGACTTGATTCTACAGTCCCTGCCCTCTGCTTATACCCTGAAGGAAACCAGGGAAGAAGAAGGAAAAGGAAGGGCAAAAGTTTTGGGACTGGATATAGTTAAAGAGGGACGTTCCTATTGTAACGGGAATGAACATTGGCAGAAGGATTGCAGGGCTTGCAAAGCCAGTAGCCAGAATTCGAAGCATGTTGTGGCTTCGGCTTCGAGTGTGTTTGTAATTGAGAACTGTATGTCAGTTAACCCTACTTCCTGGGTATTGGATACCGGATCAGGATCTCATATCTGTAATTCGTTACAGGCTCTGAGAAACCGTAGGGTTATCAGGAAAGGTGATATGACTCTTAGGGTTGCTAACGGAATGAGCATGGATGCTGAATCCGTAGGGGAATATCACCTTGGACTGACAACTGGGCAGATATTGATTCTGCGTGACTGTTTGTATGTACCAGGTGCGACTTGTAATATCATATCTGTATCCTTACTTTCTAAGGAAGGATATGATTTTACTTTTGTAAGCGATGTAGTAAACATCCACCTAAATCAAATACTGATTGGGTCAGGTACATTAAATAACGGTATATACGTATTAAATCAAGCTCAGATATTCAGTGTCCAGAACACACTTAAAAGAAATTCTCCAGAATTAAATCAGGTTTTCTTATGGCATTGTAGACTGGGTCACATCAATGAGACACGGTTAACAAAGTTACATAAAGAAGGATACTTGGATCCGTTCGAGTACCAGTCTTATGCCACTTGTGAATATTGTCTCATGGGAAAGATGACAAAGACTCCGTTCACTGGACACGGAGTAAAAGCGAGCGAGCTCTTGGGACTCATACACAGTGATGTGTGTGGTCCAATGTCTATACATGCGCGAAGCGGTTATTCATACTTCATTACTTTCATAGATGATTTCTCTAGGTATGGACATGTCTTCTTAATGAAGCACAAATCCGAGGCCTTTGAGAAATTTCGGGAATACAAGAATGAAGTTGAAAAACAAACAGGCAAAAGTATTAAGACACTGAGATCTGATCGAGGTGGAGAATACTTGAGTGCCGAGTTTCTGGACTACTTAAAAGAGAATGGAATTCTCTCTCAACTTACTCCTCCATACACACCACAACACAACGGTGTATCGGAAAGGCGGAATCGGACCCTATTGGATATGGTTCGTTCCATGATGAGTAAGGCTGAGTTACCGCGATCTTTCTGCGGTTATGCACTAGAAACAGCTGCATATCTCTTGAACAAGGCTCCCACCAAGACCGTGCCTACCATCCCATATCAGATGTGGAGTGGGCAGAAACCCTGTCTTAAGTACCTAAAGACATGGGGATGTCCAGCTTTTGTTAAAAAGCAGCATGCGGACAAACTCGAGGCACGCTCAGTACTGTGTAAGTTTGTGGGATACCCAAAGAACTCCAGGGGGTATTTTTTCTATTATGCAGAGGAACAAAAGGTTTTTGTTTCTCGCCATGCCCACTTTCTGGAACATCAGTTTTTAGAAAAAGGAATAAGTGGGAGCGCAATAGAACTGGAAGAAATTCCAGAACCACAAGCTATTACTGAAAGCTTGGAAGAACCAGAAGTTTCAGGAGAACCGGACATTCCTGCGCCACTCCGCAGGAGTAGTAGGCAGTCTCATCCACTCGAGAGATACTACGGTTTTCTCATAGACGGGGATAGAGAGGATTGCACCATGGATTATGGTGAGCCTACTAGCTTCCAGCAAGCCATTCAGAGCGGTGACTCGGTAAAATGGCTGGATGCAATGCGGACCGAGATGGAGTCCATGTACACCAACAAAGTTTGGACTTTGGACTTTGGTCCAGAAGGGGTAAAACCCGTAGGCTGCAAATGGATCTTCAGAAAGAAGATTGGTGTAGATGGGCAGGTTGAAACCTATAAAGCTAGGCTCGTTGCAAAGGGTTTTCGTCAAAGACCTGGTTTGGACTATGACGAGACCTTTTCTCCGGTAGCCATGCTTAAATCCATTCGGATCCTTCTTGCCATTGCTGCCTTCCACGATTATGAGATCTGGCAGATGGACGTAAAGACGGCTTTCCTAAATGGAAATTTGGAAGAGTGCGTCTATATGGATCAGCCAGAGGGATTCATTCAGAGTGGGAGCAGCGGTAAAGTGTGCAAGTTGCTCAAGTCCATTTATGGACTCAAGAAGGCATCGCGGAGTTGGAACATCTGCTTTGATGATATTGTCAAAGAAATAGACTTTGTCAAAAACCCAGATGAACCATGCATTTACAGTAAGATTGTAGGGAGAAATGTGGTATTCCTCATCTTGTACGTCGATGACATTCTCCTAATAGGAAATGATATTCCTATGCTACAGTCAGTCAAAGGATTCTTGTCGCAGAGGTTCTCCATGAAGGACCTGGGCAATGCCAACTACATTCTGGGGATCCAGATCTATCGTGATAGATCTAAGTATTATAGTGACATGGTTGTTGAGGGGTTGACTTTGTTGACTTTGTTGACCGGTTGACTAGGTTGGACTAGTTGACCATCATTATGACAATAGCTATCATTTCATGGAAAAGACTTTTGCTTGCTTGTTTATCTTGTGCAAAATGAGTGCATGAAATGATATGGCTATTTTGACTTAAACCATCACTAATACTTGATTGCTATTATTGGTTATGATGGCTTTGGATCATGAGAGCCAAGAGAGAAAAGTCTTGCTCATTCTATCAATTTCCACTCTCTCTCTTGCTTGAGCTCTCACCCTCTTCCTCTTGCTCTCCCTCTCTCTCTAGTCTATGGTTCACTTGTCTCATGTGTTGAGAAGCAAGAACCATAGAGAAAAATCCCAACACACTCTCCTCTACTCACTCTAGTTCACAAGGTTTAGCAAACCGAGTGAACTAGTTTCTTCAAAGTTCGAAGAAGAAGCCAAAGGTGGAAGCTTTCGGGTGGATCGATCTTCGGCGCAAAGAGACGACGGGGTGAAGCAGATCCGTACACCATCGAGAGTCGAAGACGAAGGAGTTCAAGAAAGAAAGGTATAACCCCCTATCCGAGTAGTTAACAACTCCTAGTTAGGTTGTTAGGTAGATAGTTTAACAAAGATCCGTTTTGAGTCCATGTTACCGCCTCTAGAAAATTGTTTCTCATCAAATTCCGCAAGCCCGTAAGTACCGGGAGAGGTAGCATGGACTTACACTTCTCGTGCTGTTTCTGATGGATGTTGTCTATAGAAGCAAGCGCGAGGCACTTGGCCGTGTTGCAGTCAATATCCCATGTTTTTCGGATCTCCCTATCCGAAACAGATGATCCACGTCCTGGGATGGGTGGGGCTTTGGTAGTGAGGACATATGATACTTTATCATATGTGAGTGCATTGTTCAAGTTCCTCAACCATTCTTTATAGTTCAGTCCTGTCAGTTTGTTTTTTTCTAGTAGAAGCTTAAGTCCCGTCATCGGTATCTGCCATTAGGAGAGAGAAAAGAATACACTCAGCGAAATGCCCTTGCAAAGAATTAGATTGGTTATTATCTTATCTAATCGATGTCTCCCACTGCTTTAATCAAATTTTCTTTCAAAAGCTGAAAAGAAAACTTGCCAGGATTAATTACATTCTACAGTTTCGCTAACCGGTCAGCCAGGCCAGTCTCGGTACTTTGAGGGAGGTTCCCCGTGCTTTCGCACCGACCTAATTAAAATAAACCTCGTTTTCCCAGAGGTCAAACCCCGTTGATACCTTTCTAGACACCTACTGGATTAGCTAATTGCAAAATACAAAACTCTCCTGGGAGTAACTCTTACTCACAGTAGGATCGGGATCCAACTATCATATAGATGGTATGCAATCTCATTGCAAATTTCAACTCTTGAAACTCCCGATATAGTTTTTACCCCTAGTAACTTATGACCTTGGCTATGGTCAAAATATCATAAGCACTAGTCAAGTTCTACCCGTCATTTCGAGATTAACTAGTCCCACCCATATGACCCTTGACTATGATCAACATAATCACATGAATGTCCTAACTAATCGCATCATATGCGGTGTAGGAAGACATCACTTAGCTACCGTACACTACGCTTCGGCTATGGTCGACATACGTAGCACGAATACTAAGTACTCTGCTTCCTAAAATGACGGAGGGTTGTGGATAGTTTTTTATGAAAACCTTTAACGCTTTGAACTTGATATCGTTGTAGAATCAAAACAGTTTAGAAAAGGGGTGGTTTAAGCTCCGCATCTTTTGAAACTTGCATTTTTCATAAAAGGCCGAGTGGGTTTCAAATCCGATTCTACAACATCTTTAAGTTTCTTTTACTTTACATTAATCTCATTAATGTAGTCCCATCATTTAAGTTCCTAAGCCATCACAGAAAAGAAACGAAAATAGAACGTATACTTATACCATCTGCATTCGCCACAATGTCCCGTTATGCACCGTTAGGTTACTTAACTAACGGCATAGCGGGGTGGGACTAGCGTGGGTGTAAAATATAAGCAATATTTATTATATATCATATATATATAATAAACCATTCGTCTCGGATACTAAGTAATCACATTACAGAATATCAATCCAGCAGAAGCACATATGAAAATAAAAGGATATCTAGGAGGTCCGTATTTAGTATTCAGACATCAATAGAAAATACGGATTCCACGGTCGTGATGAATAGCCAAGCCCACACCCCTAGAACCCTACAAGAGCGGCAAGTGATCCTGCCAATTCTAGAGTTTAGGAGACCCGGTCTCGACTCCTCGAGATGGCCTCCCACTGAACCCTAGAACCCAATCACTTGTGCTCCCCTCCTTGGGTCTATCCTAATGCGGAAAAGTAAATAATATACAATAATGGTGACATCATCCTCAACCCGGAAGTGCCCCAAATAAAAGAATATTACATACATTTAACTTTTACATGAATGAAAATAAACACTCTCATCTCACATAAAACCATCGGCTATTCGATCGCGACAATCCTGCATCATATCTCAGCAACACATAATATCTCATATCATCAACGTAAGCAAGTATGCGTATCCCGATTGTCGTTGATGTATAGCAACGAAGCCGGTGATACACCACATACTACGCTTACGGTTGCAGAAAAGAATGTGAAAAACAACAATTGCAATCACAGATATCAAGACGATGTTTAACGTTTCGATCAAATCAACAAACAGCCACATTTTACCCCAAGAGCTCAACACTTGAGCAAAGTTACAAATACTCAAAAATCGCGCCACAGTGTCTTATGATCCAGCCATAGAAGGAGTTAACCAACGCCTCACCTATGACACCACGGCAAACCCGAAGGTTCATTCGCGGTTCTGTAGGCATAGAATCGAGTTAAGATTATTATGATCTTCTAGAGGGTCCATAGGATACTTACGCTACTATTGAATATAAAGGTAACTTATGAAAAACACAACACTTGGAAATTTCAGTGGGGTAGAAAGTGTGGTGTTCGATGTCCGTTCGAACTGTTAAAAATAGTCAAGGTTACCAATTTAGTGTCAAATAATACGACTACGAATCACTACGAAATAGTCTTAAGTCTAAACAATCATCACATGAAAATTGAGCTAAGCAAACAATACTAGAAACCCCAAAATGAACCCAAAAGAGCACTGGAGCAATACGGGGGGGGGGGGGGGGAGGGGTTCTGAGGGAAGGGGGCCGTCCTGCTCAGTTTTGGGGGGTGCTCGGCCAAAATCCGAGCACTCCCCTCCGTACTTCCCCATTGTTCTTATAAAAGCCCAAATATGACTCTGCAGTTGTTAAAAAATTTTAGACGACTTTTTAAAAATTTCCAGAGAGCATATCAAGGGTTCCGTAATATCGTATTTTCGTAGTCGGTTTCGTTTTCGTATTTGTTATAACACCAAGTCCAGAATTCTAGCGTGGCACTGATACCATTGTTAGGTTTCCTATGCACCTACTAAGGAGTATAGAAGCATCACACATGCCACTTTAAAATTTCAAGAGGTGCTAAGCAAACTAAGCATGGATCTTTAACTAGAATACTAGGGTAACGTCACATGTATCACACACAAAAACTATTCTATCACTAAGTGAAAGGAATACAACCTTTGTAGTCCTCTTTGTAGTCCTCTTTGTAGTGACTGCTAGGATCATTGAGAGTTGGAAAAGCTTGCAAGTTAGCTCCTTTGTCTACGATGATCCACCCGAAGTCCACTTAGTCCAAGCTCCTAGCTTCAAATGATCAAACAAGATGATGAAGCTAAACACTCTAAACTAATTGGCTAGATTAGAGTAGAATGATGATGTAGTTTGTTTTCTTTTATCAAAATCCATTCTTTCTATCTCTCTCTCTCTCTCTTTGGAAAAATCAAGCGAGCAAGGAGGAAGAAGAAGATGAAGGCAAAAGTTTTTGTCAAAATGAAAATGATAAAGCTTGATGAATAAAATAGAAAAGATATGTATATATATTTTCTATTTGTCATCACTACCCATGGTCACTTAATTTAGATATTATTGCACTTAAGTTAAAAGGCAAAAGGAATATTAATCCATGGTTAAAAAGTAGGTGAACAAAGGTTAACTTTAAGAAGAGTGTAGAAGATAACCATGGATAAATATTCCTTTTCTTTTCCTTTTTAATTTAAATGCAAAATGAATATATATAAATTAAGTTCCATGTAAGTGTGATATTGCCTTCATATGTGTATCAACAACCATGACACTTTGTATGTATGTGTCCATGCACATCAACATGTGCATACATACATGCATGCATTCTTCCTCTTTAATAAAAAGAGTTTTGAATAAAGAATAAAATAAAACTAAAAGTCAAAATGTTAAATCAACAATTGATTTAACAATCCGGTCATATCACATACGACCCGACCAATAGTAAAATGCCCGATTAACATACGGTATCACATAATCGTATTCAATCGGGTCCCCGCGCATATCCCATATGCTCACCACATATTTTCGCCTGGGCTAGAGAACTTCTATGTGGGACTCTAAGACTCGTCAATACGCCGGTAGTGGGTGCTAATCATATCAAACACCCACAAACCGCAAGCGGTCAGCTAAACGTAACGGCCACCCGGGTATTGAACGATCAGAAGAAAACCAGCAAAGCTGTCAAAACTCCCGTCGAGCCATCTGGCAACACTTACCGTACAGTCTGATCTCCTCGTCAAATATGTTGCATATTAAGTCTGGGGATGGTGTCGTCGACCCCAATAACTCAATAAGTCATGCCGGTATATAGCTGATAACAGATCGAGAAACTACTGATAACGCTTATCAGTAAATCTCAGTAGCCCTGGCCAGGGACTTCCTGTTATAGCCAATCAAGCATAGCACAACATCAAACCCCAATACCGGGAGAGACGAAACCCCTCCTATCGTTCATTGCCTCCATGTGTCTCGGGACTGTACCCAAAGACCACCTGTTTGCACGACTCAGTAGAGCCGTGGTAGGGTGGAGATCAAAGTACAGTGGGAGGACACACAAGACTCTATGACGATCTTAGGTCTACAGACTAACCTGTACCAGTGTCACCTGAGAACTGCTATCCGACGATAGATATAATACCACATAGGAGTTCTCTGTGAGTCCGTTTAGTGTACCCTGTCTCCACTGAGCACCCGCATACAATCTTTGGTGTCAGCACACCAGATGGATACGGGATCATCCATCGCCCATCATATGGGACAAGAATTGTATACGCTAGTCTACTCTGGAATATCGATGCCCCGTCTCGATACGACCACGACTAGGAACAGTTCAAGGATATGCTTATAAACTACACGTTCCCCACTAGTATGATCCGCATCATAATCACAGTAGTCAAGCAAATATCCTCAGGGCTTTGTCAACATGTGCAAATGAATAAAAGCATGATCAAGTCAATATATCAGATAAAGTAAACCAGATAGCGTACTATCATGTCGAGCAAGAAAGTAATCTATATATATACATGTCCAAGCATCCACTATACATATAATGGCCTCTAGGGCATACATATATCCAACAGGCAGTTGTGGGTTATCTCGGGCATTGACGAGGGTTACATTCTACCATCAGGAAGATCAATAGTTATATTGTTCTTCACTCGCCACCAGTTTTAGTAAAATAGATTCTTTTCAGAAAATATTAGTGGGAGTATGGTAGAACTGGAAGTGATTCCAAAACCAAAAACTATTACTGAAAATTTAGTAATACCTAAATATTCAATTGGATTTGACATTCCATTAGCCACTCCGTAGATTCGGTGGGCAACTCAGGCACCCGAGAGGTACTTCGGTCTTCTTAGAGATGGTGACAGGGAGGTTCTTGTTTACCCAAACTTACAACTACCATTGTTCTAGACTATGAGATCCGGTAGGAGGATGAGTATAACATCATTCTAAACTAGCTTTAGAAGTGCACGTGTATATGACTCTGCCAGAGGGTTGTTGTAGACAGTGGGAGCAGCGGAAGTATAGTGGGTAAGTTGCTTATGTCTATTTATAGACTAAAGCAAGTATAGCGGAGATAGATCATCTATTTTTGATATGACAGTCATAGAGTTTGATTTCATCAGAATAAGAGATGGATCTGGTAAGAAGGTAGTAGGGAGTGATGTCCTAGTATTTGGATGACATGCACTTGATAGGAAGTAAAATTTCTATACTATGATCGGTTATATACTGTGGTTGTCACAAAGTGTTTCTCCACATAGAATCTGGATAAAATATCAGGATTCTAGTTATTAGATCTATGGTTTTAGATCTAGATTTGGGAAGTGCCCCAATTTAGGTACTTTGACATTATTCTAAAGGTGTTTTAGAATGGTTGACTCCTGACATTGTGGTGTACCTGCAGGTGATGGAGTTGGCCTCTCTAAAGGATGTCTTCTAGACTAAAGGGGAGAGGGATTTACATAATTAGCATATCACTTGCTTAGGCAATTGAGTTAATCATGAAATGTTAAGTACCACATCAGATATTGTTTTTGCTCTAGCTGTAATATATATATATATATATATATATATATATATATATATTAATCCAATCCTGGAGAAACGGTAGGAAGCAGTTATGAACATAAGTGGATGTTCTTCGGTAAATGGTAACGACAGCCTCCTTCGGGTGGTGGTTATCATTTCAGGCTTCCAAGGTGACCTGGATGACAGAGAGATTGTCTGAGTTATAGTTTTCCTTCTTTTGAGGGACGATATGTTTGGACAGGTGGTCCAAGTGGATACTGAGGAGGGCATGGCGCAGGATACTGATTAAATTCAGTGGATTATACAGTCTAAGAAGTTTGCTGAATTTATAGTTCATTAGTGAACTGGGTCCCATCAGATATCCAGACAAATTCTAAGACAGGTATTGCTCATTTTGGGAGAGAGTATTTCTCCGCGAAGTTGAGATATAGAGAAATATAGAAAGAAACATTGGAGTGGATCCACTCACTGAGGCTATTTCTCGAACGCAATAGTTTCACAAACAGGCTTTGCGAAACTGACTAGTAGAAAAGTTGGGTGTTCGGTATCATACGGGCTGCGAGTATGCGACACAGCAATAATTAGCCTTAAGTGCAAGTGGGAGATTGTTGGCTATAGTGCCCTCAAGTCAATTATTGAATCGCAGGCACACGATTGTGATGATTGAGGGATGACCTATACGGATAGAATAGTCTTACTCAAAATAATAGTATGCTATCTGGTTTGTCTTTATCTTCATGTATATGTTTTAGGTGGCATTACAGATCACTATTACATGTTGATAGAGCCCATAGGATTCTTGCTTGACTACCAGCATTATGATGGCGATCATATACGTGGGAGATGGGTGGTCTATAAGCACATCCTTAAATGTCCCTAGTCGTGGGAGTATCGAGACTGGGCATCGATAATCCAGTGTAGACTAGTGTATACTTATCGAGACCCCGACGAGGGGCGGTGGCCAGGTCTCACAAGCCATTGGTGTTAGTTTGTTCACCTAAGATAGTATACAGGTGCTCATTAGGTTATGAGTACACAGGACGAACTCGCCGGGAATATGTAAGTTGGTATTATACCTATTGTCAGATAGCAGTTCCCAGGTGACATGTGTACAGATTAGTCTGTCGACCTGAGATCGTCATTTATCTCGTGTGAATTCCCACTGTACTTTGATTACTATCCTACCACAGCTCAAAAGAGGAGTGCGAACAGGTTTTATTCACATGGAGGCAATGAGCGGATCGTCGGGGATTCATCTTTTCCGGTATTGGGGGTTGATATCGCGAGGTGCACGGGTGGCCATAACTAGAAATGCTTAATCAAGCTAGTCGAGAATTATTGATTTGGATCAGTAATTTCTCAGGTTATGATGGGCTTCATACCGACACAAAATGTCGCGTTATTAGGGGTCTTACTTTATCCACCCCCCTAAACTCGATATGCGATACTCTCAGATGAACAAACCATACTGTATGGAGATTGTCACGGACAGGCTCAGTAGGGGTCAGGATGAGTTTGCTCGTCGGCCTTCCTTTCGCTCAATACCTGGGTAGCCGTTACTTACAGCTAGTGCCGCTGACATGCTTGTGGATAAACCCAATGCCAGCGTATTGACGAGTGTTTAGAGTCCCATACAAAAGGTTTCCCTGCTTTGGGCGAAATGATATAGAGACCGTATGGTTTTACGGCAAGGCTCGATCATATACGTGCACTTGTGCATGTATCATGATTCGAACGGTTTATACAAGTGGCTTTGGTTTAAGACGGATTCTAGTATTTGATTGTTGGATTATTTTTGTCTCTTTGTATTCATATATTTCGGAATACGGATACGAGTATGTATATACGGATGAGGGGTATTCTTGTAATTTACTATACGTTGCTTCCAGAAGAAGACACCTCATTATGTTTAATAACCATTAAGTTAAATGGTTATTTGAGGTGGAGGATGAGGTGTGCTTAGCATTCATTCAAGCATGACTCACTTGGTGACTTATGGGTGTGACTCATGGAAACACTATTGAGGCATGCTTGATATTTTTTGTGTGGTGAGATATTTTCTTTAGTTGCTTCATTCTCACTTGCTCATAACACTTAGTTTTTTCTTGAGTTGCTTTGCTTCATGATTCACACTCTCATCTCTCATGGCTTCTTCTTCTACCTCCACCCTAATTGTCTCATGTGTTGAGAAATCTAGGATGTTTAGAGACAAATTAATCCATCACTACACTCTACATCTTCTAGGCTATCTAGTTTAGCAAACCAGGTACCCTAGTTACCTCGGCTATGAGGTTGGAGCTCGATTCATAGACTCTCAGGTGGATCATCTTCAATGGAGGGAGACCAACGACCAAGCTTGATCATGGTGGCCACTAGGAGCTTGGGAAGAAGGTGTTCGCCGCTGAAAACCGGAGACAGATCCGGGACGAATCGTCTTGCCTGAATTAGGGGGCAGATACTATTTGGATTTATCCGTCCACCTCTCCGAAGATGCCAAGTTGATTTATGGCACCGTATATCGAAGGTTTGGATGGATGCAGCCGTTGTAGCAGGCTTCGTCAGATTCCCCCTCGTTTGCGAGGGTTTTTTTTTATTGTGGGGACGCTTTTCCCTGCAGGCGCAAACCCCTGCAGTTAATTACGTTATCGCATCGCGATAACCACTTTCTCCTGCTCCAGAAGTTCACTCTGTGTCATGTGTGTTTGTTTTATTTTTGGTTGCCCATGGATTGTATACGGAGACTAATTTATGTTTTCGCCCGTAAGGCGTGGATTAGTCCAAATCCGTATATTCTTAGATTTGGGTTTGGTTTGATTTAAGGATCGTTATCTCGTTTGGGACTAAGATCAACTTAAATATTTGTTAAGAATACGTTAGTCCAATTTAAGACTAAAATCTACTTAACAGGGTTTTAAGGTCATTCAGATCCAACAAAAGAGCATTTAGGCTCTATAGCTTTAGTTTAAGGACGTTTTGGTCCATTGTTAGTCTAAGGACGTTTCGGTCTGTTGTACTTTAAGATCGTTTCGGTCTATTGTAGTTTAAGGACGTTACGATCCGTTGTAGTTTAAGGACGTTACGGTCTATTGAAGTTTAGGACGTTATGGTCCGTTGTCGCCATTTTGGAGGCAACGTTTAGTTTGAGGACATTTCGGTCTGTTGTAGTTTGAGGACATTTCGGTCTGTTGTAGTTTAAGGATGTTACAGTTCGTTGCCGCCATTTTAGAGGCAACGTTAAGTTTGAGGACATTTCGGTCTGTTGTAGTTTGAGGACATTTCGGTCCGTTGTCGCTATTTTGGAGGCAACGTTTAGTTTGAGAACATTTCGGTCTGTTGTAGTTTGAGGACATTTAAGTCTGTTGTAGTTTAAGGACGTTACGGTCTGTTGTAGACGTTACAGTCCGTTGTCGCTATTTTGGAGGCAACGTTTAGTTTGAGGACATTTCGGTCTGTTGTAGTTTGAGGACATTTCAGTCTGTTGTAGTTTGAGGACGTTACGGTCTGTTGTAGTTTAAGGATGTTACGGTCCGTTGTCGCCATTTTGGAGGCAACGTTTAGTTTGAGGACATTTCGGTCTATTGTAGTTTAAGGATGTTACGGTCTGTTGTAGTTTAAGGACATTACGGTCCGTTGTCACCATTTTGGAGGAAAAGTTTAGTTTGAGAACATTTCGGTCTGTTGTAGTTTGAGGATATTTCGGTCTGTTGTAGTTTGAGGACGTTACGGTCCGTTGTAGTTTGAGGACGTTACGTTCCGTTGTCGCCATTTTGGAGGCAACGTTTAGTTTGAGGACATTTCGGTCTATTGTAGTTTGAGGACATTTCGGTCTGTTGTAGTTTAAGGATGTTACGGTCCGTTGTCGCCATTTTGGAGGCAATGTTTAGTTTGAGGATATTTCGGTCTGTTGTAGTTTGAGGACATTTCGGCCTGTTATAGTTTAAGGACGTTACGGCCCGTTGTCGCTATTTTGGAAGCAACATTTAGCTTGAGGACATTTCGATCTGTTGTAGTTTAAAGACATTTCGGTTTGTTATAGTTTAAGGACGTTACGGTTGTAACGTTTCAAAATAATAAGTATGATTTTTGGGAATTTTTATAATTTAATATTATTTTAATGAATATTTTAATATTCTAGTATAATTAAATACAAAAAAATGGGGAAAAATTATGGAAAATTCTAAAATAGGGTATTTTATGGAATTATGCCATTTATAAGTTTTTATAATTAGTTATATGGTAATTTAGTGCTAATCGCGATTAAAAATCGCTAATCGGTTTTTTAGCATTTTTGTGCAAAACATGGACATATCATTTTTCTTACACTTGTGCATTTTTCCACCATGTTTCTTTTGGGGTTACTATTCTAGTGAGAAGGGTTTAGAGAGGAAAAAAAGAAAAAGAAAAGAAAAGGCTTCATGATGAGAGAGAGAGAAACTAAGTCAACCTTTACCTTTTTGAACTATACTCCCATCATTTCCCTTCTCATTTTCTCTCCCCCTTCATGAAGAGCTGCTGCTGCTCTTGCTCCCTCTTCTTCCTCCTCTCTCTACAACCCTAGATCCACAATGAAATCCACCCCAAAACCCTATTCCCATTTCACAATAAATGTTCCCAAGCTCACTAGCTACACTTTGAGCCTAGCAAGAATGGATTTGGAGGACTTTGAGCAACTCAAGAATTTTCTTGAGTTGCCAAAGAAGGTAATTTCTGCACCCCTAGTTTAGTATTTCAATTCTTATTGCATCAATTCTAGTTTCATGTTGATATGATATCGTTTGATGGACTTGTGAACTTCAAGTTAGGGTTTAGGGTTAGACCTGAGATTAAAAGTGAAATTGAGGCTTGTGATGACACTAGAACCCCTGGTGTGATGATAGATTAGACCAAACCTGAAGCTAGAACACAGAATACGGAATGACGGAATCGATATCGGGGAAAACTGTGAATCTGTGATCGTATTTAGGAATCTGCTATCACCCCGAGACCCCAAAAATAAAACTGAGTTGACAGTGAGATGTGCAGGCACCATGGAACCACCACACCAAACCTTAGCCCCCAACTCCAACTCCAGGCCGCCAATTTATTCCAATTGGCCGCAATTTGCAGCCATACCTGTTCCATTTTGCCTCGTTTTGGTTCTGCTCCTCCTACATGTATAGATTAGACCCCTTGTATATATAGATTTGTCTAATTTGACCTAGGGTGAAATCTGGGGCATTTTTCCTTAGTTGCTGTTTTGGATTCGTGTTTCCGTAATCCGTATTTTTAAATCTGAATTTGTGTATTGTGTTTTACCTCGACTAATTGGCGTTTATACGACGATATCGAGGGTTGTTGTTGGTTTTGGAAGGCGTTGTCCATAGGTTCTAACCTATAGATCATAGCGTATCGTTTTGGGATTCGTATGCCGTTTTAGTTTGGATTTAGTTTTGATACGCATTTGCGATACGTTAATGTGTAGGTACCCCATGAAGACTTCGGGACGACAAGTAAACACGTGGTGACGTCGACAACGAAGACGCAAGGTGAGTAGATTATATCTACGGGGGAAGTCGGGTGGATGGCGTATAGCACCCCCGCAGTCCGTAGTTGTTATATATATATATATATGATAGTTAGGTGTATTATTGATAGTGTAGGGTTAGAAGTAACTAGTGTAGTTCATAGTCGCGAACCCTAGAATAGATTTACACCTACACGCACACCCTTGCGTATTCATTATACTTGCACTGTGTTTGATGATATTGGATGACATTGGAGATGAGTCGATGATGTTAGGCATTGTGACGCGAGATCGGTGATTTGATATGATTCGTATTTGGGATACGACATGCGATCTCTAGCGGGCCCTTGGACGGTGTTTACACACGCAGTGATAGATGGTATCGATTGTACTAGATTTAGATCAGTACCCCAGATTCGGTAATATGATGATAGTGATACCTGATATGTGGTGAGATAATGTGATTTTGACCCGTACCCAGCTATTGGGATATCGTACGACGATTTACCGTACGAGCCTATATTGATGATAGATCCGCACTCATGACTCGAGGGTGTCTTATGATATACTGTATCGTACGCGATATTATTGAGGCGGGATCACCGACTATTATATCTATATATATATCGACTCAGATTTAGGTGGTTTCCATACCTCTCCCGATTGACTTGATACTTAGATCTGTAGTTTGCATAGTAGATTCTTCACTGTGGTGTTGATTATTTGATTTCCGCATATTCATGCTATTCACATTGCTTTGCATATGTTTATTTCTATATTATTATCATGCTGTTAGGACACCAGCACCATTATCGATGATGCGTATGTTCCACGTACACTATTTGCCGACTCACACACTTCATCATCGATAATTGCCATGCCACTACACTGTAGTACTGTTGCATTCATGATATGATTCTTGCATGGCATATTGTACACCTATACCTGTACACATACATAGATGATTCTGACTTGATTAGAGATTTGGGAACCGCAAGATATTCTTCAAAACTGATTCATTTTAAAGGAGCGGTTTCCCTCGACATGTGCACATTACTATTTCATGTTGCATGACTTACTGTTATGCTTACCTTTCTTTACATGTCGCATACATCATGTCTTGATTATACGCATCGAGATATGTTGTTTCCATGATATTTCTGGATTTGGGAATCGTGGGTATTTCAAAAGAGAATATATAATTGTTTTAAAATCCCGGTTACCCTTGATATGATATTTCAGTGCGTCCACCATGTGTTTTCTCGGTGCTGAGAGCGACATGTGAAACCCGATTCGAGGAGGCGGATGAGGCCGATTGCGGGTACATGGTGGATCCGGTATGGTACCCCGGGGCGAGAACGGTTTCACTGTGTAGTAGACGGTGAGCCTGGAAGAGGGACTACTACCTACCGGTGATTGTATTTGAGCTCGGCGGATATCTGGAGGATACCGACCGGAGTTGAGAGATGGACATGGGCTGACCCGTACTGCCGGGGCCGAGGGCCGATACCATAGACGGAGCCCCGTATGGATGAGGATTTACGTGCCGATGCTAAGCACAGGTTTCATGATGATTTCCATGATTTTGATTATATCCTCATATTTGCGTGCATGATGCTTTTTGTCATTTGGGTGACAGGTGGACGGGATCCACATATATACAGACATTGATTACATACAGACTTTGACTACATTGAGCACACCTCATTTGTATATATAACAGGGTATGAGGGCACTGTTATATATACCCTTACACCAATATTAGTAGAATGGGACGCTAATATATGAGTATTGATAATCATTTTGTTACTTCATCATATTTACTTCATGCAGACATACCTTACATTTATGACCTGTTATTACCTGAGGCACTGACACGAGTATTTAGCACTACCTACATGTTTAGATGTTACATTGCCACCTTATCATGCTTCAGGCTTATTCTTCGTGGTTTATATCTGATTGTATTGACCTAGGATTATGTCATGCATTCGGTTTCTACTTGTAGATATTTTCTATTCACGAGTTGGCAACTCACCCCCGTTGTGCCACAGTTCTTGCAGGTTTTGCCGTACAGGTTCCATAGCGGCATTTCTGGCACACTGCTTCCTTGCGGGTGAATTGCTTTTGGTAGGTGGGTTCTTTTGTATCAAGAACCACCATTGTACTTGTATTATTCATTGTATCTAGAAATTCCATATACCAAAACTTGTATATTGTTTCAGACTTAGACATTAGTGATGTATTATTCGACCTTAGAGTCGCGCTTAGTAGTATTGCGGTTTTCATGCTTATTGAGTTTCTTTTTGGATTTGACCCTCGCCATTCGGCGTTATATATTATTGCTTGCATGGTTGTGACCGTCAATTGACGAAGAGCTAGCTCCCGCTTGGGGATGCCTTTTATCATTGCATATATATTGTTCTTGTTGTACCCCGTTCGGGGCCAGTATTTACAAAAGAAACTCTGCCGAAATTTTTAGAAAAGACTTTACATTTTAAAATGTATATTCGGCTTAGTTATTTAAAAACCTTGACTTCAAACATGTTTTTCTTCATTTCTTTAATCCAGTTTTCCTTACTTACTCTTAAAATGGTTTTAGATTTCTGGGGTTTTGGCTTACTTGGATCAGATGGAGTCCTATAGACTTTATATGGTTCAAAGGCCAGTCACGTGCTCTTTCAGGTCGTGACAAAGTTGGTATCAGAGCGCTAGGTTGACCTTGGTTCGAGTCTAAGTTTGACTATGTAGAGCCTAGGGCGTTTATATATATACGGTACTTAAGCTTGACCTTACGGAACTTAGACTTAGTCGAGGGGGTATTAGACCCGAACTTTCGTCGCGTAGGATGACCCTTGGTTGATGGAATAGGTGACTAAAGTAGAGTGATGTACCGTGGGTATGTTCCGCGGCATACTTACGACACGCCACTCCGCTTAAGGGAACTTAGGATGTACATAATTTCGAGATCAGTGATTCTCTTCATATCCATGATTATACATCCACTTGAGAATGCTCGATTCTATTAGTTCCATGATCATGCTTTCATTGATACTGTTCCTTCTTATGATCATGTATCCATTCTGGATCTGTTGTTTCTTTCTTGCCTTTGATTTGCTCTCTTCGATACTCGATTGAGGTCCCTGTCGCCATGTTTGAGCGCAGTTTGGGCTGCTTCTAGGGTTACGGTCAGGGTGAGCTCGTCTGGTACGAGGGCCGACCATTGTGTTTTCTTGTGACATGGGAACGTCTCGAGTTAGTATCGATGATTGTGACCTCTTATGGAGGCGAGTGCTTGGTTTTACACCGGATGATCGGGCCACTGTTAGAGCTTCCAGTTGAGAGAGGACTGTTGATGTACAGCATACCTCAGAGATGATGATGTCGCCTACCGTGCAGACAGATAGACTAGCTGTTGCTGAGATTGACAGGATGTCGCTTCTGGAGCTTACGAGCTGAGATCGCCGGAGCTTCCAGGCGGATATGAGACAGATGATAGCTAGTCTACCCGATTTGAGAGACGAAGGTGATTCGTTTGATTTATGCGCCGGAGCAGGCCCAGTTGAGTTGAAGATTTCTAGTGCGGAGAGCCTTACTCAGATCTAGAGCAGACCGATTTAGAGATGACCGCCAATGTATTGCCTTTCCGGGAGGATTTAGGCGTTGTTCGGCGTACAGACGAATGAGCGAGTTGTTGCTGCAAATAACGAGATATCGCCCAGATGATTGGAGCTACTGCAGCATGAGTTTATACTTAGAGATATGATGGACGGTCACTGGTCACCCGAGGACGAATGACTAGGACATGTAGTTCGTTCGCTTACCGATGTGAGGTCGTCAGATAGATTGTTTCCAGCTAGAGACGACTTCACGCAGGTTCGTTGAGAGTCGATAGAGACGATCGAATGTCAGGAGCCCAGTTTCCAAGTTTAAGGTATACGGAAAGACATGTAGGTGATTCTATGGACCCTCTAGAAGAATGAAACCCTAACCCGACTTAATGACCGTATGAAAGCCTTTGAAATTTAGGGTTTGCGGCAGTTCCGCGGCGCCATTAGTGAGGCTTGGGTTTGCTCTTCTACGGCTGGACCACCGACGCTGTGGCATGTACTCGATACTATTAAACTGTACTCAAGATGTTGATCTCTTGGGGGATTATGAGGTTCTGACGAGTCGATCGAATGATTCGACATCATTCGGATATCATGTGATGGGATGTTTTGCTTGGGAGACTCCAGATACGAGTATAGCCATTGGAGCACAATCCATGCAGCCATGATGAGACGAGTCTGAATCAGTCGACATTGAAGCATAGTGAAGTAAAGAGTTCGTAAGAGATTTCGACGAGATGACGTTCCCCTCCGCTGACATCAGAGATGCGATACGCACACAGAGGCGTCGTATATGGATATACCTTTCAGAAGAAGTTGCGAGGAGTATGCAGCCGTTCCGGAACAGGAATTAGCTTCGGCAAAGGATGATGACTTCCGGGCAATTCGGCAGGAAGGAGGTATGCGAGAGACTTCGGATGGACCATAGCCGAGAACGTTGCAGTGCGCAGATAAAGACGTGACGTCGATGTGGATGATGATACAGACAAGCGGGACAAGAAGTTCGTGCGAGACGCTGACGAGCTGTCATTACTTCCCGTTGAGACTAGAGACCTGATATGCTTACAGAGGCATTGGGATGCGACCAATTTCCGAGAAAATGTTGTGCTGAGGACACAGATGTCCATCGAGCGAGAAGAAATTATGCAAGAGTACCAGCCTCCGTACAAACCGGCATAGGCAAGATCGGAAGAGACCTTGAGCGGGATTCCTTCCAGGACACTACTGCAATGATGTTTGCACCCAGGATCGGATGTGATATGCATTCAAGGAATCAGAAGCCGACGCCAGTGACATGCTGCTTTATGAGTGGTCGTGAGGATTGACCGAGAGATGACCAGAGAAGTGCCAGAACGGAATCGTCCCCGTTAGCACACCTGACAGGGCCGATGAGTCGATTGATTTCGAGATAGGTAATCCGCAGAAAAGATAAAGACCCAGAGTCAGAGGACGCCAGACCGTGAGCAAGAGGCAAGTAGATATCTTGCGCTGCTAGCATTGGATGCACCGACTCCTTCTCGACCTTGAAGGAGGAACTACCGACGACGGTGTTCATGATTTGTGATTTTGTGATTCGATTATCACGTATCCGTCATCTTGGATTTCGGTATTTTGGGCGTTCTGTTTGCATGATTTAGTTTTGATGACTGAGTTTCATGATATTTGTTTCATGCACCCACTGGGTATTTATATTTTATACATAGTTATTACATTTGAGCTATTGATTATGATTTCACGCCTATCTTATGCAGTGATTTGATTTACACTTCCAGCATAGTTTTCATGCACCTTTAGTGATTTGATATACGATTTTGGTGCACGCCAGATGCACTAAATAGGTATTCTTCGTGCATGTCAAATGCACCTGATTTTGCTGTCAGGCACACACGTTGCCTATGACAGATGTTTCGTGCACACCCGTTGCACCTAGATGTTGTTTTGTGCCCATGTAAGGCACGTATATGGATTTTGATTTTCTTGCGCACCAGACGCACAGGATATTCTTATTTATACCTTTTTAGGATTGATTTCTTATGGAGCAGTACTTTTTTTTATGATACTCGCTGTGTATTGATGTTTTCGGAGCCCCGACAGTTTGGATTTTTACTGAAATGTTTTAGTACTTGGGGGTTTAAATTTAAATTCGGGGACCGAATTTATTTAAGGGGGATAGATTGTAACGTTTCAAAATAATAAAATATGATTTTTGGAAATTTTTATAATTTAATATTATTTTAATGAATATTTTAATATTCTGGTATAATTAAATACAAATAAATGGGGAAAAATTATGGAAAATTCTAAAATAGGGTATTTTATGGAATTATACCATTTAAAAGTTTTTATGATTAGTTATATGCTAATTTAGTGCTAATCGTGATTAAAAATCGCTAATCGGTTTTGTAGCATTTTTATGCAAAACATGGACATATCATTTTTCTTACACTTGTGCATTTTTCCACCATGTTTCTTTTGAGGTTACTATTCTAGTGAGAAGGGTTTAGAGAGAAAAGAAAAGAAAAATAAAAGAAAAGGCTTCATGATGAGAGAGAGAGAGACCAAGTCAACCTTTACCTTTTTGAACCATACTCCCATCATTTCCCTTCTCATTTTCTCTCCCCCCCTCATGAAGAGCTGCTGCTGCTCCTGCTCCCTCTTCTTCCTCCTCTCTCTTCAACCCTAGATCCACAATGAAATCCACCCCAAAACCCTATTCCCATTTCACAATAAATGTTCCCGAGCTCACTAGCTACACTTTGAGCCTAGCAAGAATGGATTTGGAGGACTTTGAGCAACTCAAGAATTTTCTTGAGTTGCCAAAGAAGGTAATTTCTACACCCCTAGTTTAGTATTTCAATTCTTATTGCATCAATTCTAGTTTCATGTCGATATGATGTCGTTTAATGGACTTGTGAACTTCAAGTTAGGGTTTAGGGTTAGACCTGAGATTAAAAGTGAAATTGAGGCTTGTGATGACCCTAGAACCCCTGGTGTGATGATAGATTGGACCAAACTGAAGCTAGAACACAGAATACGGATTGACGGAATCGATATCGGGGAAAACTGTGAATCTGTGATCGTATTTAGGAATCTGCTATCACCCCGAGACCCCAAAAATAAAACTGAGTTGACAGTGAGATGTGCAGGCACCATGGAACCACCACACCAAACCTTAGCCCCCAACTCCAACTCTAGGCCGCCAATTTATTCTAATTGGCCCCAATTTGCGGCCATACCTATCCCATTTTGCCTCGTTTTGGTTCTGCTCCTCCTACATGTATAGATTAGACCCCTGGTATATATAGATTTGTCTAATTTGACCTAGGGTAAATCTGGGGCATTTTTCCTTAGTTGCTGTTTTGGATTCGTGTTTCCGTATTCCGTATTTTTAAATCTGAATTTATGTATTGTGTTTTACCTCGACTAATTGGCGTTTATACGACGATATCGAGGGTTGTTGTTGGTTTTGGAAGGCGTTGTCCATAGGTTCTAACCTATAGATCATAGCATATCGTTTTGGGATTCGTATGCCATTTTAGTTTGGATTTGGTTTTGAGACGCATTTGCGATACGTTAATGTGTAGGTACCCCATGAAGACTTCGGGACGACAAGCAAACACGTGGTGACGTCGACAACGAAAACGCAAGCTGAGTAGATTATATCTACGGGGGAAGTCGAGTGGATGGCGTATAGCATCCCCGCAGTCCGTAGTTATAATATATATATATATGATAGTTAGGTGTATTATGGATAGTGTCGGGTTAGAAGTAACTAGTGTAGTTCATAGTCGCGAACCCTAGAATTGATTTACACCTACAAGCACACCCTTGCATATTCATTATACTTGCACTGTGTTTGATGATATTGGATGATATTGGAGATGAGTCGATGATGTTGGGCATTGTGACGCGAGATCGGTGATTTGATATGATTCATATTTGGGATACGACATGTGATCTCTAGCGGGCCCTTGGACGGTGTTTACACACGCAGTGATAGATGGTATCGATTGAACTAGATTTAGATCAGTACCCCAGATTAGGTGATATGATGATAGTGATACCTGATATGTGGTGAGATAATGTGATTTTGACCTGTACCCAGCTATTGGGATGTCGTACGACGATTTACCGTACGAGCCTATATTGATGATAGATCCGCACTCATGACTCGAGGGTGTCTTACGATATACTGTATCGTACGCGATATTATTGAGGCGGGATCACCGATTATTATATCTATATATATATCGACTCAGATTTAGGTGGTTTCCATACCTCTCCCGATTGACTTGATACTTAGATCTGTAGTTTGCATAGTAGATTCTTCACTGTGGTGTTGATTATTTGGTTTCCGCATATTCATGCTATTCACATTGCTTTGCATATGTTTATTGCTATATTATTATCATGCTGTTAGGACACTAGCACCATTATCGATGATGCGTATGTTCCACGTACACTATTTGCCGGCTCACACACTTCATCATCGATAATTGCCATGCCACTACACTGTAGTACTGTTGCATTCATGATATGATTCTTGCATGGCATATTGTACACATATACCTGTACACATACATAGATGATTCTGACTTGATTAGAGATTTGGGAACCGCAAGATATTCTTCAAAACTGATTCATTTTAAAGGAGCGGTTTCCCTCGACATGTGCACATTACTATTTCATGTTGCATGACTTACTGTTATGCTTACCTTTCTTTACATATCGCATACATCATGTTTTGATTATACGCATCGAGATATGTTGTTTCCATGATATTTCTGGATTTGGGAACCGTGGGTATTTCAAAAGAGAATATATAATTGTTTTAAAACCCCGGTTACCCTTGATATGATATTTCAGTGCGTCCACCATGTGTTTTCTCGGTGCTGAGAGCGACATGTGAAACCTGATTCGAGGAGGCGGATGAGGCCGATTGCGGGTACATGGTGGATCCGGTATGGTACCCCGGGGCGAGAAAAGTTTCGCTGTGTTGTAGACGGTGAGCCTGGAAGAGGGACTACTACCTACCGGTGATTGTATTTGAGCTCGGCGGATATCTGGAGGATTCCGACCGGAGTTGAGAGATGACATGGGCTGACCCGTACTGCCGGGGCCGAGGGCCGATACCGTAGACGGAGCCCCGTATGGATGAGGATTTACGTGCCGATGCTAAGCACAGGTTTCATGATGATTTCCATGATTTTGATTATATCCTCATATTTGCATGCTTGATGCTTTTTGTCATTTGGGTGACAGGTGGACGGGATCCACATATAAACAGACATTGATTACATACAGACTTTGACTACATTGAGCACACCTCATTTGTATATATAACAGGGTATGAGGGCGCTGTTATATATACCCTTACACCAATATTAGTGGAATGGGACGCTAATATATGTGTATTGATATTCATTTTGTTACTTCATCATATTTACTTCATGCAGACATACCTTACATTTATGACCTGTTATTACCTGAGGCACTGACACGAGTATTTGGCACTACCTACATGTTTAGATGTTACATTGCCACCTTATCATGCTTTAGGCTTATTCTTTGAGGTTTATATCTGATTGTATTGACCTAGGATTATGTCATGCATTCGGTTTCTGCTTGTAGATATTTTCTATTCACGAGTTGGCAATTCACCCCCGTTGTTCCACAGTTCTTGCAGGTTTTGCCGTACAGTTCTATAGCGGCATTTCTGGCACACTGCTTCCTTGCGGGTGAATTGCTTTTGGTAGGTGGGTTCTTTTGTATCAAGAACCACCATTGTACTTGTATTATTCATTGTATCTAGAAATTCCATCAACCAAAACTTGTATATTGTTTGAGACTTAGACATTAGTGATGTATTATTCGACCTTAGAGTCGTACTTAGTAGTATTGCGGTTTTCCTGGTTATTGAGTTTCTTTTTGGATTTGACCCTCGCCATTCGGCGTTGTATATTATTGCTTGCGTGGTTATGACCGTCAATTGACGAAGAGCTAGCTCCCGCTTGGGGATGCCTTTTATCATTGCATATATATTGTTCTTGTTGTACCCCGTTCGGGGCCAGTATTTACAAAAGATACTCTGCCGAAATTTTTAGAAAAGACTTTAGATTTTAAAATGTATATTCGGCTTAGTTATTTAAAAACCTTGACTTCAAACATGTTTTTCTTCACTTCTTTATACCAGTTTTCCTTACTTACTCTTAAAATGGTTTTAGATTTCTGGGGTTTTGGCTTACTTGGATCAGATGGAGTCCTATAGACTTCATATGGTTCAAGGGCCAGTCACGTGTTCTTTCGGGTCGTGACAACGGTCCCTTTGTCGTTTGACGTGCACATGTCATCCTGTGAAGTGCACACAAAAACAGTTGATTGTCGGGACCCGCTACCTCTCTGAAGATGCTGAGGAATTACAACGACATATATTAGAGGTGTAGAGAGATGTACCCTTGAACCAACTCCCGTGTTTGAGGGAAAAGGGATTAATGGACAGTTAGTTATATGTATGCCCTAGAGGCCATTACTGTACATACGATGTATATTGTAGTGGATGCTTGGACATATATTGTGAGGACTTTCTTACTCGACATGATAGTATGCTATTTGGTTGCTCTTTATCTTAACATGTACTTTGATTGTCTTTATGTTACATGTTGATAAAGCCCTTAGGATGAGTACTTGACTACCAGGACTATGATGCAGATCATACTAGTGGGGACAGAGTAGTCACTAAGTACATCCTTCAAATATTCCTAGTCATGGTGTATCGAGACAGGGCTTCGATATACCAGAGTAGACTAGCATATAACTTCTCGACCCATGTTGATGGGAGATAGATGATCCCATATTCATTGGTGTTTGACATCAGAGATAGTATACGGGTGCTCAGTAGAGACTGGGTACACTGAACGGACTCGCTGAGAACTCCCAGATGGTATTATACCTCACGTCAGATGACAGTTCTCTGGTGACACTGGTACAGGTTAGTCTGTAGACCCGAGATCATCATAGAGTCTTGTGTGATTCCCACTGTGCTTTGATTTCTACCTTACCACATTCAAGAGAACGTGCAAAATGGTGGCTTTTGGGTACAGTCCCGAATCACATGGAGGCAATGAGCGATAGGAGGGGTTTCGTCTCTCCCGGTATTAGGAGTTGATGTTGCGATGTGCTCGATTAGCTATAACAGGAAGTCTCTGGCCAGGGCTGCTTCAGAGATATACTGGTAAGTGTTATCAGTAGTTTCTCGACCTGTTATGAGCCTCACATCGGCATGGCTTATCGAGTTACCGGGGTCTGACGTTTACCACCCCTAGACGAGATATGCGACATATCAGACGAAGAGACCGGACTGTACGGTAGTGTTACTGATTGGATTCGCAGGAGTGTGAGCAGGCTTGCTTGTTGATCTTCTGATCACTCAATACCCGGGTGGCCGTTACGTTTAGCAGACCGCTTGCTGCTTGTGGGTGTTTGATATGATCATCACCTACTGCCGGCGTATTGACGAGTCTTTAGAGTCCTACACAGAGGTTTCCTGGCTCAAGAAAAACGGAGTAGGAGCACATATATGATATGTGCGGGACCGAGATTGATATGAGTATGTGATACCGTATTGTATTCTCGCGATTTGTGACATCAGTCGGTCATATGCGATATAGCCGGGTTATCGGATCAAGTATTGATTCGATAAGTTGATTCATATGATATTAGTCGGTTATAGGTCATATAGCCAGATTATTAAATCAAGAGTTGATTTGATAATCTAATGTATAATTATATATTTGATATATTACATTACATTAACTAGTATTAGCTCACTTATGATTTCTTTTCTCACTTGATGTGCACATTGTATATATGTGATATGTATATTTGTGTACATGTTTGTATCATGCTAGGTTACAAATGCAACTAGGGTTAATGAGGGTTAAACCATACTAGGGTTAAGATTAGGGTTTATGTTTATTATTAAGGAAATACATAAATTGTGGAATTAGTCATGGTTGATATTTTGGAAGAAGCTTGTAGGCTTCTTTGACTTTGTCCACCCTTTTTGTCTACCTTAAGATATTTGTTAACCTAACTTTAACCCTAGATCATGGTTAACTCTCTACAAGAGTTAAGCATGACATGCTTAACCCTTGGTTGCATTTCTCACCTTAAAAAAAATTCATTTTCATTACTTGACTTCATCTTCTTCTTCCTCTTGAGCTTGCTCTCTAGTTTATGATAAAGTGATGATTTTGAATGAGAAAATAATTTCTAATGTGAGCAAAATTCCTACTTCATCATCCTCTACTACTTGCCATTTAGTATAGGGTGTTTGATTCACTAATTCCATAGTTAGTGAAGAGATAGCTTGGGTTAGTGTCTCCTCGACGTAGATCATCTTCGGTCTCGAAGACTTCGAAGCAAGCATGTTCGTTTCTTCAAGGGAGCATCTCAAGAGTCCAGGACTTCATGATCGCAGCGAAGGGACGACTACACGGAGCTGATGAAGTGAAGGGCCGGTCTACAAAGGTTGTATTCCTTGTTCACTTTTAGTTGCAAAGTGTTTGCATTTCATTTCGTCGGACTTCTAGTATACGATTTTAGGGTTAGGGTTAGCTAGAACGGCAAAATTTTTAATTTGGCATGGACGATACCTCCCGAAACCTTGATGTCGTGCTAGAGAACCCTGCAGTGGTATCAGAGCCATGCTAGAAAATTAGACAGATTTTGTTAGAATTACGAAACCGAAATACTCCGAAACATGAAACACCAAAATGAAGTTTCTGTCGATTTTAAATAATTGTCAAAAAAAAATTTAAACAAGTACGGAATGTTATATGGGATATGACATGAACACAGAAGAAATTTGAGGCCATTATAAGACATTTTGGCCGGCCACTACCCCCTCCCATCTCGGCCAAAATCCGAGCTCCCCCCCCCTTACGAAATTTTTTGTATGTTTCAGAGACTTGGTTTTGATGTTTCAGGTGTTGTTTGTTTTTGCTAATTTTGTATGTGATTTAATCTTACAATGTAAGAAATTCGGAGTGTTTCGTATTCGTAGTTTTAACATTGTTTCGGGTTATTCGCATGTTGTCTAGACGAAGTTAAAAAGTTCGATCGAATGTCAAAGACCCATTTTTCCAAGTTTAACGTATTCGGAAAAACATGCAAGTGATCCTATGAACCCTCTAGAAGAATGAAACCCTAACTCGAATTTTTGGATCGCGGAACTGCGATCATACCTTAGGGTTTTCCGCAGTTCCGTGGCGACATGAGTGAGGCTTGGGTTTGCCCTTCTACGGCTGGTGCATAGGTACTGTGGCATATTTTAAGTATTACTAAAACCGTGCTCAAGTGTTAAGCTGTTGTGGGACTTTAATGAATCGATCGAAAAGTTTAACGGGGTCCGGGTATCATGTGATAGGATGCAATATTTGGAATCTACAAATGTAGTTATGGGATAACTAATTTGAATGTTATAAATCTAGCAATTTAGTCTCATTTGATCGATTGCCACGGGATTTTGATGTGATCAAAAGTCTGTCGCAATCACGTAGCGTATGCGGATACTCGCCGGGTAACATTATTAGATAGCCACGCCCCATAGCCCCTACAAAGTGACTGTAGGAGAACCCCGTCTCCAAAAGCATCCGTTCGGGTGCTCGCGGCAGCGGTGTTCCGCCTTAGTGCACTTCGTCGACGGCATCGGGGAGTGCGGCAGTCTACTAAAGTTTCCGACGAGCATTCGATCATGTTGTCGGGAATCATGTTGAATTGCCCGACTTGATATTGAAAAGTGTTTTCGAAATCGAGACTAAAATGCGAGGTTTATAATTGTTAGGCATGTGATGTCTAAGGAATTCATTTGGTTAGGCATGAAATCCAAAGTATGTGATACGTTGGGTTTATGATGTGTAAGGTTATTGCGGATTCCAACTGTTGTAGTTTTTCACTTTCTTTTTTGCGACCGTAAGTGTAATATGTGGTGTATCGCCGGTTTCGGTGCTATATGTCAACGAAAATTGGGATACGCATATTTACTTACGTTGATGACATGTGATATTATGTGTTGCTGTGATACGTTATATTGGATCGTCGTGTTTTGAATAGCCGGGGGTTTTATGTGAGATGAGAGTTTTTATTTTCATTCATGTAAAATTCATTGTATGTAATATTCTTTTATTGGGGCACTTCCGGGTTGAGGATGATGTCACCTATATTATTTACTTTTCCGCATTAAGATAGACCCAAGGCGGGGAGCACAAGTAACCGGGTTCTAGGGTCCAGTGGGAGACCATCTCGAGGAGTCGAGACCGGGTCTCCTAACTGTAGAATTGGTAGGGTTGCTTGCTGCTCTCATAGGGGTCTAGGGATATGGGTTTGTCTATTCATCACGACCGTGGAATCCATGTTTTATACCAGCTTAATCTAAAACACGGAAATCCTAGTATATCCAATATTTCATATGTTTTATTCTGCTGCGATATTCTGTGATGTGATCAGTGATTATATTCTGAGACGAATGCTTATATTATATATATATGATATATATTATATATTGTTGCTTTCGTTTTATATATGTTGCTTGGGAAGCATAATAAATGGGACTTCATTAATGAGATTAATGAAATAAAAGAAACCTAAAGATGTTGTTGAAACTTGTTTTAAAAACTGGTAGCTCTAGTTCTTGCTTTGCATAGCGGTATTCCTTATAGAATATGCAGCACCTTATTCGATAAGGAAAGAGCCGAGATCCCTTCACCGGGAGTGACCTCTTTATCAAAACTAGCAGATGCTACAAACTCGGATTGTCTTTTGATTGCTTTTATAGTTTTTGCTTTGCATAGTGGTATTGTGAATATCCTGCACCTCATTCGACGAGGAAAGTGCCGAGATCCCTTCATCGGGAGTGACCTCTTTAGCAAAACTAGCAAAATCCTCAAAAACACTCCTTTTCAAAATCACTCGATTCTACGACGATATCAAGTTCATTATGCAAAAGGTTTTCTTAAAAACATGTCGTAGCCCTCCGTCATTTCAGATAAGTACTTCATAGTATTTGTTTGTTATATGTATGCCCTAGAGGCCATTACTGTACATGAGATGTATATTGTAGTGGATGCTGGGACATATATAGGGAGGACTTTCTTTCTCGACATGATAGTACGCTATCTGGTTGCTTTTTATCTTAACATGTACAATTTTTTTCTCTCTATTACATGTTGATAAAGCCCTTAGGATGTGTACTCGACTTGCAGGACAATGATGCAGATCATACTAGTGGGGCCTGGGTAGTCCATGAGTACATCGTTCAATATTCCTAGTCATGGGAATATCGAGACGGGGCATCGATATTCTAGAGTAGACTAGCGTATATCTTCTCGACCCATGTGATGGGCGATGGATGATCCCATATCCATTGGTGTTTGACATCAGAGATGGTATGCGGGTGCTCAGTGGAGACTGTGTACACTGAACGGACTCGCCGAGAACTCCCAGATGGTATTATACCTCACATCAGATGGCAGTTCTCTGGTGACACTGGTACAGCTTAGTCTGTTGACCCGAGATCGTCATAGATTCTTATGTGTCTCCCACTGTGCTTTGATTTCCACCCTACTACGGCTCTACTGAGTCATGCAAACAGGTGGTTTTTGGGTACAGTCCCGATTCACATGGAGGCAATGAGCGATAGGAGGGGATTCGTCTCTCCCGGTATTGGGGGTTGATGTTGCGCTATGCTCGACTGGCCATAACTGGAAATCCCTGGCCAGGATTGCAGTGACTTACTGGTAAGTGTTATCAGTAGTTTCATGCTTGTTATGGACCTTACATCGGCATGACTTATCAAGCTACCGGGGTCTGACGTTTACCACCCCTAGGCGAGATATGCGACATATCAGACGAACAGACCGGACTGTGCGGTAAGTGTTACTGATTGGATTCGCAGGAGTGTGAGAAGGCTTGCTCGTTGATCTTCTGATCGCTCAATACCCTGGTGGCCGTTATGTTTAGCAGACCGCTTGCGGCTTGTGGGTAATTGATATGATCACCACCTACTGTCGGCGTATTGACGAGTCTTTAGAGTCCTACACAGAGGTTTCCTGGCTCAAGCGAAACGAAATAGGAGAGCATATGAGATATGTGCGGGACCGAGAATAATACCAGTATGTGATACTGTATTCTATTCTCGCGATTTGTATCATCAGTCGGTTATATGAGATATAGCCGGGTTACCGAATCAAGTGTTGATTCGATATATTGATACACTAGATATTAGTCGGTTATATGCGATATGACCGGATCATTAAATCAAGTATTGATTTAATGATTTAATGTATAATTATATATTTGATATATTATTTTACATTAACTAGTATTGGTTGACTTAAAATTGATTTTCTCACTTGATGTGCACAAGTAGTATATGTGATATATGTTTGTGCTCTAGTTTGTATCATGATTGATGATTCATGCAAACTTGGGGGTGTGTATGAATTACACCATATTTAAGATAATGGTTTGGGTTTTTATTTATTTTGGTAAAACAAAATGGTGGCTTTCTTTGTCTTGGCTTGAAGCTTCATGAAGCTTTATGTATATTTGACAAAGTCCACTCATTTTGTTTTGCATAAGATTTTTATTAACCAAACCATTAACTCAAACTATGGTTTAGTCTCTACAATGGTTAACTCACCCATGGTTGCATTATGATAGACTTCACTTGATTATTCTTTTTAGAAAAATTCATTATTCATATTCTTTCTTCTTCTTCTTCATTCAAGAAGAAAAGCTTGCTAGAAATTTTCAAGTGAAGAAATAAAGTGAGAAATCAAAATCCAAAGTGAACCCACTTCCTATTTCATCATCCTCTACTACTTGCCATTTAGTTTAGGGTGTTCTCTTCACAAAGTTCATGACCTAGTGAAGATGGAGCTTGAATTTGAGTCTCCTCGACGTAGATCATCTTCGGCCTCGAAGTCAACGAGCTAGCCCGTTCATTTCTCCGAGGAAACCATCAAAAGAGTCCAGGATCTCGATGATCGCAGCGAAGGGACGTCAACACGGAAATTTAGAAGTGAAGGACCGGATCTACAAAGGTTGTAATCCCAAACTCTTAGAAGTAAAGTTGTTTACTTACTTAGTTTCGCCTAATCTCTAGTCTAAGATCTTGGTTAGGGTTGTTCGGCATGTCTAAAATTTGAATCGGGCATGGTTGATGCCTAATAGACCCTTGTGATAGTGCCTAGTAACCCTACAGTGGTATTAGAGCCAAGCTAGAGCTTTAGGCGAAGTCTGGACGAAGTTTAAAGTCCGATCGAACTCCGAATACCCGGTTTAGACCCTTCTCTGGAAATTTTTCAAAAATGTTGATTTTTTCATATTAAAAATACTCAAAAAATCAGCAGGGTATTTTAGGAATTACTGTGCAAAACGACACCCTAAATCCACTAAAGCGCCGCGGAACCGCGGCCAAACCAGGGTATTGGCGGCGGTTCCGCGGCAAGACTTGGGTATTGAGGGTTAGATTTTGCTACAGTTGATCCGTAGGTACTTCCTGATGCTTCTGGGAATTTTTAATTTGTACTCAAGTGTTGAGTTTTCTGGGTTGTATTGGGAACTCGTTGATTCGATCGGAAAGTATAACTTCGTTTAGTTTGTCCGGGTAATTTTTAGAACGTGTTAAAAAGTTCGAACGGATATCAATAACTCACTTTTTCCCCTGCCGGAAAATTTCCAAGTGTTGGATTTTTCCGTAGTTTAAGAACGTTCTAAGTCGTGCAAGTAACGCGGTGTACCCTTAAGAAGACAACAAACCTTAACTCGATTATGTGACCGTCTTGAACTGCCTCTAAACCTTAGGGTTTGGGGCTGTACGGCGTTGCCACATGTGAGGCGTTGGCTTGACCTTTCTACGGCTGGACCATTGGTACTGTAGCATGTGATGGATGTTTTTAAACTAATTTCAAGTGTTGAGAACTATTTGGGAAATCTTGGGTGTTTGATTATTCGATCGGAAAGTTTAACATTGTCTATTTATCTGGAATGTGATACAATATTTGGAATCCACAAGTAGTTATGAGATAAGTAATTTGAATGTTGTAAATCTAGCAGTTTAGTCTTAAATGATCGGTTGCCACGGAATTTTGATGTGATCAAAAGTCCGTCGCAATCACGTAGCATACGCGGATACTCGCCGGGTAAACTTAATAGACAACCATGCCCCAGAGCCCCGACCAAGTGACTGTAGTTGAACCCCGTCGCCAAAAGCATCCGTTTGGGTGCTCGCTGCAACGGTGTTCCGCCTTAGTGCACTTCGTCGACGGCATCCAGGGGTGCGGCCGTCTACTAAAGTTTGCGACGAGCATTCGATCAGGATGTCGGGAATCTTGTTGAATTTCCCGACTTAATATTGAAAAGAGTTTTCGATAATGAGACTAAAATGCGGGGTTTATAATTGTTAGGCATGCGATGTCTAAGGAATTCATTTGGTTAGGCATGCGATGTCTAAGGAGGTTGCGGATTCCAACTGTTGTAGTTTTACACTTTCTTTTCTGGGACCGTAAGCGTAGTATGTGGTGTATCGCGGCTTCGTTGCCATACATCAACGACAATCGGGATACGCATACTTGCTTACGTTGATGACATGAGATATTATGTGTTGCTGTGATATGTTATATTGGATTGTCGTGTTCTGAATAGCCGGGGGTTTTATGTGAGATGAGAGTTTTTCTTTTTCATTCATGTAAAATTCATTTTTTTGTAATATTCTTTTATTGGGGCACTTCCGGGCTGAGGATGATGTCACCATTGTATATTATTTACTTTTCCGCATTAGGATAGACCCAGGAGGAGAGCACAAGTAACCGGGTTCTAGGGTCCAGTGGGAGACCATCTCGAGGAGTCGAGTCCGAATCTCCTAACTCTAGAATTGGTAGGGTTGCTTGCCGCTCTCGTAGGGGTCTAGGGATGTGGGTTTGGCAATTCATCACGACCGTGGAATCCGTGTTTTATATAGGCTCAAAATAAAACACGGACATCCTAGAATATCCAATATTTCATATGTTGTTTTCTGTTGCGTTATCTGTGATGTGATCATGTGATATGTTCAGATAGATACTGTATATAGTATATATGATATATTATATAGACGTTGCTTATGTTTTACACCCGCGCTAGCCCTGCCCTGCTATGCCGTTAGTTACCTAACCTAACGGTGCATAACAGGACATCGAGACGAATGCGGATGGCATAAGCGTACGTTGTATTTATCTGTGATGTTTAGGTGACTTAAATAATGGGACATTCATTAATGAGATTAATGAAATAAAAGAAATCTAAAGATGTTGTAGAAACTTGTTCAAAAACTGGTAGCTCTAGTTCTTGTTTTGCATAGCGGTATTCCTTATAGAATATCCAGCACCTTATTCGATAAGGAAAGAGCCGAGATCCCTTCACCGGGAGTGACCTCTTTAGCGAAACTAGCAGATGCTACACACTCGGTTTGTATTTTGATTGCTTCTATAGTTTTTGCTTTGCATAGTGGTATTTGTGAAATATCCTGCACCTTATTCGATAAGGAAAGAGCCGACGATCCCTTCACCGGGAGTGACCTCTTTAGCAAAACTAGAAAAGCCTCAAAAACACTCCATTTAAAATCACTCGATTCTACGACGATATCAAGTTCATTACGCAAAAGGTTTTCTTAAAAACCTGTCGTAACCCTCCGTCATTTTAGGAAGTAGAGTATTTAGTATTCGTGCTGTGTTTGTTGACCTTAGTTAAGGCACAGTGTACGGTAGCTTAGTGATGTCTTCCTACATAGCATATGATGTGATTAGTTAGGACAGTCATGTGAGTTTGTTGACCTTAGTTAAGGGTCATGTGGGTGGGTCTAATTGTAACATTTTAAAAATAATTAAATAATTAATTAAATAAATAAAACCGTTTAAGTAATTTTATAATTTTCGGTAAAGTAAAACGTAGTTTTCATAAAACTAAACTGTAATTATTTTTCACTATAAATTTAAAAATACCTATTTTAATTATGTTATTACTAGTAAATGGTGTTTATTTAGCCACTTATAAATTTTTAGTTTAATTAAATATTTTTCCTAAATTAATTATTTTAAATATTAACATAAACTTTATTTATACACTAAATTTGTGTAAATTACAAATTTGAATGGGTTAAATTTGCAAAAATGAACCATTGCATCTTAGAATCAAGTGTGTTTCATGAAAATTTATTTTCAAAATTTTACAATGGTTCTAGACCATTCTAGGTCAAATGGAGTGAAGAAAATAAAGAATTTTTAAATAAATTCATGAAAAGACTTAATTGTGTGATATTTTTGTGAAATCTTCTACACTTTTCTTCACCTTTTCTCACTCTACTCTCTTTTCCTCACCTCATGGCTGGCCTCACCTCCATGGGCAGCCCCAAAATTTTTCCCCCATCATTTTTGCATTAAAAATCATCCAAATTCATCAAATTTTCAATAAAAAACCCACAAAATCCTAATTAATTCCTACCCTCTATTCTTTGCTCATCTTTACATGGATTTTGGAGATGAAAAGCATTCATTTCGGAGGCTTATTTTCATATTTGGATTTCATGTTGTGGAGGTATAAATCTTCTTCTTTTGATTTATTGTTATTAGATGTTTCATTTAAACATAATTAGATTTAATAAATAATTTCTATCTACAAGTTTTAAAATTCAAGTTAGGGTTTATAAAATTAAGTTATGGTAATTAAGTAGGGTTATAATAACCAGTTTAACATTTTTAGAAGTGGAAAATCTTGTATGGATGATATATTGTAAATTGTTTATCCAAAATTGTTTAAATTAATCCATTTTGCAAACTAGATTTCAATATATTGTATATATTGGTGAGATAAAATTCCAATTAATGTTTGTAACACTAGATTGTGGTTTTAATGAGGATATTAACTTGTTGGTGGAATAAAAAACTTAAATTGGTTACTAGTTTCTATTGATAATTGAAAAATACTAATAAAAATGCTATTTTTGCTAACTAGATTTTGGAAATTCTTAAATAAATGAGGTTTAAAATATAAATTATGATTTCATTATATTATTATCATAATGAATTGTAGTTTAATTCATTAATTCATGCAAAATCCAGTTTAGATGTGATATTGTGAAATTTTCCTTAAAAGTATCGAAATCGGGCAAGTTTGCAAACTAGAAATTTCAAACAAATATAAATTAGGGTGTTAAAAATATAGTGATGGTTTATATAGTCTAGTTATGCTAATTAATGAATATTATGACCATTAGTTTCTTTTAAATATCAAGTTTTGAAGTAAAACGGTAAATTGGTGTTTTCAGGTTTTACGGAATCGGACGATTTGATCGATTTTTAGGGTTTCGATGGATTAAATCATGTTTTATATTATAAGTAATGAGTTTTATAACTATGAGTTGTTTGTTGATACTTATCTCGATCAATCGGTGTTTGTACGCCGATATCGAGCGATATTTGGTTCTTTTGCATGAGCGGGACATAGGTTTTAACCTATACGCGATTCGTGCGTCGTTTTGATGTTGTCTGTGATTCAGTTTACGATATTATATGTGTTTGCGTATAGGTACCCCTCACGTGGACTGCGGGCGATGAAGAAGAGGATGGCGACACCGTCTTCGGCAGATAGAGACCAGGTGAGTAGATGTATATCTACGGGGGGAAGTCGGGTGGATGGCGTTTAGCACCCCCGTAAATGTAGAATAGGGATAGTACTTATTGTCATTAGGAAGCTAGACGTGACCTTAGAACTTCGGTGAGTAGGACCCTAGTAGTGACCTTAGGTTGGACTAGATTGATTTAGAAAGATCTTACCCGAGGATGAATATCTTGGAGGAGATTCGTAGGTTTCAGGTAGATACACACACGCACACTGTGAGACTCGACATGGTGTATACGTGTATGTATATATATATATATATATATATATATATAGGACTAGGTGTAGGTATATATATATATATATATATATATATATATATATATATATACACAATACGTATATGCGATACAAGGATGTGATATGATACACGGGGATGAAACAATATAACTGGGCTTGATGCCGTGATTCTAGGCTTTACGGTCGTGTTATGATGTTAGCGGATCATTAGGAAATGAGATAATGAATAGGTATACATATATAATAAAGGGTAGTGATGATATTGAAGTATATGAAACTCTAAAATAGAACCCGGACCGTAACTTGTGCCTGAAATTCTGATATGATATCATATAGGTGTGACTTGATTACGACATCATATAGGTGTGACTTGATTTCGATATCATATATGTGTGACTTGATTACGATATCATATAGGTGTGACTTGATTACGATATGATCTAAGTGTGACTTAATCACAATATGATACATATGACATGATATTTCTGAGGATAAATTAACGATGTATATTTATGCTGACAATGATATATGATTGATGTATGCGATTACAGTATAGCACCTTGATCTTGACATGTGTTGATGATGATATTATACGAGTGATGAGACACGTAGGTGATACTTGACCCGTACCCCGATATTGGGATGCCATACGATGGATTTTACCGTACGAGGCATAGATATGATGACTGATCCGCACTCTTGATTCGAGGAAGCCGTACTACGTACGTGAAACTACTGTAGGGTTCCTAGGCACCCTAATGAGGTCTCACAAGGTATCAACCATGCCAACTTCAAATTTAAACGGTGCCGAGAAACCCTAGAACGGATCGTTGGCTAGATTTCTAGGCGAAAAAGAAACTAGTTAACAACTTAACTAGAGTTTAAACAGAAATACAACCTTTGTAGATCCGGTGCTCCACCTCCATAGCTCCGCAACGAAGTCCCCTCGCTGTCCAAGACAAATCCCGGGCTCTAGCGTCGGCTTCATCGGAGAATAGGCGAGCTAGGTCGTCGATGTCCATGCCGAAGATGATCTACGTCGAGGCATCGCTAGATCAAGCTCCACCTTCACCAAGCCATGATAACTTGTGAAGGAAACACCCTATACTACTTGGCAAGAGGTAGAGAATGAAGAAATAGGAGGTGGGTTCACTTTAGATTTGGATTTCTCACTCTTTTTCATCACTTGCCATTGATGGAGGCAAGCTTTCTTCACTTGAAGAAATGAAGAAGAAGAAGAAATAATGTTATGATAAGTTAATTAAAATTGAATAGAAAAACAATACTTATCATAATATTAACTATAGTTATGTGTAGAGAATTGACCAAGGTTAAAGGAATGGTTAGGGTTAAGCATGAAGACAAGAATGGTTACGAAGTCAAAGCTTCATGAAGCTTCAACTAAACTACAAAACTAGCAACCATTCTTTTCTCATCTATTCAAAATAAATAAATAAATAAGTAAGAAAAGAAAACCCTAATCATTAGTTTAACCATGGCTTAATTCATTACACTTAACTATAGTTAAACATGTATCATCAAACATGATACAATCAAGTGCACAAAAGTATATCACATATACAATGTGAACATCCGAGTGAGAATATCCATTTAAAGTGAACCAATACTAGTTAATGCAAAGTAATATATCAAATATATAATTATACATTAAATCATTAAATCAACACTTGATTCAATGATCCGGTCATATCGCATATAACCGACTAGTATCCAATGTATCGGCTTATCGAATCAACCCTCGATTCGATAACTAGGTTATATCGCATATAACCATTCGATACATTCATCGCGAGAATGGAATACGGTATCACATACACGCATTATTCTTGGTCCCGCACATATCTCATATGCGCTCCTATTTCGTTTCGCTTGAGCCAGGAAACCTCTGTGTAGGACTCTAAAGACTCGTCAATACGCCGGCAGCGGATGATGATCATATCAAATACCCACAAGCCGCAAGCGGTCTGCTAAACGTAACGGCCACCCGGGTATTGAGCGATCAGAAGATCGACGAGCAAGCCCGCTCACACTCCAGTGAATCCAACCAGTAACACTACCGTACAGTCCGGTCTGTTCGTCTGATATGTCGCATATCTCGCCTAGGGGTGGTAAACGTCAGACCCTAATAGCTCGATAAGTCGTGTCGATATGAGGTCTATAACTGTTCGAGAAACTACTGGTAACACTTACCAGTAAATCTCAGCAACCCTGGCCAGGGATTTCCTGTTATAGCCAATCAAACACAGCGCAACATCAACTCCCTATACCGGGAGAGACGAATCCCCTCCTATCGCTCATTGCCTACATATGACTCGGGACTGTACCCAAAAACCACCATTTTGCACGCCCTCTTGGACGTGGTAAGATGGAAATCAAAGCACAGTGGGAACCACACAAGACTCTATGACGATCTCGGGTCAACAGACTACTCTGTACCAGTGTCACCAGAGAACTGCCATCTGACGTGAGGTATAATACCATCTGGGAGTTCTCGGCGAGTCCGTCCAGTGTACCCAGTCTCTACTGAGCACCCGTATATCATCTCTGATGTCAAAGACCAATGGATATGGGATCATCCATCGCCCATCTGTATGGGTCGAGAAGGTATACGCTAGTCTACTCTGGTATATCGATGCCCCATCTCGATACACCCACGACTAGGGACTTTGAAGGATGTACTTATGGACTACCATGTCCCCACTAGTATGATCCGCATCATAGTCCAGGTAGTCAAGCACACATCCTAAGGGCTTTACCAACATGTAACAGAGAGACTATCAGTGTACACGTTAAGGTAAAGATCAACCAGATAGCATACTATCATGTCGAGCAAGAAAGTCCTCCCTATATATGTCCCAGCATCCACTACAATATACATCCTATGTATAGTAATGGCCTCTAGGGCATACATATAACTAACAATCTCCCACTTGCACTAGGGCCATCTGATAGCAGTGGTTGCAGTATCTCATACTCAACCATCCCATAAAAGTCTCTCTCTGGGAACAGGCCTTGTGAGTGGATCCGCTGTGTTGTCCTCTGAGTCTACTCTTCTAACCTCGATCTCCCTGGAGATCAACCATCTCCATGATCAGGTGACACTGCCTTAGAATATGTCTGGATCACTGATGGGACCGGCGTTCCTTGGCATAAGCCATAACTCCATTGTCACACAATAGGAGGAACAAAGTTCATCTTATGAACTAATATACACCCAGACTGCTTCTTTGGTAGCATCTTAAGTAGCGATGTATCCTGCCTTTATCGTCTAGTATGTCACGGTGTCTAGCTTGGAACTCTTCCAACATACCGTCCCTTTACTGAGGGTAAAGACAATGCCTGTGACTGACACTCAGTCATCATTATCACCCTGGAACACTTCCAGTGATTCTCCCCAGGATCAACTGATACCATCTCACTACAACTAGTGAGTATCCTAACATCTATTTAGATCTATCTCATAGATCCAAAACCCAGGATTTAGGAGGTATCACTTTGATCCTATATGGAGAATCATGGTGATAAGCGGAGATTGATCGAGCGTAGCATAGGAAACTCCTTCCCTATCAAGAGTATGTCATCCACGTACTCTACGAGGATCGTCACCATACTCCCTACTACCTTTTTGTATATACAAGGTTCATCTACCATTTTGATGATGTCAACTTCTTTGACTAACACATCAAAATAGACGTTCCAACTCCGCGATGCCTGCTTTATCCTATAAAGCATCTTGCACACGTTTCCGCTGCTCCCACTGTCTACGAGGCCCTCTGGCTGTGTACTTATAGACGCATTCTTCTAAAATATCATTTAGAAAAGCAGTCATGACACCCAACCGCCAGATATCGTAATCATGGTATGTAGCCGTGGCAAGTAGTATCTGGATGGACTTAAGCATAGGTACTGGAAAAGGTTTCATCATTATCCACGCCTAGTCGATGACGAAAACCTTTAACTAGTCTAGCTTTGAAAGTCTCAACTTTTCCAAGTACACCAAGTAATCTTCTCAAGATTTACTTGCTCCTGATGGGGATTTAACCCTTCAGATATAGCAACTAAAGTCCATACTTTGTTGGTGTATAAGGATTCCATCTCAGATCACTAAGCATCCAGCCATTCTTACAGAGTCTTACTCTCGATGGCCAACTCGAAACTAGTTGGGTCATCATCTCATGATGCAATCCTCGCTCCCACTGTCATAGAGAAATCGAAGTATCTCTCAGGTGGGTGAGGAACCCTACTAGATCGGCAGAGAGGCTGAGGTTCATTGGTAACTATTGAATCCTTTGGTTCTATCAAATCATCAGCTGTAGTTTGTATAGCTGGAACCTTTCCAGTTCTACATTACAGACCTTGCCTCGAGCTTGTCCGGATTTTGCTTTCAGACATAGGCCGGACAACTCCAAATCTTAACTAACTTAAGATATGGGCGCTTCCCTTTCCATATCACATATGAAATGGTAGGCAACTAATTTGACTGGAACCCTATTCAATAGGTATGCAGCTTCTCAAGTGCATAACTCCCAAAAGGAAATAGGTAACTCAGTAGTACTCATCATAGAGGACACCATATCAAATAGGGTGTATCTGCTCCACCCCGATATACCATCTTGCAATGGTGTATACGGAGGAGTAATGCTGAGAGAGAATCTTATTCTCCTTTAGAACAATCCAGGAATTCCGTGCTCAAGTATTCTCCTCCTTGATCTCATCACAGGACATAATACTTATACCCGTATTGGTTCTCTACTTCTAACTTATATTCTGTGAATATCTCAAAAGGTTCGGACTTGTGTTTCAACAGGAACATATGTCTGAATCTTAAGAGATTATCAGAGAATGTAATGAAGTACAAAGAACTGATCTTGGCATGTGTAGACAGGGGACCTTTATACATCAACATGTATCATCCCAAGAGTTCACTAACTCTTTCTCTGTTTCCAATAAACAGAGCTATGGTCATCTTATCTTTGTGACATGACTGGCGAGTTTCATAAGATGTAAATTCAAACCGATTTAAATATGCATCTATATGTAACTCTAGCTAGTCGGGTCACATTGATCTGACCTAGTCTACAATACCTCAAGTAGGATTCGTTCATATCTGAACTCTTCCTCTTGTGTGTGTTCCGTATACTAAAGAACTGTCGTTTGATTTAGAACATCAACGCTTTTAGATAACGTTCCTGATCCGATCAACTTTTGATATAGGAAATGTTCAAAACATTATCCAACAATACAAAATTTTATCATTTCTTTACTAATAAAGAGACTGATATGATTTTGTATATCAGGTTCGGTATCTAACAACATTCGTTCAGAATCAATGTATTGGTAATACAGGATGACAGTGACCAACAGACTTGGCTGCAACACTTGCCCCGTTTTCTGCCTCATGAAACTTATCACCCGTTCTCAGTTCTCTACCTTTCTGTAGCCCTATGTAACATATTACATATCTGGGATCCTGATCTGGTATCACATACCCAGGACGTAAAGGATACTGAGAAACGGTTCTCTGTAATGAACGCACCCGAAGATGATGCATCAGCATGCACTCTCTTCGTTTGGGCGGCACGGGAATTCTGGTAATCCCCAATTTCCTTCTCTGTCTTATAACAATTATAAGTTGGAGTGGGACCAACGTTCCCCAGCTCAGTATAACAAGCGGGTTCGGTCAATATTCCGAATTATTATCTTGATTAAGGCGTGATATGGTCGCTACCTGGAGAGAGAGAGAAGAAAACACTCAGCGTGCGCTCTTGCAAGAATAGATTGGTTATTATTTTATCTAATCAGTATGGCTCCCACTGCTTTTTATCAAATCTTCCTTCAAACCCTAAAAGGAAAGACTAGCCGGGATTAATTACACACTACAATTTCGCCAATCTTTCAGCCAAGCCAGTGTCGGTACTTTGAGGGAGGTCCCCCGTGCTTTCGCACGAACCTAATTAATGTAAACCTCGTTTTCCCAGAGGCGTAACCCCGTTGACACCTTTCTAGACACCTACTTGATCGGCTAATTGTAATGTATAAAACTCTCCCAGGAGTAACTCTTACTCGCAGCGGGTATCGGGATCTAACTATCTCATAGAAGGTAAGCAATCTCATTGCAAATTTCAACACTTGAAATTCCCGATAATATTTTGCCCCTAGCAGCTATATGACCTTAACATAGTCAACAAATCATAAGTGCTAGTCAAGTTCAACCCGTCATTTCCCGATTGAATTAAACCCACCCGCACGACCCTTAACATAGTCAACAAAGTCGCACGACTACCCTAATCCAATCACATCATATGCTTATGCAGATAAGCACTAATTAGCTACCGCACACTACGCCTTAACATAGTCAATAAACGTAGCACGAATACTAACTAGTACTTATCTGAAATGACGGAGGGCTACGACAGGTTTTTCTGAAAACCTATTGCGTAATGAACTTGATATCGTTGTAGAATCAAATGATTTTAAAATGGAGTGCTTTTGAGGCTTTTCTAGTTTTGCTAAAAGAGTCACTCCCGGTGAAGGGATCGTCGGTCCTTTCCTCGTCGAATGAGGTGCGGGATATATCATATATATCACTGTGCAAAGCAAAAACTCTTAAAAGCAATCAAAAGACAAACCGAGTGTGTAGCATCTGCCAGTTATTGCTAAAGGAGTCACTCCCGGTGAAGGGATCTCGGTCCTTTCGTTATCAAATAAGGTGCAGGATATATCAAATATACCGCTGTGCAAAGCAAGAACTGTAGCTACCTGTTTTATTTTGAAATTCGATTATACAACATCTTAGGTTTCTTTTATTTCATTAATCACATTAATGAAGTCCCATCATTTAAGTACCTAAACATCTCAGATAAATACGACGTACACTTATGCCATCCGCATTCGCCTCGATGTCCCCTCGTGCACCGTTAGGTTAGGTAACTAACGGCAGAGCGGGGCAGGGCTAGCGCGGGTGTAAAACATAAGTAACGCCTATATAATATATCATATATACTATATACTATATACTGTATCTATCACAGAACATCACATGATCACATCACAGATATCGCAGCAGAAGAATCATATGAAATATTGGATATACTAGGACGTCCGTGTTTTCAATACGAGCCAGTATAAAACACGGATTCCACGGTCGTGATGAATAGCCAAACCCACACCCCTAGACCCCTACGAGAGCGGCAAGTAACCCTACCAATTCTAGAGTTAGGAGACCCAGACTCGACTCCTCGAGTTGGTCTCCCACTGGACTCCAGAACCCGGTTACTTGTGCCCTCCTCCTTGGGTCTATCCTAGTGCAGAAAAGTAAATAATATACAAACGGTGACAACTTCCGCAACCTGGAAGCGCCCCAATAAAAGAATATTACATACCAGTTTTTACATGAATTAAAAATGAAAAACACTCATCTCACATAAAAACCCCCGGCTATTCAAACACGACGATCCAATATAACATATCCAGCAACACATAACATCACATGTCATCAACGTAAGTAAATATGCGCATCCCAATTGTCGTTGACATATAGCAACGAAACCGGCGATATCACATATTACACTTACGGTCACAGAAAAGAAAGTGTAAAACTACAACAGTTGGAATCCGCAACCTTCATAGACATCGCATGCCTAATCAAATGAAATACTTAGACATCACATGCCTAACAATTATAAACCCCGCATTTTAGTCTCAAAATCGAAAACTCTTTTCAATATCAAGTCGGGCAATTCAACAAGATTCCCGACATCCTGATCGAATGCTCGTCGCAAACTTTAGTAGGCGGCTGCACCCCCGATACCGTCGACGAAGTGCACCAAGGCGGAACACCGCTACCGCGAGCACCCGAACGGATGCTTTCGGCGACGGGGTTCTCCTACAGTCACTTGGTCGGGGCTATGGAGTGAGGCTGTCTATTAAGTTTACCCGGCGAGTATCCGCGTACGCTACGTGATTGCGACGGACTTTTGATCACATCAAAATTCCGTAGCAACCGATCAAGTGAGACTAAACTGCTACGTTTATAACATTCATTCAGTTATCTCATAACTTCTTGTGAATTCCAATTATTGTATCCCATTCCGGATAAATAGAAAATGTCAAACTTTCCGATCGAACAATCGAACACCCAGGTTTTCCCGATACAGATCAACACATGAAATAAGTCTAACAACATTCAGTTCGTGCCTCAGTACCAACGGTCCAGCCGTAGAAGGGTCAAGCCAACGCCTCACATGTGGCACGCCGTACTGCCCCAAACCCGAAGGTTCAAAGGGCAGTTCAAGACGGTCACATAATCGAGTTAAGGTTTGTTGTCTTCTAGAGGGACCATCGCGTTACTTGCACTACTTAGAACGTCGTTAAACTACGGAAATATCCAGCACTTGGAAATTTTCCGACAGGGGAAAAATCAGGTATTTATATCCGGTCGAACTTTTTAACATATTCTAAAATTTATCCGGAAAGCCTCATAGACAAAATCTGATACTCCGATCGAATATACGAATCCCCAAAACAACCCCAGAAAATTCAACTCTTGAATAAAATATAAAAAATTTCCAGAAGACTCAGCACTATGACATAAGAATTACTGTGCAAGACACGTGGTCTAAATCACCAACATGGCCGCGGAACCGCCGCTAAACCCAGGGTGGGGCCGCGGTTCCGCGGCTCTTTGATTGATTTAGAGCCACGTGCTTCACAGTAACTCATAGGTTTCCCTGCTGAATTTTTTGGAAATTTTTAATTCCCAAAAATCCCTGTTTTTAGAAAAAGGACAGAGAGCATATTTGGAGTTGGGATTTCGGGTCGATCGCACTTCAAACTCCGTCTAGACTTCGCCAAAGGCTCTAGTTAGGCTCTGATACCACTGTAGGGTTCCTAGGCACCCTAATGAGGTCTCATAAGGTATCAACCATGCCAATTTCAAATTTAAACGGTGCCGAGAAACCCTAGAACGGATCGTTGGCTAGATTTCTAGGCGAAAAAGAAACTAGTTAACAACTTAACTAGAGTTTAAACGGAAATACAACCTTTGTAGATCCGGTGCTCCACCTCCATAGCTCCGCAACGAAGTCCCCTCGCTGTCCAAGACAAATCCCGGGCTCTAGCGTCGGCTTCATCGGAGAATAGGCGAGCTAGGTCGTCGATGTCCATGCCGAAGATGATCTACGTCGAGGCATCGCTAGATCAAGCTCCACCTTCACCAAGCCATGATAACTTGTGAAGGAAACACCCTATACAACTTGGCAAGAGGTAGAGGATGAAGAAATAGGAGGTGGGTTCACTTTAGATTTGGATTTCTCACTCTTTTTCATCACTTGCCATTGATGGAGGCAAGCTTTCTTCACTTGAAGAAATGAAGAAGAAGAAGAAATAATGTTATGATAAGTTAATTAAAATTGAATAGAAAAACAATACTTATCATAATATTAACTATAGTTATGTGTAGAGAATTGACCAAGGTTAAAGGAATGGTTAGGGTTAAGCATGAAGACAAGAATGGTTACAAAGTCAAAGCTTCATGAAGCTTCAACTAAACTAAAAAACTAGCAACCATTCTTTTCTCATCTATTCAAAATAAATAAATAAATAAGTAAGAAAAGAAAACCCTAATCATTAGTTTAACCATGGCTTAATTCATTACACTTAACTATAGTTAAACATGTATCATCAAACATGATACAATCAAGTGCACAAAAGTATATCACATATACAATGTGAACATCCGAGTGAGAATATCCATTTAAAGTGAACCAATACTAGTTAATGCAAAGTAATATATCAAATATATAATTATGCATTAAATCATTAAATCAACACTTGATTCAATGATCCGGTCATATCGCATATAACCGACTAGTATCCAATGTATCGGCTTATCGAATCAACCCTCGATTCGATAACTAGGTTATATCGCATATAACCATTTGATACATTCATCGCGAGAATGGAATACGGTATCACATACACGCATTATTCTCGGTCCCGCACATATCTCATATGCGCTCCTATTTCGTTTCGCTTGAGCCAGGTAACCTCTGTGTAGGACTCTAAAGACTCGTCAATACGCCGGCAGCGGATGATGATCATATCAAACACCCACAAGCCGCAAGCGGTCTGCTAAACGTAACGGCCACCCGGGTATTGAGCGATCAGAAGATCGACGAGCAAGCCCGCTCACACTCCAGTGAATCCAACCAGTAACACTACCGTACAGTCCGGTCTGTTCGTCTGATATGTCGCATATCTCGCCTAGGGGTGGTAAACGTCAGACCCCAATAGCTCGATAAGTCGTGTCGATATGAGGTCTATAACTGTTCAAGAAACTACTGGTAACACTTACCAGTAAATCTCAGCAACCCTGGCCAGGGATTTCCTATTATAGCCAATCGAACACAGCGCAACATCAACTCCCTATACCGGGAGAGACGAATCCCCTCCTATCGCTCATTGCCTCCATGTGACTCGGGACTGTACCCAAAAACCACCGTTTTGCACGCCCTCTTGGACGTGGTAAGATGGAAATCAAAGCACAGTGGGAACCACACAAGACTCTATGACGATCTCGGGTCAACAGACTACTCTGTACCAGTGTCACCAGAGAACTGCCATCTGACGTGAGGTATAATACCATCTGGGAGTTCTCGGCGAGTCCGTCCAGTGTACCCAGTCTCTACTGAGCACCCGTATATCATCTCTGATGTCAAACACCAATGGATATGGGATCATCCATCGCCCATCTGTATGGGTCGAGAAGGTATACGCTAGTCTACTATGGTATATCGATACCCCGTCTCGATACACCCACGACTAGGGACTTTGAAGGATGTACTTATGGACTACCATGTCCCCACTAGTATGATCCGCATCATAGTCCAGGTAGTCAAGCACACATCCTAAGGGCTTTACCAACATGTAACAGAGAGACTATCAGTGTACACGTTAAGGTAAAGATCAACCGGATAGCATACTATCATGTCGAGCAAGAAAGTCCTCCCTATATATGTCCCAGCATCCACTACAATATACATCCTATGTATAGTAATGGCCTCTAGGGCATACATATAACTAACAATTGAGACTGGATCGCCGACTATTAGAGATATGGATTCAGACCTTAGGTGGACTCTTATTTCTTATTGACTAGTTTCTTAGGTTTAGTTCCTTAGGAGGTTAGATGGACACTAGTTTAGGCTCGAGTCATATTGTTGTAGTTATACTTATATATCGCAGATGAGTGGTTATTACACATCCGTCTTTACATTCATACCGTAATCATAATGGTGCATGTTCATTCATATGTTTCTATAATCAGAATAAAACTTCGCCTGTTAGGACACCAGCACCATTACCGATGATGCGCATATTCCACACACACTTAGTTGCCGGCTCACACACATCATCATCGGTAATTGCTATGTCACGTACACTTTAGATCATATTATCTTTTATTGATACAATCAGCTAACAGCTAGATCGATATAATATTATGATTACTCTCTGGTGTTAGTATAGACATGGTATTTATTACTTAGACATTTCATGCATTCGCATTTTCATGTTATCATGCAGTATTATGGGGCATATGCCGACACTTATCATATACTTACTCATGATTTTGGGATTTTGGATTTCTATGAGATTTCTGGATTTTTGGGTAAAACCGCAAGAATATATAAAAACTTTTCTCTCTCTCTCTCCTCCTCTCTTTTTAAAACATAAGACGCGGTTTTCTCATGATGTATGTGTCGTTAACCATGAGATTTCATGTTTTCTGTTGGATTTCGAGACCCGATTCGAGGAGTGGATGAACCATTTCGGGTACATGGTGAGCCCGGTATGGTACCCCAGGGCAAGAAGATCGAGTTGTAGACGATGAGCCTGGCAGGGGAAGGACTACCTACCGGTGATATCTGGCGCGGCGGATATCCGGAGGATACCGGCCGTTGTCGTGAGATTTGATGATATGGGCCGATCCGGACTGACGGAGCCCGAGATATTGAGACTTGAGATTTACATGTTTTGTGTCGATGCTTGACACGGATTTCCATGGATTTCATCGATGATATTTCAGATTTCTATACAAATTTACCATGATAAAAGTTAAAGATTTTCTTTATACAGATATATCTAGATTTCAGGATTGATTGATTTACATTCATAGTGCATGCATATTCATTCACACGACATATTATTACTTGAGGCACTGACACGAGCACGGAGTATTTGCATTTACACGTAGTATTTCCCTGCTATTACTAGATGATTGGGATATAGTAGTGTATTATTATGACCTAGGATAGCGTCGTGCATTCGATTTCTTTTCGCAGATATCTTCTACTCACGAGTTGGCAACTCACCCCCGTTGTGCCAAATTTTATTACAGGTTCCATGTACAGGTTTTCCTGGCAGCTTGCTGGCACATCTTTTCATTCAGGGTGATTTGCACGGTAGGTTGGTTCACTTATATCTGGACCGCCATTGTACCTTTATTATTTCATTTGTATCTAGAAAGCTCCATCAACCAAACTTGTATTACTTGATAGTTTACTGGATCAGTTGTTTATTTAGACCTTAGAGCCGCGCTTGTATTATTATGATATTTGGTGGTTTTGTTTTCTTTTGAGTTTTGAGCCTCGCCCTTTGGCGTTGTATACTATTGTGCATTGATGTGGTTGTTTCCGCCTTTTGGCGTAGAGTTAGCTCCCCTTTGGGATGCTTTTTATTGTTTGTATATATATTATTCTTGTTTGTACCCGTTTGGGGCCAGTTTTTACAGAGGAAACTCTGCCGAAATTTTTGAGAAAATTGGATGTTGCTTTTAAACTTGTTTTCTACATGTTTTCCTTTTCTTCTTCTTCTTTTATGGTTTAGATTTCTGGGCTTCGGCTTACTTAGATTACGTTGCGCCTCTAGACGCTTCGTAATCTAAGTGCCGGTCACGTTCCGTACTTTCGGGTCGTGATAAAGTTGGTATCAGAGCGCTAGGTTTAACCTTGTATATGTCTAGGGTGACCCTTGGTTGATGGAGTAGGCGACTTAGATAGAGTGACGTACCGTGGGTATGATCCGCGGCATACTTACGATACGCTACTCTTCTTAAGTAGCCTTAGGATGTACATTTGTTTGCACCGTATTTCATTCGTTCCTTTGATCTACCTTCGTCGATATCGGAGGGTGGTTTCTGTTACCACGGGCGCACGGGAAGAGGGAGCTGCGGCTCGAATGCGATAACCATTAAGGTATTGGTTATTCTTGAGGATTGAAGCATTGTTTAGCGTGCGGATGAAGGGTATTCACATGCCGTCCAGACGAAGTTAAAGGGTCTGAACGATTATCAGAAAACCCATTTTCCCAAGTTTAAGGTATTCGGAAGAACATGCAGGTATTTCGATGGACCCTCTAGAAGAATGAAACCCTAACTCGACATAATGACCACGAGAACGCCCTTGAACCTTAGTGTTTACGGCAGTTCCGCGGTGCCATTAGTGAGGCTTGGGTTTGCCCTTCTATGGCTGGACCATCGATGCTGGGGTATGTACCGAATATTTTTAAACTGTACTTGAGTGTTGAGCTCTTGGGGAATTATGGGATTTTGATGGATCAATCGAAAAGTTTAATATAGTCCGGATATCAGGTGAAGGGATCGACTACGTGGGAGACTTTAGATATGAGTATTGTCGTTGGTAGCGCAGTCAGCACACCTATGAAGAGACAAGTTTGAAACCGTCGACACCAGAGGAAAGGGGGAAAGAGGCGCACATTGACGATAGTGTTTACGATTGTGATTTGGTGATTTGAATTTCATATTTTTGTTGATTGGATTTTGGTATTTTGAGGATTTTGTTCTACGATTGGTATTTCTTATGTGTGCATTCATTACATTCTATTCGTGCTTCATATATCAGTTGTATTGATGTTGTTTTGTACATACCCAGTACACTCGATTTGGTTTTATACATTTTGAGATTTTGATTTGATTTCGTGCATATGGGTTACACATGATTTTGACATATGCTTCGACATAGTTTTCATGTATTTTCGTACTGTGATTTCGATTTTGATATTCGGTGTATGTTTTCATGCACCATGTGCACCTGATTGAGATTCTTACGCATATTCGGTGCACCTGATACGATTTGTGCACACCAGATGCACTAAATCGTGGTTTTGTGCAGATTAGATGCATCTGATATTAGAGTCGTGCACGCCCGTTGCACTTGACAGATATTTTTGGTGCACACCTGTTGCACTCGGTTTTGTTTTTGTGTGAATTCGTGGCATCTGTATTTGGTTTCGATTTCAGTGCGCACCGGACGCACATGATATTTTTATGATGTGATTGGGATTGATTTCAGTTTGATCAGTATGTTTTTATAATCATTACTATTGATTTGGTAACCAGGCGGGACGTGTATGTTAAATAAAAGATATATATATATAGCTATTTTTTTAAAATAAACGTCCACTACTTATGCCGTGGCACGTGCATCACACGGCGATTTTCAAAAGGGGTTCTTGCATGCTTCTTTATCCAGATGTTTGGATGATTTTACTATGATGCGCACAATATATAAGTTGTAGTTTTAATGTATATTATGTTGGTTTTCGTATTGGGTTTTGGTATTTTATTTTCGCCATAACTCCGATAATTGTGTTATGCTTGACGGAGTTGATTTTAGTTATGTATTGATAATTTCGGAGCCCCGACGATTTGAATGTTTTGGCTGAATGTTTTAGTAATTGGGGGGTTTTAATTTAAATTCGGGGATCGAATTTCTTAAAGCAGGGAAGATTGTAACATTTTAAAAATAATTAAATAATTAATTAAAAAAATAAAATCGTTTAAGTAATTTTATAATTTTCGGTAAAGTAAAACGTAGTTTTCATAAAACTAAACCGTAATTATTTTTCACAATAAATTTAAAAATACCTATTTTAATTATGTTATTACTAGTAAATGGTGTTTATTTAGCCACTTATAAATTTTTAGTTTAATTAAATATTTTTCCTAAATTAATTATTTTAAATATTAACATAAACTTTATTTATACACTAAATTTGTGTAAATTACAAATTTAAATGGGTTAAATTTGCAAAAATGAACCATTGCATCTTAGAATCAAGTGTGTTTCATGCAAATTTATTTTCAAAATTTTACAATGGTTCTAGACCATTCTAGGTCAAATGTAGTGAAAAAAATAAAGAATTTTTAAATAAATTCATGAAAAGACTTAATTGTGTGATATTTTTGTGAAACCATCTACACTTTTCTTCACCTTTTCTCACTCTCCTCTCTTTTCCTCACCTCATGGCCGGCCTCACCTCCATGGGCAGCCCTAAAATTTTCCCCCATCATTTTTGTATTAAAAATCATCAAAATTCATCAAAAATTCAATAAAAAAACCCATAAAATCCTAATTAATTCCTACCCTCTATTCTTTGCTCATCTTTACATGGATTTTGGAGATGAAAAACATTCATTTTGGTGGCTTATTTTCATATTTGGATTTCATGTTGTGGAGGTATAAATCTTCTTCTTTTGATTTATTGTTATTAGATGTTTCATTTAAGCATAATTAGATTTAATAAATAATTTCTATCTACAAGTTTTAAAATTCAAGTTAGGGTTTATAAAATTAAGTTATGGTTTTTATTAATTAAATAGGGTTATAATAACTAGTTTAACATTTTTAGAAGTGGAAAATCTTGTATGGATGATATATTGTAAATTGTTTATCCAAAATTGTTTAAATTAATCCATTTTGCAAACTAGATTTCTATATATTGTATATATTGGTGAGATAAAATTCCAATTAATGTTTGTAACACTAGATTGTGGTTTTAATGAGGATATTAACTTGTTGGTGGATTAAAAAACTTAAATTGGTTACTAGTTTCTATTGATAATTGAAAAATACTAATAAAAATGCTATTTTTGCTAACTAGATTTTGGAAATTCTTAAATAAATGAGCTTTAAAATCTAAATTATGATTTTATTGTATTATTATCATCATGAATTGTAGTTTAATACATTAATTCATGCAAAATCCAGTTTAGATGTGATATTGTGAAATTTTCCTTAAAAGTATCGAAATCGGGCAAGTTTGCAAACTAGAAATTTCAAACTAATATAAATTAGGGTGTTAAAAATATAGTGATGGTTTATATAGTCTAGTTATGCTAATTAATGAATATTATGACCATTAGTTTCTTTTAAACATCAAGTTTTGAAGTAAAACGGTAAATTGGTGTTTTCAGGTTTTACGGAATCGGACGATTTGATCGATTTTTAGGGTTTCGATGGATTAAATCATGTTTTATATTATAAGTAATGAGTTTTATAACTATGAGTTGTTTGTTGATGCTTATCTCGATCAATCGGTGTTTGTACGCCGATATCGAGCGATATTTGGTTCTTTTGCATGAGCGGGACATAGGTTTTAACCTATACGCGTTTCGTGCGTCGTTTTGATGTTGTCCGTGATTCAGTTTACGATATTATATATGTTTGCGTATAGGTACCCCACACGTGGACTGCGGGCGATGAAGAAGAGGATGGCGACACCGTCTTCGGCAGACAAGGACCAGGTGAGTAGATGTATATCTACGGGAGGAAGTCGGGTGGATGGCGTTTAGCACCCCCGCAAACGTAGAATAGGGATAGTACTTATTGTCATTAGGAAGCCAGACGTGACCTTAGAACTTCGGTGAGTAGGACCCTAGTAGTGACCTTAGGTTGGACTAGATTGATTTAGAAAGACCTTACCCGAGGATGAATATCTTGGAGGAGATTCGTTGGTTTCAGGTATATACACACACGCACACAGTGAGACTCGACGTGGTGTATACGTGTATGTATATTTATATAGGACTAGGTGTAGGTATATATAAATATACACAATACGTATATGCGATACAAGAATGTGATATGATACACGGGGATGAAATAATATAACTGGGCTTGATGCCGTGATTCTTGGCTTTACGGTCGTGTTATGATGTTAGCGGATCATTAGGAAATGAGATAATGAATAGGTATACATAAATAATAAAGGGTGGTGATGATATTGAAGTATATGAAACTCTAAAATAGAACCCGGACCATAACCTATGCCTGAAATTCTGATATGATATCATATCGGTGTGACTTGATTACGACATCATATAGGTGTGACTTGATTTCGATATCATATATGTGTGACTTGATTACGATATCATATAGGTATGACTTGATTACGATATGATCTAAGTGTGACTTAATCACAATATGATACATATGACATGATATTTCTGAGGATAAATTAACGATGTATATTTATGCTGACAATGATATATGATTGATGTATGCGATTACAGTATAGCACCTTGATCTTGACATGTGTTGATGATGATATTATACGAGTGATGAGACACGTAGGTGATACTTGACCCGTACCCCGATATTGGGATGCCGTACGATGGATTTTACCGTACGAGGCATAGATATGATGACTGATCCGCACTCTTGATTCGAGGAAGCCGTACTACGTACGTGACGCTATTGAGGCTGGATCGCCGACTATTAGAGATATGGATTCAGACCTTAGGTGGACTCTTATTTCTTATTGACTAGTTTCTTAGGTTTAGTTCCTTAGGAGGTTAGATGGACACTAGTTTAGGCTCGATTCATATAGTTGTAGTTATACTTGTATATCGCAGATGAGTGGTTATTATACATCCGTCTTTACATTCATACCGTAATCATAATGGTGCATGTTCATTCATATGTTTCTATAATCAGAAAAAAACTTTGCCTGTTAGGACACCAGCACCATTACCGATGATGCGCATATTCCACGCACACTTATTTGCCGGCTCACACACATCATCATCGGTAATTGCTATTTCACGTACACTTTAGATCATATTATCTTTTATTGATACAATCAGCTAACAGCTAGATCGATATAATATTATGATTACTCTCTGGTGTTAGTATAGACATGGTATTTATTACATAGACATTTCATGCATTCGCATTTTCATGTTATCATGCAGTATTATGGGGCATATGCCGACACTTATCATATACTTACTCATGATTTTGGGATTTTGGATTTCTATGAGATTTCTGGATTTTTGGGGAAAACCGCAAGAATATATAAAAACTTCTCTCTCTCTCTCCTCCTCTCTTTTTAAAACATAAGACGCGGTTTTCTCGTGATGTATGTGTCGTCCACCATGAGATTTCATGTTTTCTGTTGGATTTCGAGACCCGATTCGAGGAGTGGATGAACCATCTCGGGTAAATGATGGGCCCGGTATGGTACCCCAGGGCAAGAAGATCGAGTTGTAGACGATGAGCCTGGCAGGGGAAGGACTACCTACCGGTGATATCTGGCGCGGCGGATATCTGGAGGATACCGGCCGTTGTCGTGAGATTTGATGATATGGGCCGATCCGGACTGACGGAGCCCGAGATATTGAGACTTGAGATTTACATGTTTTGTGTCGATACTTGACACGGATTTCCATGGATTTCATCGATGATATTTCAGATTTCTATACAAATTTACCATGATAAAAGTTAAAGATTTTCTTTATACAGATATATCTAGATTTCAGGATTGATTGATTTACATTCATAGTGCATGCATATTCATTCACACGACATATTATTACTTGAGGCACTGACACGAGCACGGAGTATTTGCATTTACACGTAGTATTTCCCTGCTATTACTAGATGATTGGGATATAGTAGTGTATTATTATGACCTAGGATAGTGTCGTGCATTCGATTTCTTTTCGTAGATATTTTCTACTCACGAGTTGGCAACTCACCCCCGTTGTGCCAAATTTTATTACAGGTTCCATGTACAGGTTTTCCTGGCAGCTTGCTGGCACATCTTTTCATTCAGGGTGATTTGTACGGTAGGTTGGTTCACTTGTATCTGGACCGCCATTGTACCTTTATTATTTCATTTGTATCTAGAAAGCTCCATCAACTAAACTTGTATTACTTGATAGTTTACTGGATCAGTTGTTTATTTCGACCTTAGAGCCGCGCTTGTATTATTATGATATTTGGTGGTTTTGTTTTCTTTTGAGTTTTGAGCCTCGCCCTTTGGCGTTGTATACTATTGTGCATTGATGTGGTTGTTTCCGCCTTTTGGCGTAGAGCTAGCTCCCGTTTGGGGATGCTTTTTATTGTTTGTATATATATTATTCTTGTTTGTACCCGTTTGGGGCCAGTTTTTACAGAGGAGTCTCTGCCGAAATTTTTGAGAAAATTGGATGTTGCTTTTAAACTTGTTTTCTACATGTTTTCCTTTTCTTCTTCTTCTTTTCTGGTTTAGATTTCTGGGCTTCGGCTTACGTAGATTACGTTGCGCCTCTAGACACTTCGTAATCTAAGTGCCGGTCATGTTCCGTACTTTCGGGTCGTGACACTAATTAATCACGAAATGACGGGTAGAACTTGACTGGTGCTTATGATTTGTTGACCATAGTTATGTTAGTTATATGTATGCCCTAGAGGTCATTACTATACATAGGATGTATATTGTAGTGGATGCTTGGACATATATAGGGAGGACTTTCTTGCTCGACATGATAGTATGCTATCTGGTTACTCTTTACCTTAACATGTATACTGATTGTCTCTCTGTTACATGTTGGTAAAGCCCTTAAGATGTGTACTTCACTACCTGGACTATGATGCGGATTATACTAGTGGGGACACGGTAGTCCATAAGTATATCCTTCAAGGTCCCTAGTCGTGGGTATATCGAGACGGGGCATCGATATACCAGAGTAGACTAGCGTATACCTTCTCGACCCATACAGATGAGCGATGGATGATCCCATATCCATTGGAGTTTGACATCAGAGATGATATACGGGTGCTCATTGGAGACTGGGTACACTGGACGGACTCGCCGAGAACTCCCAGATGGTATTATACCTTACGTCAGATGGCAGTTCTCTGGTAACACTGGTACAGGTTAATCTGTAGACCCGAGATCGTCATAGAGTCTTGTGTGATTCCCACTGTGCTTTGATTTTCACCTTACCACGTCCAAGAGGGCGTGCAAAAACGTGGTTTTTGGGTACAGTCCCGAGTTACATGGAGGCAATGAGCGATAGGAGGGGTTTCGTCTCTCCCGGTATTGGGGGTTGATGTTTCGCTATGCTCGATTGGTCATAACAGGGAAGTCCCTGGCCTGGGCTGGTTTAGAGATTTACTGGTAAGTGTTACCAGTAGTTTTTCGACCCGTTATGAGCCTCATATCGGCATGACTTATCGGTTATTGGGGTCTGACGTTTACCACCCCTAGACTTGATATGCGACATATCAGACGAGGAGACCGGACTGTACGGTAGTGTTACTGTCAGGCTTTTCGCAGGAGTTGGAGCGGGCTTGCTTGCTGATCTTCTGATTGCTCAATACCCGGGTAGCCGTTACGTCCAGCTAGTACCGCTGACGGCTTGTGGGTACTTGATATGATCATCACCTGCTGTCGGCTTATTGACGAGTCTTTAGAGTCATACATAGAGGTTTTACTTGCTCAGGCAAAACGAAATAGGATCGCATATGTGATATGTGCGGGACCGAGAATAATGCGAGTATGTGATACCGTATTCTATTCTCGCGATGTTTGTGTCGATCGGTTATATGCGATATAACCAAGTTATCGAATCAAGTGTTGATTCGATAAGTCGATACATTGGATGTTAGTCAGTTATATGTGATATAACCGGATTATTAAGTCAAGTATTGATTTAATAATTTAGTGTATAATTGTATATGTGATATACTAATTTACATTAACTAACATTGGTTCACTTAAGCATTTATTTTTCTCACTTGTGCACAACTTAATATATATGTGATATATATTTATTTGTGTGCATTTTTGTATCATGGTTGTTGATACAACTATCATGGGTGTAGAAGACTTATACCATACTTATTATAGTATTAGGTTTTTATATTTAAAGTAATTCTAAAACAAATGGATAATGAGCACAAATGCATGAAGCTTCATGAAGCTTATGTTGCATTTGACTTAGTCCACTAGTTTTGTTTTACTTAAGATATTAGTTAACCTAACCACTATGATTACCCATGGTAATGTCTCTACATGAGTTAGTATATGATACTCACTCACCATGGTTAGCTCATTCTCTCTCTTGATTATTTTTTATATTCATTTTGAGCTCATCTTCTTTTTCCTCAAAATTTCTTTCTAGGGTTTGAAATAGAGAAAGAATCAAAGTGAGAAAAGAAATTCTAAACTGTACCCATTTCCTATCTCACCATCCTCTACTAGACTAGAACTTTAGTTTAGGGTGTTTGCTTCACTAATTCTATGGTTAGTGAAGTAGAAGCTTGAGTTCGTATTCCCTCGACATAGATCATCTTCGGCCTCGAAGACTTCAAGCAATTCCGTTGCCTCTTCTCATGGAGCCGTACTAGAGTCCGGGTGTTCGATGATCGTAGCGAAGGGACCACTACAAGGAGATTAAGAAGTGATGGACTGATCTACAAAGGTTGTTTTTCGTATTCACTTAGTGTTAAAGAGTTTAACTTGCATAGTTTTCGCCTAATCTCTAGTTAAAGATCTTGTTTGGGGTTATTCGGCACGGCTAAAATTTTAATCCGGCATGGTTGATGCCTTGTAGAACCTTCTTAGAGTGCCTAATAACCCTATAGTGGTATCAGAGCCTAGCTAGAGCATTAGGCGATGTGTTTACGAAGTTAAAACTCCGATCGAACTCCGACATGACATAGTTGACCCCCTCTCTGGAAATTTTTTGAAATCTGGGATTTTTCTGAATTAAAAATACCTAAAAAATTCAGCAGGGTTTTCTAAGAATAACTGTGCAAAACGAGCACCTAACTCGTACGGACCGCCGCGGATCCGCGGCAATATCCTGCTTGTGCCGTGGATCCGCGGCCGTACAGTGACATGTTGCTTTTGTGTTTGTACAGTAATGTTTACTTCTGTTATTGGATCTGTATGGGTATTTTTAATCTGACTCAAGTGTTGAGCATTCTGGGGTTTATTCTGTAATCGTTGATTCGATCGGAATATTTAATTTCGTCGTGTTTTCCGGATATTTAGAAACTGTTAAAAAGTTCGAACGGATATCAATAGCTCACTTTTTCCCGACCCGGAAAATTTCCAAGTGTTGGATTTTTCCGTAAGTTTAAGAACGTTCTAGATCGTGCAAGTTACGCGATGGACCCTCTAGAAGACAACAAACCTTAACTCGATTATGTGACCGTCTTGAACTGCATTTTGAACCTTAGGGTTTGGGGCAGTACGGCATGCCATATGTGAGGCGTTGGCTTGACCCTTCTACGGCTGGACCATTGGTACTGTGGCATGTGATGGATGTTTTTAAACCCCCCTTAAGTGTTGAGAACTATTTGGGAAAACTTGGGTATTTGATTATTCGATCGGAAAGTTTAATATTGTCTATTTATCTGGAATGTGATACAATATTTGGAATCCACAAGTAGTTATGAGATAACTAATTTGAATGTTATAAACATAGCAGTTTAGTCTCAAATGATCGGTTGCCACGGGATTTTGATGCGATCAAAAGTCCGTTGCAATCACGTAGCGTATGCGGATATTCGCCGGGTAAACTTAATAGACAGCCACGCCCCAAAGCCCCGACCAAGTGACTGTAGGAGAACCCCGTCGCCAAAAGCATCCGTTTGGGTGCTCGCGGCAGTGGTGTTCCGCCTTAGTGCACTTCGTCGACGACATCCGGGGGTGCGGCCGTCTACTAAAGTTTGCGATGAGCATTCGATCAAATATCGCGAATCTTGTTGAATTGCCCGACTTAGTATTGAAAAGAGTTTTCAATAAAGAGACTAAAATGCGGGGTTTATAACTGTTAGGCATGCGATGTCTAAGCAGGTTGCGGATTCCAACTGTTGTAGTTTTACACTTTTTTTCTGCGACCGTAAGTGTAATATGTGATATCGCCGGTTTCGTTGTTATATGTCAACGACAATTGGGATGCGCATATTTACTAACGTTGATGACATGTGATGTTATGTGTTGCTGGATATGTTATATTGGATCGTCACGTTTTGAATAGCCAAGGGTTTTATGTGAGATGAGTGTTTTTATTTTCATTCATGTAAAATTAAATGTATGTAATATTCTTTTATTGGGGCACTTCCGGGTTGAGGTTGCTGTCACCATTTGTATATTATTTACTTTTCCGCATTAGGTAGACCCAAGGAGGAGAGCATAAGTAACCGGTTTCTAGAGTCCAGTCGGAGACCAACTCGAGGAGTCGAGTCCGGGTCTCCTAACTCTAGAATTGGTAAGGTTGGTTGCCACTCTCGTAGGGGTCTAGGGATGTGGGTTTGGCTATTCATCGCGACCGTAGAATCCGTGTTTAGAGGCTCAAAATAAAACACGGACGTCCTAGCATATCCAATGTTTCATATGTTTCTTCTGCTGCGATATCTGTGATGTGATCATTTAATATGTTGTGATAGATACTGTATATAGTATATATGATATATTATATAGACATTACTTATGTTTTACACCCGCGCTAGACCTGCCCCGCTCTGCCGTTAGTTACCTAACCTAACGGTGCACGAGGGGACATCGAGGCGAATGCGGATGGCATAAGTGTACTGTAGGGTTCCTAGGCACGCTAGTGAGGTCTCCCAAGCCATCAACCATGGCAATTTCAAAATTATGGTGCCTACAAACCCTAGTGTACGGATCGATAACTAGATGTCTAGGCGAACAATGAACTAGTTAACAAATTAACTAATGAGAATACGGAAATACAACCTTTGTAGATCCGGTCCTCCACCTCCACGGCTCCGCAACGAGGTCGTCTCCGCTGTCCAAATCAAATCCGGGCTCTAGAGTCGGCTTCGTCGAAGAATGGGCAAGCTAGGTCGTCGATGTCCATGCCGAAGATGATCTACGTCGAAGCATCGCAAGATCAAGCTCTCACTTCACCAAGTCATGAAACTTGTGAAGGAAACACACTCTACTACTTGGCAAGAGGTAGAGGATGAAGAAATAGGAAGTGGGTTAACTTTAGTTTTGGATTTCTCACTCTTTTCCAACAATCACCATTGATGGACTTCAAGCTTCTTCACTTGAAGCAAGGAAGAAGAAGAAGAAAGCTTATGATAAGTTAAAAGAATAATCAAAGAAAAATGAATTCTTATCATAATATAACCATGGTTATGTGTAGAGATTTAACTAGGGTTAATTCAAATGGTTAGGTTAAGCATGAGATAAGAATGGTGGACAAAGTCAAAGGTTCATGAATCTTCATGAAAAAAACAAAGAAAGCCTCCATTCTTCTCATTTCATTTTCCAAAAAGAAAACAAATAAATAAATAAATAAATAGATATGAAAAACAAAACCCTAACCATGGTTTAATCTTTACACAAACTCAAGTTAGCATGCATCATCAAACATGATACATACAAGTGCACAAAAACATATCGCATATGCAATGCGCACGAACCAAGTGAGAAAATCCGTCTAAAGTGAACCGATACTAGTTAATGCAAAGTAATATATCAAATATATAATTATACATTAAATCATTAAATCAACACTTGATTCAATGATCCGGTCATGCGCACATAACCGACTGGTATCATTAGTAACATCTTATCGAATCAACACTTGATCCGATAACCCGGCTATATCGCATATAACCGATCAATGTCACATCGCGAGAATCGAATACAGTATCACATACTCGTATTATTCTCGGTCCCGCACATATCTCATATGCGCTCCTATTTCGTTTCGCTTGAGCCAGGAAACCTCTGTGTAGGACTCTAAAGACTCGTCAATACGCCGGCAGCAGATGATGATCATATCAAACACCCACAAGCCGCAAGCGGTCTGCTAAACGTAACGGCCACCCGGGTATTGAGCGATCTGAAGATCGACGAGCAAGCCCGCTCACACTCCAGTGAATCCGACCAGTAACACTACCGTACAGTCCGGTCTGATCGTCTGATATGTCGCATATCTCGCCTAGGTGTGGTAAACGTCAGACCCCAATAGCTCAATAAGTCGTGTCGATATGAGGTCTATAACTGTTCGAGAAACTACTGGTAACACTTACCAGTAAATCTCAGCAACCCTGGCCATGAATTTCCTGTTATAGCTAATCGAACACAGCACAACATCAACTCCCTATACCGGGAGAGACGAATCCCCTCCTATCGCTCATTGCCTCCATGTGACTCGGGACTGTACCCAAAAACCACCGTTTTGCACGACCTCTTGGACGTGGTAAGATGGAAATCAAAGCACAGTGGGAACCACACAAGACTCTATGACGATCTCGGGTCAACAGACTACTCTGTACCAGTGTCACCAGAGAACTGCCATCTGACGTGAGGTATAATACCATCTGGGAGTTCTCGGCGAGTCCGTCCAGTGTACCCAGTCTCTACTGAGCACCCGTATATCTCCTCTGATGTCAAACACCGATGGATATGGGATCATCCATCGCCCATCTGTATGGGTCGAGAAGGTATACGCTAGTCTACTCTGGTATATCGATGCCCCGTCTCGATACACCCACGACTAGGGACTTTGAAGGATGTACTTATGGACTACCATGTCCCCACTAGTATGATCCGCATCATAGTCCAGATAGTCAAGTACAGATCCTAAGGGCTTTACCAACATGTAACAGAGAGACAATCAGTATACACGTTAAGGTAAAGGGTAACCAGATAGCATACTATCATGTCGAGCAAGAAAGTCCTCCCTATATATGTCCCAGCATCCACTACAATATACATCCTATGTACAGTAATGGCCTCTAGGGCATACATATAACTAACAATCTCCCACTTGCACTAGGGCCATCTGTAGCAGTGGTTTGAAGTATCTCATACTCAACCATCCCATAAAAGTCTCTCTCTGGGAACAGGCCTTTGTGAGTGGATCCGCTGCGTTGTCCTCTGAGTCTACTCTCCTAAGCTCGATCTCCCTGGAGATCAACCATCTCCATGATCAAGTGATACTGCCTTAGAATATGTCTGGATCACTGATGGGACGGACGTTCCTTGGCATAAGCCACAACTCCATTATCTCACAATGGTGGGAACGTAGTTCATCTCATGAACCAATATACACCCAAACAGTCTCTTTGGTAGCATCTTAAGTAGCGATGTATCCTGCCTTTATCGTCTAGTATGCCACGGTATCTAGCTTGGAACTCTTCCAACATACCGTCCCTTTACTGAGGGTAAAGACAATACCTGCGACTGACATTCAGTCGTCCTTATCACCCTGGAACCCTTCCAGTGATTCTCCCCAGGATCATGTATACCATCTCACTTCGACAAGTGAGAATCCTAACATCCATTTAGATCTATCTCATAGATCCAAAATCCAGGAGTTAGTAGGTATCATTATGATCCTATGTGGAGAATCATTGTGATAAATGGAGATTGATCGAGCGTAGCATAGGAAACTCCTTCCCTATCAAGAGTATGTCATCCACGTACTCTACGAGGATCACTACCATACTCCCTACTACCTTTTTGTATATACAAGGTTCATCTACAATTTTGATGATGTCAAACTCTTTGACTAATCCATCAAAACAGATGTTCCAACTCCGCGATGCCTGCTTTATCCTATAAAGCATCTTGCACACGTTTCCGCTGCTCCCACTGTCTACGAAGCCCTCTGGCTGTGTACTTATAGACGCACTCTTCCAAATCATTATTTAGAAAAGCAGTCAAGACACCCAACCACCAGATATCGTAGTCATGGTATGTAGCCGTGGTAAGTAGGATCTGGATGGACTTAAGCATAGTCACTTGAAAAGGTTTCATCATGATCCATGCCTGGTCGATGACGAAAAGCTTTAACAAGTTTAGCTTTGAAAGTCTCAACTCTTCCATGTACACCAAGTAATCTTCTCAAGATATACTTGCTCCTGATGGGGATTTAACCCTTCAGATTTAGCAACCAAAGTCCATACTTTGTTGGTGTATAAGGATTCCATCTCAGATCGCTAAACATCCAGCCATTCTTACAGAGTCTCACTCCTGATGGCCAGCTCGAAACCAGTTGGGTCATCATCTCATGATGCAATCATCGCTCCCACTGTCATAGAGAAACCGAAGTATCTCTCAGGTGGGTGAGGAACCCTACTAGATCGGCGGAGAGGCTGAGGTTCGTTGGAATCTACTGAATCCTTTGGTTCTATCAAATCATCTGCTGTAGTTTGTATAGCTGGAACATTTCCAGTTCTACATAACTGACATTGCCTCGAGCTTGTCCGGATTTTGCTTTCAGACATAGGCCGGTCAACCCTAAATCTTAACTAACTTAAGATATGGGCTCTTCCCTTTCTATATCATATATGAAGCGGTAGGCTACTGATTTGATTCGAACCCTATTCAATAGGTATGCATCTTCTCAAGTGCATAACTCCCAAAAGGAAATAGGTAACTCAGTAGTACTCATCATAGAGCACACCTTATCAAATAGGGTGTGATTGCTCTGCCCCGATATACCATCGTGCTATGGTGTATTCGGAGGAGTAATGCTAAGAGAGAATCTCATTCTCCTTTAGAAAGTTCCAGGATTTCCGTGCTCAAGTATTCTCCTCCTTGATCACATCAAAGGACATAATACTTATACCCGTATTTTGGTTCTGTACTTCTAACTTATATTCTGTGAATATCTCAAAAGGTTCGGACTTGTGTTTCAGCAAAAACATATGTCTGAATCTAAAGAGATCATCAGAGAACGTAATGAAGTATAAAGAACCAGTCCTGGTATGTGTAGACAGGGGACCTTACATACATCAACATGTATCATCCCAAGAGTTTACTAACTCTTTCTCTGTTTCCAATAAACGGAGCTATGGTCATCTTATCTTTGTGACATGACTGGCGAATTTCACAAGATGTAAATTCAAACTAATTTAAATATGCATCTATATGTAACTCTAGCCAGTCGGGTCGCATTGATCTGACCTAGTCTACTATACCTCAAGAAGGATTCGTTCATTTCTGAACTCTTCCTCTTGTGTGTGTTCTGTATACTAAGAACTGTAGTTTGATTTAGAACATTAATGCTTTTAGATAACGTGCCTGAACCGATCAACTTTTGATATAGGAAATGTTCAAAATATTGTCCAACAATACAAAATTATATCCTTTCTTTACTAATAAAGAGACTGATATGATTTTGTATATCAGGTTCGGTATCTAATAACATTCGTTCAGAATCAATGTATTGTAATACAGGGTGACAGTGACCGACAGACTTGGCTGCAACACTTGCCCCGTTTTCTGCCTCATGAAACTTATCACCCGTTCTCAGTTCTCTACCTATCTGTAGCCCTATGTAACAAATTACATATCTGGGATCCTGATCTGGTATCACATACCCAGGACGTAAAGGATACTGAGAAACAGTTCTTTGTAATGAACACACCCGAAGATGATGCATCAGCATGCACTCTCTTCGTTTGGGCGGCACGGGAATTCTGGTAATCCCCAATTTCCTGCTCTGTCTCATAACAATTATAAGTTGGAGCGGGACCAACGTTCCCCAGCTCAGTATAACAAGCGGGTTCGGTCAATATTCCGTATTATTATCTTGATTAAGGCGTGATAGGGTCGCTACCTGGAGAGAGAGAGAAGAAAACACTCAGCGTGCGCTCTGTCAAGAATAGATTGGTTATTATTTTATCTAATCAGGATGGTTCCCACTGCTTTTTATCAAATCTTCCTTCAAACCCTAAAAGGAAAGACTAGCCGGGATTAATTACACACTACAAGTTCGCCAATCTTTCAGCCAGGCCAGTGTCGGTACTTTGAGGGAGGTCCCCCGTGCTTTCGCACGAACCTAATTAATGTAAACCTCGTTTTCCCAGAGGCGTAACCTCGTTGACACCTTTCTAGACACCTACTTGATCGGCTAATTGTAATGTATAAAACTCTCCCAGGAGTAACACTTACTCGCAGCGGGTATCGGGATCCAACTATCTCATAGAAGGTATGCAATCTCATTGCAAATTTCAACACTTGAAATTCCCGATAATATTTTGCCCCTAGCACCCTATGACCTTGACGGAGGTCAACAAACCATAGGCTACTAGTCAAGTTCAACCCGTCATTTCTTGATCGAATTAAACCCACCCGCACGACCCTTGACGGAGGTCAACAAGGCCGCACGACTACCCTAACTCAATCTGCATCATATGCATAAGCAGATAAATACTGGTTAGCTACCGCACACTGCGCCTTGACGGAGGTCAACAAACGCAGCACGAATACTAAACAGGATTTATCTGAAATGACGGAGGGCTACGACAGGTTTTTCTGAAAACCTATTGCGTAATGAACTTGATATCGTTGTAGGATCGAATGGATTTAAAAATGGAGTGCTTTTGAGGCTTTTCTAGTTTTGCTAAAGGAGTCACACCCGGTGAAGGGATCGTCGGTCCTTTCCTCGTCGAATGAGGTGCGGGATATATCATATATATCACTGTGCAAAGCAAAAACTCTTAAAAGCAATCAAAAGACAAACCGAGTGTGTAGCATCTGCCAGTTATTGCTAAAGGAGTCACTCCCGGTGAAGGGATCTCGGTACTTTCCTCGTCGGATGAGGTGCAGGATATATCACATATACCGCTGTGCAAAGCAAGAACTGTAGCTACCTGTTTTATTTTGAAATTCGATTCTACAACATCTTAGGTTTCTTTTATTTCATTAATCACATTAATGAAGTCCCATCATTTAAGTACCTAATCATCACAGATAAATACGACGTACACTTATGCCATCCGCATTCGCCTCGATGTCCCCTCGTGCACCGTTAGGTTAGGTAACTAACGGCAGAGCGGGGCAGGGCTAGCGCGGGTGTAAAACATAAGTAACATCTATATAATATATCATATATACTATATACTGTATCTATCACAGAACATCACATGATCACATCACAGATATCGCAGCAGAAGAAATATATGAAATATTGGATATACTAGGACGTCCGTGTTTTCAATACGAGCCAGTATAAAACACGGATTCCACGGTCGTGATGAATAGCCAAACCCACACCCCTAGACCCCTACGAGAGCGGCAAGCAACCCTACCAATTCTGGAGTTAGGAGACCCGGACTCGACTCCTCGAGTTGGTCTCCCACTGGACTCCAGAACCCGGTTACTTGTGCCCTCCTCCTTGGGTCTATCCTAGTGCAGAAAAGTAAATAATATACAACAGGTGACTACTTCCGCAACCTGGAAGCGCCCCAATAAAAGAATATTACATACAAGTTTTTACATGAATAAAAATGAAAAACACTTATCTCACATAAAAAACCCCGGCTATTCAAACACGACGATCCAATATAACATATCCAGCAACACATAACATCACATGTCATCAACGTAAGTAAATATGCGCATCCCAATTGTCATTGACATATAGCAACGAAACCGGCGATATCACATATTACACTTACGGTCACAGAAAAGAAAGTGTAAAACTACAACAGTTGGAATCCGCAACCACCTCAGACATCGCATGCCTGACCAAATGAATTCCTTAGACATCGCATGCCTAACAATTATAAACCCCGCATTTTAGTCTCAAAATCGAAAACACTTTTCAATATCAAGTCGGGCAATTCAACAAGATTCCCGACATCCTGATCGAATGCTCGTCGCAAACTTCAGTAGACGGCCGCACCCCTGATACCGTCGACGAAGTGCACCAAGGCGGAACACCGCTACCGCGAGCACCCGAACGGATGCTTTCGGCGACGGGGTTCTCCTACAGTCACTTGGTCGGGGCTATGGAGTGAGGCTGTCTATTAAGTTTACCCGGCGAGTATCCGCGTACGCTACGTGATTGCAACGGACTTTTGATCACATCAAAATTCCGTGGCAACCGATCAAGTGAGACTAAACTGCTACGTTTATAACATTCATTTAGTTATCTCATAACTTTTTGTGAATTCCAATTATTGTATCCCATTCCAGATAAACAGAAAATGTTAAACTTTTCGATCGAACAATCGAACACCCAAGTTTTCCCGATACAGATCAACACATGAAATAAGTCTAACAACATTCAGTTCGTACCTCAGTACCAACGGTCCAGCCGTAGAAGGGTCAAGCCAACGCCTCACATGTGGCACGCCGTACTGCCCCAAACCCGAAGGTTCAAAGGGCAGTTCAAGACGGTCACATAATCGAGTTAAGGTTTGTGTCTTCTAGAGGGACCATCGCGTTACTTGCACTACTTAGAACGTCGTTAAACTACGGAAAATCCAACACTTGGAAATTTCCCGACAGGGGAAAAATTGGGTATTTATATCCGGTCGAACTTTTTAACATATTCTAAAATTTATCCGGAAAGCCACACAGACAAAATTTGATACCCCGATCGAAACATCGAATCCCCAAAACAACTGCAGAAACATTCAACTCTGGAATAAATATTAAAAATTCCCAGAAAATCCAGCATTAATAACTATGAGATACTGTGCAAAAAGTACTAAATAAACATGCCGTACCGCCGCGCAACCGCCGCACGAGGCTAGCTCGTGCCGCGGAAGCGCGGCAAGATGAATGAATTATGGGCACGAATTTCACAGTATATCATATATTAGCCTGCTTATTTTTCTGAATATTTTTAATGTGGAAAAAGACCAGATTTTAAAAATTGGACAGAGAGCATGTTTGAATCGGGGTTTCGGGTTCGTTCGGACTTCGAATTCCGTCTGGACTTCGCCTAAGGCTCTAGCTAGGCTCTGATACCACTGTAGGGTTCCTAGGCACGCTAGTGAGGTCTCCCAAGCCATCAACCATGGCAATTTCAAAATTATGGTGCCTACAAACCCTAGTGTACGGATCGATAACTAGATGTCTAGGCGAACAATGAACTAGTTAACAAATTAACTAATGAGAATACGGAAATACAACCTTTGTAGATCCGGTCCTCCACCTCCATGGCTCCGCAACGAGGTCGTCTCCGCTGTCCAAATCAAATCCGGGCTCTAGAGTCGGCTTCGTCGGAGAATGGGCAAGCTAGGTCGTCGATGTCCATGCCGAAGATGATCTACGTCGAAGCATCGCAAGATCAAGCTCTCACTTCACCAAGTCATGAAACTTGTGAAGGAAACACACTCTACTACTTGGCAAGAGGTAGAGGATGAAGAAATAGGAAGTGGGTTAACTTTAGTTTTGGATTTCTCACTCTTTTCCAACAATCACCATTGATGGACTTCAAGCTTCTTCACTTGAAGCAAGGAAGAAGAAGAAGAAAGCTTATGATAAGTTAAAAGAATAATCAAAGAAAAATGAATTCTTATCATAATATAACCATGGTTATGTGTAGAGATTTAACTAGGGTTAATTCAAATGGTTAGGTTAAGCATGAGATAAGAATGGTGGACAAAGTCAAAGGTTCATGAATCTTCATGAAAAAAACAAAGAAAGCCTCCATTCTTCTCATTTCATTTTCCAAAAAGAAAACAAATAAATAAATAAATAAATAGATATGAAAAACAAAACCCTAACCATGGTTTAATCTTTACACAAACTCAAGTTAGCATGCATCATCAAACATGATACATACAAGTGCACAAAAACATATCGCATATGCAATGCGCACGAACCAAGTGAGAAAATCCGTCTAAAGTGAACCGATACTAGTTAATGCAAAGTAATATATCAAATATATAATTATACATTAAATCATTAAATCAACACTTGATTCAATGATCCGGTCATGCGCACATAACCGACTGGTATCATTAGTAACATCTTATCGAATCAACACTTGATCCGATAACCCGGCTATATCGCATATAACCGATCAATGTCACATCGCGAGAATCGAATACAGTATCACATACTCGTATTATTCTCGGTCCCGCACATATCTCATATGCGCTCCTATTTCGTTTCGCTTGAGCCAGGAAACCTCTGTGTAGGACTCTAAAGACTCGTCAATACGCCGGCAGCAGATGATGATCATATCAAACACCCACAAGCCGCAAGCGGTCTGCTAAACGTAACGGCCACCCGGGTATTGAGCGATCTGAAGATCGACGAGCAAGCCCGCTCACACTCCAGTGAATCCGACCAGTAACACTATCGTACAGTCCGGTCTGATCGTCTGATATGTCGCATATCTCGCCTAGGGGTGGTAAACGTCAGACCCCAATAGCTCAATAAGTCGTGTCGATATGAGGTCTATAACTGTTCGAGAAACTACTGGTAACACTTACCAGTAAATCTCAGCAACCCTGGCCAGGGATTTCCTGTTATAGCCAATCGAACACAGCACAACATCAACTCCCTATACCGGGAGAGACGAATCCCCTCCTATCGCTCATTGCCTCCATGTGACTCGGGACTGTACCCAAAAACCACCGTTTTGCACGCCCTCTTGGACGTGGTAAGATGGAAATCAAAGCACAGTGGGAACCACACAAGACTCTATGACGATCTCGGGTCAACAGACTACTCTGTACCAGTGTCACCAGAGAACTGCCATCTGACGTGAGGTATAATACCATCTGGGAGTTCTCGGCGAGTCCGTCCAGTGTACCCAGTCTCTACTGAGCACCCGTATATCTCCTCTGATGTCAAACACCGATGGATATGGGATCATCCATTGCCCATCTGTATGGGTCGAGAAGGTATACGCTAGTCTACTCTGGTATATCGATGCCCCGTCTCGATACACCCACGACTAGGGACTTTGAAGGATGTACTTATGGACTACCATGTCCCCACTAGTATGATCCGCATCATAGTCCAGGTAGTCAAGTACAGATCCTAAGGGCTTTACCAACATGTAACAGAGAGACAATCAGTATACACGTTAAGGTAAAGGGTAACCAGATAGCATACTATCATGTCGAGCAAGAAAGTCCTCCCTATATATGTCCCAGCATCCACTACAATATACATCCTATGTACAGTAATGGCCTCTAGGGCATACATATAACTAACATGTACGTCGTATTTATCTATGATGTTTAGGTGACTTAAATGATGGGACTTCATTAATATGATTAATGAAAGAAAAGAAACCTAAAAGATGTTGTAGAATTGAATTTTCAAAAACAGGTAGCTACAGTTCTTGCTTTGCATCGCGGTGTTCCTTGTAGAACATCCTGCACCTTATTCGATAAGGAAAAGGCCGAGATCCCTTCATCGGGTGTGACCCCTTTAGCAATGACTGGCAGATGCTACACCCCTCGGTTTGTCTTTTGATTGCTTTTCTAGTTCTTGCTTTGCACAGTGATATATATGATATATCATGCACCTCATTCGACGAGGAAAGAGCCGACGATCCCTTCACCGGGAGTGACCTCTTTAGCGAAACTAGCAAAAGCCTCAAAAACACTCCATTTTAAAATCATTTGATTCTACAACGATATCAAGTTCATTACGCAATAGGTTTTCAGAAAAACCTTTCGTAGCCATCCGTCATTTCAGATAAGTCCTACATAGTATTCATGCTACGTTTGTTGGCCTGCGTCAAGACGTAGTGTGCGGTAGCTAACTAATATTTATCTGCTTATGCATATGATGCAGATTGGATTAGGGTAGTCGTGCGACTTTGTTGGCCTGCGTCAAGGGTCGTGTGGGTGGGTTTAATTCAATCAGGAAATGACAGGTTGAACTTGACTAGCGCACTATGGTTTGTTGGCCTGCGTCAAGGTCATGGGACGCTAGGGGCAAAATATTATCGAGAATTTCAAGTGTTAAAATTTGCAATGAGATTGCATACCTTCTATAAGATAGTTGGATCCCGATACCCGCTGCGAGTAATTGTTACTCCTGGGAGAGTTTTACATATTACAATTAGCTGATCAAGTAGGTGTCTAGAAAAGTATCAACAGGGTTACGCCTTTGGGAAAACGAGGTTTACTTTAATTAGGTCCGTGTGAAAGCACGGGGAACCTCCCTCAAAGTACCGACACTAGCCTGGCTGAAAGATTGGCGAACTTGTAGCGTGTAATTAATCCCGGCTAGTTTTTCCTTTAAGGGTTTGAAGGAAGATTTGATAAAAACAGTGGGAGTCATCCTGATTAGATAAAATAATAACCAATCTGATCTTGCAAGAGCGCACGCAGAGTGTTTTCTTCTCTCTCTCTCCAGGTAGCGACCATGTCACACCTTAATCAAGATAATAATACGGATGTATTGACCGAACCCGCTTGTTATACTGAGCTGGGGAACGTTGGTCCTGCTCTAACTTATAATTGTTATAAGACAGAGCAGGAAATAGGGGATTACCAGAATTCCCGTGCCGCCCAAACGAAGAAAGTGCATGATGATGCATCATCTTTGGGTATATTCATTACAGAGAACTGTTTCTCAATGTCCTTTACGTCCTGGGTATTTGATACCGGATCAGGACCCACATATGTAATATATTACATGGGCTAAAGAAAGGTAGAGAACTGAGAACGGATGATAAGTTTCATGAGACAGAAAACGGTGCAAGTGTTGCAGCCAAGTCTGTTGGTCACTGTCACCCTGTATTACCAGAATACATTGATTCTGAACAAATATTATTAGATACCGAACCTGATATACAAAATCATATCAGTCTCTTTATTTAGATAAAGAAGGATATAATTTTGTATTGTTGGATAATGTTTTGAACATTTCCTAAATCAAGAGTTGATCGGTTCAAGCACGTTATCTAAAACCATTAATGTTCTAAATCAAACTACAGTTCTTAGTATATAGAACACACACAAGAGGAAGAGTTAAAAAATGAACGAATACTTCTTGAGGTATTGTAGACTAGGACATGTCAATGCAACCCGACTAGCTAAGTTACATTGAGATGCATATTTAAATTAGTTTGAATTTACATCTTGTGAAACTTGCCGGTCATGTCACAAAGATAAGATGACCATAGCTCTGTTTATTGGAAACAGAGAAAGAGTTAGTGAACTCTTGGGATGATACATGTTGATATATGAAGGTCCCCTGTTTACACATGCCAAGATCGGTTCTTTGTACTTCATTACATTCTCTGATGATCTCTCAAGATTCAGACATATGTTCATGTTGAAACACAAGTCCGAAACTTTTGAGATATTCACAGAATATAAGTTAGAAGTAGAGAACCAAAATCAGGTATAAGTATTATGTCCTTTGATAAGATCAAGGAGGAGAATACTTGAGCACGGGATTCCTGGACTATTCTAAAAGAGAATGAGATTCTCTCTCAGCATTACTCCTCCGTATACACCACAGCATGTCGGTGTATCGGGGCGGAGCAAACACACCCTATTTAATATGGTGCGCTCTATGATGAGTACTACTGAGTTTCCTATTTCCTTATAGGGAGTTATGCACTTATGAAGTTGCATACCTATTGAATAGGGTTCTGATCAAATCAGTTGCCTACCACTTCATATGAGATATGGAAAGGGAAGAGCCCATATCTTAAGTTTGTTAAGATTTGGGGTTGTCCAGCCTATGTCTAAAAGCATAATCCGGACAAGCTCGAGGCAAAGTCAGATCTGTGGAAGTTTGTTGGATATCCCAAGCATTCGTAAGGGAATATCTTCTACCTAACCGAGGAACAAAAATGTTTTGTTTCTCAGCATGCCACCTTTGTGAAAGGGAATTTCTTGTGAAGAAATAAGAGGACATAAGATAGAACTGGAAAGAGTTCCAGCTATACAAACTACAGCTGATGATTCGGTAGAACTAAAGGATTCAATAGTTTTCCAACGAATCTCAGCCTCTCCGCCGATCTAGTAGGTTTCCTCACCCACTTGAGAGATACTTCGGTTTCTCTATGACAGTGGGAGCGAGGATTGCATCATAGGATGATGACCCAACTAGTTTCGAGCTGGCCATTAGGAATAGGACTCTGTAAGAATGGCTGGATGCTTATCGATCTGAGATGGAATCCTTATACACCAACAAAGTATGGACTTTTGTTGCTTTATCTGAAGGGTTAAATCCCCATCAAGAGCAAGTATATCTTGAGAAGATTACTTGGTGTACATGGAAAGGTTGAGACTTTCAAAGCTAGACTTGTTAAAGGTTTGCATCATGGACCAGTAGTGGCTAATGATGAAACCTTTTCTGGGGGCCTATGCTTAAGTCCATCCAGATCCTACTTGCCACGGCTACATACCATGACTACGATATCTGGCGATTGGGTGTCATGACTGCTTTTCTAAATGATGTTTTAGAAGAGAGAGTCTATAAGTATACAGTCAGAGGGCTTCGTATTGTTAGTTGTATGTATGCCCTAGAGGCCAGTATTGTACAGATGATGTATATTATATTGGATGCTTGGACATATATAGAGATGACTTTCTTGCTCGATATGATAGTATGCTATCTGGTTGCTCTTTATCTTAACATGTACACTTGTCTCTTTAAACTGTCTTACAGTTACATGTTGATAAAGCCCTTAGGATGTGTACTTGACAACCTGGACTATGATGCAGATCATACTAATGGGGACATGGTAGTCCATAGGTACATCCTTCAAGGTCCCTAGTCGTGGGTGTATCGAGACGGGGCATCGATATACCAGTGTAGACTAGCGTATACGTTTCTCGACCCATGAGATGGGCGATGGATGATCCCATATCCATTGGTGTTTGACATCAGAGATGGTATACGGGTGCTCAGTAGAGACTGGGTACACTGGACGGACTCGCCGAGAACTCCCAGATGGTATTATACCTCACGTCAGATGGCAATTCTCAGGTGACACTTGTGCAGGTTAGTCTGTAGACCCGAGATCGTCATAGAGTCTTGTGTGATTCCCACTGTGCTTTGATCTCCACCTTACCACGTCCATGAGGGCGTGCAAAACGGTGGTCTTTGGGTACAGTCCCGAGTCACATGGAGGCAATGAGCGATAGGAGGGGTTTCGTCTCTCCCGGTATTGGGGGTTGATGTTGCGCTGTGCTCGATTGGCCGTAACAGGGAAGTCCCTGGCCAGGGCTGATCAGAGATTTGCTGGTAAGTGTTACCAGTAGTTTCTCGACCCGTTATGAGCCTCACATCGGCACGACTTATCGGTTATTGGTGTCTGACGTTTACCACCCCTAGACTTGATATGCGACATATCAGACGAACAGACCGGACTGTACGGTAAGTGTTGCTGGTTGGATTCACAGGAGTGTGAGCGGGCTAGCTCGTCGATCTTCTGATCGCTCAATACCCGGGTGGCCGTTACGTTTAGCAGACCGCTTGCGGCTTGTGGGTGCTTGATATGATCATCACCTGCTACCGGCGTATTGACGAGTCTTTAGAGTCCTACACAGAGGTTTCCTGGCTCAAGCGAAACGTAATAGGAGCGCATATGAGATATGTGTGGGACCGAGAATAATGCGTGTATGTGATACCGTATTTCATTCTCGCGATGAATGTTTCGATTGGTTGTATGCTATATAACCTAGTTATCGAATCAAAGATTGATTCGATAAGTCGATTCATTTGATACTAGTCGGTTATGTGCGACATGACCGGATCATTGAATCAAGTGTTGATTTAATGATTTAATGTATAATTATATATTTGATATATTACTTTGCATTAACTAGTATTGGTTCATTTTAAAAGGATTTTCTCACTTGAAGTGCACATTGTATATGTGATATATTTTGTGTGCACTTGATTGTATCATGTTTGATGATACATACTTACTTGGCTTTGTGCAAAGAATTAAACCATGGTAATGATAATGGTTAGGGTTTTGAGTTATTTACTTATTTATTTATCCATTCTTTTATGAGAAATAGATAAAAGGAAAACAAAATGGTTTCTTTTTATCATGAAGCTTGTTGAAGCTTCATGAAGCTTTGACTAAAGTGACCATTTTGTCTTCATCCTTAACCCTAACCATTCCCACTAACGATGGTCTATTCTCTACACCTAACCAAGGTTAGAAGATGATAAGTATTCATTTTATTATTCTTTTCAAGAATAACTTATCATATTCTATCTTCTTCTTCTTCTTGATCTTCAAGAAAAAGCTTACTAGCTTTAATGGCACTTTGAGTAAAAGAGTGAGAAATCCAATTGTAAAGTGAACCCACCTCCTATTTCTTCACCCTCTACCTCTTGCCAAGTAGTATAGGGTGTTTTCTTCACAAGTTTCACAACTTGGTGAAGTTGGAGCTTGATCTTGTGCAACCTCGACGTAGATCATCTTTGGCATCACAGCCGACGACTAGTCCGCTTATTTTCTCCGATGAAGCCGACGCAAGAGTCCGGGTTTCGAGATGGACAGCGAGGGAACGACTACGTGGAGCTAAGGAAGTGGATAACCGGATCTACAAAGGTTGTAGCTTCTTATCTTTAGTTAAGTTGTTAACTAGTTTAATGTTTCGCCTAAAATTCTAGTTAATGATCCGTATTAGAGTTTCTCGGCACTTGTAAAATTTAAAATTGGCATGGTTGATGCCTTGTGAGACCTCTTGAGAGTGCCTAGGAACCCTACACTGGTATCAGAGCCTAGCTAGAGCCTTAGGCGAAATGTAGACGACGTTTGAAACCCGATCGAACGAAACCCTTAAAACCTAAGTGCTCTCTGGACTTTTTCTAAAAACTGGGTTTTTTCCAGATTAAAAATGCTTAAAAAATTCAGCAGGGAATTATAAGAATTACGGTGCAAAATTTTCAAAATGAAGAGTCCAAAGTGCGGCGGAACCGCGGCAGAAGCCTGGCTTCTGCCGCTGTTCCGCGGCCTGATCATGACGTCATCCTTCCCTGTTTGCACAGTAATTCCTATTTTATTATGCTGAGTTTTCTGGGAATTTTTAAATTGACTCAAGAGTTGAGTGTTCTGGGGTTGCATAGGAAATCGATGATTCAATCGGATTCTCAAGCTTTGTCTATGTGTTTTTCCGGATATTTTGGAATATGTTAAAAAGTTCGACCGGATGTAAATACCCAATCTTTCCCCTGCCGGAAAATATCCAAGTGTTGGATTTTTCTGTGGTTTAAGGACGTTCTGAGTAGGGCAAGTAACGCGATGGTCCCTCTAGAATACAACAAACCTTAACTCGATTATGTGACCGTCTTGAACTGCCCTTTGAACCTTAGGGTTTGAGGCAGTACGGCGTGCCACATGTGAGGCGTTGGCTTGACCCTTCTACGGCTGGACCGTTGGTACTGAGGCATGAAGTGAATATCTTTGAACTTATTTCATGTGTTGAACGGTTTCGGGAAAACTTGGGTGTTCGAATGTTCGATCGGAAAGTTTAATATTTTCTATTTATCCGGAATGGGATACAATAATTGGAATTCACACACAGTTATGAGATAACTGAATGAATATTATAAATCTAGCGGTTTAGTCTCACTTCATATTGAAAAGAGTTTTCGATAATGGGACTAAAATGCGGGGTTTATAAGTGTTAGGCATGCGATGTCTAAAGAGGTTGCGGATTCCAACTGTTGTAGTTTTACACTTTCTTTTCTGTGACCGTAAGTGTAATATATGATATCGCCGGTTTCGTTGCTATATGTCAACGATAATTGGGATGCGCATATTTACTTACGTTGATGACATGTGATGTTATGTGTTGATGGATATGTTATATTGGATTGTCGTGTTTGAATAGTCGGGGGTTTTATGTGAGATGAGTGTTTTTCATTTTCATTCATGTAAAAACTTGTATGTAATATTCTTTTATTGGGGCACTTCCAGGTTGCGGAAGTTGTCACCTTTTGTATATTATTTACTTTTCCGCATTAGGATAGACCCAAGGAGGGGAGCACAAGTAACCGGGTTCTAGGGCCCAGTGGGAGACCATCTCGAGGAGTCGAGTCCGGGTCTCCTAACCCTAGAATTGGTAGGGTTTCTTGCCGCTCTCGTAGGGGTCTAGGGGTGTGGGATTGGCTATTCATCACGACCGTGGAATCCGTGTTTTATACTGGCTCGTATTGAAAACACGGGCGTCCTAGTATATCCAATGTTTCATATGTTTCTTCTGCTGCGATATCTGTGATGTGATCATGTGATGTTCTGTGATAGATACAGTATATAGTATATATGATATATTATATAGACGTTACTTATGTTTTGCATCCGCACCAGCCCTGCCCTGCTCTGTCGTTAGTTACCTAACCTAACGGTGCACGAGGGGACATCCAGGCGAATGCGGATGGCATAAGTGTACGTCATATTTATCTGTGATGTTTAGGTGACTTAAATGATGGGACTTCATTAATGTGATTAATGAAAGAAAAGAAACCTAAGATGTTGTAGAATCAAATTTTAAACAAAACAGGTAGCTACAGTTCTTGCTTTGCATAGCGGTATATATGATATACCCTGCACCTTATTCGATGAGGAAAGGACCGAGATCCCTTCACCGGGAGTGACTCCTTTAGCAATAACTGGCAGATGCTACACACTCGGTTTGACTTTTGATTGCTTCTATAGTTTCTGCTGTGCACAGTGATATATATGATATATCCCGCACCTCATTCGACGAGGAAAGGGCCGACGATCCCTTCACCAGGAGTGACCCCTTTAGCAAAACTAGAAAAGCCTCAAAATCACTCCATTTCAAAACTTCATTTTGATTCTACAACAATATCAAGTTCATTACGCTCATGGTTTTCAAAAAAAACCTGCGTAGCCCTCCGTCATTTCAGATAAGTACTACTTAGTATTCATGCTGCGGTAGTTTGGCCTCCGTCAAGACGTAGTGTATGGTAGCTAACTAGTGCTTATCTGCCAGCATATGATGCGATTGGATTAGGGTATTCGTACGGCGTAGTTTGGCCTCCGTCAAGGGTCATACGGGTGGGTTTAATTCGATCAAGAAATGACGGGTTGAACTTGACTAGCGCCCTGTGGGTAGTTTGGCCTTCGTCAAGGTCACAGGACGCTAGGGGCAAAAGTATTATCGGGAATTTCAAGTGTTGAAATTTGCAATGAGATTGCATACCTTCTATGAGATAGTTGGATCCCGATACCCACTGCGAGTAAGAGTTACTCCTGGGAGAGTTTTACACATTGCAATTAGCTGATCGAGTAGGTGTCTAGAAAGGTGTCAACGGGGTTACGCCTCTGGGAAAACGAGGTTTACATTAATTAGGTTCGTGCGAAAGCATGGGGGACCTCCCTCAAAGTACCGACACTGGCCTGGCTGAAAGACTGGCGAACTTGTAGTGTGTAATTAATCCCGGCTAGTCTTTCCTTTTAGGGTTTGAAGGAAGATTTGATAAAAACCAGTGGGAGCCATCCTGATTAGATAACATAATAACCAATCTGATCTTGCACGAGCTTACGCTAAAGTGTTTTCTTCTCTCTCTCTCCAGGTAGCGACCATGTCATGCCCTAATAAAGATAATAATATGGATGTATTCACCGAACCTGCATGTTATACTGTGCAAGGGAACGTTGAACCCGTTCTATCTTATAAGTGTTATAAGAATGAACAGGAAACAGGAGAATATCTGGATTCTCACACCGCCCAAACGGAGAACATGCATGTTGATGCATCATCTTCGGGTGTGTTTGTCATTGAGAACTTTTTCTCAGTTCACCCTACGTCCTGGGTATTAGATACCGGATCAGGATCCCACATATGTAAGATGTTACATGGGCTGCGGAAAGGTAGAGAACTGGGAAAGGGTGATCATTCCGTTCAAGTTGGGAATGGGGCAAATGTTGCAGCCAAAGCAGTTGGCGAATATCACCTAGTATTACCAAGCGGTGATACACTGATTCTAAATGAATGCTATTATATACCGAACATGATGTGCAACATTATATCAGTTTCTTTATTAAGTAAAGAAGGATATAATTTTGTAGTAAAGGATAATGTTATGAACATATTCCTAGATCAAAAGTTGATTGCATCAGGCTCGATGTATAATGGCATATTCATTCTCAATCAAAATACAGTCCTCAATTTACAAAACACACACAAGAGGAAGAGTTCTGAACTGGACGAATCTTTCTTGTGGCATTATAGACTGGGTCACATCAATGCGACACGACTAGCTAAGTTGCATAAGGATGGATATTTAAATTCGTTTGAATTTTCATCTTATGACACTTGCCAGTCATGTCTCAAAGGCAAGATGACCAAAACTCCGTTTACTGGACACGGAGAAAGAGTTACCGAACTCTTGGGACTAATACATAGTGATGTATACGGTCCCATGTCTACACATGCCAGGGATGGTTCTTCGTACTTCATTACATTCACTGACGATCTCTCTAGATTCGGATATGTGTTCCTGATGAAACGCAAATCAGAAGCTTTTGAGAAATTTAGAGAATATAAACAAGAAGTAGAGAACCAAACGAGCAAAAGTATTAAGATCCTTCGATCTGATCAAGGAGGAGAATACTTAAGTAACGAATTCAGAGATTATCTAAAAGAGAATGGGATTCTCTCTCAGCTTACTCCTCCTTATACACCACAGCACAACGGTGTATCGAAGCGGAGAAATCGCACCCTATTAGATATGGTGCGCTCTATGATGAGTGCAGCTGAGTTACCTATTTTCTTCTGGGGATATGCACTGGAGACTGCTGCATACCTATTGAATAGAGTTCCAACCAAATCAGTGCCTACCACTCCATATGAGATATGGAATGGCAAGAGACCATGTCTTAATTTTATTCAGATATGGGGTTGTCCGGCCTATGTTAAAACACAAAATCCGGACAAGCTCGAGGCAAGGTCTGTTCTATGTAAGTTTGTTGGATATCCCAAACATTCGCGAGGGTATATCTTCTACCATTCCGAGGAACAAAAAGTGTTTGTTTCTCGACATTCCACTTTCTTAGAAAAGAGTTTTCTTATGAAACAGACAAGTAGTATTGAGGTAGAACTGGAAGAGGTTCCAGCAACACAAACTGTAACAGAAGACTTGGTAGAACCAGAGGATTCAGTAGAACTCGACGAACCCCAGCCTCTCCGCCGATCTAGTAGGGTATCTCGTCCACCTGAGAAATACTACGGTTTTCTCATTGACGGTGGAAGCGAGGATTGCATCATGGAGGATGATGACCCAACTAGCTTCGAGCAGGCCATCACGAGTAGGGACTCAGTGAAATGGCTGGATGCTATGCGGTCCGAGATGGAATCCATGTACACCAACAAAGTATGGACTTTGGAAGTTGCTCCTGAAGGGGTAAAATCCATTGGGAGCAAGTGGATCTTCAAGAAGAAACTTGGTGTAGATGGGAAAGTGGAGACTTTCAAAGCTAGACTTGTTGCAAAGGGTTTTCGTCAAAGACCAGGTGTGGACTATGATGAAACCTTTTCTCCAGTAGCTATGCTTAAATCCATCCGGATCATGCTTGCCATCGCTGCATATCATGACTACGAAATCTGGCAAATGGATGTTAAGACCGCCTTTCTAAAACGGTGATTTAGAAGAGTGCGTGTACATGGCTCAGCCAGAGGGCTTCGTAGATAGTGGGAGCAGCGCGAAGGTGTGCAAGCTGCTTAAATCCATTTATGGATTAAAGCAAGCATCGCGGAGTTGGAACATCTGCTTTGACGACGTTATCAAAGAGTTTGATTTCGTCAAAAATCCAGATGAACCTTGTATCTACAAGAAGGTAGCAGAGAGTAAGGTTGTCTTCCTCGTATTGTACGTGGACGACATACTCTTGATAGGAAATGATATTCCTATGCTGCAATCGGTCAAGCTCTTCTTATCATAAAGATTCTCAATGAAAGATCTAGGTGATGCCTCCTGCATATTGGTAATTATGATCTATAGAAATAGATCTAAAAGGATATTTGGATTGTCCCAATCCAGGTACATTGACACCATACTAAAGAGGTTTAGTATGGAAGAGTCCAAGCATGGGTTTTTACCCACGATCTCAGGGCTCACTCTCTCTAAAGAGATGTCTCCCAAGAATGATTTGGATAGAGCTCGCATGCAAGGGATACCCTATTTTTCGGCTGTAGGCTCTATCATGTACGCGATGCTATGTACCAGACCCGATGTAGCATACTCACTAAGTGTAGTGAGTAGGTATCAAGCTGATCCTAGAGAGAGTCACTGGACAGCTGTGAAGAGCATTCTCAAGTACTTGCAATGGACTAAAGAGATGCTCTTGGTGTATGGTAACGGAGAACTCCAAGTGGAGTCCTTTACCGATTCAAGCTTCCAGAGTGATAAGGACGACTCTAAGTCGCACTCGGGATTTTTCTTTACCCTTTACGGAGGGGCGGTTAGCTGGAAGAGTTCCAAGCAGGAAACCGTGGCAGACTCGACGATGGAGGCTGAATACATTGCTGCCAACGATGCTGCTAAAGAGGCTGTCTGGATGAAGAAGTTCATTACTGAACTTGGAGTGGTTCCATCCATTGAGCATCCAATACCTTTGTATTGCGATAACAATGGAGCGGTGGCTTTGGCCAAGGAACCTAGGTCCCATCAGCGATCCAGGCATATTCTGAGGCGGTATCACCTGATCCGGGAGATAGTTGATCACCGGGAGATCGAGGTTAGGAGGGTTGACACGAAGAACAACACGGCGGATCCACTCACGAAGGCCATTCCCCAGATACAGTTTGAGAGACTCTTCGGGATGCTCGGTATGCGATACTACAGCAGCTGGTCCTAGTGCAAGTGGGAGATTGTTAGTTGTATGTATGCCCTAGAGGCCAGTATTGTACAGATGATGTATATTATATTGGATGCTTGGACATATATAGAGATGACTTTCTTGCTCGATATGATAGTATGCTATCTGGTTGCTCTTTATCTTAACATGTACACTTGTCTCTTTAAACTGTCTTACAGTTACATGTTGATAAAGCCCTTAGGATGTGTACTTGACTACCTGGACTATGATGCAGATCATACTAATGGGGACATGGTAGTCCATAGGTACATCCTTCAAGGTCCCTAGTCGTGGGTGTATCGAGACGGGGCATCGATATACCAGTGTAGACTAGCGTATACGTTTCTCGACCCATGAGATGGGCGATGGATGATCCCATATCCATTGGTGTTTGACATCAGAGATGGTATACGGGTGCTCAGTAAAGAATGGGTACACTGGACGGACTCGCCGAGAACTCCCAGATGGTATTATACCTCACGTCAGATGGCAGTTCTCAGGTGACACTTATGCAAGTTAGTCTGTAGACCCGAGATCGTCATAGAGTCTTATGTGATTCCTACTGTGCTTTGATCTCCACCTTACCACGTCCATGAAGGCATGCAAAACGGTGGTCTTTGGGTACAGTCCCGAGTCACATGGAGGCAATGAGCGATAGGAGGGGTTTCGTCTCTCCCGGTATTGGGGGTTGATGTTGCGCTGTGCTCGATTGGCCGTAACAGGGAAGTCCCTGGCCAGGGCTGATCAGAGATTTGCTGGTAAGTGTTACCAGTAGTTTCTCGACCCGTTATGAGCCTCACATCGGCACGACTTATCGGTTATTGTGGTCTGACGTTTACCACCCCTAGACTTGATATGCGACATATCAGACGAACAGACCGGACTGTACGGTAAGTGTTGCTAGTTGGACTCACAGGGTATGAGCGGGCTAGCTCGTCGATCATCTGATCGCTCAATACCCGGGTGGTTGTTACGTTTAGCAGACCGCTTGCGGCTTGTGGGTGCTTGATATGATCATCACCTGCTACCGGCGTATTCACGAGTCTTTAGAGTCCTACACAGAGGTTTCCTGGCTCAAGCGAAACGAAATAGGAGCGCATATGAGATATGTGCGGGACCGAGAATAATGCGTGTATGTGATACCGTATTTCATTCTCGCGATGAATGTTTCGATTGGTTGTATGCGATATAACCTAGTTATCGAATCAAAGATTGATTCGATAAGTCGATTCATTTGATACTAGTCGGTTATGTGCGACATGACCGGATCATTGAATCAAGTGTTGATTTAATGATTTAATGTATAATTATATATTTGATATATTACTTTGCATTAACTAGTATTGGTTCATTTTAAAAGGATTTTCTCACTTGAAGTGCACATTGTATATGTGATATATTTTGTGTGCACTTGATTGTATCATGTTTGATGATACATACTTACTTGGCTTTGTGCAAAGAATTAAACCATGGTTATGATAATGGTTAGGGTTTTGAGTTATTTACTTATTTATTTATCCATTCTTTTATGAGAAATAGATAAAAGGAAAACAAAATGGTTTCTTTTTATCATGAAGCTTGTTGAAGCTTCATGAAGCTTTGACTAAAGTGACCATTTTGTCTTCATCCTTAACCCTAACCATTCCCACTAAACATGGTCTATTCTCTGTTGGAGATAGTGCCCTCAGAGTCAATTATTGGATCACAGGCACGTGATTGCAATGATTGAGGGAGGACCTATCCCGGTAGGACAGTCTTACTCGAGATGATAGTATGCTATCTGGTTTATCTTTATCATCGTGTACTGCTTTAGGTGACCTGACATGTCGCTATTACACGTTGATAGAGCCCCTAGGATTCTTGCTTGACGACCAGCAGTATGATGGCGATCATATACGTGGGAGCTGGTAGTCTATAAGCACATCCTTAAAAGGTCCCTAGTCGTGGGAGTTTCGAGACTGGGCATCGATACTCCATTAGTAGACTAGTGTATACAGTCGAGACCCCGACGAGGGGCGGTGGCCGGTCTCACAAGCCACTGGTGTCAGTTGGTTCACCTAAGATGTATACAGGTGCTCATTGGGTTATGAGTACACCGGACAGGACTCGCCGGGAACCTGCTAGTTGGTCTTATACCAGACGTCAGATAGCAGTTCCCAGGTGACATGTGTACAGGTTAGTTCATCGACCTGAGATCGTCATTTGTCTCGTGTGAGTTCCCACTGTGCTTTGATTACTACCCTACCACGGCTCAAAGGAGTCGTGCAAACAGGTTTTAGTTGGGTACAGTCCCGAGCCACAAGGAGGCAGTGAGCGGATCTTCAGGGGTTCGTCTCTCCCGGTATTGGGGGTGAGGTCGCGCTGTGTCTAGGAGAGCCATTACGCAAAGCCCTCGGCCGAGGCAGGAGATTTACTGGTAGGTATTCCAGTAGTATCTCAGGGCGTTCTGGGCTACACTCCGACACGACTTGTACCGCTTTTGGGGGTCTGACTTTTACCAACCCCCTAGGCCCGCCATGCGATACTCATAGACGAACGGACCGGACTGTACGGATATTGTCACTGACAGGCTCAGTTGGGTGTCGGGGTGAGCTTCCTCATCGACGTCCCTTTTGGTCAATAGCTGGTGGCCCGTCACGTATTGGCTTATACCTCTGACGTGCCAGTGGTTAAATCCACAACCATAGTATTGACGAGTCTTTAGAGTCCACCACACTTACAGTTACTCAAGCTTTCGGGCGAAACGCTGTAGAGGCCGTATGGAGATATGGCAGGGTCCGATCAGATACGTGCGGTATTGCACGCATCAGGATCGGACAGTTTTGTACTAGTGGCCGTATAGTTATATGGCAGGGTTCGATCTGATACGTGCGGTATTGCACGGATCAGGATCGAACGGATTTTACTAGCCGGCTTTGGCTTAAGCCGGTCCTAGTTTAGTACAGTGTAGATTTTGTCTCATTGCATTTGTATCCGGTCGGAATACAGATGCGGGTGTGTATGCACAGTATAGGGGTTTTCCTGTAATTTATTACGGGACCAGTTTTCTGGAGTTGCCAGTTTGCATTCCGTTCCGGCCGGTTTTCCTTTGTTCTTTCCCGGCCGGACTTTTCTGATGGAGGGGGTTATTTGCAGTTTTGCAAATAACACTTTGTGGAGGTTTTTCTTGCAAATGACTTATTATGATAACCTTTTTAGATACCATTCATTTCATGCTTTATGAAGATAAGATGTGGATTAGAGTTGATGTGAGTTTGTGATGATTATGTCTTGATGTGGTCACCACTTCCTTTACCCTACACTAACCTCCCTTCATGCTTCATATTATCTCCTCTACCATTCTCATTTAGAATATAAGTTTTTCATAAGAAAAAGAAAGAGAGAAGAAGAAAAAGAAAGAGAGGAAGAACAAGAGAGAGCTTCATTCTTGAGAGTTTCTTTCTTGATCTCTTTTTCATGCTAGAAAAATGCAAGCACCATTTTTCTAATCCTTGTTTCCTCCATCATCTTCAAATGGCAACAAAACCCAAGTGAGACAATCTACTACACATTCTACAGCACATCTTGAGCATGTCGAGTTGCCGGCTTCATGCGCGAGTTGCCTCGGTATTGAGACGGGAGCCCGTAAAAGAAGAAGGCGATGTGGTGCCCTTTCCGGCGAGGAGGCGACGATGTGGAGGCAACACTTTCCGCGGGAGATCGGGACGATGACGAGAAGACCGGAGGACTCGGATCACTCGGTATACTTCTCACCCTATCTCTTGTTTGCTAGCATTAGGTTAATGGTTACGATCCGGGTTTTCATTGTCCGCGGTAGCGCCGGTTTCCGAGTAAGGAAAATTTTTATTCCGCATTTTGGCCTCGAGCAAGAGGCCGGGGCGCTGCCGTGGCGCAACATGGTATCAGAGCCACGCCATTAACCTTACCTAGCTTCGTTTGATGTGTTTGCGTTTCCGATCGACCGAAATTTCCAAAAACCGTATTTTTATTGCACATCAGTTTCTGTCGAATTTTTTTTTGAAGTCCAAAAATTTTTCAGGTGGTTTCAGAATGATGTGCAGGGAAATATAAGAGATCTGATAAAATTTGGTACCCTGATTCCTTTCTTTCACCGCGGAAGCGCGGCCAAAGCCTTGATTTGGCCGCTCTTCCGCCGCGCTTTAAAATCTTTACTGTACCATATTTTTGCAGATTGTCTTGGACATGAAAATGGGGCTTTTGGAATATTAAATTTGGGCCCAGGTTTTCTGTGACTGCTACAGTTTTGATTGGGGGCCCACTTGTTAATTTTTGGTCAATCGGAAAATTTTGAACACATTTTTCACAGTATTTACATTATATCTGCGACCGTGAATGTCACTCGATCGGTAAATCCGGTCTAACTGCTATAGCCCGGTTAGACGGATTTGCGAACGTGACCTTCACGTTGATGTTCTATGTATTTGCTGTGTTGTTGCGGATCGGTCGTGGGGGATAGCCTGGATGCAATGCTAGTACAGTTTTGTTGTATTATGTACATTTGATATTGCGGGGCGAGCGTCCGACATGTGGACTGCCGTCACTGCCTGTTTGTATTATTCTTTTGGGGCACGACCTGGTTGCGGTCGATGTACCCGGTGTATGTATATTTTACTTTCTGTACTAGGGTTGCCCCGCGGTGGGGTGCACGGATAGCCGGGTTCTGGAGGGCAACGGGCCCGCATCTCAGGGCATTGAGACGGAGGGGGCTTCAGTCCAGGATTGGCGGGCTATTCGCCGCACTCGTAGGGGGTACAGGTTGACCCAGGAGGGGTGCCCAAGTTACCGGATTCCGTGAAGTGCTGGGTGGTCCATTCACGGTGCTGAAGGGGGCTACCTCGCTTCAGGTTTTGGCGGGTGACTTGCCGCGCCCGTAGGGGTCTAGGATTTCATTGCACAGGCTATCCACACGACCAGGGGAACGTCGGGTTTCAGCAGCGGCTCTGTGAAACCCGGGGCTTCCAGATATCTGTATTGTTCTGTGATGCTGTACATTTCTGTGATGTTGCTTTTTATTCACGCCTTGAGCGAAATACTATATATTGGTATATATATTAGTAGATGTTGTATATGTTTTACATCCGCGCTAGTCCAGTCCCCGCTCTGCCGTTAGTTAGCTAACCTAACGGGTGATGACGGGACCCAGTGGCGAATGCGGATGGCATATACGTACATCAGTATATTTTCGTTCTTTGTGGTGTGATCATTTGATGGGACTGCGTTGATTCAGATCAATGCAAGATAAACAAACCTATTCTGATGTTGTTGGAACAATTTTTCAAAAAGCTGTTATTGCAAGGACGTTCACTTTTGTTTTGCATCGTGGTATTCATTTGGAATATCCTGCTCCTCAGTCGACGAGGCAAGGGCCGAGATCCCTTCACCGGGAGTGACCCCTTGGACAGAAGTTTGCGTCAGGGCATTAACTTCACTATAGCCGATTACTTTTGCTTTGCATCGTGGTATTCAGTTGGAATATCCTGCACCTCATTCTACGGGGAAAGAGCCGAGATCCCTTCACCGGGAGTGACCTCTTTAGTAAAGGTTTTCGTCACTATATTTTTATAAAAGGCTATGCAGTTCCTTCAACGATATCAAGTTCATTACGTTAAAGGTTTTTCGCCAAAAACCAGCCGTAGCCCTCCGTCATTTCTTACAAGTATTACTTAGTATTCGTGCTGCGTTTGTTGACTGTGTCAAGGCGTAGTGTGCGGTAGCTAAGTAGTGTTTGTTTGCAGCATATTAATGGGATTGGTTAGGACAGTCGTGCGGCCTTGTTGACTGTGTCAAGGGCTCGTACGGGTGGGTTTAATGCAATCCAGGATAATGACGGGCTGAACTTGACTAGGACTCTTTGATTTGTTGACTGTGTCAAGGTCACTTGGGTCCTAGGGGTAAAAATCACATCGGGAGTTTCAAAAGAACTGAAACTTGCCAGGCATGCGCATACCTTCTGGAGTGTGGTGACTTGAGTGGATTCCGTCAAGTTATCATGCGATGATAGTTGGATCCCGATTCCCACTGATGAGTTGGTTTACTCCTCGGGTGATCCCGACTAATTCTTCTTTCAGGTTTGGAGGAGAATTTGAGGTACAGTGGGAGGCTTCCTGATTAGACAAAGTGATAACCATTCTGATCTAGGATAGAGTGCACGCTGAGTGTTTCTTTTCTCTCTCTCTGGCAGCAACCATTGACCCGACCCTAAGACTATGACTCAGTGACCAAGTTGACCGAACCTTCTTAACACTGGCTTTTGGATTGTCAGAGTTGCAGACCTCATTGCCACTCCTACTTTTACCCTTTTCTCCAGGACACCCTGTATTACTACGAACGTCCACTTCCATTGGACAAAACCATCGTATGGTTATATACGAACTCGAAGGATTTCGAGGATGGTTTCTGGTTCTGGAGAAAACGAATAGGATTATTCAGTTGTCTTTTCTTTTCACCTTCTCTCATTGCGAGTACTCCTTGGTTTAGGAGTAGTACACCTATTACGCAAATTGGATAGTCTTCTGCCAAACCATAGGCTGGTGCCGACCGGTAGGGAATGAAGAAAACCAGTTAGCCTAAACGGTGTACAGAAGGTATTAAGTTAAGACAAAGCAAGGGATTAGTAGGAGGGCAAAGTAAATTGCGACTGATATTCACGACCAAACCAAGTATTTCTTCGCCAATCCTAAATCACCTTTGTATTTCTCCAGAACACTCCGTATCACTACGAAGATCCCATTTTATTGGATAATCCATCGTATGGTTATATACGAACTCGAAAGGAACTTGTTCCAGTTCGGGGATGGATTCTGGTTCAGGAGAAATAGGAATTAAGTACATTCAGGTGTCTTTCATCTTCACCTTCTCTCGCATTGCGAGTGTTCCTAGGATTGGGACAGTACACCCTTTATGCCTTTTGGATAGTCTTCTTCCAAACCATAGGCTGGTGCCGAACGATGGGGAAGGAAGAAAACCATTTGGCCTAAAGGGGTGTGCAGACGGTAATGACTAAAGACATATAAAGGGATTTGGAGAGGTGGCAAAGAATTATACGGTTACAGTTGTGAATCTGGATAATGGAAGAGGCATTACTAGGAATACCAGGATACCCCGACGAAACATTTCAATGTTTCAGTTTCACTGTGTACTGTTAATAGAAAACTGATTTCCCGATTAGACACTTACTCCAGGGTATGTATTTACCAGGTTGGATTCTCACATCTGTATGGTTTTACAGATGATGAGTGGGAGTAAGTTATTGGGAATTGGGTGATCATCCTCATTATATCGGGATTCGTTGTAATCGGTGATATTTGAGGAAGTCACCTGGGTTGTTTGCCGGTCGGCAGTTATTTGGTTTTGAATATCCGCGGTTATGCACCAATTTCAAATTGATATATCTGTACGTCTATTTTCATAGAGTGAGATATACCTTTTGATATTATGTCGATGACTTTACCTATATCAGTGGATGGTTAGGTAAGGAGCATTAAACAGCGGTGTAATTCTTCTTAACCATAAGTACAGTTTTCAACCTGCGACGCACAGTGAAAGAGTTGTTAGACTCAGCGGACTTATACAGAGTATTGTATGTTGTCCAGGGTCCATCAGGACAGAGGGGTAGGTCCTCGTACTATATTCGGTTTACTTATGACTTCTCTAGTTCTTAGACATGTGTTTCGTAGAAACACAGGGTCTAAGTTTTGAGGAGTTATAGGTATTTGAATAGAGTAGAGAACCAGCTGTAGCAAGTATCGGGATTCTTCAAAGAGATCGAAGATGTAGATACTTGTGTATGGTATTCAGTTGATAGTAATGATGAAGACAGATTGCTTCTCTTTCAGGTTACTCATAATTGGAAGCATTCCTAAGTTGAGTAACGCTGATCGGCCTCCTTCCATTTAGTTTACATGCACTGGAGACAGCTGCATGATTTGAATCTGGTTCAATTAAATCTGTGCCTCTGTTACTATATTGGATATAGAACAGTTCATATCTTGACATTGTTAAGGTACGGGGAGTTGTCCGGCTTATGCTTAAAACCAGACACTAGACAACTCAAGGCACGTTTCTGTAATGGCTGTTTGTGGGTTGACCCAGGCTATGACGAGGGTTAATTTTCTACCATCTGGATGAACTATAGCAATATTGTTCTAGACTCGCCACAGTTTTTATTAAAAATGGTTTTTTTTCAGAAAAAGTAGTGGGAGTATGGTAGAACTGGAAGTGATTCCAGAACCACAAACGATTACTGAAGATTTGATAAGGAACCTAAAGATTCAATCTGATTTGACATTCCATTGGCCACTCCGCAGATAAGGTGGGTAACTTCAGGCACCCGAGAGGTACTCCGGTAGCCTCAATGACGGTGACAGGGAAGTTCTTGTTTACCCACACTTGCCATTGTTGTTGTTCCAGGCTGCGAGACCCGGCAGGAGGATGAGTATAGCGTCGTTCTAAACTAGCTTTAGAAGTGCACGTCTATATGACTCTGCCAGAGGGTTGTCGTAGTCAGTGGGAGCAGCGGAAGCATTGGTGGACATCAGGCTTATGTCTATTTATAGACTAAAGCAGATGTAGCGGAGATAGATCATCTATTTCTGATGTGACAGTCATAGGTTTGACGTCATCGGAATAGGGGATGGATCTGTTGAGAAGGTAGTAGGAAGTGATATTCCTATACTACGATCGGTTATACTTTGGTCGTCACACAGTGGTTTCTCCACAAGGGACTTGGATATTATATCAGACATACTGGTTACTAGATCTATGGTTTTAGATCTAGATTTGGGTGGTTTCCCAATCTGGGTATCTTGACAGCATTCTATGAGTATTTAGAATGGACGACTCCTGACACGGTAGTACACCTGCAGTTGATGGATTCACCCTCTCTAAAGGTGTCTTATAGACTAAAGGGGAGAGGGATACTCATGATTGGCAGATCACTTGCTTAGGCAATTGAGTCAATCATGAGATGTCAAGTACCACACCAGATGTTGTTCTTGCACTAGATGCAATAAGATGATATTGATCCAATCCTGGAGAAACAGTCGGAAGCAGTGTTAGAACATAAGTGAATGTTCTAGGGATATGATAACGACAGCCTCATTTGGGAGACAGTTATCATTCCAGGCTTCCAAGGTGACATGGACGACAAGGAGGTTGTCAGAGTTATAGTTTTCCTTCTGACGAGGGGCAGTATTTTGGACAGGTGGTCCAAGGCAATACTGAGGGAGGCTTGGCACAGGATACTGATTAAGTTCGGTTGACGATACAGTCTAAGAAGTTTGGATTTGAAGTTCATTTATGAGCTAGGTCCCATCAGACATCCAGACGTTCTAAGACAGGTATTGCTCATTTCGGGAGATGGCTTTCTCCGTGAACTTGAGATATAGAGAGACATAGAAAGAAACTTCACAGCGGATCCACTCACTGAGGCTATTCCTCGAACGCAATAGTTTCACAAACGAGTTTTGTGAGACTGACTAGTAGAGGAGTTGGGTGTTCGGTATCACACGGGCTGTGAGTATGCGACATCGCAATAATTAGCCTTGAGTGCAAGTGGGAGATTGTTGGAGATAGTGCCCTCAGAGTCAATTATTGGATCACAGGCACGTGATTGCAATGATTGAGGGAGGACCTATCCCGGTAGGACAGTCTTACTCGAGATGATAGTATGCTATCTGGTTTATCTTTATCATCGTGTACTGCTTTAGGTGACCTGACATGTCGCTATTACACGTTGATAGAGCCCCTAGGATTCTTGCTTGACGACCAGCAGTATGATGGCGATCATATACGTGGGAGCTGGTAGTCTATAAGCACATCCTTAAAAGGTCCCTAGTCGTGGGAGTTTCGAGACTGGGCATCGATACTCCATTAGTAGACTAGTGTATACAGTCGAGACCCCGACGAGGGGCGGTGGCCGGTCTCACAAGCCACTGGTGTCAGTTGGTTCACCTAAGATGTATACAGGTGCTCATTGGGTTATGAGTACACCGGACAGGACTCGCCGGGAACCTGCTAGTTGGTCTTATACCAGACGTCAGATAGCAGTTCCCAGGTGACATGTGTACAGGTTAGTTCATCGACCTGAGATCGTCATTTGTCTCGTGTGAGTTCCCACTGTGCTTTGATTACTACCCTACCACGGCTCAAAGGAGTCATGCAAACAGGTTTTAGTTGGGTACAGTCCCGAGCCACATGGAGGCAGTGAGCGGATCTTCAGGGGTTCGTCTCTCCCGGTATTGGGGGTGAGGTCGCGCTGTGTCTAAGAGAGCCATTACGCAAAGCCCTCGGCCGAGGCAGGAGATTTACTGGTAGGTATTCCAGTAGTATCTCAGGGCGTTCTGGGCTACACTCCGACACGACTTGTACCGCTTTTGGGGGTCTGACTTTTACCAACCCCCTAGGCCCGCCATGCGATACTCATAGACGAACGGACCGGACTGTACGGATATTGTCACTGACAGGCTCAGTTGGGTGTCGGGGTGAGCTTCCTCATCGACGTCCCTTTTGGTCAATAGCTGGTGGCCCGTCACGTATTGGCTTATACCTCTGACGTGCCAGTGGTTAAATCCACAGCCATAGTATTGACGAGTCTTTAGAGTCCACCACACTTACAGTTACTCAAGCTTTCGGGCGAAACGCTGTAGAGGCCGTATGGAGATATGGCAGGGTCCGATCAGATACGTGCGGTATTGCACGCATCAGGATCGGACAGTTTTGTACTAGTGGCCGTATAGTTATATGGCAGGGTTCGATCTGATACGTGCGGTATTGCACGGATCAGGATCGAACGGATTTTACTAGCCGGCTTTGGCTTAAGCCGGTCCTAGTTTAGTACAGTGTAGATTTTGTCTCATTGCATTTGTATCCGGTCGGAATACAGATGCGGGTGTGTATGCACAGTATAGGGGTTTTCCTGTAATTTATTACGGGACCAGTTTTCTGGAGTTGCCAGTTTGCATTCCGTTCCGGCCGGTTTTCCTTTGTTCTTTCCCGGCCGGACTTTTCTGATGGAGGGGGTTATTTGCAGTTTTGCAAATAACACTTTGTGGAGGTTTTTCTTGCAAATGACTTATTATGATAACCTTTTTAGATACCATTCATTTCATGCTTTATGAAGATAAGATGTGGATTAGAGTTGATGTGAGTTTGTGATGATTATGTCTTGATGTGGTCACCACTTCCTTTACCCTACACTAACCTCCCTTCATGCTTCATATTATCTCCTCCACCATTCTCATTTAGAATATAAGTTTTTCATAAGAAAAAGAAAGAGAGAAGAAGAAAAAGAAAGAGAGGAAGAACAAGAGAGAGCTTCATTCTTGAGAGTTTCTTTCTTGATCTCTTTTTCATGCTAGAAAAATGCAAGCACCATTTTTCTAATCCTTGTTTCCTCCATCATCTTCAAATGGCAACAAAACCCAAGTGAGACAATCTACTACACATTCTACAGCACATCTTGAGCATGTCGAGTTGCCGGCTTCATGCGCGAGTTGCCTCGGTATTGAGGCGGGAGCCCGTAAAAGAAGAAGGCGATGTGGTGCCCTTTCCGGCGAGGAGGCGACGATGTGGAGGCAACACTTTCCGCGGGAGATCGGGACGATGACGAGAAGACCGGAGGACTCGGATCACTCGGTATACTTCTCACCCTATCTCTTGTTTGCTAGCATTAGGTTAATGGTTACGATCCGGGTTTTCATTGTCCGCGGTAGCGCCGGTTTCCGAGTAAGGAAAATTTTTATTCCGCATTTTGGCCTCGAGCAAGAGGCCGGGGCGCTGCCGTGGCGCAACATTCTCTACACCTAACCAAGGTTAGAAGATGATAAGTATTCATTTTATTATTCTTTTCAAGAATAACTTATCATATTCTATCTTCTTCTTCTTCTTGATCTTCAAGAAAAAGGTTACTAGCTTTAATGGCACTTTGAGTAAAAGAGTGAGAAATCCAATTCTAAAGTGAACCCACCTCCTATTTCTTCACCCTCTACCTCTTGCCAAGTAGTATAGGGTGTTTTCTTCACAAGTTTCACAACTTGGTGAAGTTGGAGCTTGATCTTGTGCAATCTCGACGTAGATCATCTTCGGCATCACAGCCGACGACTAGTCCGCTTATTTTCTCCGATGAAGCCGACGCAAGAGTCCGGGTTTCGAGATGGACAGCGAGGGGACGACTACGTGGAGCTAAGGAAGTGGATAACCGGATCTATAAAGGTTGTAGCTTCTTATCTTTAGTTAAGTTGTTAACTAGTTTAATGTTTCGCCTAAAATTCTAGTTAACGATCCGTATTAGAGTTTCTCGGCACTTGTAAAATTTAAAATTGGCATGGTTGATGCCTTGTGAGACCTCTTGAGAGTGCCTAGGAACCCTACACGTAGACAGTGGGAGCAGCGGAAACGTGTGCAAGATGTTTTATATGATAAAGCAGGCATCGTGGAGTTAGAACGTCTGTTTTGATGTGTTAGTCAAAGAGTTTGACATCATCAAAATGGTAGATGAATCTTGTATATACAAAAAGGTAGTAGGGAGTATGGTGGTGATCCTCGTAGAGTATGTGGATGACATACTCTTGATAGGGAAGGAGTTTCCTATGCTACGCTCGGTCAATCTCCGCTTATCACAATGATTCTCCATATAGGATCAAAGTGATACCTACTAAATCCTGGGTTTTGGATCAATGAGATAGATCTAACTGGATATTAGGATACTCACTAGTTGTAGTGAGATGGTATCAATTGATCCTGGGGAGAATCACTGGAAAGGTTTCAGGGTGATAAGGACGACAGAATGTCAGTCACAGGCATTGTCTTTACCCTTAGTAAAGGGACGGTATGTTGGAAGAGTTCCAAGCTAGATACCGTGGCATACCAGACGATAAAGGCTGGATACATCGCTACCAAAGAAGCTACCAAAGAGGCAGTCTGGGTGTATATTAGTTCATGAGATGAACTTCGTTCCTCCCATTGTGTGACAATGGAGTTGTGGCTTATGCCAAGGAACGCCCGTCCCATCAGTGATCCAGACATATTCTAAGGCAGTATCACCTGATCATGGAGATGGTTGATTTCCAGGGGATCGAGGTTAGGAGAGTAGACTCAGAGGACAACACGGCGGATCCACTCACAAAGGCCTTTTTCCAGAGGGAGACTGTCATGGGATGGTTGAGTATGAGATACTACAACCACTGCTATCAGATGGCCCTAGTGCAAGTGGGAGATTATTAGTTATATATATGCCCTAGAGGCCATTACTATACATAGGATGTATATTGTAGTGGATGCTTGGACATATATAGGGAAGACTTTCTTGCTTGACATGATAGTATGCTATCTGGTTACTCTTTACCTTAACGTGTATACTGATTGTCTCTATATTACATGTTAGTAAAGCCCTTAGGATGTGTACTTGACTACCTGGACTATGATGCGGATCATACTAGTGGGGACACGGTAGTCCATAAGTACATCCTTCAAGGTCCCTAGTCGTGGGTATATCGAGACGGGGCATCGATATACCAGAGCAGACTAGCGTATACCTTCTCGACCCATACAGATGGGCGATAGATGATCCCATATCCATTGGTGTTTGACATCAGAGATGATATACGGGTGCTCAGTGGAGACTGGGTACGCTGGACGGACTCGCCGAGAACTCTCAGATGGTATTATACCTTACGTTAGATGGCAGTTCTCTGGTGACACTGGTACAGGTTAGTCTGTAGACCCAAGATCGTCATAGAGTCTTGTGTGATTCCCACTGCGCTTTGATTTCCACCTTACCACGTCCAAGAGAGCGTGCAAAATGGTGGTATTTGGGTACAGTCCCGAGTCACATGGAGGCAATGAGCGATAGGAGGGGTTTCGTCTCTCCCGGTATTGGTGGTTGATGTTGCGCTATGCTCGATTGGCCATAACAGGGAAGTCCCTGGCCTGGGCTAGTTTATAGATTTACTGGTAAGTGTTACCAGTAGTTTCTCGACCCGTTTTGAGCCTCTTATCGGCATGACTTATCGGTTATTGGGGTCTAACGTTTACCACCCCTAGACTTGATATGCGACATATCAGACGAGGAGACCGGACTGTACGGTAGTGTTACTGTCAGGCTTTTTGCAGGAGTTAGAGCGGGCTTGCTTGCTGATCTTCTGATCGCTCAATACCCGGGTAGCCGTTACGTCCAGCTAGTACAGCTGACGGCTTGTGGGTGCTTGATATGATCATCACCTACTGCCGGCATATTGACGAGTCTTTAGAGTCCTACATAGAGGTTTTACTGGCTCAGGCAAAACGAAATAGGAGCGCATATGTGATATGTGCGGGACCGATAATAATGCGAGTATGTGATACCGTATTTTATTCTCGTGATGTTTTTGTCGATCGGTTATATGCGATATAACCAAGTTATCGAATCAAGTGTTGATTCGATAAGTCGATACATTGTATGTTAGTCAGTTATATGTGATATAACCAGATTATTAAGTTAAATATTGATTTAATAATTTAGTGTATAATTGTATATGTGATATACTAATTTACATTAACTAACATTGGTTCACTTAAGCATTTATTTTTCTCACTTGTGCACAACTTAATATATATGTGATATATATTTATTTGTGTGCATTTTGTATCATGGTTGTTGATATAACTATCATGGGTGTAGAAGACTTATACCATACTTATTATAGTATTAGGTTTTTATATTTAAAGTAATTCTAAAACAAATGGATAATGAGCAAAAATGCATGAAGCTTCATGAAGCTAATGTTGCATTTGACTTAGTCCACTAGTTTTATTTTACTTAAGATATTAGTTAACCTAACCACTATGATTACCCATGGTAATTGCAGGGTTCCTAGGCACTCAAGTGAGGTCTCCCAAGCCATCAACCATGGCAATTTCAAAAATTATGGTGCCTACAAACCCTAAAGTACGGATCGTTTGCTAGATGTCTAGGCGAACAAGCTAACTAGTTAACACTTAACTAAAAGATACGGAAATACAACCTTTGTAGATCCGGTGCTCCACCTCCACGGCTCCGCAACGAGGTCCTCTCCGCTGTCCAAATCAAATCCGGGCTCTAGGATCGGCTTCGTCGGAGAATGGGCAAGCTAGGTCGTCGATGTCCATGCCGAAGATGATCTACGTCGAAGCATCGATGAATCAAGCTCCACCTTCACCAAGTCATGAAACTTGTGAAGGAAACACACTCTACTACTTGGTAAGAGGTAGAGGATGAAGAAATAGGAAGTGGGTAGACTTTAGTTTTGGATTTCTCACTCATTTCCATCACTTGCCATTGATGGGGCAAGCTTTCTTCACTTGAAGAAAAAAATGGAAGAAGATGAAGGAAATTGTTATGATAAGTTAATAGAAAAAGAAAAGAAAATAAATTCTTATCATAATTCTAACTAGAGTTAAGTGTAGAGAATGAATCATGGTTAGTGGGAATGGTTAGGGTTAAGGATGAGATAAGTATGGTTGACTTTATCAAAGCTTCATGAAGCTTCAACTACAATCCAAAGAAAGCCACCATTCTTCTCATTTCTTTTCCAAAATGAATAAACAAATTAAATAAATGAATAAATAAAGGAAAAGAAACCCTAACCATTCTTTTAACCATGGTTTATTCTTTGCACTTAACCAAGTAATCATGCATCATCAAACATGATACAATCAAGTGCACAAAATCATATCGCATATGTAATGCGCACAACCGAGCGAGAAAATCCATCTTAAGTAAACCGATACTAGTTGATGCAAAGCAATATATCAAATATATAAATATGCATTAAATCATTAAATCAACACTTGATTCAATGATCCGGTCATGCGCACATAACCGACTGGTATCTAATATATCGGCTTATCGAATCAACGCTTGAATCTATAACTAGGTTATATCGCATACAACCATTCGATATATTTATCACGAGAATAGAATACGGTATCACATACACGCATTATTCTCGGTCCCGCACATATCTCATATGCGCTCCTATTTCGTTTCGCTTGAACCAGGAAACCTCTGTGTAGGACTCTAAAGACTCGTCAATACGCCGGCAGCGGATGATGATCATATCAAACATCCACAAGCCGCAAGCGGTCTGCTAAACGTAACGGCCACCCGGGTATTGAGCGATCTGAAGATCGACGAGCAAGCCCGCTCACACTCCAGTGAATCCGACCAGTAACACTACCGTACAGTCCGGTCTGATCGTCTGATATGTCGCATATCTTGCCTAGGGGTGGTAAACGTCAGACCCCAATAGCTCAATAAGTCGTGTCGATATGAGGTCTATAACTGTTCGAGAAACTACTGGCAACACTTACCAGTAAATCTCAGCAACCCTGGCCAGGGATTTCCTGTTATAGCCAATCGAACACAGCGCAACATCAACCCCCATATACCGGGAGAGACGAATCCCCTCCTATCGCTCATTGCCTCCATGTGACTCGGGACTGTACCCAAAAACCACCGTTTTGCACGCCCTCTTGGACGTGGTAAGATGGAAATCAAAGCACAGTGGGAACCACACAAGACTCTATGACGATCTCGGGTCAACAGACTACTCTGTACCAGTGTCACCAGAGAACTGCCATCTGACGTGAGGTATAATACCATCTGGGAGTTCTCGGCGAGTCCGTCCAGTGTACCCAGTCTCTACTGAGCACCCGTATATCATCTCTGATGTCAAACACCAATGGATATGGGATCATCCATCGCCCATCTGTATGGGTCGAGAAGGTATACGCTAGTCTACTCTGGTATATCGATGCCCCGTCTCGACACACCCACGACTAGGGACTTTGAAGGATGTACTTATGGACTACCATGTCCCCACTAGTATGATCCGCATCATAGTCCAGGTAGTCAAGTACAGATCCTAAGGGCTTTACCAACATGTAACAGAGAGACAATCAGCATACACGTTTAGGTAAAGGTCAACCAGATAGCATACTATCATGTCGAGCAAGAAAGTCCTCCCTATATATGTCCCAGCATCCACTACAATATACATCCTATGTATAGTAATGGCCTCTAGGGCATACATATAACTAACAATCTCCCACTTGCACTAGGGCCATCTGTAGCAGTGGTTTGAAGTATCTCATACTCAACCATCCCATAAAAGTGTCTCTCTCTGGGAACAGGCCTTTGTGAGTGGATCCGCTGTGTTGTCCTCTGAGTCTACTCTCCTAACCTCGATCACCCTGGAGATCATCCATCTCCATGATCAGGCGATGCTGCCTTAGAATAAGTCTGGATCACTGATAGGATGGACGTTCCTTGGCATAAGCCACAACTCCATTGTCACACAATGGGAGGAACTAAGTTCATCTCATGAACCAATATACACCCAAACAGCCTCTTTGGTAGCATCTTTAGTAGCGATGTATCCTGCCTTTATCGTCTAGTATGTCACGGTATCCAGCTTGGAACTCTTCCAACATACCGTCCCTCTACTGAGGGTAAAGACAATGCCTGTGACTGACATTCAGTCGTCTTTATCACCCTGGAACACTTCCAGTGATTCTCCTCAGGATCGATTGACACCACCTCACTACAGCTAGTGAGATTCCTAACATCCAATTAGATCTATCTCATAGATCCAAAATCCAGGATTTAGTAGGTATCACTTTAATCCTATATGTAGAATCTTTGTGATAAGCGGAGATTGACCGAGCGTAGCATAAGAAACTCCTTTCTTATCAAGAGTATGTTATCCACGTGCTCTACGAGGATCACCACCATACTCTCTACTACCTTTTTGCTTATACAAGGTTCATCTACCATTTTGATGATGTCAAACTCTTTGAGTAATCCATCAAAACAGATGTTCCAACTCCGCGATGCCTGCTTTATCCTATAAAACATCTTGCACACGTTTCCGCTGCTCCCACTGTCTACGAAGCCCTCTGGCTGTGTACTTATAGACGCACTCTTCTAAAGCATCATTTAGAAAAGCAGTCATGACACCCAACCACCAGATATCGTAGTCATGGTATGTAGCCGTGACAAGTAGGATCTGGATGGACTTAAGCATAGATCCTTGAAAAGGTTTCATCATGATCCACGCCTGGTCAATGACGAAAAGCTTTAACAAGTCTAGCTTTGAAAGTCTCAACTTTTCCATCTACACCAAGTAATCTTCTCAAGATATACTTGCTCCTGATGGGGATTTAACCCTTCAGATATAGCAGCTAAAGTCCATACTTTGCTGGTGTATAAGGATTCCATCTCAGATCACTAAGCATCCAGCCATTCTTACAGAGTCTTACTCCTGATGGCCAGCTCGAAACTAGTTGGGTCATCATCTCATGATGTAATCCTCGCTCCCACTGTCATAGAGAAACCGAAGTATCTCTCAGGTGGGTGAGGAACCCTACTAGATCGGCGGAGAGGCTGAGGTTCGTCGATAACTATTGAATCCTTTGGTTTTATCAAATCATCTGCTGTAATTTGTATAGCTGGAACCATTCCAGTTCTACATAACAGTATTTGCCTCGAGCTTGTCCGGATTTTGCTTTTAGACATAGGCCGGACAACCCCAAATCTTAACCAACTTAAGATATGGGCTCTTCCCTTTCCATATCACATATGAAGTGGTAGGCATTGATTTGATTCGAACCCTATTCAATAGGTATGCAGCTTCTCAAGTGCATAACTCCCAAAAGGAAAAAGGTAACTCAGCAGTACTCATCATAGAGCACACCTTATCATATAGGGTGTGATTGCGCCACCCCGATATACCATCGTGCTATGGTGTATGCGGAGGAGTAATGCCGAGAGAGAATCTCATTCTCCTTTAGAATAGTCCAGTATTTCCGTGCTCAAGTATTCTCCTCCCTGATCTCATCAAAGGACATAATACTTATACCCGTATTGGTTCTCTACTTCTCGCTTATATTCTGTGAATATCTCAAAAGGTTCGGACTCATGTTTCAACAGGAACATAGGTCTGAAACTCGAAAGAGATCATCAGAGAATGTAATGAAGTACAAAGAACCGGTCTTGGCATGTGTAGACAGGGACCTACATACATCAACATGTATCATCCCAAGAGTTCACTAACTCTTTCTCTGTTTCCAGTAAACGGAGCTATGGTCATCTTATCTTTGTGACATGACTGGCGAGTTTCACAAGATGTAAATTCAAACTGATTTAAATATACATCTTTATGTAACTTTAGCTAGTCGGGTCACATTGATCTGACCTAGTCTACAATGCCTCAAGAAGAATTCGTTCATTTCTGAACTCTTCCTCTTGTGTGTGTTCCATATACTAAGAACTGTAGTTTGATTTAGAACATTAATGCTTTTAGATAACGTGCCTGAACCGATCAACTTTTGATATAGGAAATGTTCAAAACATTATCCAACAATACAAAATTTTATCATTTCTTTACTGATAAAGAGACTGATATGATTTTGTATATCAGGTTCGGTATCTAATAACATTCGTTCAGAATCAATGTATTGGTAATACAGGGTGACAGTGACCAACAGACTTGGCTGCAACACTTGCCCCGTTTTCTGCCTCATGAAACTTATCACCCGTTCTCAGTTCTCTACCTATCTGTAGCCCTATGTAACAGATTACATATCTGGGATCCTGATCCGGTATCACATACCCAGGACGTAAAGGATACTGAGAAACAGTTCTGTATAACGAACACACCCGAAGATGATGCATCAGCATGCACTCTCTTCGTTTGGGCGGCACGGGAAATCTGGTATTCCCCAATTTCCTGCTCTGTCTTATAACAATTATAAGTTGGAGCGGGACCAACATTCCCCAGCATAGTATAACAAGCGGGTTCGGTCAATATTCCGTATTATTATCTTGATTAAGGCGTGATATGGTCGCTACCAGGAGAGAGAGAGAAGAAAACACTCAGCGTGCGCTCTGTCAAGAATAGATTGGTTATTATTTTATCTAATCAGGATGGCTCCCACTGCTTTTTATCAAATCTTCCTTCAAACCCTAAAAGGAAAGACTAGCCGGGATTAATTACACACTACAAGTTCGCCAATCTTTCAGCCAGGCCAGTGTCGGTACTTTGAGGGAGGTCCCCCGTGCTTTCGCACGAACCTAATTAATGTAAACCTCGTTTTCCCAGAGGCGTAACCCCGTTGACACCTTTCTAGACACCTACTTGATCGGCTAATTGTAATGTATAAAACTCTCCCAGGAGTAACTCTTACTCGCAGCGGGTATCGGGATCCAACTTTCTCATAGAAGGTATGCAATCTCATTGCAAATCTCAACACTTGAAATTCCCGATAATATTTTGCCCCTAACCTCCTATGACCTTGACAAAGGCCAACAAACCATAGGATGCTAGTCAAGTTCAACCCGTCATTTCCTGATTGAATTAAACCCACCCGCACGGCCCTTGACAAAGGCCAACAAGGTCGCACGACTACCCTAACTCAATCTTCATCATATGCATAAGCAGATAAGCACCAGTTAGCTACCGCACACTGCGCCTTGACAAAGGCCAACAAACGCAGCACGAATACTAACTACTACTTATCTGAAATGACGGAGGGCTACGACAGGTTTTTCTGAAAACCTATTGCGTAATGAACTTGATATCGTTGTAGGATCGAATGAATTTTGAAATGGAGTGCTTTTGAGGCTTTTCTAGTTTTGCTAAAGGAGTCACTCCCGGTGAAAGGATCGTCGGTCCTTTCCTCGTCGAATGAGGTGCGGGATATATCGCATATATCACTGTGCAAAGCAAAAACTCTTAAAAGCTATCAAATGACAAACCGAGTGTGTAGCATCAGCCAGTTATTGCTAAAGGAGTCACTCCCGGTGAAGGGATCTCGGTCCTTTCCTCTTCGAATAAGGTGCAGGATATATCACATATACCGCTATGCAAAGCAAGAACTGTAGCTACCTGTTTTATTTTGAAATTCGATTCTACAACATCTTAGGTTTCTTTTATTTCATTAATCACATTAATGAAGTCCCATCATTTAAGTACCTAAACATCACAGATAGATATGACGTACACTTATGCCATCCGCATTCGCCTCGATGTCCCCTCGTGCACCGTTAGGTTAGGTAACTAACGACAGAGCAGGGCAGGGCTAGCGCGGGTGTAAAACATAAGTAACGTCTATATAATATATCATATATACTATATACTATATCCATCACAGAAACATCACATGATCACATCACATATATCGCAGCAGAAGAATCATATGAAATATTGGATATACTAGGACGTCCGTGTTTTCAATACGAACCAGTATAAAACACGGATTCCACGGTCGTGATGAATAGCCAAACCCACACCCCTAGACCCCTACGAGAGCGGCAAGCAACCCCACCAATTCTAGAGTTAGGAGACCCGGACTCGACTTCTCGAGTTGGTCTCCCACTGGACTCCAGAACCCGGTTACTTGTGCCCTCCTCCTTGGGTCTATCCTAGTGCGGAAAAGTAAATAATATACAACAGGTGACAACTCCCGCAACCTGGAAGCGCCCCAATAAAAGAATATTACATACAAGTTTTTACATGAATGAAAATGAAAAACACTCATCTCACATAAAAAACCCCGGCTATTCAAACACTACGATCCAATATAATATATCCAGCAACACATAACATCACATGTCATCAACGTAAGTAAATATGTCCATCCCAATTGTCGTTGACATATAGCAACGAAACCGGTGATATCACATATTACACTTACGGTCACAGAAAAGAAAGTGTAAAACTACAACAGTTGGAATCCGCAACCACCTCAGACATCGCATGCCTGACCAAATGAATTACTTAGACATCGCATGCCTAACAATTATAAACCCCGCATTTTAGTCTCAAAATCGAAAACTCTTTTCAATATCAAGTCGGGCAATTCAACAAGATTCCCGACATCCTGATCGAATGCTCGTCGCAAACTTCAGTAGGCGGCAGCACCCCTGATACCGTCGACGAAGTGCACCAAGGCGGAACACCGCTACCGCGAGCACCCGGAGGGATGCTTTCGGCGACGGGGTTCTCCTACAGTCACTTGGTCGGGGCTATGGAGTGAAGCTGTCTATTAAGTTTATCCGGCGAGTATCCGCGTACGCTACGTGATTGCGACGGACTTTTGATCACATCAAAATTCCGTGGCAACCGATCAAGTGAGACTAAAGTGCTATGTTTATAACATTCATTTAGTTATCTCATAACTATTGTGAATTCCAATTATTGTATCCCATTCCAGATAAACAGAAAATGTTAAACTTTTCGATCGAACAATCGAACACCCAAGTTTTCCCAATACAGCTCAACACATGAAATAAGTCTAACAACATTCCGTTCGTGCCTCAGTACCAACGGTCCAGCCGTAGAAGGGTCAAGCCAACGCCTCACATGTGGCACGCCGTACTGCCCCAAACCCGAAGGTTCAAAGGGCAGTTCAAGACGGTCACATAATCGAGTTAAGGTTTGTGTCTTCTAGAGGGACCATCGCGTTACTTGCACTACTTAGAACGTCGTTAAACTATGGAATATCCAACACTTGGAAATTTCCCGACAGGGGAAAGATTGGGTATTTGTATCCGGTCGAACTTTTTAACATATTCTAAAATTTATCCGGAAAGCCACACAGACAAAATTTGATATCCCGATCGAAATACCGAATCCCCAAATCATCTCAGAAAAATTCAACTCTTGAAAAAATATTAAAAATACCCAGGAATACCAGCACAGCACAATATGAATTACTGTAGAAATTAGGATGCCAGAAACGACAAAATGGCCGCGCTTGCGCCGCACGAGCCAAGCTCGTGCCGCGGAAGCGCGGCGCACTGTTGGAATTAGCCAGCCGAATTTTACAGTCTTTCTTATAATTTCCTGCTGATTTTTCTGAACATTTTTAATATGTAAAAATCCCAGATTTTAAAAATTGTACAGAGAGCATGTTTTGGGTTTCGGTTTTGTGTCGTTCGGACTTCAATTTCCGTCTGGACTTCGCCTAAGGCTCTAGCTAGGCTCTGATACCACTGCAGGGTTCCTAGGCACTCAAGTGAGGTCTCCCAAGCCATCAACCATGGCAATTTCAAAAATTATGGTGCCTACAAACCCTAAAGTACGGATCGTTTGCTAGATGTCTAGGCGAACAAGCTAACTAGTTAACACTTAACTAAAAGATACGGAAATACAACCTTTGTAGATCCGGTGCTCCACCTCCACGGCTCCGCAACGAGGTCCTCTCCGCTGTCCAAATCAAATCCGGGCTCTAGGATCGGCTTCGTCGGAGAATGGGCAAGCTAGGTCGTCGATGTCCATGCCGAAGATGATCTACGTCGAAGCATCGATGAATCAAGCTCCACCTTCACCAAGTCATGAAACTTGTGAAGGAAACACACTCTACTACTTGGCAAGAGGTAGAGGATGAAGAAATAGGAAGTGGGTAGACTTTAGTTTTGGATTTCTCACTCATTTCCATCACTTGCCATTGATGGGGCAAGCTTTCTTCACTTGAAGAAAAAAATGGAAGAAGATGAAGGAAATTGTTATGATAAGTTAATAGAAAAAGAAAAGAAAATGAATTCTTATCATAATTCTAACTAAAGTTAAGTGTAGAGAATGAATCATGGTTAGTGGGAATGGTTAGGGTTAAGGATGAGATAAGTATGGTTGACTTTATCAAAGCTTCATGAAGCTTCAACTACAATCCAAAGAAAGCCACCATTCTTCTCATTTCTTTTCCAAAATGAATAAACAAATTAAATAAATGAATAAATAAAGGAAAAGAAACCCTAACCATTCTTTTAACCATGGTTTATTCTTTGCACTTAACCAAGTAATCATGCATCATCAAACATGATACAATCAAGTGCACAAAATCATATCGCATATGTAATGCGCACAACCGAGCGAGAAAATCCATCTTAAGTAAACCGATACTAGTTGATGCAAAGCAATATATCAAATATATAAATATGCATTAAATCATTAAATCAACACTTGATTCAATGATCCGGTCATGCGCACATAACCGACTGGTATCTAATATATCGGCTTATCGAATCAACGCTTGAATCGATAACTAGGTTATATCGCATACAACCATTCGATATATTTATCGCGAGAATAGAATACGGTATCACATACACGCATTATTCTCGGTCCCGCACATATCTCATATGCGCTCCTATTTCGTTTCGCTTGAACCAGGAAACCTCTGTGTAGGACTCTAAAGACTCGTCAATGGGAGTTCTCGGCGAGTCCGTCCAGTGTACCCAGTCTCTACTGAGCACCCGTATATCATCTCTGATGTCAAACACCAATGGATATGGGATCATCCATCGCCCATCTGTATGGGTCGAGAAGGTATACGCTAGTCTACTCTGGTATATCGATGCCCCGTCTCGATACACCCACGACTAGGGACTTTGAAGGATGTACTTATGGACTACCATGTCCCCACTAGTATGATCCGCATCATAGTCCAGGTAGTCAAGTACAGATCCTAAGGGCTTTACCAACATGTAACAGAGAGACAATCAGCATACACGTTTAGGTAAAGGTCAACCAGATAGCATACTATCATGTCGAGCAAGAAAGTCCTCCCTATATATGTCCCAGCATCCACTACAATATACATCCTATGTATAGTAATGGCCTCTAGGGCATACATATAATTAACAGTAATGTTTCTACATGAGTTAGTATATGATACTACTCACCATGGTTAGCTCATTCTCTCTCTTGATTATTTTTTATATTCATTTTGAGCTCATCTTCTTCTTCCTCAAAATTTCTTTCTAGGGTTTGAAATAGAGAGAGAATCAAAGTGAGAAAAGAAATTCTAAAGTGTACCCATTTCCTATCTCACCATCCTCTACTAGACTAGCACTTTAGTTTAGGGTGTTTGCTTCACTAATTCTATGGTTAGTGGAGTAGAAGCTTGAGTTCGTATTCCCTCGACGTAGATCATCTTCAGCCTCGAAGACTTCAAGCAATTCCGTTGCCTCTTCTCATGGAGCCGTCCTAGAGTCCGGGTGTTCGATGATCGCAGCGAAGGGACCACTACAAGGAGCTTAAGAAGTGAAGGACCGATCTACAAAGGTTGTTTTCCGTATTCACTTAGTGTTAAAGAGTTTAACTTGCATAGTTTTCGCCTAATCTCTAGTTAAAGATCTTGTTTGGGGCTATTCGGCATAGCTAATATTTTAATCCGGCATGGTTGATGCCTTGTAGAATTTTCTTAGAGTGCCTAGTAACCCTACAAGTTAAGGTCATAAGTCACTAGGGGTAAAATATTATTGGGAATTTCAAGTGTTGAAATTTGCAATGAGATTGCAAACCTTCTATGAGATAGTTGGATCCCGATACCCGCTGCGAGTAAGAGTTACTCCTGGGAGAGTTTTGCGCTTTACAATTAGCCGATCAAGTAGGTGTCTAGAAAGGTGTCAACGGGGTCACGCCCCTAGGAAAACGAGGTTTATTTTAATTAGGTCCGTGCGAAAGCACGAGAAACCTCCCTCAAAGTACCGGCACTGGCCTGGCTGAAAGATTGGCGAACTTATAGAGTGTAATTAATCCCGGCTAGTCTTTCCTTTTAAGGTTTGAAGGAAGATTTGATGAAAACAGTGGGAGCCATCCAGATTAGATAAAATATATAACCAATCTAATCTTGCAAGAGCGCACGCAGAGTGTTTTCTTCTCTCTCTCTCTCCAGGTAGCGACCATGTCATGCCTTAATCAAGATAATAATATGGATGAATTGACCGAACCCGCTTGTTATACTGCGCTAGGAAACGTTGGTCCCGCTCCAACTTATAATTGTTATAAGATCGAGCAGGAAATTGGGGATTACCAGAATTCCCGTGCCGCCCAAACGAAGAAAGTGCATGCTGATGCATCTTCTTCGGGTATGTTCATTACAAAGAACTGTTTCTCAGTATCCTTTACGTCCTGGGTATGAGATACCGGATCAGGATCCCACATATGTAATCTGTTACATGGGCTAAAGATAGGTAGAGAACTGAGAACGGGTGATAGGTTTCATGAGTTGGAAACGGTGCAATTGTTGCAGCCAAAATATTGGCAGTTATCACCCTGTATTACTAAATACATTGATTCTGAACGAATGTTATTAGATACCGAATCTGATATACAACATCATATCAGTCTCTTTATTTACTAAAGAAAGGATATAATTTTGTATTGTTGGATAATGATTTGAATATTTTCTATATCAAGAGATGATCGGTTCAGGCACGTTATCTAAAAGCATATACGTTCTAAATCAAACTACAGTTCTTAGTATACAGAACACACACAAGAGGAAGAGTTCAGAAATGAACGAATCCTTCTTAAGGCATTGTAGACTAGGTCATATCAATGCGACCCGACTAGCTAAGTTACATTTAGATGCATATTTAAATTTGTTTGAATTTACATCTTGTGAAACTTGCTGGTCATGTCACAAAGATAAGATGACCACAACTCTGTTTATTGGAAACAGAGAAAGAGTTAGTGAACTCTTAGGATCGATACATGATGATGTATGTAATGTCCCCTGTCTACACATGCCAAGACCGGTTCTTTATACTTCATTACATTCACTGTTTATCTCTCAAGATTCGAACATATGTTCCTGTTGAAACACATGTCTGAAGCTTTTGAGAAATTCAAAGAATATAAGTCAGAAGTAGAGAACCAAAACGAGTATAAGTATTGTGTCCTATGATGAGATCAGGGAGGAGAATACTTGTGCGTAGAATTCTTTGACTATTCTAAAGGAGAATGAGATTCTTTCTCAGTATTACTCCTCTGAATACACCACAGCACAACGGTGTATCGGGACGGAGCAATCGCACCCTGATATGGTGCGCTCTATGATGAGTACTACTGAGTTACCTGTTTCCTTTTGGGTGTTGTGCACTTGAGAAGCTGCATACATATTGAATTGGGTTCCAATCAAATCAGTGCCTACCACTCCATATGTGATATGGTACAGGAAGAGCCCATGTCTTAAGCAAGTTAAGATTTGGGGTTGTCCGCCCTATGTCTAAAAGCAAAATCCGGACAAGCTCGAGGCAAGGTCAGTTCTGTAGAACTGGAAGGAGTTCCAGCTATACAAACTACAGTTGATGATTTGGTAGAATCAAAGGATTGAATAGTTCCTGACGAGCCTCAGCCTTTCGGCCGATCTGGTAGGGTTCTTCATCCGCCTGATAGATACTTAGGTTTCTCGATGACAGTGGGAGCGAAGATTGCATCATGAGATGATAACCCAACTAATTTCGAGCAGGACATCAAGAGTGGGGACTCTGTAAGAATGACTGGATGCTTAGCGATCTGAGATGGAATCCATGTACACCAACAATGTATGGACTTTGGTTTCTATATCTGAAGGGTTACAATCCCCATCAGGAGCAAGTATATCTTGAGAAGATTACTTGGTGTAGATGGAAAAGTTGAGACTTTCAAAGCTAGATTTGTTAAAGGTTTTCATCATCGACCAGGCGTGGATAATGATGAAACTTATTCTAGTGGCTATGCTTAAGTCCATCCGGATCCTACTTGCCATTGTTGCATACCATGACTGCGATATCTGGTGGTTGGGTGTCATGACTGCTTTTTATAAATATTGATTTAGAAGAGAGCGTTTATAAGTACACAGCCAGAGAGCTTTGTAGACAGTGGGAGCAGCGAAACGTGTGCAAGTTGCTTTACACAGGATAAAGCAGGCATCGCGAAGTTGGAACATCTGTTTTGATGTGGTAGTCAAAGAGTTTGACTTCATCAAAATGGTAGATGAACCTTGTATATACAAAAAAGGTAGTAGGGAGTATGGTGGTGATCCTCGTATTGTACGTGGATGACATACTCTTGATAAGGAAGGAGTTTCCTATACTACGCTCGGTCAATCTCCTCTTATCACATGGATTCTCCATATAGGATCAAAGAGATACCTCATAAATCCTAGATTTTATATCTATGAGATAGATCTAAATGGATGTTAGGATTCTCACTAGGTGTAAGTAAGATGGTATCAATCGATCCTAGGAGAATCACTGGATAGCTTCCAGGGTGGTAAGGAAGACTGAATGTCAGTCACAGGCATTGTCTTTACCCTCGGTAGACGGGGACGGTATGTTGGAAGGGTTCCAAGCTAGATATCGTTGCAAACGAGACGATTAAGGCTGGTGACATCGCTATCAAAGATACTACCAAAGAGGCAATTTGGGTGTATATTAGTTTCATGAGATGAACTAGGTTTCCTACCATTGTGTGACAAATGGAGGTGTGGCTTTGGCCCAGGAACCCTGGTCCCATCAGTGACCCAGACATATTCCAAAGTAAGTATCACACTGATCATGGAGATATTTGATCTCCAGGGAGATCGAGGTTAGGAGAGCAGTACTCAGAGGACAACACGGCGGATCCACTCACAACGGCATTTTCCCAGAGAGAGACTTTTAAGGATGGTTGAGTATAAGATACTGCAACCACTGCTACAGATGGCCCAAGTGCAAGTGGGAGATTGTTAGTTATATGTATGCCCTAGAGGCCATTACTGTATATGAGATGTATATTGTAGTGGATGCTGGGACATATATAGGAAGAACTTTCTTGCTCGACATGATAGTACACTATTTGGTTGCTCTTTATCTTAACATGTACACATGTTGTCTCTCTATTACATGTTGATAAAGCCCTTAGGATGTGTACTCGACTTGCAGGACTATGATGCAGATCATACTAGTAGGGCCTGGGTAGTCCATAGAGTACATCCTTCAATGTTCCTAGTCATGGGAATATCGAGACGGGGCATCGATATTCCAGAGTAGACTAGCGTATATCTTCTCGACCCATGTGATGGGCGATGGATGATCCATATCCATTGGTGTTTGACATCAGAGATGGTATGCGGGTGCTCAGTGGAGACTGGGTACACTGAATGGACTCGCCGAGAACTCCCAGATGGTATTATACCTCATATCCGACAGTTCTCTGGTGACCACTGGTACAGCTTAGTCTGTTGACCCGAGATCGTCATAGATTCTTATGTGTCTCCCACTATGCTTTGATTTCCACCCTACCACGGCTCTACTGAGTCGTGCAAACAGGTTGTTTTTAGGTACAGTCCCGATTCACATGGAGGCAATGAGCGATAGGAGGGGATTCGTCTCTCCCCGGTATTGGGGGTTGATATTGCGCTATGCTCGACTGGCCATAACTGGAAATCCCTGGCCAGGGTTGCAGTGATTTACTGGTAAGTGTTATCAGTAGTTTCATACTTGTTATGGACTTTACATCGGCATGACTTATCAAGCTACTGGGGTCTGACGTTTACCACCCTTAGGCGAGATATGCGACATATCAGACGAACAGACCGGACTGTGCGGTAAGTGTTACTGATTGGATTCGCAGGAGTGTGAGCAGGCTTGCTCGTTGATCTTCTGATCGCTCAATACCCGGGTGGCCGTTACGTTTAGCAGACCGCTTGTGGCTTGTGGGTGATTAATATGATCACCACCTACTGCCGGCGTATTGACGAGTCTTAAGAGTCCTACACAGAGGTTTCCTAGCTCAAGCGAAACGAAATAAGAGCGCATATGAGATATGTGCGGGACCGAAAATAATATCAGTATGAGATACTGTATTCTATTCTCGCGATTTGTATTATCGGACGGTTATAATGAGATATAGCCGGGTTACCGAATCAAGTGTTGATTCGATATATTGATACACTAGATATTAGTCGGTTATATGCGATATGACCGGATCATTAAATCAAGTGTTTATTTAATGATTTAATGTATAATTATATATTTGATATATTACTTTATATTAACTAGTATTGGTTCACTTAAGATTGATTTTCTCACTTGATGTGCACAAGTAGTATAATGTGATATATGTTTGTGCTCTAGTTTGTATCATGATTGATGATACAATGCAAACTTGGGTGTGTGTATGAATTACACCATATTTAAGATAATGGTTTGGGTTTTTATTTATTTTGGTAAAACAAAATGGTGGCTTTCTTTGTCTTGGCTTGAAGCTTCATGAAGCTTTAAGCATATTTGACAAAGTCCACTCATTTTGTTTTTGCATGAGATTTTTATTAACCAAACCATTAACTCAAACTATGGTTTAGTCTCTACAAAGGTTAACTAACATATGGTTGCATTATGATAGACTTCACTTGATTATTCTTTTTAGAAAAAATCATTATTCATATTCTTTCTTCTTCTTCTTCTTCATTCAAGAAGAAAAGCTTGCAAGAAATTTTCAAGTGAAGAAATAAAAGTGAGAAATCAAAATCCAAAGTGAACCCACTTCCTATTTCATCATCCTCTACTACTTGCCATTTTAGTTTAGGGTGTTCTCATCACAAAGTTTATGACCTAGTGAAGATGGAGCTTGAGTTTGAGTCTCCTCGACGTAGATCATCTTCAGCCTCGAAGTCAACGAGCTAGCCCGTTCATTTCTCCGAGGAAACCATCAAAAGAGTCCGGGATCTCGATGATCGCAGCGAAGGGATGTCAACACGGAGCTTTAGAAGTGAAGGACCGGATCTACAAAGGTTGTAATCCCAAACTCTCAGAAGTAAAGTTGTTTACTTACTTAGTTTCGCATAATCTCTAGTCTAAGATCTTGGTTAGGGTTGTTCGGCACGTCTAAAATTTGAATCGGGCATGGTTGATGCCTAATAGACCCTTGTGATAGTGCCTAGTAACCCTACAGTATTCGTGCTACGTTTGTTGGCCTTCGTCAAGGCGCAGTGTGCGGTAGCTATTTTTGCTTATCTGCTTAAGCATATGATGCGATTGGATTAGGGTAGTCGTGCGACTTTGTTGTGTAAGTGCACGGCGGCGCCACCGTGGACAAAAATGCGGAAACGATACTTTACTTTATCTTTTGAACCGGCACCACCGTGGACAAAAATCCCGGATCGGGCCATTAAACTAATTCTAGCTAACTAAAGAACGGGGTAGAGAGATATACCGAGCAATTCGTGTCCTTCGGTCTTCTCGTCGTCGTCCCGATCTCCCGCGGAATCTCCGGTCTTCACCTCCTCGCCGGAAGGGCACCACATCGCCGGCTTCTTTTACGGGCTCCCACCTCTGGACCGAGGCAACTCGGGCACGAAGTTGGCGAGTCGACGTGCCCAAGAATTTCTGTAGAATAAGTGTAGTGCTATGTCTCATTTGGGGTTGTAGGAAGTTGCCCATTTAGTGGAGGGAAAGGAGATATGAACTTTTGTGGTGGCTAATGAGTTTTTAGCAAGCAAAGGAGATAAAAACCCCACCCAAAAAATTGGGACAGCCCCATCAAGCTTGGCCGGCCCCTTCTCATAGAAAAAGAATGAGAATGGGAGTGAGAGAAAAGTCAAGGAAGGGGAGGAAGCTATCATCCACCAAAGAGAGAGAAAAGAGATGATGAGAAGAAATCATCACCAATCAAAACCAACACACCACCAACCTCATCATAACCCATCACCATCACAAAAGTCAAGCAATGATGAGGAAAAGAAGTCAAATGAAAGTGCACCATCATGAACCCATCATGATGCAACAATATGCAAAGACAACCCTCCAAAATGCTTATTTGCACAAATGCAAATAAGCCATCCTCCACCAATCTTCGGCCAATGAAAGATACAAAGGAAAAAGGCTGAAACGGAAAACAAACTGGCAACTTCAGAAAACTGATCCCGTAATAATTTACAGGAAAACCCCGCGACTGTATATACATACCCGCATTTGTATTCCGACCGATTACAAATGCAATGAGACAAAATCTACACTGTACAATACTAGGTTCCGGCTTAAACCAAAGCCCGCTAGTATTATCCGTTCGATCATGATCCGTGCAATACCGCAGTATCTGATCGAACCCTGCCATATCTCCATACGGCCTCTACAGCGTTTCTCCCGAAACTTGAGAAAACGGTCTGTGGGGGACTCTAAAGACTCGTCAATATTTTGGCTGTGGATTTAACCACTAGCACGTCAGAGGTATTAGCCATACGTAACAGGCTACCAGGTATTGACCAAAAGGGACGTCGATGAGCGAACTCATCCTGACACCCTACTGAGCCTGTCAGTGACAATATCCATACAGTCCGGTCCGTTCGTCTATGAGCATCGCATGGCGGGCCTAGGGGGTTGGAGAAAGTCAGACCCCCAAAAGCGGTACAAGTCGTGTCGGAGTGTAGCCCAGAACACCCTGAGATACTACTGGAATACCTACCAGTAAATCTCCTGCCTTGGCCAAGGACTTCGTGTAATGGCTCTCCTAGACACAGCGCGACCTCACCCCCAATACCGGGAGAGACGAACCCCTGCAGATCCGCTCACTGCCTCCATGTGGCTCGGGACTGTACCCAACTAAAAGTTGTTTGCACGTCTTCTTTGAGCGTGGTAGGGTAGTAATCAAAGTACAGTGGGAACTCACACGAGACAAATGACGATCCTCGGGTCGATGAACTAACCTGTACACATGTCACCAGGGAACTGCTATCTGACGTCTGGTATAAGACCAACTAGCATGTTCCCGGCGAGTCCTGTCCAGTGTACTCATAACCCAATGAGCACCTATATACATCTTAGGTGATCCAACTGACACCAGTGGCTTGTGAGACCGGCCACCGCCCCTCGTCGGGGTCTCGACTGTATACACTAGTCTACTCTGGAGTATCGATGCCCTGTCTCGAAACTCCCACGACTAGGGACCTTTTAAGGATGTGCTTATAGACTAACAGCTCCCACGTATATGATCACCCTCATACTGCTGGTCGTCAAGCAAGAATCCTAAGGGCTCCATCAACGTGCAATAGTGACCTGTAAGGTTACCTAAAGCAGTACACGATGATAAAGATAAACCAGATAGCATACTATCATCTTGAGTAAGACTGTCCTACTGGGATAGGTCCTCCTTCAATCATTGCAATCACGTGCCTGTGATGCAATAATTGAGTCTGAGGGCACTATCTCGAACATGTTGGCCTTCATCAAGGGTCGTTCGTGTGGGTTTAATTCAATCAAGAAATGTACGGGTTGAACATGACTAACCGCCTATGGTTTTTTGGCCTTCGCCAAGGTCATAGGATGCTAGGGGTAAAATATTATCGGGAATTTCAAGTGTTGAAATTGTTAGTTGTATGTATGCCCTAGAGGCCAGTATTGTACAGATGATGTATATTATATTGGATGCTTGGACATATATAGAAAGGACTTTCTTGCTCGATATGACAGTATGCTCTCTGGTTGCTCTTTATCTTAACATGTATACTTATCTCTTGATACTGTTGTAAGTCGATGTACAACACCCAACGACTTGCGGGGAGGCGGAAATATGAAAAACGATCTTGTTTATATGCTAAACATCGACTAACCGCATGAATCGAAGCTAAACGATAACTAACAAGAAACATAGAAGTTCTATACTACTATGTTTAGGGATTATACCTAACGAATCGTGTCCTTCGTCTTTACGAACTCCACCTCCTCCTCGGCCTTCTCGAAGTAGTAGACGATCCACCCGAGAGCTTTACTCCAAGCTTAGCCTCTAAACTTGAGGCAACTAACTTTCTTTAAGTGCTAATCAAAGAAGCTAGGTGATATAGAGTGAGGGTTATGGTTTAATTAGTCTAACTAATCCTTGTACTCAACACATGAGAGGGAAGGATTGGGGTTTGAAGAGGGAGAGCTTGAGGAGAGAGAAGATGAGCATAATAATGAGAAGAGAAAATGAGTTATCATAATATATATCAAGCATTTTATTTTATCAAGAAAAGAAAAGAAAATGATTTACAACCATGCTTGATAAATATCTTGTGGTGATTCATCTCCATGAGTCATTAAGCAATTATGAAGCATTAATGACATGGATGAATCATCCATATGACTCACTAATCTCATTCAATGTATATACCACCTAAACCTCCTTAGTCACCATTTTCTAGAAGCTTCTCGCGCAATTACGAGAACGCCCCTCCTTTCCGCAAAAATACGGAAAAACTTTAGACTGTATAAATCCAATAACCGGATACCAGTAACTGGCTTAAACCAAAGCCGACTGGTAAAAACTGTCCGAAAGTCGTACGTGCGTAAACACACGTATGTGTCCGAACCCTTGTCGTAAAACCATACGACCTCTATATCGTTTCGCCTGGAGTAGGGAAACTCTCTGTGTGGGACTCTAGAGACTCGACTACTACGCTGGCAGTGGGTTTAACCACAGACCGCAAGCGGCACTAGCTGTACGTAACGGTCCCCAGGTAGATGTCGATAAGAAGGCCGATGAGGAAACCCATCCGAACTCCTACTGAGTCTGATGTGACAATCTCCGTACAGTCCGGTCCGTTCGTCTAAGACTATCGCATATCGGGCCTAGGGGGGCGGCAAGCGTCAGTCCCCTAATAGCGGTATAAGTCGTGTCGGAGCGAAGCCCATTACACCCTGAGAAACTACTGGAACCTACCAGCAAATCTCGCTTGCCCTGGCCAGGGACTTTGCGTAATGGCTCTCTGACACAGCGCGATATCAACCCCCAATACCGGGAGAGACGAATCCTGTCTAACCGCCACTGCCTCCAAGTGCTCGGGACTGCACCCAACTGCTACCTGTTTGCACGACTCCTTTGAGCCGTGGTAGGGTAGCAATCTAAGAACAGTGGGACACACTCGAGGCGAAGTAGTAGTGTCAAGTCTGCGGACTATGCTGTACTCATGTCACCTGGGAACTGTACACTGACGACTGGTATAAAACCAACCAACAGTTCCCTGTGAGTCCTGTCCGGTGTACCCGTAACCTAACGAGCACCTGCATACTATCTCCAGTACGATGTACTGACGGCTGTGGGACAGACCATCTCCCTAACTGGGATGAGAAGCGTACACACTAGTCTACTCCGGAGTATCGATGCCCTGTCTCGATAATCCAACGACTAGGGACCTGAATAAGGATGTGCTTGTAGACTACCCAGCCCCACTAGTGTGACTGCCATCACAACGCTGGTAGTCAAGCAAGATCCTAAGAGCTCTATCAATACGTATACTCACATATTAAGATAGAAAAAACCAAGTAGCATACTACCATGTTTAGCAAGACTGTTATATACATGTGAATATCCCAAGCTTCCATTTAGTAATATACAAACTAGTATGATACAATAATGGCCCCTAGGGCATATACACTAACAATCTCCCACTTGCACTAGGGCCATGTACTGGCATATCGAAGACCGATGATCTCGAGTAGCCACTCGAACTGAATCTGAGGTAGGGCCTTCGTGAATGGATCAGCAATGTTCTCTTCAGAAGAAACTCTCTGTACCTCGATCTCCTGACGATCAGTGATCTCCCTGATCAGGTGATACCGTCTTAAGATGTGTCTGGACTTCTGATGGGACCTTGGTTCCTTTGCTAAAGCTATAGCTCCGTTGTTGTCGCAATACAGAGGTATTGGATCAACTATGGTAGGAACCACCTGAAGTTCTGTTAGGAACTTCTTCATCCAGACTGCTTCTTTTGCGACATCGCAAGCAGCTATATACTCCGCTTCCATCGTCGAGTCAGCAACGGTGTCCTGCTTGGAGCTCTTCCAGCACACCGCCCCTCCATTGAGGGTAAAGACATAACCCGACATGGACTTGGAATCGTCTTTATCACTCTGGAAGCCGGAATCAGCAAAGGCCTCCAACCTGAGGTCTTTTCCGCCGTAAACCAAGAACATCTCCTTAGTCCTTCTCAGGTACTTGAGAATTTTCTTTACTGCTATCCAGTGCTTCTCCCCTGGGTCTGACTGATACCGGCTTACCACGCTCAGTGCGTAAGCTACATCTGGTCTGGTGCACAACATCGCATACATTATAGAGCCTACCGCAGAAGCGTAGGGTATAATAGACATGCGTTCCCTATCTCTTTGGAGAGGGTGATTCCGTGACAAGCCGGTAGATTACCGTGCTTAGAATCTTCCATACTGAATCTTTTCAGTACAGTGTCGATATACCTGGACTGCGAAAGTCCCAACATCCTCTTGGATCTATCACGATAGATCCAGATCCACAGAATGTAAGAGGCATCACCCAGGTCTTTCATGGAGAACCTGTGTGACAAGAATCCTTTGACAGATTGTAGAATAGGAATGTCATTTCCTATTAATAGAATGTCATCCACTTACAAGACGAGGAATACGAAACTTCTGGCTATAACTTTACTATATATGCACGGTTCATCTGGATTTTTGATAAAGTCATATTCTTTGACTGTTTCATCAAAACAGATATTCCAACTCTGCGATGCCTGCTTTAGTCCATAAATGGACTTAAGCAGCTTGCATACTTTCCCGCTGCTCCCACTCTGATTGAAACCCTCTGGCTGATCCATATAGACGCACTCTTCTAAATTTCCATTCAGAAAAGCCGTCTTTACGTCCATCTGCCAGATTTCATAATCATGGAAGGCAGCAATAGCAAGAAGGACCCGAATGGATTTGAGCATAGCCACTGGAGAAAAAGTTTCGTCATAGTCCAAACCAGGTCTTCGACGAAAACCCTTTGCAACAAGTCTAGCCTTATAGGTTTCCACCTGTCCATTTACACCAATCTTTTTCTTGAAGATCCATTTGCATCCTATGGGTTTTACCCCATCTGGAGCAAAGTCCAAAGTCCATACTTTGTTGGTGTACATGGACTCCATTTCGGTCCGCATTGCATCTAGCCATCGTACCGAGTCGCCGCTCTGGATGGCCTGCTGGAAGTCAGTAGGTTCATCATCACCTATGATGCAATCCTCTCTATCCCCATCTATGAGAAAACCGTAGTATCTCTCAGGCGGATGAGACGGCCTACTACTCCTGCGGAGGGGTGCGGGAATGTCCTGTTCTTCTTGAACTTCCGGTTCTACCAAACTTTCAGTAGCAGCTTGTGGTTCTGGAATTTCTTCCAGTTCTATTTCGCTCCCACTTATTTCCTTTTCTAAAAACTGATGTTCTAGAAAATGGGCATTACGAGAAACAAAAACCTTTTGTTCCTCTGCGTAATAGAAATAATATCCCTTGGAGTTCTTTGGATATCCCACAAACATACATTTTACTAATCGTGCCTCGAGCTTGTCCACATGCTGCTTTTTAACAAAAGATGGACATCCCCAAATCTTCATATGCTGAAGATGGGGTTTCTTCCCAGTCCACATCTAATACGGAGTAGTAGGCACAGTCTTGGTAGGAGCCCTGTTCAGAAGATATGCTGCTGATTCAAGCGCATAACCCCAAAAAGATCGCGGTAACTCAGCATTACTCATCATGGATCGTACCATATCCAATAGGGTTCGATTCCGTCTCTCCGATACACCGTTATGCTGTGGAGTGTATGGAGGAGTAAGCTGAGAGAGAATTCCTTTTTCTTTTAGGTAACCTAGGAACTCGGCACTCAAGTATTCACCACCTCGATCAGATCTAAGTGTCTTGATACTTTTGCCGGTTTGGTTTTCTACTTCATTCTTATACTCTTGGAATTTCTCAAAAGCCTCGGATTTATGTTTCATCAGATAAATGAATCCGTATCTTGAGTAATCATCCGTGAAAGTAATGAAATAGGAAAAACCACCTCTTGCATGTGTAGACAATGGACCACATACATCGCTGTGTATGAGTCCTAAGAGCTCGCTCGCTCTTACTCCATGTCCAGTAAATGGAGTCTTTGTCATCTTTCCTTTGAGACAAGATTGACAAGTGTCATAAGTTTGATATTCGAACGAGTCCAAATATCCTTCTCTATGCAACTTAGTCAACCTTCTCTCATTGATGTGACCCAGTCTACAATGCCATAAGAAAGCTTTATTTAAATCTGGAGACTTTCTTTTAAGTGTGTTCTGGACATTGAAAATTTGGAGTTGGTTTAAAACATATATACCGTTATTTAATGTACCGGACCCAATCAAACCATGATTAAGGTGGATGTTAACAACATCTCTTACAAACGTGAAATCATAACCTTTATTTGATAACAAGGAAACTGATATGATATTACACGTTAAGCTTGGTACAAAAAAACAGTTATGTAAAACCAAAATGTGTCCACTCGTCAATCCTAGGTGATAATCCCCGACAGACGCAGCTCCCACGCTAGCTCCGTTAGCAACCTTTAGGGTCATATCACTTTCCTTCAGCACTCTACGGTTTCTCAGTGCCTGCAATGAATTGAAAATATGAGATCCTGATCCGGTATCCAATACCCAGGAAGTAGAGTTGATCGACAGACAATTCTCAATTACAAACACACCTGAAGTCGAAGCCACAGCTTGCTTCGGTTCCTGGTTCTTGGCGTTCCACGCCTTGCAATCCTTCTTCCAGTGCCCTTTCCTGTGACAATGGAAGCACTCATCCTGGCCAACAACCGGTACCGCAAACTTTTTCTTTCCCTTCCCTCCCATCTTACTAACACCTCCTCTAGGTTTGGTGGCGGCCTTCTTCTTCCTTCCTTTGGCCCTTGCCTTGGACCCAGAAGAAGATGTACCGCTAACAAACATAGCGGGTGTTTCCCTTGTCTTTTGCAAGGTGCCCTCTGCACTCCTTTACATGTTCAGGAGTTCCGGAAGTTCAACTTCTTTTCTTTGAATGTTGAAGCTCAGGATAAACTGGGCGTAGGTGTGAGGAAGGGACTGGAAAATAAGGTCTGTATAGAGCTCATTATCCAAAGTCGTCCCAAGGTCTGCGAGCTCTTCAATATAGCCGATCATCTTTAGGACATGTTCTCCTACCGATGACGCGACAGCCAACCTCGCTCGAAACAAGTTCTTAGAGGTCTCATATCTTGCTATACGAGATTGCTCTCCATAAAGTTCCTTTGTATGGAGAAATATGCCATCAAGGTCCATATCCTCGTGCCTCCTCTGATGTTCATTGTTCATTGAGGCAAGCACGATGCACTTGGCTTTCGCGCAATCTAAATCCCAGGTTTTGCGGATTTCCTTATCCGCATTGCTGGATTTGGGACCAGGGACAGCAGGTGCCGTAGCGGTGAGGACGTACCCCAATTTGTCATAGGTCAAAGCCATTTTGACATTCCGCAGCCAATCTTTATAGTTTGGCCCTGTCAGTATATTTTTCTCTAAAAGTAACTTAAGTCCAGTCATTTTCAGGGTCGCTGCAATTAGGAGAGAGAGAAGAGAACTCTTTAGCATGATGCTCTTGCAAGTTTAGAGTGGTTTTTAGTTTATCTAAACTGGATGGCTCCCACTGTTTCTCGAACCCTTCCTCAAACCATAAAAGAAGAATTAGCCAGGACTATTCTCACTGTACAATTCTTGCTTAACCGTTCAGCCAGGCTAGTGTCGACACTTCGAGGGAGGTTTTCCAACGCTTTCGCGAAGTTCCTTAATTAAATAACCTCTTTTCTCTGGGGGCGTAACCCTGCTGACACCTTTCTGGACACCTACTTGGTTTATAGCATTGATCGTTAAGTGACGAATCTCCTGATAAGTAGCATATACTCACAGTAGGATCGGGATCCAAATATCATCGTATGATAATGTTGAAGGAATGCTACCAACATTCATCAAACTCCAAATGGTATGCATCACTTTGCAAATTTCAGTTTCTTTAGAAATTCCCGATATAAGTTTTTGCCCCATGCTCTTATGACCTTGGCTTTGGTCAAAATGTCATAAGTCACATGTCAAGTTCTACCCGTCATTATCTTGTCAATTTGAACCCATCCGTATATACCCCTGACTTTGGTCAAATGATAATACGACTGTCCCAAACTAACTCATCTATCTTATGCAACAAATGAAAACCCAGTTGCTACCAAACACTATGCCTTGACTTTGGCCAAAATGCATAGCTTGAATACTACTGAATACCCAAATGAAATGACGGAGGGCTACGAATGGTTTTGGCGAAACCGTGAACGTAGTGAACTTGATATAACCGAAGGAACCTGATAGCTTTTAAAAGGAGTGGTTAAAGCTCCGCATTTAAAAATATCTGTTTTTAAAATTAACCGAGTGGTTTCTTTTAAATTGTTCCAACGATTAACTTTTGGTTTATTTTCTTTGCATTATAAATAATGCGTCCCATCATTAACCTATCATTGCAGAAAACAACGAAAATACAACGTCCTCTTATGCCATCCGCATTCGCCATGGGGTCCCGTCATCACCTGTTAGGTTACTTAACTAACGACAGAGCGGGGGCTGGGCTAGCGCGGGTGTAAAACATAAGTGACGTCTAAATAGCTATCATATATAGATATTGAACATTCGTCAGACGCAATAATAGGCATTCCAGATCACAGATGAACTTTATTGGATTTGCAAGCAATTCGCGTTTGTTTTGAGCCTGCAACAAAAGACGGATTACACAGTTGTGATGAATAGCCATTACCCCACCCAAGACCCCAACGGGTACGGCAAACTACCCGCCCGGCAGTTTGTGCACCCCACCTTGGGTCTGTCCTAGGAGCAAAAACAGTAAAATGAAATAATACAACGGTGGCTACAACCGCAACCTGGATGTGCCCCGCAAAATAATATTACAACAAATTACATTTGCATCAAATGAATTAAATAATAACCCATCACATAACCCCGGCTATACATCACAACATTCTAACACAGTTCATATCCACAAACAGTAAAAACCATTACAGAAATGTGCAACCCCCTGCCAACCGACATACTAGCAGTTAGGGGAGGTTTACGAACACATTATACAAACACAGATATAATCCAACAAGCAAATACTGTATAATTTCGATCGATTAAACACTTTTAATTTTGCTCCAATACTTCTCTGTAAATCTGAAACCTGAGTAAAAATAAAAACTTCCAGAAAATACCAAATATCACAGAGAAGCAACACAGGAAAATTAGGTTCCTGAATCGCCAACTCGGCGGTGGAATCGCGACGGATCAGTGGGATCCGCCGCGGTTCAGCGGCGCTTTAGGCGATTCAGGAGCACAATTTTCTTGGGTGTTCGTCTACTGTCTTTTCCAAGCTTTCTGAACATCCCTGAAAAATTTTTGGACTTCATTTAAAAATCGACAGAAACTTGTGATTTCGGGCTTTTCCGGTTTCGTTTTTTCCGTTCGAAATTCATACAAATTTGCAAGTAAGTTATTTATTGTTTAGCGAGGCTATGATACCACTGTAAGTCGATGTACAACACCCCACGACTTGCGGGGAGGCAGAACTATGAAAAACGATCTTGTTTATATGCTAAACATCGACTAACCGCATGAATCGAAGCTAAACGATAACTAACAAGAAACATAGAAGTTCTATACTACTATGTTTAGGGATTATACCTAACGAATCGTGTCCTTCGTCTTTACGAACTCCACCTCCTCCTCGGCCTTCTCGAAGTAGTAGACGATCCACCCGAGAGCTTTACTCCAAGCTTAGCCTCTAAACTTGAGGCAACTAACTTTCTTTAAGTGCTAATCAAAGAAGCTAGGTGATATAGAGTGAGGGTTATGGTTTAATTAGTCTAACTAATCCTTGTACTCAACACATGAGAGGGGAGGATTAGGGTTTGAAGAGGGAAAGCTTGAGGAGAGAGAAGATGAACATAATAATGAGAAGAGAAAATGAGTTATCATAATATATATCAAGCATTTTATTTTATCAAGAAAAGAAAAGAAAATGATTTACAACCATGCTTGATAAATATCTTGTGGTGATTCATCTCCATGAGTCATTAAGCAATTATGAAGCATTAATGACATGGATGAATCATCCATATGACTCACTAATCTCATTCAATGTATATGCCACCTAAACCTCCTTAGTCCCCATCTTCTAGAAGCTTCTCGCGCAATTACGAGAACGCCCCTCCTTTCCGCAAAAATACGGAAAAACTTTAGACTGTATAAATCCAATAACCGGATACCAGTAACTGGCTTAAACCAAAGCCGACTGGTAAAAACTGTCCGAAAGTCGTACGTGCGTAAATACACGTATGCGTCCGAACCCTTGTCGTAAAACCATACGACCTCTATATCGTTTCGCCTGGAGTAGGAAAACTCTCTATGTGGGACTCTAGAGACTCGACTACTACGCTGGCAGTGGGTTTAACCATAGACCGCAAGCGGCACTAGCTGTACGTAACGGTCCCCAGGTAGATGTCGATAAGAAGGCCGATGAGGAAACCCATCCGAACTCCTACTGAGTCTGATGTGACAATCTCCATACAGTCCGGTCCGTTCGTCTAAGACTATCGCATATCGGGCCTAGGGGGCGGCAAGCGTCAGTCCCCTAATAGCGGTATAAGTCGTGTCGGAGCGAAGCCCATTACACCCTGAGAAACTACTGGAACCTACCAGCAAATCTCGCTTGCCCTGGCCAGGGACTTTGCGTAATGGCTCTCTGACACAGCGCGATATCAACCCCCAATACCGGGAGAGACGAATCCTGTCTAACCGCCACTGCCTCCAAGTGCTCGGGACTGCACCCAACTGCTACCTGTTTGCACGACTCCTTTGAGCCGTGGTAGGGTAGCAATCTAAGAACAGTGGGACACACTCGAGGCGAAGTAGTAGTGTCAAGTCTGCGGACTATGCTGTACTCATGTCACCTGGGAACTGTTCACTGACGATTGGTATAAAACCAACCAACAGTTCCCTGTGAGTCCTGTCCGATGTACCCGTAACCTAACGAGCACCTGCATACTATCTCCAGTACGACGTACTGACGGCTGTGGGACAGACCATCTCCCCAACTGGGATGAGAAGCGTACACACTAGTCTACTCCGTAGTATCGATGCCCTGTCTCGATAATCCAACGACTAGGGACCTGAATAAGGATGTGCTTGTAGACTACCCAGCCCCCACTAGTGTGACTGCCATCACAACGCTGGTAGTCAAGCAAGATCCTAAGAGCTCTATCAATACGTATACTCACATATTAAGATAGAAAAAACCAAGTAGCATACTACCATATTTAGCAAGACTGTTATATACATGTGAATATCCCAAGCTTCCATTAAGTAATATACAAACTAGTATGATACAATAATGGCCCCTAGGGCATATACACTAACAACTGTCTTATAGTTACATGTTGGTAAAGCCCTTAGGATGTGTACTTGACTACCTGGACTATAATTAAGATCATACTAGTGGGGACATGGTAGTTCATAAGTACATCCTTTAATGTTCTTAGTCGTGGGTGTATTGAGACAGGGCATCGATATACCAGAGTAGACTAGCGTATACGCTTCTCGACCCATGAGATGGGCGATGGATGATCTCATATCCATTGGTGTTTGACATCAGAGATGGTATATGGGTGCTCAGTGGAGACTGGGTACACTGGACGGACTCGTCGAGAACTCCCAGATGGTATTATACCTCACGTCAGATGGCAGTTTTCTGGTGACACTTGTGCAGGTTAGTCTGTAGACCCGAGATCGTCATAGAGTCTTGTGTGATTCCCACTGTGCTTTGATTTCCACCTTACCACGTCCATGGGGGCATGTAAAACGGTGGTTTTTGGGTACAGTCCCGAGTCATATGGAGGCAATGAGCGATAGGAGGGGTTTCGTCTCTCCCGGTATTGGGGGTTGATGTTGCACTGTGCTCGATTGGCCGTAACAGGGAAGTCCCTGGCCAGGGCTGATTTAGAGATTTACTAGTAAGTGTTACCATTAGTTTCTCGACCCGTTATGAGCCTCACATCGGCACAACTTATCGGTTATTGGGGTCTGACGTTTACCACCCCTAGACTTGATATGCGACATATCAGACGAGGAGACCGGACTGTACGGGAAGTATTACCGGCAGGCTTTTACAGGAGTTGGAGCGGGCTTGCTTGCTGATCTTCTGATCGCTCAATACCCAGGTAGCCGTTACGTCCAGCTAGTGTTAGTTATATGTATGCCCTAGAGGCCATTACTGTACATAGGATGTATATTGTAGTGGATGCTGGGACATATATAGGGATGACTTTCTTGCTCGACATGATAGTATGCTATCTGGTTGAACTTTACCTTAACGTGTATACTGATTGTCTCTGTGTTACATGTTGGTAAAGCCCTTAGGATGTGTTCTTGACTACCTGGACTATGATGCGGATCATACTAGTGGGGACATGGTAGTCCATAAGTACATCCTTCACAGTCCCTAGTCGTGGGTATATCGAGACGGGGCATCGATATACCAGAGTAGACCAGCGTATACCTTCTCGACCCATACAGATGGGCGATGGATGATCCCATATCCATTGGTGTTTGACATTAGAGATGATATACGGGTGCTCAGTAGAGACTGGGTACACTGGACGGACTCGCCGAGAACTCCCAGATGGTATTATACCTCACGTCAGATGGCAGTTCTCTGGTGACACTGTTACAGAGTAGTCTGTTGACCCGAGATCGTCATAGAGTCTTGTGTGGTTCCCACTGTGCTTTGATTTCCATCTTACCACGTCCAAGAGGGCGTGCAAAACGGTGGTTTTTGGGTACAGTCCCGAGTCACATGGAGGCAATGAGCGATAGGAGGGGATTCGTCTCTCCCGGTATAGGGAGTTATGTTGCACAGTGTTCGATTGGCTATAACAGGAAGTCCCTGGCCAGGGCTGATCAGAGAATTGCTGGTAAGTGTTACCAGTAGTTTCTCGACCCATTATGAGCCTCATATCGACACGACTTATCGAGCTATTGGGGTCTGACGTTTACCACCCCTAGGCAAGATATGCGACATATCAGACGATCAGACCGGACTGTACGGTAGTGTTACTGGTCGGATTCACTGGAGTGTGAGCGGGCTTGCTCGTCGATCTTCAGATCGCTCAATACCCGGGTGGCCGTTATGTTTAGCAGACCGCTTGCGGCTTGTGGGTGTTTGATATGATCATCATCTGCTGCCGGCGTATTGACGAGTCTTTAGAGTCCTACACAGAGGTTTCCAGGCTCAAGCGAAACGAAATAGGAGTGCATATGAGATATGTGCGGGACCGAGAATGATACCAGTATGTGATACTGTATTCGATTCTCGCGATATGTGACATTGATCGGTTATATGCGATATAGCCGGGTTATCGGATCAAGTGTTGATTCGATAAGTTGTTACTGTTGATATTAGTCGGTTATATGCGATATGACCGGATCATTAAATCAAGTGTTGATTAAATAATTTAATGCATAATTATATATTTGATATATTACTTTGCATTAGCTAGTATAGGTTCACTTTATATGGATTTTCTCACTCGATGTGCAAGTTGTATATGTGATATACTTTTGTGCATATACATTGTATCATGTTTGATGATACATGTTGACTTGTGCTTGTGTAAAGATTAAACCATGGTTATATGAATGGTTAGGGTTTTATATACTTATTCATTTATTTATATTCATTATTCATTTAAGGAAAAGAAAAGAAAAATGGTGGCATTCTTTTGTTTATTCATGAAGCTTCATGAATACTTTGACTAAGTCACCATTTTTGTCTTCATTCCTAACCTAACCATTCACTTAACTTGGGTTTAGTCTCTACACATAACCATGGTTATGTTATGATAAAGATTGGATTATTCTTTTCTTTTTAATTAACTTATCATATCATTTCTTCTTCTTCTTCCTTGAACTCAAGAAGAAAAGCTTGAGGTCATCAATGGTGTTTGATGATAAAGAGTGAGAAATCCAATTCTAAAGTCTACCCACTTCCTATTTCTTCATCCTCTACCTCTTGCCAAGTAGTAGAGTGTGTTTCCTTCACAAGTTTTCATGGCTTGGTGAAGGTGGAGCTTGATTTGGCGATGCCTCGACGTAGATCATCTTCGTCATGGACATCGACGACCTAGCTTGCCCATTGATTTGGACAGCGGAGCCCGGATTTGATTTGGACAGCGGAGAGGACCTCATCTCGGAGCCGTGGAGGTGGAGGACGGGATCTACAAAGGTTGTATTTCCGTATTCCCTTAGTTAAGTGTTAACTAGTTAGCTTTTTCGCCTAAACTTCTAGCCGACGATCCGTAGTCGGGTTTCTCGGCACCGTTAAAATTTTAATTTGGCATGATCGATGCCTTGTGAGACCTCATTAGGGTGCCTAGGAACCCTACAGCTAGTACTGCTGACGGCTTGTGGGTGCTTGATGTGATCATCACCTACTGCCGGCGTATTGACGAGTCTTTAAAGTCCTACATAGAGGTTTTACTGGCTCATGCAAAACGAAATAGGAGCACGTATGTGATATGTGCAGGACCGAGAATAATGCATGTATGTGATACCGTATTCTATTCTCGTGAATTTTTGTATCGATCGGTTATATATATGATATAGCCGGGTTATCGAATCAAGTGTTGATTCGATAAGTCGATACATTGGAAGTTAGTCGGTTATATGTGATATGACCGGATTATTAAGTCAAGTGTTGATTTAATAATTTATTGTATAATTGTATATTTGATATACTAGTTTACATTAACTAACACTTGTTCACTTTAGGGTTTTTCTCACATAAGCATAATTTTAATGTATATATGATATATATTAAAATGTGTTTTCCTTTTTGTATCATGGTTGATGATACACATGACTTGGGTGTATGAGACTTACACCATGCTATCTTTTATGTTGGATTTTAATATTCAAAGTAATTACAAAATTAGTGGAGGATTAGCAAAATGCTTGAAGCTTGTGGAAGCATTTGACTAATTCCACTAAATTTGTTTTTACTATGGATATTTCTTAACCCAACCATAAGGATTAGCCATGGGTTAAGTCTCTACAAGAGTTAGTATATAATACTTACTCACCATGGTTAGGCTTCTCACTTGATCATTATCCTCATCTCTTTCTTTTGTTCATCTTCTTCTTCATTGTTAAAAAAAAAAAGCTTGCTAGGGTTTGATCAAAAGTGAGAAAGATAGTGAGAAATAAAATTCTAAAGAGAACCCACATCCTATTTCTCCATCTTCTACTAGACTAGCACTTTAGTTTAGGGTGTTTGCTTCACTAATTCTCAAGTTAGTGAAGTAGAAGCTTGAGTTGGCATCCCCTCGACGTAGATCTTCTTCGGCCTCGAAGACTTCAAGCAAGGACGCGTCTTTCGCCTCGTGAAGCCATGCAAGGGTCCGGGAGAACCACGATCGCAGCGAAGGGACTTCAACAAGGAGCTATAGAAGTGAAGGACCGATCTACAAAGGTTGTATTTCGTATTCACATAGTTGTAAACGTAGTTTACTTGCATATGAAACCCTAATAATCTAGCGTCGATCTTGTTTAGGGTTATTTGGCAAGGCTAAAATTTTAATCGGGCATGTTTGATGCGTTGTTGAACCTTGTTAGTGTGCCTAGTAACCCTACAGAAATTTGCAATGAGATTGCATACCTTCTATGAGATAGTTGGATCCCGATACCCACTGCGAGTAAAAGTTACTCCTGGAAGAGTTTTACACATCACAATTGGCCGATCAAGTAGGTGTCTAGAAAGGTGATAACGGGGTTATGCCTCTGGGAAAACGAGGTTTATTCTAATTAGGTCCGTGCGAAAGCACAGGGAACCTCCCTCAAAGTACCGGCACTGGCATGGCTGAAAGATTGGCGAACTTGTAAAGTGTAATTAATCCCGGTTAGTCTTTCCTTTTATGGTTTGAAGGAAGATTTGATTAAAACAGTGGGAGCCATCCTAATTAGATAAATTAATAACCAATCTAATCTTGCAAGTGCGAACGCAGAGTGTTTTCTTCTCTCTCTCCAGGTAGCGACCAAGTCACGCCTTAATCAAGATAATAATACGGGTGTATTGACCGAACCCGCTTGTTATACTGAGCTGGGGAACGTTGGTCCCACTCCAACTTATAATTGTTATAATACTGAGCAGGAAATAGGGGATTACCAGAATTCCCGTGCCGCCCAAATGAAGAAAGTGTATGTTGATACATCTTCTTCGGGTGTGTTTATTACAGAGAACTGTTTCTCAGTTTACTTTACGTCCTGGGTATGAGATACCAGATCAGGATCCCTCATATGTAATATATTACATGGGCTACAGATAGGTAGAGAACTGAGAATGGATGATAAGTTTCAAGAGTTGAAAATAGTGCAAGTGTTGCAGCCAAGTTTGTTGGCAGATATCACCCTGTATTACTAAATACATTGATTCTGAACGAATGTTATTAGATACCGAACCTGATATACAATATCATATCAGTCTCTTTATTAAGATAAAGAAGGATATAATTTTGTATTGTTGGATAATGTTTTGAACATTTCCTATATCAAAAGTTGATCGGTTCAGGCACGTTATCTAAAAGCATATATGTTCTAAATCAAACCACAGTTCTTAACGTACAGAACACACACAAGAAGAAGAGTTCAGAAATGAACGAATCCTTTTTAAGGCATTGTAGACTATGTCATATCAACGCGACCCAACTAGCTGAAGTTACATAAAGATGCATATTTAAATCAGTTTGAATTTACATCTTATGAAACTTGCCAGTCTTGTCATAAAGATAAGATGACCATAGCTCCGTTTATTGGAAACAAAGAAAGAGTTAGTGAACTCTTGGGATTGATACATGATGATGTATGTAGGTCCTCTGTCTACACATGCCAGGACTGGTTCTTTGTACTTTATTACATTCACAGATGATCTCTCAAGATTCGCACATGTGTTCCTGTTGAAACACAAGTCTGAAGCTTTTGAGAAATTCAAAGAATATAAGTCAGAAGTAGAGAACCACAATGGGTATAAGTATTATGTCCTTTGATGTGATCAGGGAGGTGAATACTTGAGCATGGAATTCCTGAAATATTCTAAAGGAGAATGAGATTCTCTCTCAGCATTACTCCTCCGTATATACCACAGCACGTTGGTATATCGGGGCAGAGAAAATCGCACCCTATGTAATATGGTGTGCTCTATGATGAGTACTACTGAGTTGCCTATTTCCTTTTAGGGGTTATGCACTTGAGAAGCTGCATACCTATTGAATATGGTTCCAACCAAATCAGGTGCCTACCACTCCATATGACGATATGGTATTGGAAGAGCCCATCTCTTAAGGATGTTAAGATTTGGGGTTGTCCGGCCTATGTCTAAAAGCAAAATCCGGACAAGCTCGAGGCAAGGTCGGTTATGTGGAAGTTTGTTAGATATCCCAAGCATTCGCAAGGGAATATCTTCTACCATACCGAGGAACAAAAGGTTTTTTGTTTCTCAGCATGCCACCTTTGGAAAGGGAATTTCTTGTGAAGAAATTAGTGGTCATGAGGTAGAACTGGAAGGAGTTCCAACTATACAAACTGCAGCTGATGATTTAGTAGAACTGCAGGATTCATAAGCTCTGGACAAACCTCAGCCTCTCCGCCGATCTAGTAGTGTTTCTCATCCGCCTGAGAGAAACTTCAGCTTTCTCTATGATAGTGGGAGCGAGGATTCCATCATGAGATGATGACCCAACTAGTTTCGAGCAGGCCATCAAGAGTAATGACTCTGTGAGAATGGTTGGGTGCTAAGCGATCTGAGATGGAATCCATATACACCAACAAAGTATGGACTTTGGTTGCTATATCTGAAGGGTTAAATCCCCATCAGGAGAAGGTATATCTTGAGAAGATTACTTTTTGTACATGGAAAAGTTGAGACTTTCAAAGCTAAGACTTGTTACAAAAGGTTCTCGTCATCGACCAGGTATGGATAATGATGAAATCTTTTCAAGTGCCTCTGTTTAAGTCCATCCGGATCCTGCTTGTCATTGCTACATACCGTGACTACGATATCTGGCGGTTGGGTGTCATGACTGCTTTTCTAAATAGTGATTTAGAAGAGAGTGTCTATAAGAACACAGCCAGAGGGCTTTGTACACAGTGGGAGCAGCGAAAACGTGTGCAAGTTTCTTTACGGGTTAAAGCAGGTATCGCGGAGTTAGAACGTCTGTTTTGATCTAGTAATCAAAGAGTTTGACTTCATCAAAATGGTAGATGAACCTTGTATATACAAAAAGGTAGTAGAGAGTATGGTGATAATCTTCGTATTGTACGTGGATGACATATTCTTGATAGGAAAGGAGTTTCCTATGCTACACTCGGTTAATCTCCTCTTATCACAAGGATTCTCTATATAGGATCAGGGTGATACCTCCTAAATCCTGGGTTTTGGATCTATGAGATAAATCTAAGTGGATATTAGGATTCTCACTAGGTGTAGTGAGATGGTATCAATCGATCCCGGGGAGAATCACTGGATAGCTTCCAGGGTGGTAAGAACGACTGAATGTCAGTCACAAGCATTGTCTTTACCCTCAGTAGAGGGACGGTATGTTGGAAGATTTCCAAGCTAGATACCGTGACAAACTAGATGATAAAGGCTGGATACATTGCTAACAAGGATACTACCAAAGAGGTAGTCTAGATGTATAAAAGTTCATGAGATAAACTTCGTTCCTACCATTGTGTGACAATGGAGTTGTGGTTTAGGCCTAGGAACCCCCGTCCCATCTATGATCCAGACATATTCTTAGGCAGTATCACCTGATCATGGAGATGGATGATCTCCAGGGAGATCGAGGTTTGGAGAGTAGACACAGAGGAGAACATGGCGGATCCACTCACAAAGGCCTTTTCCCAAAAGAGACTTTTATGGGATGGTTGAGTATGAGATACTTCAACCACTGCTGATTGTTGGGTATGAGATACTACAACAGATGGCCTTAGTGCAAGTGGGAGATTGTTAGTTATATGTATGCCCTAGAGGCCATTGTTCATACCATAATATTGCATTTTCTATTCCCCATTCTTATGTATTTTACAATGAAAACAGGTGCTTTTGACCCATGTCTGTTACATGTTACAGGTTACAGGTTCTTGGACAGAAAACAGTGAAAATGATGTAAAAACGATGCAAAAGTGGACTTTGACCAACAAATAAATGGATCTTAATCAAGCCTACACAAAAGAACAGTACAAGGCAAAGCAAGGTCCAAGATTACAAAGCGAAAGGTTAAAGCCCACTACAAGTATTCACTGGAAGATCTGGAGAAGACCCAGAAGCCCAAAGGAGAAAAGAAGTAAAGAAATAAAAATCCCAAAGAACCAAGAATCAGCCCACAAAAATCCACACAGTGACCTCGTCAATGGGCCGTGGAACCGCGGCCCAAAGCCTACCCAGGTCTCGGTTCCGCGGCCATCTGGTGCCCGGGCTTCGCGAATTTTTTACTAAAACCTGTGACGGCTCTAAAAAGATTTCCTAGGGGTATTCTTGTAAATACAGACATGTGGATCAATTGTAAACCTAGGGTTTCCTATCCTCTATAAATAGGAACTCTAATCATTGTAATTTCCTATGCCTCCTTTTAATAATAAATTCAAAATTCTTTTTGGAGAGTATCGGTGCCTCTTTTCTATTCATGAATTCAGATCTGACAACCCTGCGTTGATATTTGGAGAGATGCATCTGTAAGTAGATTTAATTCCTTGCTCTAGTTTAGATTTCAATTCCTACCCTAGGTAATTTTCATTCTCTGCCCTAGATAAATGTTCTTCAATTCCCTAATGAGTGAGTAGTCTCCTCGCTTGTTAGGGTTAGATCTGGGGAAGGTTTGAGAGACGAAGATCTCTCATCCCCTTTCTTGCCTGTCATATATTTTCATAGGACTCCATGCATACCTTCTTATTCCGCTCCCTACGGCACCCTATCCCACGAGGTAGTGGTGATACCGTAGTCTAAAGGCCCGGATTTTAAGGTTTTCCATGGATGTTAGGGTAAAGATTAAGAAAGGAAGGACAAGGATCTAGAGGAAGAACAATCTTCCCAATCATCCTAATCCCTTTTATTAATATTTACCATAACTCCTAATTAGATCTTCATAAGGGTATAGAAAGCGGTGAGATTTATAGACTTTCCAAACTTAACCTAAGCCTAACCCTAGCAAGACTTAGATATAGATAGATTTAGTTTTTAGATTTAATAATCAATCCGACCACAATCGGAATTAACTCGTAAGAGCGAATAGGAAATTCACAACATCCCTGTGGACCGACCCGTACTCACCGGCTAGCTACATGCGACGCCGTTCTTGATTGCGGTAATAGATAGTTTTTGAGATCAAATCAAATGGCGCCGTTGCCGGGGATGGCGTAGAACTTTCTTTTTTGCAATTTCGGGTTAATCTTAAATTAAAAAATCATAAAAATCTAAAAACATCAAAAAAATATAAAAATATTTCATTTGTTATTTTTGGAAGGGATACTTTGTTGTTTGAATTTTGCAGGATATACAAAATCGGATATGGAAATTTCCAGAAGGCGAAACAGAAATCAAAAGATCAGAACAGAGAGAGATTTCAACAACAGAACAACACAAAAATTTTGGAGCATTGAACCCCTCAAAGCGCCGCCTTTCCGCGGCCATAACCTGCTATAGGCCGCGGAACCGCGGCCTACTTGTCGAGTCGTCGCTTGAAAAAAAATTTGGGGATCCGCGCTGCTTAGACCGCCGCCCTTCCACCACGGGAACCCACATAAGGCCGCGGAAACGCGGTTTTCTTGTGTCTTCAGCTCGTGAAAAAAGTTCTGTAAGCTTCTCTGTTCCTCCTCTGCAAAAATTTCCATATATTTTCTGAAAAATTCCTGCAAGATTTTGTGTGCTTTAAAAATCTTTCTCTTTCCAAATAACAATCTTGTGCAGAATTTTTAGGCCCCGCTTATAATAGAAATTGATTGCAAGTAATCTTTTTTGTTGCATATCTTTTCTCGAATATCTTTTTGCAACAATTTTTTCCAAATAAAGATTCTTGTGATATGCTTAAAATAATAACTGATTGCAAGTAATATTTTTCTGTTGCATATCTTTCATTAAAAATCTTTTTGCAACAATTTTCCAATAAAGAAAAAGAAAAAGGAAAATTAGTATTAGAAAACTTGCAAACTTTTGCCGCAAATAAATCCTTGTACCAACCAACTTTCTTTCTTTCACCCTTTCTTCTAACATGGGTACCCCACATAATAAATCACTTGCCGAACTTTGGTATCCCGAACCTAATTTTGCGTCGTTCGTCAATTTGTTCAGTCAATTTAAAGACGATCCTTCCATGCCTAAAATATCTTTGAAAGATCAAATAGAGGCGTCTAGGAGAAACAACTCGACTTTTCAACCCACTTTGTGTCAACCAAGTCAACCTTTACCACCTCCATATGTTGATACCACTTTTTCAAATCCTTCTGTCATTCCTAGGCCGATGTCCATTGCTGAGCATATTGCTCAATCTCGCAGCCGATCTTTCACCCCTCTCCACTCATCTAGTTCTAGGGATCCGCACGATTATTCATCTTTTTATCCACATGTTGACCCTACACCTGCCTAACCACCCACTTCCTACCAGTCCTATCCGACCTTCCCACCTTCGCTAGACACTGCTTCTACACAGCCTTTTGGGAGTTTCACATATCCAAACAATTTCGAATCTTTTGCCGAAACCCCATTATCACCAAAGTCTAGTTTGGAAGAGGCGTTGGAGGAGTATATCGCAGCAACAAACAAAATGGTTAGGAATGTGGAAGCGTCCGTGGCCGCCCTTATGCAATCGAGTGAACCGGTAGCTATTTTCCAACTAGCCCCAAATTTTTCAATATATGAGGAGGCGGTTGGACAGAGTGAGAATTTGAGAGGATTTCCAAATCAAACCTACCCATACCCAATTCCAGCCCACAACTCCTGTTTTCCATCGATTGTCCCAAATAGTTCACCAGTTGAAAATAAAAACGAGTTGTGTGATTTTGTAGTGCTTGATTTGTCAGATTGTGAAGAACCCCTTTCGAGTGAAACCACACCTAATCCTTTCGATCTTTACACCTTCACTCTAGAACCTAAATCGATAAATATCCATGCTTTTGATGAGGTATCAGAAAATATTGATTTTCACTTGATTGAGGATATAGACGCCGGGAATATTTCGGATGATGAACCTGTCGATTTAATTGAAATTTTATGTCCAATTCATCATCCCGAGTCATTAAATATTTTTCCCGAACTTCATATGCGTCTTGATTTTGATGATATTGGCATGGATAAGAAAATTTTTGAGGAAAATATTGAGGAGAATTATAAGGATAGTACTGAGGATAATATTGAGGTTGAACCATTTTCGTTTGATGTGTCGAATTTTCCAATACACCCTCCTGAATCCTTAACTGATACCCCTCCTCACTCACTTCCTTCTGTCCTTCCTATTGTTCCGACCGTGCAAGTGACCGTTACGCTTTCATCTCAAACACCAAGTTCGGCGTACCCATGTTTTCTTGCGAATCTTGAGGGATTTGATCTCATTTCTCGACGGGTTGATAGGTTAGCGCAATCGCTTTTAACACATCGATCATCACAAATTGCGCTAATTTATTCACTCGATTTACACCCTCAAGGTCGCGCGACCCTTCTTTCTTCTTTCCGCCATTCTTCTCCCCCACAGAGACCATATTCTCTTCTTCCTATTCGGTCTCGTGTGTTTCTCATCTCTTTTCTTTCCACCCCATTCTTTCACCAACTTGACCATTACCACGATAAGATTTTTGAATGGTTGGTGTTAACCTTTGGCTTGTGTAAGGCCAAGCTTAAGTTTGGGGGGAACCTTTGTATATATGTATATATATTTTTTGTTTTCTTTTTCTATAAAAAATAACAAAAAAATTTCAAAACAATAAAATAAAAAAATTATAAATAAATAAACAGGGGAGTGCCGGTATTTTGACCCTCTTGGTTTAGCATGACAGTGAGGACACTGTCAAGTTCAAGTTTGGGGGTATGCTCGGTACGTCTTCTTCCTTCGCATTCATTTGTAAATATTTTTGCATTTGCATACTTATTTGAAAACCCACAAAAATTGAAAATTTTCAAAAATTATAAAAATTATTGTATTCAATTTTGGCTATTTGACTTGAGTTTGACAAATAGGTTAACTGGCTAGGAACAACTAGATCTTAGACGTAGTAAATTAAAAACCCTAAAAATAACCTTCCTTAAAGTTTAACGGTAGAAAGTATATGTCTTTATAGTTTATTTAGAAATAGGCAAATTTTGAGTTCACTTCTTGGGCTAAGTCAAAGCAAAGGAAAAGTATTGATGTTCTTATTAGAGTATAAGTTTGAAAAATAGTTCCTAGCTTAAGTCTAGATTCTGAAAATGTATACCCTACAATTTGCACAATCACGCACCTTGAAACTTGGAATAGTAGAGGAGACCTTGAAATGCTCTTGTCTAAAGTCCTTAGTACGAAGAAAATAAAAGAAAAAAAAAGTGAATAAAGAAAAAAAAAATGAACACTGGTTTTTGTGATTACTTAAGGCTGTAAAAATAGAAAAATATTTAGCGAGGGTGCTTCATCACCTACTGCCTTAGACCAACTGGTTTGGGAGTCACTGCTAAAAGCCTTGGGTGTTGCAAGACTAAGAATTACGCTTTAATGTGCAAACACATCTTGTAATCGGTCGTTGGTACCTCAAGAAGTATTAACGGTCACATGAAAGATGTGTAAGCAAAATTCAATTAAAAATTCACCTACTAATAAGTACTTTGGACAACGGACAAGGGTATGATTGCTTGATTTGAATTTCCAAGTGTAGGGATGATTTATACACACACGTGGGGATATGTGATAGGAGTTTAGATGAGAGAAAGGAGTGAAGAATAGAACTTGTATCTTTAGTAGAGTTGATAGAAATTCCTAAGTGGAGATGGAACCCTAGAAGGAAAACTTAAGAAAAGCCGAAAGCTAAGTAGGTCTGCAGAACATATATAATCTTAAGTTAAATTATGAGAAGGTGTGAAGAATATGGGTGGATAATTTACGGGTTGACGATAATAGAATTCCTTGTTAGAAAACCTAATTGGAAAACAAAAGTCGAAAAGCCAAATTGATAGGATTTTGTGGGTAGTATCCGCTGAAAACCCTCAGGAGACAACACTCCTCCTACTAAGGACACCTAGAGGTTTAACAGCTTGTTGCATGTGCTCAGTGCAATCGCGTTTCCCTGCGAAAGTGCGGCTAGTTTAGATTTTTATCGAGAATAAAAAAATAAGTTTGCTCGAGGACGAGCAAAAGATAAGTTTGGGGGTATTTGTTCATACCATAATATTGCATTTTTTATTCCCCATTCTTATGTATTTTACAATGAAAACAGGTGCTTTTGACCCATGTCTGTTACATGTTACAGGTTACAGGTTCTTGGACAGAAAATAGTGAAAATGATGTAAAGACGATGCAAAAGTGGACTTTGACCAACAAATAGATGGATCTTAATCAAGCCTACACAAAAGAACAGTACAAGGCAAAGCAAGGTCCAGGATTACAAAGCGAACGGTTAAAGTCCATTACAAGTATTCACTGGAAGATCTGGAGAAGACCCAGAAGCCCAATGGAGAAAAGAAGTAAAGAAATAAAAATCCCAAAGAACCAAGAATCAGCCCACAAAAATCCACACAGTGACCTCGTCAATGGGCCGCGGAACCGCGGCCCAAAGCCTACCCAGGTCGCGGTTCCGCGGCCATCTGGTGCCCGGGCTTCGTGAATTTTTTACTAAAACCTGTGACGGCTCTAAAAAGATTTCCTAGGGGTATTCTTGTAAATGCAGACATGCGGATCAATTGTAAACCTAGGGTTTCCTATCCTCTATAAATAGGAACTCTAATCATTGTAATTTCCTATGCCTCCTTTTAATAATAAATTCAGAATTCTTTATGGAGAGCATCGGTGCCTTTTTTCAATTCATGAATTCAGATCTGACAACCCTGTGTTGATGTTTGGAGAGATGCATCTCTAAGTAGATTTAATTCCTTGCTCTAGTTTAGATTTCAATTCCTGCCCTAGGTAATTTTCATTCTCTGCCCTAGATAAATGTTCTTCAATTCCCTAATGAGTGAGTAGTCTCCTCGCTTGTTAGGGTTAGATCTGGGGAAGGTTTGAGAGACGAAGATCTCTCATCCCCTTTCTTGCCTGTCATATATTTTCATAGGACTCCATGCATACCTTCTTATTCTGCTCCCTACGGCACCCTATCCCACGAGGTAGCGGTGATACCGTAGTCTAAAGGCCCGGATTTTAAGGTTTTCCATGGAGGTTAGGGTAAAGATTAAGAAAGGAAGGACAAGGATCTAGAGGAAGAACAATCTTCCCAATCATCCTAATCCCTTTTATTAATATTTACCATAACTCCTAATTAGATCTTCATAAGGGTATAGAAAGCGGTGAGATTTATAGACTTTCCAAACTTAACCTAGGCCTAACCCTAGCAAGACTTAAATATAGATAGATTTAGTTTTTAGATTTAATAATCAATCCGACCACAATCGGAATTAACTCGTAAGAGCGAATAGGAAATTCACAACATCCCTATGGACCGACCCGTACTCACCGGCTAGCTATATGCGACGCCGTTCTTGATTGCGGTAATAGATAGTTTTTGAGATCAATCAGCCATTACTGTACATACGATGTATATTGTAGTGGATGCTTGGACATATATGAGGACTTTCTTGCTCGACGTAATAGTATGTTATCTGGTTGCTCTTTATCTTAACATGTACTTTGATTGTCTCTATGTTACATGTTGATAAAGCCCTTAGGATGAGTACTTTACTACCAGGGCTATGATGCAGATCATACTAGTGGGGATAAAGTAGTCGCTAAGTACATCCTTCAAATGTTTCTAGTCGTGGGTGTATCGAGACAGGGCTTCGATATACCAGAATAGACTAGCGTATAGCTTCTCGACCTATGGCGATGGATGATCCCATATCCATTGGTGTTTGACATCAGAGATAGTATACAGGTGCTCAGTAGAGACTGGGTACACTGAACGGACTCGCCGAGAACCACAGATGGTATTATACCTCACATCAGATGGCAGTTCTCTAGTGACACTAGTACAGGTTAGTCTGTAGACCCAAGATCGTAGAGTCTTGTATGATTTCCACTGTGCTTTGATTTCCACCTTACCATGTTCAAGAGAACGTGCAAAACAGTGGCTTTTGTGTACAGTCCCGAATCACATGGAGGCAATGAGCAATAGGAGGGGTTTTGTCTCTCACGATATTGGGAGTTGATGTTGCGCTGTGCTAGATTGGCTATAACAGGAAGTCCCTGGCCAGAGCTGCTTCAGAGATATACCGGTAAGTGTTATCAGTAGTTTCTTGACCCGTTATGAGCCTCACATCGGCATGACTTATCGAGTTACCGGGGTCTGACATTTACCACCCCTAGACGAGATATGCGACATATCAGACGAAGAGACTGGACTGTACGGTAGTGTTACTGATTGGATTCGCCAGAGTGTGAGCAGGCTTGCTTGTTGATCTTCTGATCGCTTAATACCCAGATGGCCGTTACGTTTAGCAGACCGCTTGCGGCTTGTGGGTGTTTGATATGATCATCACCTACTGCCGGTGTATTGACGAGTCTTTAGAGTCCTACACAGAGATTTCCTGGCTCAAGCGAAATGGGGTAGGAGCACATATGTGATATGTGCGGGACCGAGATTGATACGAGTATGTGATACCGTATTGTATTCTCACGATTTGTGACATCGGTCAGTTATATGCGATATAGCCGGGTTATCAGATCAAGTGTTGATTCGATAAGTTGATTCATATGATATTAGTCGGTTATAGGTCATATAGCTGGATTATTAAATCAAGAGTTGATTTGATAATCTAATGTATAATTATATATTTGATATATTACATTACATTAACTAGTATTAGCTCACTTATGATTTCTTTTCTCACTTGATGTGCACATTGTATATATGTGATATGTATATTTGTGTACATGTTTGTATCATGCTAGGTTACAAATGCAACTAGGGTTAATGAGGGTTAAACCATGCTAGAGTTAAGATTAGGGTTTATGTTTATTATTAAGGAAATTCAAAAATTGTGGAATTAGTCATGGTTGATATTTTGGAAGAAGCTTGTAGACTTCTTTGACTTTGTCCACCCTTTTTGTATACCTTAAGATATTTGTTAACCTATCTTTAATCCTAGCTCATGGTTAACTCTCTACAAGGGTTAAGCATGACATGCTTAACCCTTGGTTGCATTTCTAACCTTAAAAAAAATTCATTTTCATCACTTGACTTCATCTTCTTCTTCCTCTTGAGCTTGCTCTCTAGTTTATGATAAAGTGATGATTTTGAATGATAAAATGATTTCTAATGTGAGAAAAATTCCTACTTCATCATCCTCTACTACTTGCCATTTAGTATAGGGTGTTTGCTTCACTAATTCCATAGTTAGTGAAGAGATAGCTTGGGTTAGTGTCTCCTCGACGTAGATCTTCTTCGACCTGGAAGACTTCGAAACAAGCATGTTCGTTTCCTCAAGGGAGCCTCTCAAGAGTCCGGGACTTCATGATCGAAGCGAAGGGACAACTACACGGAGCTAATGAAGTGAAGGACCGGTCTACAAAGGTTGTATTCCCTGTTCACTTTTAGTTGCAATGTGTTTGCATTTCATTCCGTCGGATTTCTAGTATATGATTCTAGGGTTAGAGTTGCTAGAACGGCAAAAAATTTAATTTGGCATGGACGATGCCTCCCGAAACCTTGGTGCCGTGCTAGGGAACCCTGCATGGACAAGCCCAGAAAATCATTAGTCGTATTTTTGGATACTAAGATTTCCTCGGGGGAATATAGGATGAATATCATTCTAGATATCATCAGTTAAGGAGTCATCAGTCGTGTTTGAAATTGGAATAAGTTTAGGGAGATATGAGGATAGAAGCTTAGTCTATTCAGAGATCAAAAGACGTTTTAATCTCAGGAAGACTTAGCCAACTTGGGGCCGAAGTTGACTTCTCATAGTGCTAAGCACTAGTATATGTTCAGCCCTCATGTGTTCCCACGTGAGGCTCTGAATCAGTGTTAAACACTAAAGTTTAGGGACACTCACGTGAGGCACCCCAAAGTGGGTGTTGTTCATTGAGTTTAATTCCCCTTTTATATATAAGTGTTAGACACTTAATTCTTGCGGTGCTCACGTGTGAGCACGTGAGGCAATCTGTGTCTCTCTTTTTTGTTCATTAGATATTCTAACGTGGGGCACGGGAGATCTCATTATAGTGTTGAACACTAATAAATCATTAGGCCATTCTTCTGTGGTTCTGAGAAATCAAGTTCTTCCTTTATTCTTTGCAAGAATTAAATTCTGCTTATACGGTTAAACCCTAGTTTCAGAGAAATTGAATTCTCATATGTTTTTTTTTGTAAAAGTTAAACTCTTTGAACTCGGTTCTTTCCTCTAGGGTTTGGATCTACATGACAGAATCTCCCCGATGAGAATTAAATTCTCAACTTGTGTGGAGATCTGCTTCTGCAGAGCCCAACCAGAGGAAGGACTAAGTTCTTGTATGAAGGGTTGAACCCTTAAAGAGGCGAAGAAGAGATAAAATAATCTTCGTGTATTTTTCTTACCTAGAGTTTCTTTCTTTTTTAAGAGGGGGATTGTTCTTATTTTAGAGAATTCAATTCTCTCTCTTTTTTATTTGTTTTTCATCCTCTTTTCTTCTCTTTCTTTTTTTTGTTTACTCACTCCCTTCTTCTTTTTTTTCTTTTTCTTTTCCTCCTTTTTTTTCTTTCTTCTCCTCTTCCCTCTATTTATACGAGAAGAAAGAGAATCCATTTATTAAGAAAATCTCTTATTGAGAAATTATGATTGATTTCACAATTGATCCAAAGATCTGGTGAATTTTATTCACCGTTGGATTTTTTAATCCAAAGGCTTCTAAGATAGAATTTTATTCTATCATATGAATATCTTGTTAATTTAAGAAGATTAGGAAATTATTTTCCTAATATAGAATTTAATTCTATCAGCTGGATATATAAAAAGATCAAAATTTTATTTTAATATAGAATTTAATTCTATCGCGTAGAATTTTATTCTATGATATGAATATCTTGTTAGTTTAACAAGATCAGAAAATTATTTTCTTAGTATAGAATTTAATTCTATCAGATAGTTCATTCAAGATTCCACATAGTTTTAATCATGTTGTTTAGAATTTAATTCTATCAGCTTCAAGGGTGTCAGGAGCACTCACGCGTAGCACGTGACCCCCAATATAGAATTCAATTCTATCATATGAATAACAAGATTAGAATAGAATTTAATTCTATTTCATAGAATTTTATTCTATCATATGAATATCTTATTAGTTTAACAAGATCAGGAAATTATTTTCCTAATATAGAATTTAATTCTATCAGATATTTCCTCTAAAATTCCATATTTAGAAAGATTTTAAGGAAATATTCTCCAAATAGAGTTTTAATCTTGTTATTTAGAAGTTAATTCTATTGGCTTCAAAAAAAATGTCAAAAGCGCTCACGTGTAGCACGTGACCAATCTTTTTTTGGCCTGCCATCCGTTTGAGTGTAGTGCCATATACCTTGCATATAGGCGCTCACGTGCTCACACGTGAGGCTTAGTTTTAGCCTATTGACTACTTAAATACAGAGCCTATAAGCTTCGCATATAGGTGCTCACGTGTGGTCACATGATGCCTGTAATAACGGCAGTTTTTTCCTATGTACATGTGTGTGTGTGTGTGTGTATTCTTCTCTTTATATAAGGGAACAAATGCCTCCCACCGTTGTTCTCACGTGACTTGCACGTGAGGGTAACGTTGTCACCCTTAAAGCCGTTAGATCTGCCTAGGGGGACGGGGAGATGAACCGCTCCCCATCATGTCTTATAAATGCAGGGCTTTTGCCTCATGGACAAACTACTGTTCTTTCATCTTCTTCATTGTTTATTTTCCCGAGAATTTAATTCTCTTCTTTAGAGCTTAGTCCTCTGCCTTAGATCTTTCAGAGTTAAACTTTGCAAACTTCTTTTTGGGTAAGGATTTTGAATGACTCTTTCTTGCTTTCTGCCCTGGATTTTAAATCCATCAACAGAGCGTCGCTCTTTTCACAAATTGATTTCTTAAAGATCCAAAACACACATACATTTTTTTTTGTAAATTTTGAAGTATTGAATCAATGGGGATTGTTAATCCTCTTCTTAGGATTTTACCTAAAGGAATTTATTTCCGTATTCATAGAGCTTGGCTCTTGGATAGAGACTCGGAAAAAAAAATTCCCGGATTTTGATTCCCTAGTGTTCAAGTACTTTTAGGGTGTTAATGCCCCTAAAGCAGATTTAGATCTGTTATATTTTCTATTAGGACTTGCTTTAAGAGTTGTTTAAAATTTACTGTTTGAAGAGAATCCTTTTCGATTCTTTCAATGGTTGTTTTACCTCATCATTGATGAGCCGCCACATTGATTTCATGGGGTCCACAGGTTTGTGGGCAGTGGTCCCGCGAAACAAACATCTCGTCGTTTTCTTCTGTTATTATATTTTTTTTACTAATGGTTTTTCTTTCCCTTATTTCAGGAACAATGGCTGCACTTCCTTACTTTCCCTATACTCGCTCAGAAGCTACTTTTCCGCAATCGCCACAAGGAGGCCATGGCGATGATCAAGGCACGTGACAGGGACTATACTAGTCTTCTCTTATCGGGGGTTTGGTATGGTCATATCATCAGGGGACGTCGTAGTTTTACCTGTGAGGTGCCAACAGAACCCATCCGAACCATATCGTTGATGGAACGCCCCTGGACTGCTTATGCGGTAGAGGCCACTAACTGGACTCCTACGGGACGACTTGAGCCGTCAACGACCAGGATACCTAACCAGCCTCTACCGACTATAGATATTCTAGGGCGCCGCATATGTCAGGGTGAAGCCTGACCCTGGGGGCAGATTTACAAGGTAGGCGTACCTTCCGCCACTCAGTGGGCTACCTTCCCTGGGCTCGCTACGTTCTTTTCGCCCACCGTGCACGGTTGCAGAAGGTTGGGCTGTACCAAGCGATGTACACGTCTCTATTTCATTACCATGCCCCTCACGTCTGGTGGGTTAAAACTTTGTTGAACCAATGGAATCTTCCAACCAACACCTTCTTGCTAGGGGATCGCGAGGTCTCAATTTCATTGGAAGAGTTCTGCGAGATCTCCGGATTGCAGATCAAGGGAGAGGATTATGAAGAGTTACTGCCTCCCGATGAGTATGTGTTCTCCACTGTGCCTACTATGCTTGACGGCCTGATGACTGAAAACGCCGTCCGCCATAAGTACCCTAGTCTAATCAAAGCCCTGGGTATTTTTAAGAAATTGTTCGTGACGTTAGGAGGGCAAGGCGTCACCTTCGAAACCTTTATTGCTTGCTTTCTCCGTAGAGACGTCTTATCCAAAGAGGCTCTAAAATTCGCAAACATCGACACATTTGGGTTCGGGTTGAATAAACTGCCGGCCTAAAAGGAAGACTTTCCGCAGTTCTATATTCCGATATCGTCGGTCGTGCCCTTCGATGCGATTGCGGTCCCTGGCATGGATGAAGAGACCTTCTTCGTCGATTTCATCAGTCTCTGGCTCAGTTGGTTCGCCATATCGACGCTTCATGAAAGCCTTCGTTTTCTACCCCACACATCGTATAGCTGAAGGGGCACGATTAGCCGCTGGCGTTGCAGGATTATCACACCTATATCATGGATTAAGCGTTGCGGCTAATACTTCGACCCCAGGTGTGGATATTGTGAATTTCTCCCTCCACTACTTCATGTCGTGGATCGAGATGCATGTATTGGGAGCATTTGCTGCACACCGGCGGCCAGATTTTTATGACTCTTATACCTCCCCACGGGTTATGAGGTTGGTGGGCACTTCCGCTCCCGATCCGACCCAGCTAGGGGCCCTCCACGTGTTGCTCAACCCATACTCAAATGAAGTCGGGATAGATTTTAGTGACAGAGTCCTCTCTACTCCTGCGGGGCCCATTCAGCAGCTATTTGATTTGTCAAAGGGTGGAGCACAAGGAGATTATGCACCTATACTCAATTAGGCCGGGCTATTTGGTGTTCCGTCAGAATGACACAGTTCTCTTTATGCGGTATAATCCACATCGCTTCGCCCAGCAATTGGGTTATAACCAGGGTGTCCATTTCGAAGCGTTTTTAGTTGAGCCCGCTTTGTCACTGAAAGTCACTCGCGACGTCATCCACCATTTCATACGATTGAACACTGGCTCCCTCTTCATTATCCCAGAGCCCGACTATCTTCTAAGTCCTGTGGGATCTTTCAATGGTTGGTATCACCATCGAGTCGGTCCTGTCATCGCAGAGGAGAGGTGGGTACTTTTCTAATGTAGATCTCCAGCTCCTACCCAAGTCACTAGCGCTCTGTTGCGGCCACGGTCATTTGTTCGCCCCCTTCTAAAGGACAGCGGTTCGATACTCATCCCCAAAACCGTAGAAGTAGGACCAGTCCCTCGCACTGCCAGTATGCCGGTGCGTGCCAGAGCTGAGGCAGAAGTTCATGTGAAAGCGCCAGCAGTGACATCACCGAAGGATGACATTAGAGTGAGGTCAGGCAGCTCCGTGCCAAGGCGTCAAAGGGAGGAAGCGCTCCTCCTTTAGTGTTATCTCTGGCCCGAAAAGGAGGAAGAAAACAATCATTGGCCTGCTGGACATCTTCCTCGAATCTGAGCCTCTTATCCAAAATGAACCGATATCCGTGCAGGAGCCGGACGACGGTCTTCTCTTTCCTGGTTCGTCTGCTGAGGAATCCACGCAGTTGGCTGAGGCTATAAGGCGCTCACAAGACGAGACTGAAAACGTGGGCGCTCTGAAAAAAAGCTTCCCCCCCATCTATTCTATGAAGTTGACCCATCGTTTCGGAGGGTACACATGGGTCCTCTGTTAATGGAAGAAGAACGAGCCCTCAAGCAGCCTATCTCGGTTGCTTCTGAAAACGAGCTTGCACTGAAGACGGGCAGTCATGAATTTGCGCTTGAAGCTCGGTGAGTGCATTTGGTCAGAAAAGAACAACGGCTCGAAAAAGCTATACTTCAAGCGCCCTGGCGTATTTATATGCGTATTTTTTGTGTCCTTCTTTTTGGAAAGTAATTTGTACCACTATTATATCTTTTCATTTTTGCAAAAACTTTGCAGGGACTTCGGCAGCGAAAACGGATTTGAGTCCAGATCGGACCATGACTGTGGACTCTACAAATATCTCCCGTGACGCATCGGAAAGTGTAGAGGAGATTATTGAAGCTGCTATTCTTGTTATGGAGCTTCCCGTGGTAACTTCTGTTCCTTCAGTGTCTGTTTCTCCAGAGGTGATCTCGTTGGACATAGATCCCATGGACATCTTTAGTTATGCACCGAAGGGTGTAGAAGAGATTACTGAAGTTGTTATTCTTGTCCCCTCCTTAGAGCCTGCAGTGGCGGCTGTTGTTCCTCAATTGGAAGCTGCCATGCCGGCAAATATCTCCAGTGATGTAGTTGAGGGTATGGAGGAGGCTACCAAAGCTGCCATCCTTCCAGCTCAAGGCAGGCGAAGTATTGAAGGTAATCTTCTACATTTCATTTTAATGATCCCTCCGTTATCTAAACCCTTCTTTCCTTCAGAATTGCGGGAATTGGCGGCTTCCATCGTGGATCTATCTCCTAGGAAAACCTTCCAGCATCTGCTTAATATGGCTGCCCCACAGACGATGCCCCTGCAAAGCATAGTCCTTTCTTCTGGGCAAGGTCGGTGTTCTTTGACCCCTTTTGTTTTATTAGTATTATATTTTTTTTAATAATGATGCTAATATGCCCTCCACAGTTCTGGAAGCCGACGACAAAGTCGAGATCATTGATGGGCCTGGGGATCTCTCAAACCCCCCTTGCATGACTGTGGGCAAATGACGCTTTATCTTTGGCATTGTTTTTGTCTACTCCATGTTTGGAATCTCACTGGCTGTTCATAAATCTTGACAGCTCTGCCAGCCTTAACCCCGTTGGAGTCTCGGATCCCTATGCCACCAGGCCTCTATACCCGACGTGCGCCTGAAAGGATGGCGAAACAAAGCATTTATTCCCTAATGGCTCTCATTGAAGACCTTCGCGCTGGCATCTCTATCACGGCAGAAGAATTTGCTGTCGAAGCCAACGCTTCCTAGTCTGTTCTCGCCACATATCATGACGAAGCATTGGTGCATGTCTGGGTTGAGTATTGTCGCCGGGTGGAGTTCTGTCTACACGGGCTTGAGTGCATACGCCTTCCTTCCGACGTCTTAACTGTAAAAGTGAGCCTACAGGGATGGATCGAACGGTGCGCAGCCAATCTACAGTCATGCGAGAGGAGGCTCAACTGGAAGTTTTCGGCGAGGGAGTTAGCTTCAAACACTTTGGGGGAACTTCAGGCTCAGCTTACTGCCAAGACCACTCGCGCGTATGAAATTTGGTAGGTGCTTCAAGAAGCCATTACAGAGGTGGTAGCTCTTGACAAAGCTGTTATTTTTACCCGTGAGATGGTTGAAGCCCATAAATCCTGCCGTCCATGTGTAGCGGTTACCGATAGCACCAAAACATAATTCAGGATTCAATTTATTTTCTAATTGTCTGACTCAGACTGAGTCTCAATATAATTAATCTGACTTGAATGAGATTCAAGTATAAAACTAGTATCAAACTTCAATACAATATGAATCCATGAAAATCTGTTCAATCTATTTAATCTGTATTGACCGAACCGAACCATGGATATACATCCATATACATGATTCTCCAGTTACATCCATTTACTGATATCATGGTTCCGGCAAGTCATCCATATATACAATTCAAATTACAAGACAATACAATACAAACAATACAATCAAGACATCGCGGGGTTTATAAGGGGTAGACTGGTACGGAAGGTGTTAGAAATAGCACGAGACTGCAACCATTAAGACACCTAACCTGAATTCAATCGCCGTTGTTCTGGGTATTTTGACGGAGCCTTATACTCTATATACCGTAGTCTCTGGTTTAGTGAGACTCCTCTCGTATACACTGGTATCTTCTGTTAAGTCTACGGTAGCGCCCCGGCCGTCTGTCCAAGGCCAAAATGCGGAAACGAAAACTTTTTCTAAACTAGAAACCGGCGCTATCGCAGACTTTAATCCTAAATCGAACCATTAACCTACAACTAGCAACTAGAGAAAGGGTTGGAAAGGCTATACCGATCAATCCGTGTCCTTCGGTCTTTGGCCACCATCCCAAGCTCCTCGCGGCATCTCCGATCTCGATCTCCTCGTCGGAAAGGGCACCACATCTTCGAGTCTTTTTACGGGCTCCCGCTTCATCCGAAGCAACTCGGGCACGAAGTTCACTAGCCGACGTGTCCAAGGCGATGTAGAGAATGTGTGTGATCACTTTGTCTCAAGCATCCATTGATTCTCATCACATAAGAGTGTATGGATGGAGGTTGAAGGTGAAGTCATCAGTGGAAATAGTGAGCTAGAGGAAGAAGAAGAAGTGGAGCCATTTTCTTTCTTTTGTTTGTTGCTATGATAAAATGAGAGTGTGAGATCAAAATAATACAAGAGCAAACTCTATCATGGATGCCCTTCTCTCTCTTCTCCTCATTTCAAACCACAAATCAATCACATAATGTGACATTAGCACAAGAAAAGAGACCATGAGTCACTAATGAAGTCCATGTCACATTAATTGCACCTCATGATGATTTCCGCTCACAATTTCCACCATTTGTAAACATTAATCCAAATGTTTATAACAATAAAAAGATACGGCAACATCTAAAGTAAACTCGTGACGGATCACAAGGATACCCCTCACCTGTATATACATACTTGCATCCGCATTCCGACTGAATACGAATGCGATGAGACTAAAATAATCCAACAAATCTAATACTATGATCCGGCTTAAACCAAAGCCCACTAGTATGATCCGTCCGATCATGATCCGTGCACTACTGCACGTATATGATCGAACCCTGCCATATATCATACGGCGTCTACAACGTTTCGCCCGAAACTTGAGAAACTGTCTGTGGGGGACTCTAAAGACTCGTCAATACTTTGGCTGTGGATTTAACCACTAGCACGTCAGTGGTACTAGCTGTACGTAACGGGCTACCAGGTATTGACCAAAAGGGAGGTCGATGAGCGAACTCATCCTGACACCCTACTGAGCCTGTCAGTGACAATATCCGTACAGTCCTGTCCATTCGTCTATGAGCATCGCATGGCGGGCCTAAGGGGTTGGTAAAAGTCAGACCCCTAAAAGCGGTACAAGTCGTGTCGGAGTGTAGCCCAGAACACCCTGAGATACTACTGGAATACCTACCAGTAAATCTCCTGCCTTGGCAAAGGACTTCGTGTAATGGCTCTCCTAGACACAGCGCGATCTCACCCCCGATACCGGGAGAGACGAAACCCCTGCCGATCCGCTCACTGCCTCCATGTGACTCGGGACTATACCCAACTAAAACATGTTTGCATGACTCCTTTAAGCCATGGTAGGGTAGTAATCAAAGCACAGTGGGAACTCACACGAGACAAATGACGATCTCAGGTCGATGAACTCACCTGTACACATGTCACCAGGGAACTGCTATCTGACGTCAGGTATAATACCAACTAGCATGTTCCCGGCGAGTCGTGTCCGGTGTACTCATAACCCAATGAGCACCTGTATACATCTTAGGTGAACCAACTGACACCAATGGCTTATGAGACCGGCCACCGCCCCTCGTCGGGGTCTCGACTGTATACACTAGTCTACTAATGGAGTATCGATGCCCAGTCTCGAAACTCCCACGACTAGGGACCTTTTAAGGATGTGCTTATAGAACCCAGCTCCACGTATATGATCGCCATCATACTGCTGGCCGTCAAGCAAGAATCATAAGGGCTCTATCAACGCGCAATAGTGACTTATAAGGTCACCTGAAGCAGTACACGATGATAAAGATAAACCAGATAGTATACTATCATCTCGAGTAAGACTATCCTACCGGCATAGGTCCTCCCTCAATCATTGCAATCACGTGCCTGTGATCCAATAATTGACTCTGAGGGCACTATATCCAACACTTTTGTACCAAGCTACAAACAACAGCGTTAACACTAAATACAACATTATAACAATATAATACAACTTTAGAAAGCTATACTCTCTCTCTCTGTCTATTCTACTTCTCCCTTATCTTTGGGACTTACCGAGCGATTTATTTGCTGACGATATTCACTTTCTTCTTCTTCTTTGAATTTCGTCAGGTGTTTCGGACTCACTGGAGATCGAGCCCAGCAGCGAGGACTTGGACCAGCTTGCTTACAACCTAGAGCTTTAGATTCCTTATACACATTTACACTGTATTTTCCATTTCTATTATGCCACTGTTTAGGTATCGCTTTTCATTCCATGTATTTACTTTTCAGATGTATTATAAAAGGAATGTTAATAAATAAAGTTGTTGTTCAATATATATAACTATTGTCACTATCTCTTGTGTATTTTACTTATATTTCTT